>CM068376.1:65875968-66577468 GCA_034769895.1 Magicicada septendecula
AGATGATGTATTAACATTAATTTAAAGATGTATAAGTATAAAATAGACTACATTAAACTATCCATAGCATAATGGCGAAACAAAACATCATCCAGCGCTTAGTGGTTTGTATAAATAAGATATATTCTATACTGAATATAGTCTATTAAATACTACTGTCTAATAAGGTTACTAAATCCTTAACATTTAAAAGCCCATAATGTCAGTTCTTTGAACTGAGGGGTTAATTAGACTGTAAGATTCATTACTTATATATTTAGTGTGAAGTAGGAAATACATCAGCAGTCTTTTCTCATGTGGCACCCAATACTGGCAGTATAAAAATATAATGACAAGTCCACAATGTTTGAGGCTATTTCATGTCACTGGAAAGTTGTAGTTATTTGATAAGAACATAGTACTATGAAGAGCCGTATTGTAAAAATAAATAGCCCAGTATTTTGAATGGTGCAGAATAGAGTTTAAGTAGTATGGAATCACAGCACGACTAAAACACACACACACACACACACACACACACACACACACACTATAGTCTATGTATGAGCCTGTTGGTAGACTTTATAATCAGATTAAATACTTCGTATTTTAAATTTACCAACATATTGATTAAGAGTTTTCCATAGTTGCGTTTGTGATTTGGACATATGTTTATGTGCTAATTTTTATTTGAACATTGGTTAATCTCTTTAAAAATAGGGGTTTTCTAAATCTAAGGGTCAGTCCATTTGAAATCAACCAATAAAAATTAATTTGTTGCTGACATATTGTATTTCCTTTTAAATTATGTGTTATTGGTTATTACATGTATCTGGGAGCTCAAAACGTATTTTAAAACATTTTTATTAATAGCGGTTTTTTCTAGTGTCCATTTTGTTTTGACCAGTCGACTGTTTTCAGGGTTTTCGACAACTAACGGAAAGTTCAATAACTTTTTTGTTAGTAAAGATATCAACTTGAAGCAAAAACCATCTTAATCTGCATAAAATCTTCTATAATTTATACTATGGACAAAATTTTACTAGGTATTGAGGAAATGACCTAAAATTTGAATTCAAAATTGTGAAAATGAATAACTTTAGAAGAAACTTTTTCATACAAGCAATGAAGACACACCTTCAATATTTCTGTAATAGAAAGATACCATTACTCACTACATGCTGTATATGATTTAAGTCATATACACTTTTACTTAATTTTCTATGCTTCTTGAAATATTGAACTTCGCTTGAAATTACCGATTTTCAACTTAGTAATCTTAAAGGGGACAAAAGTTAAAAATCTGAAAATTTTCAAAATACTCTTATAACAAGTGGCAATGGACACACAAAATTTTATTATTGTGTTCCAACTACAAGTTGTGTAAAAGAAAACTTCAAAATATCGAAGAATTAGGCCTATGGGATGGGCGAAAACTGTTACAGGATACTATAAAAACAATTTAAAAAATATAAAACACAATTTTATTAGGAGATTTAGAAGTTCAAAATTACAATATTGTAATTCATACATCGTGACTAAAAAATTGTGTCAAATTTTTTATAATTAAAATCTAAAACTATTTAACTAAGTGACTAACTTTTATAAACAAATTTTGGTATATTGATTGTGTAAAAAAACTATACTTACATTTCAGTTTTAAAAGCTCTTAATCGGTATTATACACATTGGCTTCAGATCTATAACAAATATTTATATATTTAGGCTAGTAGTGGATATTGTGTTAAGACTGCCTCTGACACAATAAAACAAACTCTTAAATTACTCTACTTGTCTGTGAAATCACTGTATTGTACAAATTAGATATTTTGAGGGATACTTTTTCTGTAATGCTGTAGTTATGAACAGTTACAGTTGTTAGTTCCATTGGTGACAATTTTCTCAAAACCTGTGTTACAGGTACTCAGACAAGCAAGTTTGTGGTCCATGTGGATGGAAAAAATGAATCGTTAAGTCATTATTTTCTTCATTAATATTTTCAACTCTACCAGTCCACCACTGTTCATCATACATAAACAGAAAAGAGTTTTTTTGCTTTGAATCACTTAAATTGGGAATCGGGGAGTATTGAAACACTGTTCACTGTAGTTGTCGCACTTTGAGTATGCATGAGAATTTTCTTGCAGGTTTCAAACCTTTGTTTTAATTTCATTTCATATGTTACAACTTTGTCTGCAGGTACAAATACGTAAGAAATACCCTTGATACTCTTGGAGTAAAATTTGAACATTTTTTCAACTGACAGTATCTGGTCTGAGTAAGGCCTCTAAAAACTGGCCATGGTGACTTACCTCTTTGTTGTCCCCCCCCCTCATGCAATCACAAGCATTCTTTCCATGGGATGTAGCAAAAAAGTTCAATTCGACTTCAAGACCAAAATCTTTAGAGTGCTTACAAATATATTTAAAAAATTCGTATTTTTGTACTGGCTGCATGCTCCATTGCAGAAATATATAATTTTTTTGAAAGATGGGGCAACAATTTTTATGTCCTCAGTCAAATGTTTTTGAAACAATGTACAGCCGGTGTGTTAGGTTATAAATGGTTACTGATAATACAAAGCCTTCTTGAATGTACATCACCATTTTGTATGTAATAATATACAAAAGGATGTAGGGTAGCCTGTGAGTTAGTCCAATGAAAACTTTGCATTTTGTCGTGAACCACATATGAAAAGTTTTCAGCAGTCATACAGACATCTTCGGTCAAGCGGTCTTTCAGTTCTTCGAGGTAGTTTGATTGAACTTTGGAGATGGTTTTTTTCAAAACCATAAGCTTTTCTAAAAGAGCTTCAAAAAAATTCATCACTTTGCAGAACTTCAGTGATCAAGTTTGCTCTATCAGTGTTTGTTTTATTGTATCAGAGACAGTCCTAGACTAACACAATATCCATTGACTAGCCTATATATTATGTGAATGTTTGTTATAGACCTGAAGCCAAATTAAGAACCTTTAAAACTAAAATGTAAGTATAGTTTTTTTACACAATCAATATACTAACAATTTGTTTTATAAAAGTTAGTCACTTAGTTAAATGGGTTTAGATTTTAATTAAAAAAATTGACACAATTTTTTAGTCACGATGTATGAATTACAATATTGTAATTTTGAACTCCTAAATCTCCCAATAAAATTGTTTTTATAATTTTTTAAAATTGTTTTTATAGTATCCTGTAATAGTTTTTGCCCATTCCGTAGGCCTAATTCTTCGATATTTTGAAGTTTTTTTTTTACACAACTTGTAGTTGGGAACACAATGATGAAATTTTGTGTGTCAGTTGCCACCTGTTATAAGAGTATTTTGAGAAAATTTCAGATGTAATATACTAAGTTGCAAATCTGTAATTTCAAGCGAAGTTCAATATTTCAAGAATCATAAAAAATTAAGGAAAAGTGTATATGACTTAAAACGTATACAGCATGTAAGAGAGTAATGGTGTCTTTCTGTTATAGAAATATTTAAGGTGTGTCTGCATTGCTGTGTATGAAACATTTCTTCTAAAGTTGTTCATTTTCACAATTTCAAACACAATTTTAAATTCAAATTTTAGGTCATTTCCTCAATACCTAGTAAAATTTTGTCCAGAACATAAATCATAGAAGGTTTTATGCAGACTGAGATGGTTGTTGTTTCAGGTTGGTAACTTTACTAACAAAAAAGTTATTGAACTTTTAGTTAGTTGTAGAAAATGCTGAAAACAGCCGACTGGTAAAAACAAAATGGACACCAGAAAAAACCGCTATTAATAAAACATTTGAAAAATAGTTTTGTGCTCCCAGATACATGTAAGAACCAATAACACATAATTTAAAAGGAAATACAACATGTCAGCAACCCCCACTAGTTTATCTGAAATTTATTGACCCGTAAACAATGTTTGAACTGATATTCTGGTAAATGAGTAGTACTGAATTGTACTTTTTTTCAGGCATTGGGTATTATCAGTCTCATTACAGTATGCGAGACCAATTTGGGATTTAAACCTGTCATACTTAAAAATGACCAACACAAACCAAATAACACTTTTCTGATGCTGATTATTAATTATTAATTAGGATCAGAATGGCAAACTTTTAAGTTTGGTTTGAAATACTAACTCCAACTGCCCCCATTAGATTCCTGATTTGGTGTTTGGTCAGCTCAAGCTCAGTTTTGAAAATTATTATCTGAATAGCTGTGTCTAGTTCTATTCTTCAAAATATGTAAATACCATAGTTCATGCTAATAATTATTTGTTCTCTTTTTCTTGCAATCTTAATCTGGGTTTTGGTGGGAGGCCATATTCTGAAGTCAATAGATTGTCTCTTTAAAGTCTATCTATCTTTACAACCCATTTCTGGAGCTTCTCCAAGAATTTCCCCCATCAGCCTTTTGTATAATACTATTAGTGCTCTGTTCACCTCTAATGAGCTTTTTTATTTGTATGGTCATAAACACTTCACCAGTGCCCATCCTATCACTTCAAGAAATCATCTCTGTTCTCCTCCACAACTGTGTCTGAAAAGTTGACTCTGTTCCAACAGTTTTTTATTTAGGCTTCATACATAAATAATGATAAGGGAATAATAATATAATAATATTAGTAGTAGTAGTAGTATTTTAGTATTAGTATTAGTAAACTGTTGCGAGCAAACTGTTCCGATGGAATGTGACCGTTACGAGAGAAAAAGAGGGAGAATAAAGTTTTCACCCTATAAACAAGTAGATCATGCAATACAGGCAGCAACGATTCAACGCAGCGACGAACAGGTGACTTATACGATCAAAACAAACAAGGCAGACGTTGTCTACACGGTGAGCACAATGAATTTCCTGTGTACAACAAACAATGGTTGTAATAAGAGGGGTGTCAGATCTAACGACACTGCAACTCAGAACTCAATACCCGAAAATAAATAATTATTTTTAAATAAGAAAAATAATATTACTATTAATTATTGATAATAAGATAAGAGAATATAATTAAGAAATGTTATTTATTAAGGATATGATAGCAAATAAAAAGAAATATTAGTGAAAAGAAATAAAGAATATTATTTTAAAGGGTTAATTAAGAAATGTATTATTAATGGTAAGGAATGATAGTGTAGAGAAATATTTAAGAAAGTAATGGTAAAAGATGTTATTGTTGTTATTGGTAAAAAGAAAGGATTAGGGGTGAGTAATCCATGCTATAATTGTCAGAACGACTGATCAAGCGAACACTTAATGGAGATACAAGGACACAGAAGAAAGCAAGAGTGAAAAGTCAAAAGGGCAGAGACTACTTAGGATTAAAGACTTCGAGAAAAATATCGTTGTTTTCCAAGACAGTTCCTCTGTAACCGATCATGCGACACACTAGAAGTTTGAATGCGAATCATACCAAATTACATGTATTAATTGAGAACCTTGAGGTTAAACCTTGCTTGATTGTCTGTTCTGAAACTAGAATACTTGAATATTATAAATATTACCCATTATCGAGATATAAAATATTTTATAATAATAGTAAAATTAATAATTGTGATGGAGTGGTTATTTACATTAAAGATAATATAGCCGAAAGTACTGAAACTATTGAAGTTGGAAGACTGAGTATTCTTAATTCTACTATTAGAATTGAAAATAATATTAAACTTGTAATATCAGCTTTATATAGATCTCATGATTTACCTAAGCCTGAATTTATTATAGAATTAAAAAATTTTTTGGATATAACAAAAAAAATTAAGAATCATTTTATAATTGGTGATTTCAATATAGATATAATGAAACTTGACAGTGATAGCCAGGAGTTTTTAAATAACTTTCTAGAATTGGGTTTTATGCCTGGTTTTCAATCAATAACCAGGCCATCGGATAATAATATTGCAGAAGGTACTTGCATAGACAATATTTTTATAAAAACTAACTTGATTGAGACCGAAACTTTTAAGCTAGAAATCTTGTTCACAGATCATTATCCATTATTTTTAACGATAAATAAAAAAAGACAAATGGACTCTAAAAATCCTTACTTCTCAATAAATTATACCAACATGAAAAGGATAGCTACCAAAGAAAACTGGATTTCAATATTGTCAATGCAAGACCCTAATTTAGCTATAGAATCATTGATAAGTATTATAAAAAATTGTACTGTTTTGTCTAAAAATTGTACAAAAAACAATCAAAATCTTACCCTCGTAGTAATTGGATTACGAGAGAAATTTTAGAATCTTGTGATAAAAAAGAATTTTTGTATAAGAAATGGAAAATGTATCCTAATAGTGAAATAATAAGAACCGAGTATAAAAATTATTTAAAAGTACATGATAAGATTATAAAAGACGCTAAATGTAAATATGATCATGAGCAAATAATAAGTAATATAGGTGACTCCAGAAGGCTATGGAGGGTTGTTAATAATAGACTTGGTAGAAACTTAAAGGAAGATGGTTATATAAATTACATCTATGACGAAAATAAGCACAAAATTTTTGAACCAAATAAAATATGTAATATATTGAACTCATATTTTTGTAATATAGGTTTCGAACTCAGCAAAAAAATCCAACCACCTGATACAGAAATAAAGTTACCCATGTTAATCCTAAAACTATGTTTATTACCCCAACAACTATTAAAGACATTGTAAATATTATTAAAAATTTGAAACTTAAAAATGGTGGTGTTGATAATATTAATACAAAAACAACTGTAATACTTGCCAATTTTATTTTGGAACCCTTGGCTCATATAGTCAATTTATGTATTGAGAAAGCTATTTGGCCAGACGCTCTAAAAAGAGCTGTTATTAAACCAATTCACAAAGGTAAAGATAAGCATTCTACCTCAAATTACAGACCAATATCTTTGATATCTAATTTGGCAAAAATACTTGAAAAAATTATTCATCATAGAATTCTAAACTTCATTATAAAACATAAAATTATATCAAAGCAACAATATGGTTTTATGAAAAATTTAGGTACTAAAGATGCACTTAATTACATAACCAATTTGATTTATGAAAAACTTGACAAACAGTACACCTATTGCTATTACTTTTCTGGATCTAGCCAAAGCTTTTGATACTGTAAATCATAAAATTTTACTAGATAAGCTATATAACTATGGCATTAGAGGTAAAGCACATGAGCTTATTTTGAGTTACTTACAAAATAGAAAACAATGTCAAGCAGAATGATCACATGGAGGGTTGTTAATAATAGACTTGGTAGAAACTTAAAGGAAGATGGTTATATAAATTACATCTATGACGAAAATAAGCACAAAATTTTTGAACCAAATAAAATATGTAATATATTGAACTCATATTTTTGTAATATATGGTAATTTTTATATAGTGGTGTGCAACAGTGATCATTCTGCTTGTGATTTCAACCACTAACACAAATTTCTTCATTAAACGTCTAGAAGACAATGTGTTAAGTGTAACGATTACGTTAGTGATTATTGTGAAATAAATACAGGTGTTCCCCAAGGAGCTGTACTAGGACCACTGTTGTTTATTCTATATGTAAATGACTTACTGACCAGTATGCATGGTGATTTAATTGTATCTTTTGCTGATGATACAGCTGTTATATTGACTGATAAAACTTGGAAGTTAGTGGAATTAAATATGATCAGTTATTTAGATATCGTTTCTAAATGGCTTGCATTGAACCAACTGTCTCTAAACTTGGACAAGACAGTTTTTATGACTTTTGGAAACTATTGTGATAGTGTTCCTTATGATATTAGTATTTCTATGAATGGTAAATTATTGAAACGGGTTGAAAGTTGTAAATATTTGGGGATTGTATTTGATTATAGAATGATTTGGAATGAACATATTGAGTATATTTTAAATAAAACAAAATATTTAGTATTTATTTTTCATAAAATCTCCAAAATATGTGCATACTGAGACTCTTAGAATGCTTTACTATGCATTCTTTCAGAGCATAATTAGGTATGGAATTATTGCCTGGGGAGGAGCGTATGCAGGCAATTTAAAATTGATACAAGAGTTGCAAAATAAAATTCTGAAAATTTTTAACAGGAATCATTTCATACCTAACAACAATCCACTAAATGTAGAACAATTATTTTCCTTTGAGGCATTAAAGCTTCATTACAATGATTTGAAAACTAAATTTATAAACTCTAATAGTATTACTAGAAATAGAAGTGTTCCTATTCCTTTGAGATCTAAGACAGTTGGTGGTAGAAGCAGTTTTGTCAGAGCCATAAGATTGTTTAACGGCCTTCCAAATGATCTCAAAATATTAAGTCAAATTAGTTCTAGGAAAACCAAATTAAAGAAATGGATTAAAGCCAATATATAAGAATGTTAAGTTAACATATTTTGTCTATATCTTTGAATTTGTGTGTGATAAATAATACCATATATAAAATAATTGTAATGAATTACTATTATCATAGAATTTTGATTATATTAATATATTCATTGTATTAAGTTAGCATTAGCTGACTATGTAGTTTTAAGTTTTTTGCCAGCCCTGCAAACAGGTATCATTGTATACCTCTGTAGGTTTACTTACTTTTATAAATGTATTGTTTGTAAGATGTAATGTAAATGTTCTGGTTAATAAAATAAATAAATAATAAATAAATTGGATAGAGGATTTGATAAATTCACATTTGTCTAGGTTAAGGGATATGTTCGCTTGCCTAAACTTGTGGAATATCGTGATTAGATGTTTTATATGTTCGTCTAACGTTTTAGATACAACTAAGATATCATCTACAAATATCATGGTGTAGGGTTCCACTTCAGGTCCTAGGGCTCTTTCTAGACACTTTACGATGGCTGCTAAACTCGTGCTTAATCTGAAGGGTACTACCCTGTGTTGGTAGCATTTATTTTTATACAGGAAAGCAGTGTACTTTCTATTCTCTTCACGAATTGGAATCTGCCAGAAACTTGAGCGTAAATCTAGCTTCGTCAGATACCTTGCTCCTTCACACTTAGTAAATAATTCATCCGCAGTTGGTGCACAGCCATACTCCTTTAATACAATGCTGTTCAGCTCCCTCATGTCAAGGCATAGACGTATTTCACCATTTTTCTTCTTCACTACCACTAGAGGATTCAGGAAGTTGCTGTTCGATCACTCTATGACTCCACTTTCGATCATACACCGAATTTCCAGTTCAACCTCTTCCTCATATCACATTGGGATAGGGTATGTCTTCCTAATGACTTTCGTAGGGTCTGACGCAACTATAGAGTGCTCGTATACTGTCGTCTGTGTCGGTACTTTACTAAATACATCACTGTATTCTTCTATTAATTTGTGCAGTTTCTCTTCCTCCTGTGTCGTCATCCCTTCATCTACCGCATTCACATGTCGAGTTGGACCATACTGTATCTGTGGCTTGTACAAAGTAATAGGTGTTTCACTTACCTTGCACTCTTCTTCCTCGCTGTTCATCATTAATTCATATTGAACATGTTTATAATTACACACAATTGTATTATCATTAACATTAATCTTAGCATTTATTGCATTTAGTATATCGATACCTAAAATTCCATCATAAATCAACTTATGCATAATTATCATGGGGTGTTCTAATTCTAGATTTTTATATGTTAGAGTTACATATGCTTGTTGTTTAACTCTTTCTTTTTTATTGGTAGCTGTTGTAATATTTAAATTATTTACGGACAAAATTGCAGTATTTTTAAAATATTTCTTATTGCGTTGGACCCATGCAGCGTTAAGAACTGATAGTTGGCTGCCAGTGTCAATTAGCATCTGTATTTTACACCTGTTTATACTCACTGTCACAATAGGGCATTGTGTTTGCTGCGCGTCTCGCTTTATATCCTGTTCATTGTTTAATAATTCCTCCCTAACATCGCAGGGGTATATGTTGTTTATTTTATACTTTTGCTTCCGTTTATTCAGTCATTGTGACGCCTTGTGGAATGTTACTGTCTCCATCTCATTCATTTCTCGTCCATTTCTCTTCAGTTTTTTCTCATCGTACCCTCGTACTGCGGCAACGCGTTTGTCAGATGGTTTTGAAAACTGTTTACGATTGGACGACCATACAACGTCTCCTTGTCATTTGGCTGTATTATTTTGTTCAGTCTCTTTAGCTGTGCGTGTTGTAGTGTTGTACATTGGTGGCGAATAATTTATTTTATAATTATCACGGTGCGGAGTAGTGTTTTGTATTGCTTTCTTGTCATCTCCGTGATAATTATGGTGGTGATTTGCGTGTTTTTGTTCCCAGTATTGTGTGTTCTTACCTTTATTGATATTCTCTGACTGTGTTACAAGGATTAAAAATTCTTCTATGGTTTTAATTCCTTGCGTATAAACTGCTAACTGGATATCTCGCTGAAAATGGTAAGATAATTTTGAAACAATTTCGTATTCTGAGAATTTAGGTTTAAGATGCTTTACACGTTCTATTTGCGTAATTGTGTATTGTTCAATACTCTGCTGTCCTTGTGCATTGAACTTTCCAAATTTGAGTTGATCCCGTACTTGTCGTTGGGTATGTAGATTCCAGTATCGGTTCTCGAATGCCTCACGAAACTGCTGATATGTACTGACGTTATCTCTAATAATATAGTACCATTGGCTGGCTGAATCTCTCAGATATCGCGTGACGAAGTCTATCTTCTCGTCGTCATTTATTGCACTCCCAATTTTTTCTATTTCCTTGTCTACTCTAGCTAGGAATTCCATACTGTTCTCCCCCTTTACCACCTGAGAACTTAAGTCTGCTCCTTTCTTCCATTGGTGTAGGAAATATGGTCATTTGGTTCTGTTGTCTTCTTAACTCACTTCGTAGCTGGTTCATTTCCTCTTGAATTTCTTCTTTCATATGTGATATGTCTCCCAAACGGTCCTTCGTAGTTTCTTCAATTTTATTCTCAATAACTACAGTACGTGTTTCTATTTCTCTAAGTTTACTGGTATTTGTTTGCGATACATTATTAATAGTTTGAATTTTATCATCATGTTCTCGTGTTATAGTAGTTAAAGTAGCATTTATTTGTTTATGTGTTTCTTTTAAATCTTTTCTCCACTCGAGACGTAATTCTTTTTGTTTATTTTCAATCCGTACAACTTGCTCATGTAAGGCTTGTTTAAAATTATTCTCTAAAGTATCAATACGTATGTTGGTGTCACCAATTTTTACTTCCATATTCCTTAAGGAATGGAAGTATGGTGATGGCAAAAAAAATCGTGTTCGAGATTATTGCAGATTCTGATTCTACTACACTCAAAACATGAAAAAAAGTCGTTTTCCGAAAAGTGTCTGTGTGTCTGTCTGTCTGTGTGTCTGTGTGTCTGTCTGTCTGTCTATAGATTTTTTTTCTATGGCAAACGATAACTGCCGCAAATTCAAACAGAATCAAATAATTTTTTGCATACAGCCCGGTTTTGCAGAGTTCTCGCGACCTATTGTTTTTGGTGAAGATCGGTTGAGGGAAAGGGGTAGTTTACCTGCAACGGTTTTTTTTTAGCAAGGGAAATTTTGTTTGTTTGGCAAACGATAACAGCCGCAAATTCAAACAGAATCAAATAATGTTTGGCATACAGCCCTGAATTGTAGAGTTCTCAAGACCTATTGTTTTTGGTGAAGATCGGTTAAGGGAAAGGGGTAGTTTACCTGTAACGTTTTATGTTTTAACAAGGGTATTTCCTATGGCAAACGATAACAGCCGCAAATTCAAACAGAATGAAAAGATTATTTGCATACAGCCCTAAATTGTAGAGTTCTCAATACCTTTTGTTTTTGGTGAAGATCGGTTAAGGGAAAGGGGTAGTTTACCTACAACGTTTTTTTAACAAGGGTATTTTCTATGGCAAACGATAACAGCCGCAAATTCAAACAGAATCAAATAATTTTCTGCATACAGCCCTGATTTGTAGAGTACTCAAGACCTATTGTTTTTGGTGAAGATCGGTTGAGGGGAAGGGGTAGTTTACCAGCAACGTTTTTTATCATGCGTATTTTCTATGGCAAACGACAACTGCCGCAAATTCAAACAGAATCAAATAATTTTTTGCATACAGCCCTGATTTGTAGAGTACTCAAGACCTATTGTTTTTGGTGAAGATCGGTTAAGGGGAAGGGGTAGTTTACCTGCAACGTTTTTTTATCAAGCGTATTTTCTATGGCAAACGATAACAGCCGCAAATTCAAACAGAATCAAATAATTTTTTGCATACGTCCCTGAATTGTAGAGGTCTCAATGACTTTCGATTTTGGTGAAGATCGGTTAAGGGGAAGGGGTAGTTTACCTGCAACCTTTTACGTTTTAACAAGAGTAAAGTACTTGAAAATTTATTTAAACTTTTTGAAACAATGGTAATTGTTAAAAATAAAATAATTTTGTTGCCAGGCAATAAAATTATAATTTTTTCATTTTAATGTAATATAATATTTTTCATTTAATACAGCAATAAAAAGGCAGGTAAGACACAGCCTGGCTGTTTGGCTGAAAATGATTTTAAATATAAATCTTAGAATATGGAAGTCATGTATGGTTCTCCATACCGATATTTTTGGTTAATTGTGCATTACTGTCAATTATACTTTGTTTTATTTCAAGATTATCAATTTTTAACTCTTCTAGACTTTCTGAAATTTTTATGGTGTCTTGTCTAAAATTTTCAGTTTGTTCTTCTAATTGTTTCTTATTAGATTCTTTTAATTCGTCTATTCTAGCATTTAAATTTTCTGTCTGTTTATTTAAATTTTCTGTCTGTTTTGTGCTTAATTCATCGACCCAGGCACGCATCATCGTCTGGAATGCTTCTACGTCTAAATTTCCTGGAGTCGTCATGTTGAAGTATTATTAAAATATTTATTTAGTAGTAATTCTTTAACAATTATTATTGATAACCGTTCCCTACTTATTTATTTATTTCTTTATTTTTATTAATAGTTATTATTAATACTCATTACAGTTACACCTGTTACATAGACAAACAATATTATTCGTGGGCGCCAGCTGTGTGATTACACAACAATTAACATTACATTCAGTTACTGTTTAATATAAATAATTATTACATATTATACATTTTTCATTTAACACACTCTTTATATTTTAGAGCAACCATTTATCTACATAAAAAATTTTAATAGTTAAATGGTGGGGATCGGGCCATACGTTCATGGGCTACAATTTATGTAACAAATTTTTGTACACAAATTTAGGCATGTTGTGCCCCATGTCCAGGGCGACAAATTTTGCCCTGTAACGATACAACTGCATAAGTAATATAATATAAATCTGTGATGCCCCACGTTGGAAGCGATATTTCTTATGCAATGATACGATATATATAAAAATAGGCATGACTGGCCTCACGTTCAAGAGCGACAAATTATGTAACAATGTAACGTTTAATTTGGGTTTCAGGTGTATCTGTAATAAGAACTCTATGTAACTTGTAACGGTATTTCAAATTTATTTGATATTAATAAAATTGTGCACATGGCACTTACTTCGACTTAAAACATTCGTTATTATGCCGTAAGGCTTATGCTATATACATCCTTACTGACTAAATATTCTATTCTACTAATTATTGTATTAACAAAAAATCTCATTTCCAGACTACTCAGTCAATTAGTGTGTTTCAAAATATCAATATTTAAATATTTTCTTATATATTGCAATGTAACTCAAAAATATCAATAGTTACTGAATTTATCTTTTGTTTCTCAGTACTGATTTATATTTAACGCTAATTTTTACTTAAATGCTTTGTATTCTTTTCATTTCAATACTAATTTGAGCTCTTGTTTACGTTAATCTTATTTCAATAACATCTATGATTCTAATTCAAATTTTACAATAAACATTGACTCTTACTTTTAAATAGAACACGAATGTCCTTAATTGTCTTTACGTTAATTGTTTGATTAAGAGATAAATAAGTTGTTTATCACCTTATCGTCGTCAATCATACTCAATCATTGGATCCCTCTGTAATCGTCCTCGTCTCGAACTTCAGCATCACTCGCTCTTCTCCTCTTGTCCAGCGTCGCCTCTCTATTGTCCAGCGTCGACTCTCTCTCTCTCTCTCTTGTCCAGCGTCGACTCTATCTCTCTCTTTCTCTCTCTCTCTGTCCAGCGTCGCCTTTCTCTTCTCCTCTTGTCCAGCGTCGACTCTCTATCTGTCCAGCGTCGTATCGCTCTCTGGAACTTCTCCTCGTGCTGTTTCGGACGTCAGTTGATCTTCTTATGTGGATCTTCTTATGTAATTTTGTTACTACTTAAATATTGTTTGTTTTACAATCCAGTTACATAACTGTATGTAACTGGAAGGATGAAATTATTTACAAAAATTTAAATATTCTGTGCGGACGGGCAGAAGCTCCCGCTGCACCGTGGATGATTTAAGAAAGAGAACCACTGTAGCTTGTGTGTCCTATTTATACCCATGTCTTGGTCAACACCTGCAGTGGTACGAAATCGACATGTCTGAAATTGTTTCTGGGTTCAGTTCCCCCACTCCTTGTCAATTTTGCTATTTTTTTATATTTCTGCGAATTGCAGAGTCCTATAAGTATACTCTTATACTTATCTTATAACTATTTTTACAGCACATGTTCACTGTAATTTTGGACATTGCAACTTAACCCTTTCGATTTGTACACAGTTATTTCACTATTACACTCGTACGGTGTGGCACTTTCACATGGTTTTCGTACACAGTATTTAGTAAATTTTCTTACATTTTATTGTGTTTTTGGATTTTACTTCTTAATTGTAGTTTATGAATAATTACGGAAAAACAGTAATTATGCAATTATTCATCTTGGGGTGGTAAACTCGCCTGCATAGACCTGCGTTCACACACACTAGCAAAATACTGGTGTACACACTTTCAGTTACATTTGTGTGTGTGTGTGTGCACGTCGATTCAGGTTGAAACACCTGTTCATATTTTTGTCTGAGCCAAGCTTGCAATCCCTGACATGCTTATTTCTAATACATTATTAATTATTTACAGTTTATTAGGTATATTTAAATTTTTATATTCAATGCTCAGTACATCACTTATTTGTACTGTCGCAATATATATTAGAACGATACTCTTAGACACTTACTTTTGCACATATGTTATTACTCATTTGTGCGCACTACCCACGTCTCGAAGGTATACTCTTCTTCTGCAGTATTTACCTTGATGTTTCCCAGCTAGGTCGCAGGCTGTGGTAGTTGATTGAGTGTGGATAAGCACGTGAATATCATAATACAAGCAAAGAGTACAGAGGATTTAGTACTGGTTGTGAAATTAGTACGACTTTGTTAATAAAATCATATTCATTTTGTTTATTATTTAAAAAATTCAAATTGTCATGTTATTATTATTGTGTGGGTTAACTAATATTGACCCTTATATTCACTTATACGAATATCGTATAATTATAACGTGGTTAAAATCTTGTCTCTTATATTCTAAGACACATTATACACAAATAAGACATATATGACCGGGAATATTTACACAAACATATAATACATAACACATATATTATTATAATGCGTGATTAACACGTACAAAATTGAATATTAATCTTGTCTTAGCAAGTGTGGTTTTTATTATATACCACTAATTAAAAAATTAAATAATTAAACATTTATAAAAATTCTAATAGAGACCATTCTATTACTTTAATTAATTATATTACTAATATCTCAATTAATTAAAAATCTCCAATTAAAGTAACTCTCATACTTGATTTTACGTTATAGTTACTTGATTTTAATTATATAATAAAATATAAAAATATAATAAAATATGGTTTCTATAATGACCATTTATTTATGAGATTAATACGTTTTATGTTGTTTGTTATAAATATTATTCTTTGAACATTTATTTATTATTCATTATGAAAAACAAAAATATAATAAAGTTTATGTAAACTTGTATATGGAATCTAGAGCCTTCTTTTGATAGACCTCAGGGTCATTTATAATATTAAATAAATGTCTGACTTCACCTTCATATTTCTGCAACCATTCAACTGTGTCGTTACCATCACCTGGACTCTCGAGTTTGGTATCCTCTTCGGGTATCACCTTCTCTGTCTCTGCGTCATTGAAATTACTCTCTCCGTCTACTGGATGGTGAGTTCTGACGTGGACCTCTGGTCGTGATGATGTACGGCTGGATGTAGCTGCATGTGGCTGTCCCTGCGTCCTCTAGTATTTTGCTCTGGTTCTTCTCCTCTCCTCGTCTTGTCCCTCGTGGATGTCTTGAAGTTCTACGTGGACTTCTTGAAGTTCATCGACGACGTTACGACTCCTCGTAGTTTACGATATTATAGTCTTTTAATAAATCGTGTATCACTAATACTTTCACCGACGTACTGCCGGTTCCATCACACTTCAAGTTACGTAATACGGTTTAAAACATTACTTAACTTTGTAAAATTCGCTCTAGCGAGATGCGTGGATTTCACGTACTGTCTGTTAATGATCCGAGAAAGCGTGTGTCGCTCGCTGGGGTTTTATACTCATGCCGTCGTTCAATTCCTGTTGGAAACTGTTTGGACAAAGTTGAACAAGTCCGCGCGTCGATTTAATTACTAATTACAACCTACGCGTCTTTCTATGAAGCGCACACTTTTTTATAAATATTATTTGACAAATCGTTAGTTACATTAATAAACTTAACTTATGCAAATTATGAACATTAAGGTGTGTAAACTATGGAAGTTATGGCAAAATTTCACACGGTAGCTGAACGATTCCCACGATCATGGACCACTTAATGTTTAATTGTAGCGCCAGGCGCCAGGTTTATTTTTACATATGTCTCTGATTCGTGTGACTTCTGGTTTTCGTTCAGTACTTAAAAAACGGTGTAAAATTTTCCACAATCGTATGCATAATTCAACTTGTTCTTCATTTACACACTAACACTATCACACACACACACAAACTGATGCACACGCTGCTGCCTGTCGCTATGACGTCACCCTTGCCAGTTGGTGCGTGTTTCTTCTCCCCTCGCTGCGTTTAAAACTTGCAATCCCATATGCATGCTCACTTAAAAATATTTATTTATTTAAAATTAATTAATACATTTATTTCTTTTATTTATGTCTTATACCTTAACGCTTAATTATAACCTTATTTTTATTATTTACATCTTTTACATCTCATACGTGTGTTCGTATGTTATCCTACCTCAGTCAGGGGTTGATACGGAGACTTATGCTAAACGTATCATTGCAATATATATATGCAAACACTTTTTGTTACAGTCCATTTCTTGTTGTATATAATATATTTAATATTTATACTGAAATTACATCAAGATATTTTTTCCTTATTAGGAACATGTTTCGAGAACCATTGTGTTCTCATCCTCAGCAAAGCACTCAACATCGAAAATACACAAAATACTAATACATACACCACAATCACATACAATAATACCACTTTAAAATACCAGAGACCAACAAGAAACCACAATAATGTCCAGCCAACACACAAATACTTCAGCAGACGCAAAATCACAAAGGTTGAGGATGAGAACACAATGGTTCTCGAAACATGTTCCTAATAAGGAAAAAAATATCTTGAGGTAATTTCAGTACAAGTATTAAATATAATATATATATATATATATATTATAACGTGACAATTTTGTTAAAATTTAATTTCAAATACAAATACACTTCTATTTGTGTTTGAATAGTCCCACGTTCTTTGGGAGCCATTCTATATAACGTGACAATTTTGCAAATTTAATTTAATTTAAATTTGTGGAACCCCACGATCTTGGAGCACCAAATTTATGCAACGTTATATATACATAAATAGGCATGAACGATCTGATGTTCAAGATTGACAAATTCTTTAAACAATATAACATTTTAATTGGGTGTCAGGTGTATCTGCAATAAGAACTCTATGTAACTTGAAACGGTAATTAAAATTTATTTGATACTATAAAAAAATATGTGCACATGGCACTGACTTCGATTTTAAAACATTAGTTATTATTTGTTATTATGCCGTAAGGCTTAAGATATATACATCCTTACTGACTAAATATTGTATGCTACTAATTATTATATAAAAGAAAAATCTCATTTTCAGACTACTCAGTCTATTAATATGTTTCAAAATCAATTTTTTTTTATATCTTTTTTTCTATATTGTAACGTACTCAAAATATTAATAGTTATTGTTTCTCAGTACTGTTTTCTCAAATACTAATTGTTTTTATTTAAATGCTTTGTAATCATTTTATATCATATTAATCTGAGCTCTTGTTACGTTAATTGTATTTCTAAAACATCTATGATTTTAACTCTACTATACAAGAAACATTGCTCTTATTTTTAAATAAATTATTAATGTCTTTAACTGTCTTTGAATTCTTTGTATGATTAAGATATGAATAAGTTGTCTATCACCTTATTGTCGTCAATCATACTCGATCATTTTTGTTCCATCGGTATCCGTCCTCGTCTCGCCTCCAGCGTCGGCTGTCTCTCTTCTCCTCTTGTCCAGCGTCGGCTGTCTCTCTCTGGAACTCTCCTCTTGTCCAGCATCGTATCTCTCTATGGAACTCTCCTCTTGTCCAGCGTCGTATTGCTCTCTGGAACTCTCCTCTTGTCCAGCGTCGTATCGCTCTCTGGAACTCTCCTCTTGTCCAGCGTCGTATCGCTCTCTGGAACTCTCCTCTTGTCTAGTGTCGAATCATTAATGGATCTTCTTGAGTAGTGCTGTTATTAATTAAAATGATTGTCTTTACAGCTTAGTTACGTATTTGTATGCAACTGGCAATTTTAAACTGTTTACAAAAAAAATAAATATGCCGTGCTGACGGGCATAAGCTCCCACTACACCGTGGATGATTCAAGAAAGAGAACCACTGTAGCTTGCGTGTCCTATTTATACCCATGTCTTGGTCGACACCCTTCAGTGATACAAAATCGACATGTTAGAAACTGTCTTTGGCTTCAGTTCCCCCACTCTTTGTCAAATTCGCTATTTTTTATATTTCTGCGAATTGCAGAGTCCTGTAAGTATACTCTTATACTTATCTTATAACTAATTTTACAACACGTTCACTGCAATTTTGGACATGGCAACTTAACCCTTTCGATTTGTACACAGTTATTTCACTATTGCACTTGTACGGTGTGTGTCACTTTCGCGTGGTTTTCGCACACAGTATTTAGTAAATTTATTTACATTTTATGGTGCTTTTGGATTTTAATTCTTAATTCTAGTTTATGAATAATTACGGAAAAACAGTAATTGTGCAATTATTCATCTTGGGGTGGCAAACTCGCCTGCAGAGACCTGCGTTCATACACACTAGCAAAATACTGGTGTACACACTTTCAGTTACATTTGTGTGTGTGTGTGCATGTTGATTCAGGTCGAAACACCTGTTCATAATTTTGTCTGAGCCAAGCCTGCAATCCCTAACATGCTTATTTCTAATATATTATTAATTATTTACAGTTTATTAAGTAAATTTAAATTTTTATATTCTATGGTCAGTACATCACTTATTTGTACTGTCGCATTATTCCTCTGCTTGGTAACAAAAAAAAATTTAATAAATTTATTTATTATAATTTTTTTTTATTATTATTTATTTATTATTATTATTTGCAAAAAAAATGTAACAAATAATAAAGAATAATACTCGTCATTTCACCCTTAATTGGAGTGTATACAAATGTCTTACCTCCCCTCTTCGTACGCTCACTGCTCGCGACCTTGTAGTAGGGTGGCTTTAAAAACAGCTGATTTAACTGGTTTCATTGACCTCTGTTTTCATGTGTAGAACTTCCTAAATGACGTTGCGTGGAATTTACCAATTTCTTTCTTCTGTATCTCATCATATACGATGAAAGTGTTCTGTCCTACTTGCTGTCTTAATGTATACGGTCCTTAATTTTACATTATCTTAATTCATACATTCTTACCTTCGCTTCTAATCTTCCTTAGCTCTTTTCTTAACATTACATTACTTTATCTAATACATTACTTATACAATACATTAACATTCATTACCTTTTATTACATTTCTTTAACATTACCTTTCTGATCGCTACTACTTTCTTGAAATACACTTCCGTAACAGAATACTCTTTTAGCTTGTAGTGTGTCGCATGATCGGTTACAGAGGAACTGTCTTGGAAAACAACGAAATTTTTCTCGAAGTCCTTAATCCTAAGTAGTCTCTGCCCTTATG
Source organism: Magicicada septendecula (assembly GCA_034769895.1). Taxonomy (NCBI): domain Eukaryota; kingdom Metazoa; phylum Arthropoda; class Insecta; order Hemiptera; family Cicadidae; genus Magicicada; species Magicicada septendecula. The sequence goes on from CM068376.1 coordinate 65,896,189, forward strand.
ACTTTTCACTCTCGCTTTCTTCTGTGTCCTTGTATCTTCAATAAGTGTTCGCTTGATCAGTCGTTCTAATAATTATGGCAATTATTGCTCATCTTAATCATTTCTTCATATTTATAACATATCAATAATAACATTCCTTACCATTTCATCATATTAATAACAACAATAACATCTTTTACCATTACTTTCTTAAATATTTCTCTACAATAGCATTCCTTACCATCAATAATACATTTCTTAATTAACCCTTTCTTATATTATTACACATACTGTTTCTTATTATTAATAATTAATAGTAATATTATTTTTCTCATTTAAAAATAGTTATTTAAGTTCGGTTCGGTGTGTCGTTTGATCTTACACCCCTCTTTATAATTGGTTGTTGTACACAGGAAATTCATTGTGTTCACCCTCGTGTAGACAACGTCCGCGTTCCATTGTATTATTCCCTCGTTACCTTTCCGTTGCATAGCTGCGACGTTTGTGATTATCGTATAAGTCACCTGTTCATAGAGCAATGTTTTCATCTTGCCTGTCGGCCACTTAAAATCTACTCTCTTTCTCTCGTTACAAATGCTTCGTTCTTTCTCAATTCTCTCGTCCCTAGTTTGGTTGAGTGAACCGACGTTAACAGCTGTCGACGGTTTTTTCATTCGTCGTTTATGGTAACCTCTGTAGTTTTCATACTTATAGTTATAATTATCGTTATTATAATTATCGTGCGTATATAATTACGCGCATTAACATCATATTTACCACAATTTTGCGTAGTGTTTCGTATAGATAACTTACTACGTTTCTTGTTATACCTACAGTGATATTTGTCTCCATAAGTGTGGTGTCTTATGTGTTTCAAATGTGTCATCTTGTGTGACTTACCATTGTGTGTGTGCCTCACACTTGGAATATCGCTATTAATAAGGTATGTTTTATTAACCTTTATTTGCTTCTCCTCCTTAATGGTAATTACTTTTTTATAATTATCGTTAGTAATTACACATGTATTTTCAATTTGTATGAATTCTTCACATACTATCTTTTCACATATTAGCTCCGTTTTTTTTATTAATTATTCCACAGACATTTTCTGCGATCGTGTCAATACGTCTGTTTGTATTAACAATGTTTTCAGTTAACTGCGCATTACTGTCAATTATACTTTGTTTTATTTCAATATTATCACTTTTTAACTCTTCTAAACTCTCTGTAACTTTTATGGTGTCCTGTCTAAAATTTTCGGACTGTAGCTCTAATTTATTTTCTAAACTTTCTGTTTGTTTTGCTAATTTATTTTCTAAGCTTTCTGTTTATTTCTTATTAGATTCTTTTAATTCGTCTATTCTAGCATTTAAATTTTCTGTCTGTTTATTTAAATTTTCTGTCTGTTTTGTGCTTAATTCATCGACCCAGGCACGCATCATCATCTGGAATGCTTCGACGTCTAAATTTCCTGGAGTCGTCATGTTGAAGTATTATTAAAATATTTATTTAATAGTAATTCTTTAAAAACTATTATTGATAACCGTTCCCTACTTATTTATTTATTTTTGTATTTTTATTAATAGTTATTATTAATACTCATTACAGTTACACCTGTTACATAGACAACAATATTATTTGTGGGCGCCAGCTGTGTGATTACACAACAGTTTAACATTACATTCAGTTACTGTTTAATATAAATAATAATTACATATTATACATTTTTCATTTAACACACTCTTTATATTTTTTAGAGCAACCATTTAGCTACATAAAAAATTTTAATAGTTAAATGATGGGTATTGGGTCATACATTTATGATCTACAATTTATGTCACAAATTTTTGTACCTAAATTTAGGCATGTCTTGCCCCACGTGCAGTGCGACATTCTTTTATAACGTGACAATTTTGTTAAAATTTAATTTCAAATACAAATACACTTCTATTTGTGTTTGAATAGCCCCACGTTCTTTGGGAGCCATTCTATATAACGTGACAATTTTGCAAATTTAATTTAATTTAAATTTGTGGAACCCCACGATCTTGGAGCACCAAATTTATGCAACGTTATATATACATAAATAGGCATGAACGATCTAACGTTCAAGATTGACAAATTCTTTAAACAATATAAAATTTTAATTGGGTGTCAGGTGTATCTGCAATAAGAACTCTATGTAACTTGAAACGGTAATTAAAATTTATTTGATACTATAAAAAAATATGTGCACATGGCACTGACTTCGATTTTAAAACATTAGTTATTATTTGTTATTATGCCGTAGGGCTTAAGATATATACATCTTTACTGACTAAATATTGTATGCTACTAATTATTATATAAAAGAAAAATCCCATTTTCAGACTACTCAGTCTATTAATATGTTTCAAAATTAATTTTTTTTTTATATCTTTTTTTCTATATTGTAACGTACTCAAAATATTAATAGTTATTGTTTCTCAGTACTGTTTTCTCAAATACTAATTGTTTTTATTTAAATGCTTTGTAATCATTTTATATCATATTAATTTGAGCTCTTGTTACGTTAATCGTATTTCTAAAACATCTATGATTTTAACTCTACTATACAAGAAACATTGCTCTTATTTTTAAATAAATTATTAATGTCTTTAACTGTCTTTGAATTCTTTGTATGATTAAGATATGAATAAGTTGTCTATCACCTTATTGTCGTCAATCATACTCGATCATTTTTGTTCCATCGGTATCCGTCCTCGTCTCACCTCCAGCGTCAGCTGTCTCTCTTCTCCTCTTGTCCAGCGTCGGCTGTCTCTCTCTGGAACTCTCCTCTTGTCCAGCGTCGTATCTCTCTATGGAACTCTCCTCTTGTCCAGCGTCGTATCGTTCTCTGGAACTCTCCTCTTGTCCAGCGTCGTATCGCTCTCTGGAACTCTCCTCTTGTCTAGTGTCGAATCATTAATGGATCTTCTTGAGTAGTGCTGTTATTAATTAAAATGATTGTCTTTACAGCTTAGTTACGTATTTGTACGCAACTGGCAATTTTAAACTGTTTACAAAAAAAAAATAAATATGCCGTGCTGACGGGCATAAGCTCCCGCTACACCGTGGGTGATTCAAGAAAGAGAACCACTGTAGCTTGCGTGTCCTATTTATACCCATGTCTTGGTCGACACCCTTCTGTGATACAAAATCGACATGTTAGAAACTGTCTTTGGCTTCAGTTCCCCCACTCTTTGTCAAATTCGCTATTTTTTATATTTCTGTGAATTGCAGAGTCCTGTAAGTATACTCTTATACTTATCTTATAACTAATTTTACAACACATGTTCACTGCAATTTTGGACATGGCAACTTAACCCTTTCGATTTGTACACAGTTATTTCACTATTGTACTTGTACGGTGTGTCACTTTCGCGTGGTTTTTGCACACAGTATTTAGTAAATTTATTTACATTTTATGGTGCTTTTGGATTTTAATTCTTAATTCTAGTTTATGAATAATTACGGAAAAACAGTAATTGTGCAATTATTCATCTTGGGGTGGCAAACTCGCCTGCAGAGACCTGCGTTCACACACACTAGCAAAATACTGGTGTACACACTTTCAGTTACATTTGTGTGTGTGTGTGCACGTTGATTCAGGTCGAAACACCTGTTCATAATTTTGTCTGAGCCAAGCCTGCAATCCCTAACATGCTTATTTCTAATATATTATTAATTATTTACAGTTTATTAAGTAAATTTAAATTTTTATATTCTATGGTCAGTACATCACTTATTTGTACTGTCGCATTATTCCTCTGCTTGGTAACAAAAAAAAATTTAATAAATTTATTTATTATAATTTTTTTTTATTATTATTTATTTATTATTATTATTTGCAAAAAAAATGTAACAAATAATAAAGAATAATACTCGTCATTTCACCCTTAATTGGAGTGTATACAAATGTCTTACCTCCCCTCTTCGTACGCTCACTGCTCGCGACCTTGTAGTAGGGTGGCTTTAAAAACAGCTGATTTAACTGGTTTCATTGACCTCTGTTTTCATGTGTAGAACTTCCTAAATGACGTTGCGTGGAATTTACCAATTTCTTTCTTCTGTATCTCATCATATACGATGAAAGTGTTCTGTCCTACTTGCTGTCTTAATGTATACGGTCCTTAATTTTACATTATCTTAATTCATACATTCTTACCTTCGCTTCTAATCTTCCTTAGCTCTTTTCTTAACATTACATTACTTTATCTAATACATTACTTATACAATACATTAACATTCATTACCTTTTATTACATTTCTTTAACATTACCTTTCTGATCGCTACTACTTTCTTGAAATACACTTCCGTAACAGAATACTCTTTTAGCTTGTAGTGTGTCGCATGATCGGTTACAGAGGAACTGTCTTGGAAAACAACGAAATTTTTCTCGAAGTCCTTAATCCTAAGTAGTCTCTGCCCTTATGACTTTTCACTCTCGCTTTCTTCTGTGTCCTTGTATCTTCAATAAGTGTTCGCTTGATCAGTCGTTCTAATAATTATGGCAATTATTGCTCATCTTAATCATTTCTTCATATTTATAACATATCAATAATAACATTCCTTACCATTTCATCATATTAATAACAACAATAACATCTTTTACCATTACTTTCTTAAATATTTCTCTACAATAGCATTCCTTACCATCAATAATACATTTCTTAATTAACCCTTTCTTATATTATTACACATACTGTTTCTTATTATTAATAATTAATAGTAATATTATTTTTCTCATTTAAAAATAGTTATTTAAGTTCGGTTCGGTGTGTCGTTTGATCTTACACCCCTCTTTATAATTGGTTGTTGTACACAGGAAATTCATTGTGTTCACCCTCGTGTAGACAACGTCCGCGTTCCATTGTATTATTCCCTCGTTACCTTTCCGTTGCATAGCTGCGACGTTTGTGATTATCGTATAAGTCACCTGTTCATAGAGCAATGTTTTCATCTTGCCTGTCGGCCACTTAAAATCTACTCTCTTTCTCTCGTTACAAATGCTTCGTTCTTTCTCAATTCTCTCGTCCCTAGTTTGGTTGAGTGAACCGACGTTAACAGCTGTCGACGGTTTTTTCATTCGTCGTTTATGGTAACCTCTGTAGTTTTCATACTTATAGTTATAATTATCGTTATTATAATTATCGTGCGTATATAATTACGCGCATTAACATCATATTTACCACAATTTTGCGTAGTGTTTCGTATAGATAACTTACTACGTTTCTTGTTATACCTACAGTGATATTTGTCTCCATAAGTGTGGTGTCTTATGTGTTTCAAATGTGTCATCTTGTGTGACTTACCATTGTGTGTGTGCCTCACACTTGGAATATCGCTATTAATAAGGTATGTTTTATTAACCTTTATTTGCTTCTCCTCCTTAATGGTAATTACTTTTTTATAATTATCGTTAGTAATTACACATGTATTTTCAATTTGTATGAATTCTTCACATACTATCTTTTCACATATTAGCTCCGTTTTTTTTATTAATTATTCCACAGACATTTTCTGCGATCGTGTCAATACGTCTGTTTGTATTAACAATGTTTTCAGTTAACTGCGCATTACTGTCAATTATACTTTGTTTTATTTCAATATTATCACTTTTTAACTCTTCTAAACTCTCTGTAACTTTTATGGTGTCCTGTCTAAAATTTTCGGACTGTAGCTCTAATTTATTTTCTAAACTTTCTGTTTGTTTTGCTAATTTATTTTCTAAGCTTTCTGTTTATTTCTTATTAGATTCTTTTAATTCGTCTATTCTAGCATTTAAATTTTCTGTCTGTTTATTTAAATTTTCTGTCTGTTTTGTGCTTAATTCATCGACCCAGGCACGCATCATCATCTGGAATGCTTCGACGTCTAAATTTCCTGGAGTCGTCATGTTGAAGTATTATTAAAATATTTATTTAATAGTAATTCTTTAAAAACTATTATTGATAACCGTTCCCTACTTATTTATTTATTTTTGTATTTTTATTAATAGTTATTATTAATACTCATTACAGTTACACCTGTTACATAGACAACAATATTATTTGTGGGCGCCAGCTGTGTGATTACACAACAGTTTAACATTACATTCAGTTACTGTTTAATATAAATAATAATTACATATTATACATTTTTCATTTAACACACTCTTTATATTTTTTAGAGCAACCATTTAGCTACATAAAAAATTTTAATAGTTAAATGATGGGTATTGGGTCATACATTTATGATCTACAATTTATGTCACAAATTTTTGTACCTAAATTTAGGCATGTCTTGCCCCACGTGCAGTGCGACATTCTTTTATAACGTGACAATTTTGTTAAAATTTAATTTCAAATACAAATACACTTCTATTTGTGTTTGAATAGCCCCACGTTCTTTGGGAGCCATTCTATATAACGTGACAATTTTGCAAATTTAATTTAATTTAAATTTGTGGAACCCCACGATCTTGGAGCACCAAATTTATGCAACGTTATATATACATAAATAGGCATGAACGATCTAACGTTCAAGATTGACAAATTCTTTAAACAATATAAAATTTTAATTGGGTGTCAGGTGTATCTGCAATAAGAACTCTATGTAACTTGAAACGGTAATTAAAATTTATTTGATACTATAAAAAAATATGTGCACATGGCACTGACTTCGATTTTAAAACATTAGTTATTATTTGTTATTATGCCGTAGGGCTTAAGATATATACATCTTTACTGACTAAATATTGTATGCTACTAATTATTATATAAAAGAAAAATCCCATTTTCAGACTACTCAGTCTATTAATATGTTTCAAAATTAATTTTTTTTTTATATCTTTTTTTCTATATTGTAACGTACTCAAAATATTAATAGTTATTGTTTCTCAGTACTGTTTTCTCAAATACTAATTGTTTTTATTTAAATGCTTTGTAATCATTTTATATCATATTAATTTGAGCTCTTGTTACGTTAATCGTATTTCTAAAACATCTATGATTTTAACTCTACTATACAAGAAACATTGCTCTTATTTTTAAATAAATTATTAATGTCTTTAACTGTCTTTGAATTCTTTGTATGATTAAGATATGAATAAGTTGTCTATCACCTTATTGTCGTCAATCATACTCGATCATTTTTGTTCCATCGGTATCCGTCCTCGTCTCACCTCCAGCGTCAGCTGTCTCTCTTCTCCTCTTGTCCAGCGTCGGCTGTCTCTCTCTGGAACTCTCCTCTTGTCCAGCGTCGTATCTCTCTATGGAACTCTCCTCTTGTCCAGCGTCGTATCGTTCTCTGGAACTCTCCTCTTGTCCAGCGTCGTATCGCTCTCTGGAACTCTCCTCTTGTCTAGTGTCGAATCATTAATGGATCTTCTTGAGTAGTGCTGTTATTAATTAAAATGATTGTCTTTACAGCTTAGTTACGTATTTGTACGCAACTGGCAATTTTAAACTGTTTACAAAAAAAAAATAAATATGCCGTGCTGACGGGCATAAGCTCCCGCTACACCGTGGGTGATTCAAGAAAGAGAACCACTGTAGCTTGCGTGTCCTATTTATACCCATGTCTTGGTCGACACCCTTCTGTGATACAAAATCGACATGTTAGAAACTGTCTTTGGCTTCAGTTCCCCCACTCTTTGTCAAATTCGCTATTTTTTATATTTCTGTGAATTGCAGAGTCCTGTAAGTATACTCTTATACTTATCTTATAACTAATTTTACAACACATGTTCACTGCAATTTTGGACATGGCAACTTAACCCTTTCGATTTGTACACAGTTATTTCACTATTGTACTTGTACGGTGTGTCACTTTCGCGTGGTTTTTGCACACAGTATTTAGTAAATTTATTTACATTTTATGGTGCTTTTGGATTTTAATTCTTAATTCTAGTTTATGAATAATTACGGAAAAACAGTAATTGTGCAATTATTCATCTTGGGGTGGCAAACTCGCCTGCAGAGACCTGCGTTCACACACACTAGCAAAATACTGGTGTACACACTTTCAGTTACATTTGTGTGTGTGTGTGCACGTTGATTCAGGTCGAAACACCTGTTCATAATTTTGTCTGAGCCAAGCCTGCAATCCCTAACATGCTTATTTCTAATATATTATTAATTATTTACAGTTTATTAAGTAAATTTAAATTTTTATATTCTATGGTCAGTACATCACTTATTTGTACTGTCGCATTATTCCTCTGCTTGGTAACAAAAAAAAATTTAATAAATTTATTTATTATAATTTTTTTTTATTATTATTTATTTATTATTATTATTTGCAAAAAAAATGTAACAAATAATAAAGAATAATACTCGTCATTTCACCCTTAATTGGAGTGTATACAAATGTCTTACCTCCCCTCTTCGTACGCTCACTGCTCGCGACCTTGTAGTAGGGTGGCTTTAAAAACAGCTGATTTAACTGGTTTCATTGACCTCTGTTTTCATGTGTAGAACTTCCTAAATGACGTTGCGTGGAATTTACCAATTTCTTTCTTCTGTATCTCATCATATACGATGAAAGTGTTCTGTCCTACTTGCTGTCTTAATGTATACGGTCCTTAATTTTACATTATCTTAATTCATACATTCTTACCTTCGCTTCTAATCTTCCTTAGCTCTTTTCTTAACATTACATTACTTTATCTAATACATTACTTATACAATACATTAACATTCATTACCTTTTATTACATTTCTTTAACATTACCTTTCTGATCGCTACTACTTTCTTGAAATACACTTCCGTAACAGAATACTCTTTTAGCTTGTAGTGTGTCGCATGATCGGTTACAGAGGAACTGTCTTGGAAAACAACGAAATTTTTCTCGAAGTCCTTAATCCTAAGTAGTCTCTGCCCTTATGACTTTTCACTCTCGCTTTCTTCTGTGTCCTTGTATCTTCAATAAGTGTTCGCTTGATCAGTCGTTCTAATAATTATGGCAATTATTGCTCATCTTAATCATTTCTTCATATTTATAACATATCAATAATAACATTCCTTACCATTTCATCATATTAATAACAACAATAACATCTTTTACCATTACTTTCTTAAATATTTCTCTACAATAGCATTCCTTACCATCAATAATACATTTCTTAATTAACCCTTTCTTATATTATTACACATACTGTTTCTTATTATTAATAATTAATAGTAATATTATTTTTCTCATTTAAAAATAGTTATTTAAGTTCGGTTCGGTGTGTCGTTTGATCTTACACCCCTCTTTATAATTGGTTGTTGTACACAGGAAATTCATTGTGTTCACCCTCGTGTAGACAACGTCCGCGTTCCATTGTATTATTCCCTCGTTACCTTTCCGTTGCATAGCTGCGACGTTTGTGATTATCGTATAAGTCACCTGTTCATAGAGCAATGTTTTCATCTTGCCTGTCGGCCACTTAAAATCTACTCTCTTTCTCTCGTTACAAATGCTTCGTTCTTTCTCAATTCTCTCGTCCCTAGTTTGGTTGAGTGAACCGACGTTAACAGCTGTCGACGGTTTTTTCATTCGTCGTTTATGGTAACCTCTGTAGTTTTCATACTTATAGTTATAATTATCGTTATTATAATTATCGTGCGTATATCTAACATCATATTTACCACAATTTTGCGTAGTGTTTCGTATAGATAACTTACTACGTTTCTTGTTATACCTACAGTGATATTTGTCTCCGTAAGTGTGGTGTCTTATGTGTTTCAAATGTGTCATCTTGTGTGACTTACCATTGTGTGTGTGCCTCACACTTGGAATATCGCTATTAATAAGGTATGTTTTATTAACCTTTATTTGCTTCTCCTCCTTAATGGTAATTACTTTTTTATAATTATCGTTAGTAATTACACATGTATTTTCAATTTGTATGAATTCTTCACATACTATCTTTTCACATATTAGCTCCGTTTTTTTTATTAATTATTCCACAGACATTTTCTGCGATCGTGTCAATACGTCTGTTTGTATTAACAATGTTTTCAGTTAACTGCGCATTACTGTCAATTATACTTTGTTTTATTTCAATATTATCACTTTTTAACTCTTCTAAACTCTCTGTAACTTTTATGGTGTCCTGTCTAAAATTTTCGGACTGTAGCTCTAATTTATTTTCTAAACTTTCTGTTTGTTTTGCTAATTTATTTTCTAAGCTTTCTGTTTATTTCTTATTAGATTCTTTTAATTCGTCTATTCTAGCATTTAAATTTTCTGTCTGTTTATTTAAATTTTCTGTCTGTTTTGTGCTTAATTCATCGACCCAGGCACGCATCATCATCTGGAATGCTTCGACGTCTAAATTTCCTGGAGTCGTCATGTTGAAGTATTATTAAAATATTTATTTAATAGTAATTCTTTAAAAACTATTATTGATAACCGTTCCCTACTTATTTATTTATTTTTGTATTTTTATTAATAGTTATTATTAATACTCATTACAGTTACACCTGTTACATAGACAACAATATTATTTGTGGGCGCCAGCTGTGTGATTACACAACAGTTTAACATTACATTCAGTTACTGTTTAATATAAATAATAATTACATATTATACATTTTTCATTTAACACACTCTTTATATTTTTTAGAGCAACCATTTAGCTACATAAAAAATTTTAATAGTTAAATGATGGGTATTGGGTCATACATTTATGATCTACAATTTATGTCACAAATTTTTGTACCTAAATTTAGGCATGTCTTGCCCCACGTGCAGTGCGACATTCTTTTATAACGTGACAATTTTGTTAAAATTTAATTTCAAATACAAATACACTTCTATTTGTGTTTGAATAGCCCCACGTTCTTTGGGAACCATTCTATATAACGTGACAATTTTGCAAATTTAATTTAATTTAAATTTGTGGAACCCCACGATCTTGGAGCACCAAATTTATGCAACGTTATATATACATAAATAGGCATGAACGATCTAACGTTCAAGATTGACAAATTCTTTAAACAATATAAAATTTTAATTGGGTGTCAGGTGTATCTGCAATAAGAACTCTATGTAACTTGAAACGGTAATTAAAATTTGTTTGATACTATAAAAAAATATGTGCACATGGCACTGACTTCGATTTTAAAACATTAGTTATTATTTGTTATTATGCCGTAGGGCTTAAGATATATACATCTTTACTGACTAAATATTGTATGCTACTAATTATTATATAAAAGAAAAATCCCATTTTCAGACTACTCAGTCTATTAATATGTTTCAAAATTAATTTTTTTTTATATCTTTTTTTCTATATTGTAACGTACTCAAAATATTAATAGTTATTGTTTCTCAGTACTGTTTTCTCAAATACTAATTGTTTTTATTTAAATGCTTTGTAATCATTTTATATCATATTAATTTGAGCTCTTGTTACGTTAATCGTATTTCTAAAACATCTATGATTTTAACTCTACTATACAAGAAACATTGCTCTTATTTTTAAATAAATTATTAATGTCTTTAACTGTCTTTGAATTCTTTGTATGATTAAGATATGAATAAGTTGTCTATCACCTTATTGTCGTCAATCATACTCGATCATTTTTGTTCCATCGGTATCCGTCCTCGTCTCACCTCCAGCGTCAGCTGTCTCTCTTCTCCTCTTGTCCAGCGTCGGCTGTCTCTCTCTGGAACTCTCCTCTTGTCCAGCGTCGTATCTCTCTATGGAACTCTCCTCTTGTCCAGCGTCGTATCGTTCTCTGGAACTCTCCTCTTGTCCAGCGTCGTATCGCTCTCTGGAACTCTCCTCTTGTCTAGTGTCGAATCATTAATGGATCTTCTTGAGTAGTGCTGTTATTAATTAAAATGATTGTCTTTACAGCTTAGTTACGTATTTGTACGCAACTGGCAATTTTAAACTGTTTACAAAAAAAAAAAAATAAATATGCCGTGCTGACGGGCATAAGCTCCTGCTACACCGTGGATGATTCAAGAAAGAGAACCACTGTAGCTTGCGTGTCCTATTTATACCCATGTCTTGGTCGACACCCTTCTGTGATACAAAATCGACATGTTAGAAACTGTCTTTGGTTTCAGTTCCCCCACTCTTTGTCAAATTCGCTATTTTTTATATTTCTGTGAATTGCAGAGTCCTGTAAGTATACTCTTATACTTATCTTATAACTAATTTTACAACACATGTTCACTGCAATTTTGGACATGGCAACTTAACCCTTTCGATTTGTACACAGTTATTTCACTACTGTACTTGTACGGTGTGTCACTTTCGCGTGGTTTTTGCACACAGTATTTAGTAAATTTATTTACATTTTATGGTGCTTTTGGATTTTAATTCTTAATTCTAGTTTATGAATAATTACGGAAAAACAGTAATTGTGCAATTATTCATCTTGGGGTAGTAAACTCGCCTGCAGAGACCTGCGTTCACACACACTAGCAAAATACTGGTGTACACACTTTCAGTTACATTTGTGTGTGTGTGTGTGCACGTTGATTCAGGTCGAAACACCTGTTCATATTTTTGTCTGAGCCAAGCCTGCAATCCCTAACATGCTTATTTCTAATATATTATTAATTATTTACAGTTTATTAAGTAAATTTAAATTTTTATATTCTATGCTCAGTACATCACTTATTTGTACTGTCGCAATATATATATTGTGACAGATTAGTTTTGCTAAATTTTTATGTAATGCTAAATTGGGATGACCCACACTTTGTAGCGATAATTTATCTGCAACGACTAATGTGACAGTTTAAAGGGGATATCAGGTGTATCTGTAATAATAACTCTTACTTCAATAATATCTACCATTTTAACTGTATATTTACAAAAAACATTGGCTCTTAACTTTAAAGTAAAACAAGAATGTCTTTATTTGTCTTTGAGTTAATTGTTCGACTAAGAGATAAATAAGTTGTTTATCACCTTATTGTTGTTAATCATACTCAATCGTAATCGATCCATTGGTAATCATCCTCATCCTCATCTCGAACTCCAGCATCGCTTCTCTTGTCCAGCGTTGCTTCCAGACTTCACAATAACGTTCCTCTTGTCCAGCGCAGCCGCTCTAGACTCCAGTACCATTCCTCTTGTCCAGCGTAGTCGCCTCTTAGACTCCAGCATCACCTCGCTCTCTGGAACTAAGTCGTCAGCTCTCTCGCTTTCTGGAACTTCATGTTACTTCTTCTCGTGTTGTTTCGGACGTCAGTTGATCATCTTATATAGATTTTCTTCTCGTGTAATTCTGTTACTAATTAAAAGTGATTGTATTTACAACTTAGTTACATATTTTTATGTAACTGGAAGAATGAAACTATTTACAAAAAAATAAATTCGCCGTGCGGACAGACAGAAGCTCCCGCCAGAACTGTGGGTGTTCAAAAGAGATACAACTGTAGCGTGTGTGTCCTATTTATACCCTCGCCTTGGTTAACACCTGCAGTTGTACAAAATCGACATGTCTGAAATTGTCTCTGGGCTTTGTTCCCCCACTCCTCATCAATTTCGCTATTTCTTATATTTCTGCTAATTGCAGAATCCTGTGAGTATACTCTTACACCCATCTTATAACTATTTTCACTATATGTTCACTGTACTTTTGGACATTGTAACTTAACCCTTGCGATCTGTACACAGTTATTTCGCACTACACTCGTACGGTGTGTCCCTTTCACGTGGTTTTCGTACACAGTATGTAGTTAATTTTATTACATTTTATTGTGTCTTTGGATTTTACTCCTGATTTATAGTTTATGGATAATTGCAGAAAAACCGTAATTACATAATTATTCATACTGGGGTGGCAAACTCGCCTGCATAGACCTGCGTCACACACACATTCAAAATACTATTGTACACACTGTCAGTTACATCTGCGCGTGCGCGCGCGCGCGCGCGCGCGTGTGTGTGTGTGTGTGGACAAGTCGATTCAGGTCGAAACACCTGTCCATATTTTTGTCTGAGCCAAGCTTGCAATCTAAACATGCTTACTTCTAAAATACATTATTAATTATTTTAGAAATTATTATGTATATTTAAATTTTTATATTCAATGCTCAGTACAGCACTTATCTGTACTGTCGCATTATTCCTCTGCTTGGTAACAAATAAATTTAATAAATTTATTTATTAAATTTTTTTTGTATTTTTACAATTGTTTGTAAAAAAAATATAACAAATAATAAAGAATAGTATTCATCATTTCACCCTTAATTAGAGTGTATACAATACGTCTTCCCTCCCCTCTTCACGCGCTCACTGCTCGTGACCTTGTAGGGTGGCTTCAACAACAGCTGATCTGACTTGTTTCATTGACCTTATTACTTTTATGTGTAGAACTTCCTAAATGACATTGCGTGGAATTTACCAATTTGTTTCTTCTTTACCTCATCATATACGATGAAAGTGTGTCGTCCTACTCGCTGTCTTAACGTATACGGTCCATTATAAATTCTGAAGAATTTCTTCACCGTATTCTCGCTTCTTTTCCCAACAGGATTTGTTTTGAGTAGTACAATCTCTCCTACATTAAATTGTTGTAGTTTGTGAGTTAGATTAAATCTTTCTATTCGTTGGTTACCTCTTGCAATTATTCGTTGTTTCGCATACTGATCTTTCACACTTAATGGTACAGGAACATTAAAATTTGTAGGCTTATGAATGTAATTCTTTCAGAATCTGGTTGGCATTCTATCTTCTTCCAGCTCTATTGGAGTATAGCTGGTTGCTTCACTATAATTTTCATTGATCGCTTTTTCAAAGAATGGTAAATATTCTGCCCATTTATTATGCTGGTTATGGCAGTATATTCTTAAATATTTACCTAATTCTTTGTTTACTCTTTCTGCAAGATTTCCTTGAGGATGTCGAATGTATGTAAGTACAGGTTGTATTCCATTTTCCTTCATAGTTTTCTCCCACATTTCACTTTGGAATTGTACACCCTGGTCACCCTGCTTATCTTCTTCATCTTTCCATATGTTGGGATATACTTCTGCAACAGTATCTTAAGAACAACCTTAATTGTGGGTCGCATAATTGGATACAGTCGAACTGCTTTGGAAAACACATCGATATATACCAATATGTGCTTCACTCCCCGACTTGATCGCGGAAGCGGTCCCAAAAAGTCTTCTGCAATTAGCTCCCTCTTGTTTTCTTTGTGTATACTTTGCATCTCCACATACGTATGTAGATTTGGTCCTTTAGCTGTTTGACACTCATAACATATCATGACCTCATTCTTGATTTTTCTAAACATATTATTAATTGTGAAATCTTCTCGCAGACTCAAATGGCATTTCAAAGCTGCTGCATGTGCTGGTCGGATCAATTTATGCAACATTTCGTTTGTTAATACTATCTTCCAATCTTGTTTTATTAATTTAAAAAGAATTCCATTATGTACCTTGTAGTGATCTGGTAGCTGCTCTCGCTCTTTCATTTCTCTTAAGGTAACATCTAAGTTTTGTTGTTGTGCTAAATCTTTTAGCATTTGTTTTGTTTCATTATCAACTTTATATTTGATTGATAATAACTGAACTTTGGTATTGGTTTTCTCATACACTTCTTCACATTCTTCTGTGATGTAACGGCGTAGTGTATCCGCTATAACATTGTCCTTACCTTTGCAGTATTTAATGGTGAACGAGTACTCTCCAATGGCTGAAATCCATCTTAACAATTGTGCATTCGTTACCTTGCATTTTAATAGAAAAGACAATGCTTGGTGATCGGTGTGTATTTCAAAATGAGTACCATACACATAATACCTGATTTGTTTCAGTGCATATACTATTGCAAGTATTTCTTTCTTTGATGTGGAGTAGTGTTTCTCTGCTCCTTTAAAGATTCTGCTGGCATAGGCGATGACTCGATGTTCTCCTGTAGCATCTTGTAGATAGAGTACACTCCCTACAGCGTAGTCACTAGCATCAGAATATATTACAAATTTACCTTCTCTTCGAGGATGGTATAGCATAATATTCTCTACAAATAACATTTTTACTTGGTCGAAGGCATCCTGGTGTTGCTTCTCCCACATCCATTTCTTTCCTTTCCTTGTAAGTTCGAGTAAAGGTTGAGTTTTCTCAGCGTACAGTGGCGAAAACCTTCTGTAGTACCCTGTCAATCCTAAGAATGGTCTCAATCCTTTTATATTTTTGGGTATTGGGAAATTGGTTATGCTGGATATTTTTATAGGATCAGGTTGAATACCAGTGGATGAAATAATATGACCTAGGAGTTGAATATAGGATTTTATGAATTCACATTTGTTTATGTTAAGGGATATGTTGGCTCGCCTAAACTTGTGGAATATGGTACTAAGATGTTCTAGGTGCTCTTCTAGTGTTCTAGATATTACAAGGATGTCATCTACAAAGATTATGGTGAAAGGTTCCACTTCAGGTCCTAATGCTTTTTCTAGACATTTTACGATTGCTGCCAAACTCGTGCTTAGTCCGAAGGGTACTACCCTATGTTGGTAGGATTTACTTTTATACAGGAAGGCTGTGTATTTTCTGTCTTCTTCACGAATTGGAATTTGCCAGAAGCTTGAGCGTAAATCCAAGTTGGTAAAATATCTAGCTCCTTTACACTTAGCAAATAACTCGTCCGCAGTAGGCGCACAGTCGTACTCTTTCAATACAGTATTGTTCAGCTCCCTCATGTCAAGGCACAGACGGATATCCCTGCTCTTCTTCTTCACAACCACTAGAGGATTCAGAAAGTTGCTGTTCGATCGCTCGATGACTCCATTTTCTATCATGCGTCGTATTTCCAGTTCAACTTCTACCTCGTACTTCATTGGGATAGGATAGGTCTTCCTGACGAATTTCGTAGAGTCTGATACAATTATAGTGTTCATATACTGTCGTCTGCATTGGTACTTCACTGAATATTTCACAGAATTCTTCAGTTACTTCGTGCAGTTGTTTTTCTTTCTGTGTTGTCATCCCTTCATCTGCTGTATGCACAGGGTGAGTTGGATCACAACGTAATAGTGGTTTAGATATACTAATAGGCATTTTACCTACCTCACACTTCTCTCCGGTCCTATTTAAATCTAATTCATGTTGAACATCCATATAATTACACACAATCTTATTACTACTTATATCAATTTTAGCATTTAGTAGTTTCAACAAATCAATTCCTATTATACTGTCATATATTAATTTATTTAGAATTATTATTGGGTATATGACTTCTAAAGTTTTATTTGCTAAAGTCACATAGGCTTGTTGCTTTACCCTTTCTTTTTTCTTTGTGGCAGTTGTAATATTCATGTTATTAATTGGTAACATGGCTGTATTTTTAAAATAAGAAAACAAGACTGGAAATAAAGCACACAGTCAGGCTGAGCGGTCGAGAAATTTTAGAGTAACAAATAAATGTTTAACATAGATTTTTGTGAATATAGTATGTAAGATTTATTTTATGATGAATGTACTGCAACAAAGAAACGTTTAAACAAATGATAATGAATATTTTATGGCGAAGTAAAAGCTATTTTAAAAACACTTATAATTTCTTTTGAATAAATTAATGAAAACATGTTACAATTTAAAAATGACTACTCTTATTATGATTACACCCAAACTCCAATTATACATACACGTTATCAGTAATATTGTATGAGGTATACCACTACACAATTTAGATTACATTTAATTAATACATTGTGTGGTTGTAATATATATATATATATATATATATATATATTTTATAACGATTCATAATAGCGTCCTATCTGAGCGTTATATGATAGTGATAGACGGTACGAGTGTAGCGCCGTAAGCAAGAGAGAGAGCGTATAATAGCAGCCATCTCACTCTAACCACGTCACCGCGATGTAAGAAACCAGTACAAACATGTAATTTTACTCAATACAAATTATCAGTTCAACCTGTGATAACTTAAAAACTAATAAATATACGGCAATTCTGAAAACAGCATTGTATTCAGCAAGTGAAGCTTTATAAGTAGCCGCAATCTCAGTTAATATAATTAACAATTCAAGAAGTTATACGGATGACGCACGCCAACAGGAATAACGAGAGAATTATACTACGTAGGAATTAGGTGTTTTCACACACACACACAGATAAAGACCTAAGCAACAATATTCTGTGGTCAGATCTTTGAAAACATGTTTGCAAATACCTGTAATCAATCGATTTGCAAACACAGGAAGTACGATTTTAACTAGAAATTCTCTGCAGTTTGAAACCTGTCACGGTGTGTTTGGTCGACCTGTTCGAGATTGTCAAAACTGGAAAAACGCATGATTTATTTGAACAACCAATCAGCATCCCGTATTTGAAACTGACGCCAACTCAAAGCGAGGGGTAGCATCACTCTTCGATCGGATCTTAAACGCGCTAGACGTGTATAAATTACGTACAGAAATTTTTTCAATCACGCAAAAGTGTAATTTAAGCATAAAATTCGAGAAGTAGTCCGCAGTGTAGATGAACTAATACCGTTCAACAACTCTCGCTGCGTAAAACAACGATAATTAATTAAATAATTAATTAATCATCAACCGTGAAGGACCTGTGCGACACAAGGCTACAGCATCTGTAATTGCCAGGCATCTTCTACAGCATTGATCAACATCAATTCTTCTGTGGAAAACCATCAAAAGGAGGACCTCTACGGATTCCTATCTTCGGTCAACGCAACAAACAGTAAGAAATAGATTCATTGATCAATGAAATAAGCACTAAACAAATAATAAAACAATAAACAATTTTTAAAAGACACTAAGAATTTCACACTTTGTAATTGTAATTTAATTATAAGATTAGCTCTAACATAGTATCGGAGTGTTGAATGGAAAGTGAGGTGTAGTATTGGATGTGCAAATTATTGTAGACCTGTTCTTTAGCTCTGGTTTGGGAGATAGCAATCTCTTAATTAAATCAGATAAGAACAATAGGTCGTTTGAACGTCTTAATCTTGACTTTTTACACTCACTCAGTAATTATAAGTGTTAGGGTAGAAATAAGTCCTACCATTAGAAATTTCAAATTTTAAAAATAATTATTTAAAACGTTAATTAAAAATAATCAAGCAAATATTAAAGTGTTATTTGTAACGATTCCCCTTGAATCCACAATCACTGAACGAATCCTGAGAAAGAGTGTCTCCATGCGCTGAGCTAAGCTGAAACCGTGTCATTTGTATCTGGGATTTGTTCTGGCGCCCAGGTAAAGTAATATCACGGGTAAGTAACATTTTATCTAACATTACAAATATTAGATAATTGTGTTAGATGAAATAAGGGAGCGTTGTATAGATTTGGCGCCGCAACTAAGGGGCCCGATTAAACTCACAAAATTATATAAATAAAGTTATATAATTTGGTGTTGCTTTTACCCAAGTGATTAGTTAAATTGTAATATTAATAAATTTAAAAAGAAGTGGAATTCAAGATTACAAATAACTGTTAAATAATTGTTAAAAATAAATTTAAAAAATGGCTAAATCATCAGCAGTAGATATGGCAGCAATTGAGCAAATGTTTAAGCAGTTGACCACTAAAATGGAAGAAACTAAAACTGAAATAAAAGAAACAAAGGGTCAATTGTCTAGTGAAATAAAAGATACTAATAATAAAATCGAAATTACTAATAGTAAACTTGAAAGTAAAATTGAAAGTACAAGTAGTCAATTAAATAGTGAAATAAAAGATATCAATAAGAAAATTGATGAAAATAATAAAAGTTTAGAAGAAAGTAATCAAAAATTAATAACTGATGTTAATAATAAAATTGAGCAAACTAATAAATACTTGTCTAGTGAAATGGAACAATCGAAAATTTGTCTAGCCAAATAGAACAAAGTAGTAAAGAAGCTACATTTAAAATAGATGAAGAAATATCTAATCTAGCTAGTAAAATAGATAGTACTAATAATAAAATAGATGAGAGTAATATTAGGTTTGATAAACATACCGAAGAGGTTAAAACTACGTTAGAAGAGTTTAGAAAACAAGCAAACACTAATTTTCGCCGTCAAGACGAAAAAGTAAATAAGTTTAGAAACGAATTTCATGAAAAGTTAGAACAAAAAGTAACCCTCATTAATCAACAATTCAGTGAAGTAACTGCTGAATTAAAAACACAATCGCTTCTAAATAAAGAAGAAATCCAGAATACTAGGGGAGAGTGTACCCAACTGGGGGAAAATATTAATGAAGTTAAGAAACAGGTAGAGAGTAAGACTAACAGTGACGAAGTACATCAAAAGATGGAATAGCAGTTGAAGGTAATGCAGGAAGATCTGACTAAAGCAATGAAGTCACAGCAAACCAAAGTAGTGAGGTGTGGCGACCGGAAAACCTTGCATTTTCAGGAAACCCACATGAGAATCCTGTGGAATTCCTAAAGCTGTTTGAGGCGTATGTAACTCGTGTAAATCCACTGATGGACGACGAAGACAAGAAGGACATGTTAGGCCGATTTCTCAAGAATTGGGCAGGTACGTGGTGGAAAGTCATCTCGGACAGAGTCCAAACCTACTCAGACTTCAGAGAAAAATTCCTGGCTCAGTACTGGAATGTTCAGATACAAAGAAGGGTATGCGATCATCTAGAATTTGGTAAGTATCACCCGTGAATATGACAACCACCAATTATGTACTTAATGTAATGGCGCAAGTCAAGCATCTAACACCACCAATAGAAGAGAGAGACCTAGTATATAAGCTAGCGTGTCATTTCTCAGAATGCACTAGAGTAGCAACCACTACTAGAGGAGTGGATACTCTAGAAAAGTTCATAATGGTTGTAGATGAGTGTCAAGATTTAGAGAGGGACCTATGGCATGTAAGTAATCAGCTGAGTTACTACTCTAGAGGCGATCATCAAGAACCAACTTTCTACTCAAATAAGAGGAGAGACAATGAACGCCTGAAAGAAAAAAGGTTTACCCCATATCCGGGTAATAAACCACAAAATCGACAGGAATTGGAGGAGAAGGGTAGAAGTAGGAGTGTAGAAAACAAACCAAATAAAGGGTCAATCTATTCATGTTTTACGTACCGAGTCACTTTATGGTTAATATAATTAAATTACCTTTTTCGGTCCACCTTAGTGACACTTGCTTCCGTCGTTTAAAGACGCGTTTCGGGATGAAAGCCCATCTTCAGATACACAAAGTCAAAACATAAATGTATACCACTATTTGTGGTTTGTCATAATTTAAAATATTTAAAATCTTTTAAATAAAATATATATAAAATAAAAACGTAACAATTGAATCACTCGGAGCGCTTGCATGCATGCACGCTGTACTACGACTTCCTCACGACTGGCTATACTTATCATTCAACTGTATAGCAGTGTCAAACAGGTTATTAGAACCGAAGTTCATTTGATCGTTTAATATGTTATTTTTGGTCATTGCGTTTTTTGTAGCTTTGTATATTTCGAATTCCTCTAGACTATCCATTAATTTACCCTTCTTGCAAGTATGCAACGCCACGAAATTGTTTTCGAAACTAGTATAACTATGATCTTTTTCTATTAAATGTTGTGCAAAACTGGAATTATTATTATTTATTTTTGGAATGTGCTCTAAAAATCTTGTATAAAAATCTCTGCCGGATTGGCCGATGTAGAATGCTGCACAATTATCGCATTTAATTTTATAAACTTCTGATTTATTTTTTAAAGGAATATTTATTTTAGTTTTGAAAAAATTTTTTAAATTATTACAGGTTTTGAATGAAATAGTATATCCTTTGCTTTTAAAAACAGATTTTAAAATATTTGGCATCAAACCAGTATAATTAGCTGAAATGAATTTTTTATGTTTTTTATTATGTTGGTTAATAATATTGGTATTTTTATTTTCTAAACGTTTTTTATGTTTCATTATCATTCTATCAATTATTACTGGCCTGTAACCATTATTTAGAGCTATTTGTTTTATAATATTTATTTCTTGATCATAGTCTTCATTATTAAGGGGAACACAAAGTAATCTGTCAATAAAGCTGTTAAATGCAGCCATTTTTTGGGCTGGAGGATGAAATGACTTAGCATGTATAACTGTATCTGTGCATGTGTGCTTTCTGTATATTTTGTATGTCAGTTCATTACCGTTATTTGTTATGGTTAGATCCAGGAAATTTATATTTTTGTTATTTTCAATTTCCATAGTGAATTTTATTGTCTTATGCATTTTATTTAAATAGTTATTAAATGACTCGAGCTGTCTATTGTTACCATTGAAAATAACAAAGGTGTCATCCACATATCTTGAATAATATAAACTATTTTTTTGTCAAAATAATTGTTTTTTAAAATTTTAGTATTTTCTAAATGATTCAAATAAATATCAGCAAGGATACCTGAGAGTGGAGAACCCATTGCTAGGCCCTCATTTTGTTTGTAGTATGAACCATCAAACGAAAAATAGTTTTGATTAAGTACTATTTCTAATAGTAACATTAGCTGATTAATTTTTCTTATTTCTAAGGTATTATTATTTATTAAATTTTGTTTAAGTAATTTTAAAGTTTCATCAATTGGGACATTGGTATACAGATCCACTATGTCAAAGGACACTAGCTTGTAACTAGGCTTAATATTAATATGACGCAATTTTTCAATAAAATCTTTATAACCTTTTATACTCTGGTTATTATCTAGGCTTATATGTTGTTTGATTATTTTTACCAAGGTTTTTGCTACTTTATAGCTTGGAGCGGTTGTATAATTTAAATATTAATTTCCTGGATCTAACCATAACAAATAACGGTAATGAACTGACATACAAATATACAGAAAGCACAC
The DNA here is from genome assembly GCA_034769895.1 of Magicicada septendecula. Classification (NCBI taxonomy): domain Eukaryota; kingdom Metazoa; phylum Arthropoda; class Insecta; order Hemiptera; family Cicadidae; genus Magicicada; species Magicicada septendecula. The sequence goes on from CM068376.1 coordinate 65,918,972, forward strand.
ATGCACAGATACGGTTATACATGCTAAGTCATTTCATCCTCCAGCCCAAAAAATGGCTGCATTTAACAGCTTTATTGACAGATTACTTTGTGTTCCCCTTAATAACGAAGACTATGATCAAGAAATAAATATTATAAAACAAATAGCTCTAAATAATGGTTACAGGCCAGTAACAATTGATAGAATGATAATGAAACATAAAAAATGTTTAGAAAATAAAAATACCAATATTATTAACCAACATAATAAAAAACATAAAAAATTCATTTCAGCTAATTATACTGGTTTGATGCCAAATATTTTAAAATCTGTTTTTAAAAGCAAAGGATATACTATTTCATTCAAAACCTGTAATAGTTTAAAAAATTTTTTCAAAACTAAAATAAATATTCCTTTAAAAAATAAATCAGAAGTTTATAAAATTAAATGCGATAATTGTGCAGCATTCTACATCGGCCAATCCGGCAGAGATTTTTATACAAGATTTTTAGAGCACATTCCAAAAATAAATAATAATAATTCCAGTTTTGCACAACATTTAATAGAAAAAGATCATAGTTATACTAGTTCCGAAAACAATTTCGTGGCGTTGCATACTTGCAAGAAGGGTAAATTAATGGATAGTCCAGAGGAATTCGAAATATACAAAGCTACAAAAAATGCAATGACCAAAAATAACATATTAAACGATCAAATGAACTTCGGTTCTAATAACCTGTTTGACACTGCTATACGGTTAAATGATAAGTATAGCCAGTCGTGAGGAAGTCGTAGTACAGCGTGCATGCATGCGAGCGCTCCGAGCGATTCAATTGTTACGTTTTTATTTTATATATATTTTATTTAAAAGATTTTAAATATTTTAAATTATGACAAACCACAAATAGTGGTATACATTTATGTTTTGACTTTGTGTATCTGAAGATGGGATTTCATCCCGAAACGCGTCATTAAACGACGGAAGCAAGTGTCACTAAGGTGGACCGAAAAAGGTAATTTAATTACAAATAAAGGGTATAAAGTATGTAAAACAACTATAACCTCTACCGAGCAGCAACCGTCGACTAGTAAAATGAATACGGGAAACCACTGCAGGTAGAAAAGAAACAAAACTAAACCTACCATTACCTGCAGTGAAACAAACCAAGAAAACAGGTAAAAAGAACGTAACTAATAATATAAAACAAGTGAGCGATAGGGAGTTCTTGTTAAAAGAAGAGCAAGAAGTGGGTAGAAACCATTATCCTGAATGTCCGGAAATAATTTGTAAGATCAGTAAGCTACTAGTAAGAGCGCTTATAGACACTGGCAGTGAAGTTACCTGTGTCAGCTCAAAGTTTGTAGATAATTGTCAGTTGCGAAATTGTCCCAGACTACCCGTAAAACATTGTAATGTACAGGGAGTCACTGGAGCCTAAATGCAAAGGATAACTGAACAAATATATTTACCTGTCAATTTAAATGGTAACCAAACCCAAATTGTTGCTCTAATAGTCCCGAAACTCATTCATGATTGTATTATTGGGGTAGATACGTTACTTGAATGGAAAGCAAAAATAAATTTTAAAAGAAATACCATTACGATGGAAATTAATACAAATAAAATAAATGTAAGCATTACAGAGTTTAAGCATTGGAACTCGGTAAGTGTCATAAAAGGGTATATAGAGAAACCTGTAGTTGACGTTAGGAGTGACCAGCACTGTATTGATGATACTCCGGAAATCAACATTGGGACTGAGTTGAACAACGAGCAACAGAACAAAATTCAGCAACTCGTTGGTGAGTATAGTGATGTGTTCAGAACAGAGCCTGGAAGAGCTAGGTTCTATGAACATCAGTTAACACTAACTGAAAACGCATCATTTGTACAAAGGACTTATCCAATCCCTCTACATTATAGAGATGAAGTGGAGAAAGAGATCCAACAGATGTTAGCGAATGGTGTTATAGAGAGAGCAAGTAGTCCCTATATAAACCCTTTAGTAGTTGTCACCAAGCCGAACGGGAGTATCCGATTATGCTTAGATGCTAGGAAACTAAATTCTTTATTAGTACCAGATTACGAGTGCGCTAGGAGTGTGGAAGAATTGTTTCAAAAATGTAATGGGGTTAAGTATATGACCAAACTGGACTTAACATCAGGATTTTGGCAAATTCCCATCCGAAAATGTGATAGAAAGTATACGGCATTTTTATATAAAAACAAGTGCTACCAATTTAAAGTGGTAACTTTTGGCCTGAGCACTAGCTTAGCAGCAATGGTAAGGTGTTTAGACAGTGCCTTAGGTAATGAGGTAGAGAAGTATACATTAGTGTTCGTAGATGATATTCTATGTGTGTCATAAACATTCGAGGAGCACTTAAAACATTTAAAGAATATTTTTGAAAAATTAAGATCAGCAAACATGACGCTGAATCTAAGGAAATCAGAGTTTGGTAAGGAGGAAATTAAGTTCTTAGGTCACCGAATCTCAGTGGAAGGCATAACCACAGACCCAGAGAAGGTAAAAGCCATACAAGAATTTCCAACTCCAAAGAACTGTAAGCAGCTAAAGTCATTTCTAGGTTTAGCTAACTATTATCAGAAGTTTACAAGTAAATACGCGGAAAGTATTGTTCCATTGTTAAAGTTGTTAAATAAAGGGATTAAATGGAAGTGGACAAAGGACCACGATGAAGCGCTGCAACAAGTGAAAAGTCTTTTTATAAATACTGTTGTATTAAATCATCCAAGAATAGGAGAAAGATTTTACTTGCAAACAGACGCCAGTAATATTGCTATTGGAGCACACTTGTATCAGATTGATGAGAAGGGCCAAAAAGCGGTATTAGGATTTGTAAGTCGCGCACTTAAAGGGGCAGAATTAACCTATTTTACGACAGAAAAAGAGCTATTAGCGATAGTGCATAGCCTGTCAAAGTTTAGAAATTATATTCTGGGTGCTAAACTTGCTATAATCACCGACAATAAGGCGTTAGTATTTTTATTAAAGTGTAAATTGCTAGGTGCTCGTCTAACTCGTTGGATCTTGGCTATACAAGAGTATCAATTTGAAATACAGTATTGCAAAGCAAAAGACAACTTAGTAGCAGATGTACTCAGTAGAAATCCACCATCAGAAAACAACATGGAAACAGATAACATTAAATGTAGTAGCAATGATATTGGTATTTACGTGGTAAAGCATATAACGAAACCTGAAGTAGTTAGACGACTTAAGGAAATAGGGACGCATCAACAACAAGACCCTAGGATTAGTGTAGCTTGGAGGAGTGCAGTTACCAACTCCAAACCAGTATTTTCCATATATGACGGTAAGCTATATAAGCTATGTTCCCATAAGTGGAAGTTACTATTACCTAGCTGTATGATAGATGAACTTATTTGGGAATGCCACTTGTCATTGGGCCATGCTGGATTTAAAAAATGCTATCTAGCCTTAACAGAAAGTTTCATAGGAAAATGGTTAGCAAAACGCATGAAAAGATTATTGTCTACTTGTGACCTGTGCCAGAAGTGTAAACACCCGAACTTAGCTATAAGGGTAGAAATGCAAACGATCCAAGCAAAAGAGAAAGGAGAGTTATCAGCTGTGGATTATTACGGGCCTCTACCAAAAGCAAAAGGAGGGGTAAAGCACATTCTAGTGATGGTAGATTTCTTTCCTAAGTTTGTAAAATTATACCCAGTCCAAAGAGCCACGACAAAAGCAACACTTAGAGCATTAACGAAGTTCTACATCCCACAGTATGGTAAACCAAGGAAAATATTGTCCGACCAAGGAAAACAGTTCACCCATAACCTATGGAGAGAAACCTTGGAAGAACTAAATATAAAACCTATTCTTACATCCATACGTCACCCTCAAGCAAATTTAGCTGAGAGAATAAATAGAGAATTAGGGAGGTATTTTAGAATATTGTGCAATCAGAACCATTCTGCATGGGTAGACTACTTGAGTTTTATTTCAGATTGTATTAATAATACATGTAATGAAACAACGGGGTACACACCTTCAGAATTATTTATTAATAAAGAACCTGTACATGTATGGACCAAAACCATAAAAAGTCCACCCAACTACAATCTACCTATTCCATATGAGGTAAAAACCAGGATAGCAGAAGAAAGAATACAGAGAGAAGGTCAAAAGAGGGTAGAATGATATAATCGAACTCACAAGTTGGTAAGGTTTGTGGAAGGAGAGGAAGTGCTAGTGAAAGCGAATCCTGATCCTCTGCCATAGATAATACCGTGGCCAAGTTCTTTCCGATATTCATGGGACCTTATAGAATAGAAAAACAGATTGCAAGGTACACATATATGTTAAAAGATGTGGAGAAAAATAAAATTATAGGAAAGTACCATGGGGATAGTTTAAGGAAATATAAACAAAATATTGACCCATAAAGAAATAATAGTTAGAGCCAATAATGTATGTAAATCAAACATGGTCAAATAAAATAAATATATAATTGTTTTGAATCAAGGTCAATGATAATAATAATAAATTTTATTTAAATAAATGTAGTATTGTTATTTAAATTTTGACATTAATTAAGCCAAAATGATGATTAAAATATTAATGGTCATATAAATTTCCAATATACCATGTTAGGTTAAGTAACATTGTAATCTTTAGTTATAAGATAGATGTAAGCAACATTGTAGTAGTGCAAGTTTTGTGCGGGAAAAAGTGCGAAAGTAAATGTGCAAATTTTTATTCAGTGTAAAACTGTACATTAAAAAAAGAATTAATGATTTAAATAATCAATTTTTTTTTATACCGAGTGGGGGTATATATAACGATTCATAATAGCGTCCTATCTGAGCGTTATATGAAAGTGATAGACGGTACGAGTGTAGTGCCGTAAGCAAGAGAGAGAGAGAGAGAGAGTGTATAATCGCAGCCATCTCACTCTAACCACGTCACCGCGATGTAAGAAACCAGTACAAACATGTAATTTTACTCAATACAAATTATCAGTTCAATCTGTGATAACTTAAAAACTAATAAATATACGGCAATTCTGAAAACAGCATTGTATTCAGCAAGTGAAGCTTTATAAGTAGCCGCAATCTCAGTTAATATAATTAACAATTCAAGAAGTTATACGGATGACGCACGCCAACAGGAATAACGAGAGAATTATACTACGTAGGAATTAGGTGTTTTCACACACACACAGATAATGACCTAAGTAACAATATACTGTGGTCAGATCTTTGAAAACACGTTTGCAAATACCTGTAATCAATCGATTTGCAAACACAGGAAGTACGATTTTAACTAGAAATTCTCTGCAGTTTGAAACCTGTCACGGTGTGTTTGGTCGACCTGTTCGAGATTGTCAAAACTGGAAAAACGCATGATTTATTTGAACAACCAATCAGCATTCCGTATTTAAAACTGACGCCAATTCAAAGCGAGGGGTAGCATCACTCTTCGATCGATCTTAAACGCGCTAGACGTGTATAAATTACGTACAGAAATTTTTTCAATCACACAAAAGTGTAATTTAAGCATAAAATTCGAGAAGTAGTCCGCAGTGTAGATGAACTAATACCGTTCAACAACTCTCGCTGCGTAAAACAACGATAATTAATTAAATAATTAATTAATCATCAGCCATGAAGGACCTGTGCGACACAAGGCTACAGCATCTGTAATTGCCAGGCATCTTCTACAGCATTGATCAACATCAATTCTTCTGTGGAAAACCATCAAAAGGAGGACCTCTACGGATTCCTATCTTCGGTCAACGCAACAAACATTAAGAAATAGATTCATTGATCAATGAAATAAGCACTAAACAAATAATAAAACAATAAACAATTTTTAAAAGACACTAAGAATTTCACACTTTGTAATTATAATTTAATTATAAGATTAGCTCTAACATAGTATCAGAGTGTTGAATGGAAAGTGAGGTGTAGTATTGGATGTGCAAATTATTGTAGACCTGTTCTTTAGCTCTGGTTTGGGAGATAGCAATCTCTTAATTAAATCAGATAAGAACAATAGGTCATTTGAACGTCTTAATCTTGACTTTTCACACTCACTCAGTAATTATAAGTGTTAGGGTAGAAATAAGTCCTACCATTAGAAATTTCAAGTTTTATAAATAATTATTTAAAACGTTAATTAAAAATAATCAAGCAAATATTAAAGTGTTATTTGTAACGATTCCCCTTGAATCCACAATCACTGAACGAATCCTGAGAAAGAGTGTCTCCATGCGCTGAGCTAAGCTGAAACCGTGTCATTTGTATCTGGGATTTGTTCTGGCGCCCAGGTAAAGTAATATCACGGGTAAGTAACATTTTATCTAACATTACAAATATTAGATAATTGTGTTAGATGAAATAAGGTGTCGTAATATATATATATCGATTATATTTTATAATTACTTTATCTCAAGATGTTTTCTCCCTATTTGGAACATGTTTCGGGAAGCCTTGTGTTCCCATTCCTCAGCCTTCCTAATTTTGAGTCTTGTGAGGTATTTATGTATTAGCTGGTTCTTGCTTTGGTTTCCTGTTGGTCTCTGGTGCTTTAAATTGGTATTATTGTGTGTGATTGTGGTGTATATATTAGTGTTTTGTGTATTTTCTGTGTTGAGTGCTTTGAAAATTGTGTCATGTTTTGTATTGATTTGTATTTGTTCAAGTATTAGTTTGTTTTGTGTTTTATGTTTGTATATTTGTAAATTTTCCCAAATGTTCATTATGGTCCCTTTGTGTGGTATATGTTTTATTAGTGTCATATTGGTTATGTCTGGGAATTCATGTCCAGTGTTTGTTGCATGTGTGGGCAAATTATATTTATATATTAACATGATAATGTTTTTAGGCTGGGGGTCATTCCACAAAATCGTCATCGAAAATGTAACGCTTCCACACTTTCGATTCCCCACAGTCTAGAAATCTCTTGTTTACAAAACATTATCATGCTTCGATGTTTCGGTTTCGTCAAAATTCTTTATGCGCATGTGTGTGTGTGTGTGTGTGTGTGTGTGTGTGTGTGTGTGTGTGTGTGTGTGTAGGGGGAGAGAGAGAGAGAGAGAGAGAGAGAGAGAGAGAGAGAGAGAGAGAGAGAGAGAGAGAGAGAGAGATTTTATTGTTCAGTTTCTTTTTCTGGTTTTTTGTATGCATTTAGGTGTTCAAAATAACGTTTTTTCATCTTTTTTTTTTGTTTTTTGTTTGTCCTATGTAACATTTGTTGCAACAATATATAATTATAAAATATATATTATATACATCAAGAAACAGACTTTAGCAGAAAGTGTTTGAATATATATATATATATATATATATATATATATATATATATATTCAGTAGCGTCCCGGTTATCCGCCATAAACGGGCTGGCGGAAGGGCAGATAAGCTGGAATGGCGGATAATAGGGAGAGTTAAATAAAACGCAAATTTATCATAAAATTACATTGTAATTTTGTAAATGTAATTAATAAACATCACGTTTTACAACAAATCAATAGAGAAAACAATACAGTACTGTACAATTATATTATAAATTATAGTAAAACATTTTAGAGAACAAGCAACAATATTAAAGTTATACACTTGCAAAAAAAGAGAAAACAATTATGCCCACATTAGTACTTCACGCTTCAAGTTTAAGAATTCAGTACATTTTAACAAGAAAAATTTACTAAAAATAAATATATAGAATCAGACTAATGTGTACGTAATAAAATTGACTTACACTGTCAGAAATGTAGGAAGTGAGAGTTCAGTTCATGATGAGTGAAAAAAATTAGTGATCTTTGACTGCCTCCCTGATGATTCCCGCTTCTTTGCTGCCAAGTCTCGCCATCTTTGGAGCATCATTATGTCGACAACCCTGGCTTCCTCTTGCTGCTCAACGTACTGAATGGCTGCTTCAAGAGCTTTAACCCCTTCTTTGTGTGTGATCTTTTGGGGCTCAACAGTTTCAGAGTCTTGATCTTCAACAACATCATCGCTATTAACAAGTGTTACAATTTCTTCGTCAGTTATTTCATATTGGTCGTCTCCTGAAAGCCAATTCCTTATTTCATCCAACGATGCATCCTCACATCCAGGGATACGTTGCACCAAGGGCAAAATACTTTCATGAAGTTCATCCAGCATGCTTTCAGCCATATTTTCGTCCTCGCCCAACAGCTTATGCCACGACTTCGCAATTGTTTGTGCCCCGACGTCGGCCCAGGCCCTTGCAACCCAATAAGCGACATCCTTCAAATTTATACTTTTCAACTTCTTAATCAAGTTTTGCCCATCTTCAATTTCTTGTATGACTGTTGACAGAAGCTTTCTTCGATAGTTTCGTTTAAGTGTTTCCAAAACACCCTGGTCCATACGCTGACAAATGTCAGTCACATTTGGTGGCAAAAACATAGCCTTTATGTCCCCATCTCTAAGTTCGTTTGGATCAGGGTGAGTTGGGGCATTGTCTAGCAGTAAAACTGCTTTTCTGGGTAGGTTGTTGTCTTTTAAAAACTTCTCTGTAGAAGGAACAAACTCTTTAAAAAACCATTCCTTAAAAATTTCACTAGTGATCCATGCACTTTTTTGATTGAAATATTTTACTGGAAGAGCATGTTTTGAAATGGTTTTAAAAGCCCTAGGGTTTTTGGACTTTCCAATCATTGCCAGGTCCATTTTATGGTTTGCTGTGGCATTACTGCATGCTAAAATAGTCACTCTCTCTTTACTACGTTTATAGCCAGGGGCTGCAGCTTCATTTCTAGCTGCAAGGCTCTTACTCGGTAACATTTTGCAATTAAGGCCTGTTTCATCACAATTAAATACTTGATCTCCTGTTAAGCTTTCAGTTTCAGCAAAGTCTTGAATTTTTTTCTTAAATGCTCCATTTCTTGAAAGTTTGATGACAGTTTCTCACCGCAAATATTCAACTGACGGAGTCCATAATGCTTCTTCCATCTATCAAGCCAGCCAACGCTTGCTGTAAAATCTGCATCACCTTCATTAAATTCTTTTTGAAACTGCAACGCCTTTTCTTTTAAGATAGGTCCCGAAATAGGCACCCCTTTCTCCCTGAACTGTGTAAACCAAATGCTAACTTTTTCATAATCACTATTTTTCATAGTTTGTCTATCTTTAAAAGCAGTCTCAGTAACTCATGAGGAACACCATTTTTCTAATTCTAATCGTCTCTTCTTCCAATCTCCAACTGTGCGATGACCGGCGCCGTAGTGGTCAGCCACCTTCTGCAGCATTTCCCCTTTATCCAGTCTTTTTAATGCCTCAAGCTTGTCTTTTATTCATAAAACAATTTTCTTCCTTTTCGTAGCCATAATCGCAACACTATTAACAAGACTACACTACGACACTTTCACCAAAACTGCACTAGTCACTCACGGACACACCACGTAAAAATACCCTCACTGCTCACTACAGCACACAACAAGAAACCTGCAGTCTACTAAGCGATGAGCATGTGAGCGATAGCGTTGGCTGTTGGGGGTGGGGTGGGGTGAACGACACATGAGTCACAGCTAGGCTATAATAGGCGATGGGCAGTAGGCCAAATTCCTGCGGTACAGTCAGGAGCAATCACAAAGAGAGCACGTACACTCACGTCCGCAAACTATTGGCACACTATTTTCGTTGCAGTAATTAAAGAAAATATTGTTTACGTTTATGTTTTTTTACACCGCTTGGGCGGCGGATAACACGGAACGGCGGATAATCGAAGGGCGGATAACCGAGACTCTACTGTATATAAATAAAGTGAATTTAATGGTTAAACAGTTTTAAAAGCATAAAAGCAAAGTATTATTAATGTTTACTTTGTGTTTGACTAATGTTTACATGTGATGTTGCAGACTGGGAAAAATGTGCCTGTTACAAAATTATGTACAAGGACTCTTAAACTATTGAAAAGTGAAGGCTTTGTTGGTGGTAAATGGACATTAGCAAAGAGTGGAAAAACATTTAATGTATTTAACCCTGCAAACGGTCAAATTGTTGGGTCAGTTCCAGATATGAATGTGGAAGATGCAGAAGATGCAATATTAGCTGCCAAAAAAGCGTTCAGTGAATGGAAAACTACTACTTCCAAGGTACAAAAAAATATGTATTCTATGGTTAATGGAATGTTTAAAACCAGTTTGTATAATATTTGATTTTAAATATGACTAGAAAGGCATAATCATAAAAAGTTTTTTTTTTTTTTGTTTAGGAAAGAGGTATAGTGTTGAGAAAATGGTACAATCTTTTACAAGACCACTCAGAAGATCTTGCGAAAATCGTAACTCTTGAAGCTGGTAAACCATTGAATGAGTCTTTGGGTGAAGTGGTTTATGGAAATTCATTTATTGATTGGTTTGCAGAGGAGGCTCGTAGAATCCATGTAAGTACTATTATTTAAACAGTTGTTGAAGCACGGAGTTTCAAGTGTTACCTTTCTGTTGTAATAGTCATTTATTTGTAAAAATGCTTGTTATGTGGTAAAATAAACTTTCTTGAAATTGTATTATGCAGAAGTGAGAACACTATAGTTCTCATACACTACAGTCAGTCAGGTTAATACAGTGGTGTCAAGGAAACAGTTTCCTGTGGATTCTTTTTATTATTAGAAGTTGTAAGGGTTAGTAAAACTACTGAGGGCACATTGCTTCTGTTGTCATCTTTCTTTTAATACATTTAGGGTCTTTGGAAGTCGTATAGGTGTGGTGCTTGGCTAACAGTTTAGTAATTTTTTGTTTGATTCACAGCAGTGCCATGCTGTCAAGATACATTTGTTAGCAGTAACACAGGGATAATATCATATTTCAGTATTGAATGGTTTAAGCATGGTACTGTCTGTGTTTAAACAAACCATAGCCATAGCCTTTGTAATATTGTTACGGTCTTTTTCCTTACCCCCCCTTTTATTAAACTTTTACTTACCTTTTACTTCACTTGCCCTGACTTACGAAAAACAGAAGATTCCCAAACTTAAAGGTCGCCACCAATATTTTTAAAAAGGACAAGTATGGAAACCTTAATATATTTTCCCACTATTTACTTTATATTACTTACCAGGTCCATTTAGGTGAGGTTTTCCATACAGGACAGGTTATGTTAAACGGGCGCAATAACTTACTCTAACACATGCTGTAATTTAAACAAAATCGGATTTTATTATAATGTGAAATTTGAGTTGAGGGATTATATAAAATAAGCATTTCATAATCAGCTAGCCTACGACAACTACATTATGAACCAGTACGTTAACTGATATGTTCCCTTAGAGATTTCTTTTGTTTAGCAAAACGTCTGTAAATGCAATTGTTACAATATAGTTAAACGTTAATTGTTCTGAAATGTTATAGTTAAAAGTTCTGAATTGATAATATTGTACTCATCCTGGTACTGGCTTCGCTCCAACGGGTGATGCACTTATTTTATCACTCACTTAATTATATCTTGGTACAGTTACTGTTTACTACAACCATATCGTTCACATTTAAGGATTGTGTCGGTCAACGTGATTTGTCGGTACAAACACTAATAGCTTTTTAGCTTTATAACTTTAATAGTTATACTGGATAGGCCGATTATGTTATTTTCGGCCTATCTTGCACCCGAGGCCACTGTTTTTTAATTCACTTGCAGACGACTGTAATCTGCCACTGTCTAGTCTGTATAAACTGGTGATTAACAACCGAGCGTTTTAGTTAACCACTGACTGACTACTTAAGGTGACCGTCTGATGCAAACACTAGGGTGACAAAGTTCTTACTGTGATTCACAAGGACTGCTGCTGGGGCAGTTACGTAATGCGTGTAGACAGTTGTTTATGCTAACAGTGTGTTACACTGAGGCACCTCACAGGTGTATGCTGACAATGGAAAATTAAAACTGAATTGATATAAAATAAAATTGAAACTGGGGTGGCACACAATTCTGTACCGTTACAATATTGATACAAAAGAGGAATATGTTACTCAAGCTTAGGCCTGCAATTAAATCTTACATAAGGAAAATGTTTTTTGAACCAGCTTATGCTCATCAGACTTGACCAAGTGTAAGGTAAAGTATTTAAGCCCTATAAAGCCCTGATTTCTTCTTTGATCTTATATATTTCGGCGTGTTTTTTAGTTCAGCGGCCTTATACAGCAAGAAATCACTTCTCAATTCTAAATTATACCATATACATTTGCAGCTATTAAACAATATACATCCTGCTACATTAGACCTTTACCTTGATTTCATAAATAAAGACGTGACGCGTATCATTCATCAGTTATATAGTAAACAGATGGACAAAGTCCGTAGACTAGTACATAAGCAGATATCGACCGTCACTAATGATGACTGTAAACACAAGTTTCATGAACGACTACAGAATCTAACTTCAATTGAGTTGACTGACGCTGAAACTGGTTTGTTGTGTAAAGGTTTGAAATATAACTTACTGAAGTATAAATCCAATACATGCCGTGATAATATTATTAATGAGGTTATATGTGCCGAAACGATGATTAAAGCAATTGATAACCAATGCAGCCGGGACGAGGCGCGTTTCTTGATTAACAATAAACTTCATAAATATATCAATAATTGGGAATCTGGGAATCGTCCCCACGTTTCGAATACGTTTAGCAAATATAACGAGGAACGTAGGATCCTAGCGGGTATAAAACAGAAACTCATTGATAACCAAGCCTTCATCACTGAGGCTGACAAGGGCAATACTGTGGTCATGGATATAAAAGATTACAATGACAGGGTCAGTGACTTCATCGCTAATAATAACATAAAGAAATTAAACGCTGATCCCACTGATAAATATGTCCAAAAACTAAACCAGAATTTGAACAAATGTGTACACCTATTTGATGAGCGCACTAGGAGGTCTTTAAAACCCATCAACTCTAGAGCACCAGTATTGACAGGGTTACAGAAAATCCACAAGGTTGGCTTTCCAATAAGACCATTAGTCAACTTCACCACTGCACCGGGATACAAAACGGCCAAAAAACTGGTAAGTGTACTTAAACAAAATTTGAACCTGACCGATAACACAAGCCTGCGATGGTTCTGTTTTGTAATTTTTGATGATTGATTCCTATGTATGTTTGTGCGCTGAATCCAAAAATGACCTTAGTTTTTTTCCATCACGTCAGAATTTTTTGCAAATCGCAATTTGCCAAATGTAGTATATGTCGAAAAATATCACAAATATGAGACTTAATGACAGAGTGAAATAGTTTGTTTCGTATAAAACGTATTATTTTGCGGCTTATAATAGACATAATATAATAGAATATAGAAATATAGAAAATAAAAAACTCAAGATTTTAGTCATTGTGTCGACGTCTTTTTGGACCAGCCATGCTCTGTTTCAGGCTTTTCCGTGCATGTGCTCTTCTGGGATCATCTCGGTGCAACATCCAGCAATAGTCCGCCATCATTGTAGTATTCCATCTTCCTTGGTAACGCTTTTCCATTTCTTTGATGTCCTGATGAAATCTCTCACCATCTCTTCACTAACAGCACCCAGATTCTCAGGAAAGTAGTCCAAATGTGAATGTAGGAAATGAACCTTCAAACTCATGGAACAGCCTAAATTTTGGTACTTCTGCAGCGTAGTCTTAACGATAGACTTGAAATTCGGATCCTTCTTGTTGCCCAGAAACTTGGTTACTGCGTCTTTAAAGGCGACCCAGGCTTCTTTTTCAGCAACTTCCATTTCTTTTTCAAAATTTCCATCTTTGCAAAGTTTTCTAATGTCCGGTCCCGTAAAGACACCCTCTTTTAGTTTTGCGGTTGACAAGGCTGGAAATTTGTTACAAATGTACTGGAAACATTTACCATCTTTTGGTAAGGCTTTCACAAATTGCTTCATCAAGCCTAATTTAATATGTAGAGGTGGAAGGAGAACTTTCGTCGACTCGATGAGAGGTTTTTGGAGCACATTTTTTACTCCAGGTTCCAATGAAGCTCGTTGTAGCCAATCTTTCTGTTTCCAATGATTTTCCCTGTCTCTGCTATCCCACTCACATAAAACACAAGGAAACTTTGTGTACCCACCTTGCTGTCCAAGGATCATCGATATTACTTTGAGATCACCACACATGATCCACTATGATCGTCGTACTTAATTTTCTGGAGAACAAATTTTAAATTGTTGTACCGTTCTTTTAAGTGTACAGAATGCCCTATGGGTATTGACGCATACCTGTTTCCGTTGTGAAGCAGGACAACTTTAAGGCTTCGTTTCGACGAATCGATGAATATTCTCCAATCAGTGCTTTCGTACGGAATGTTGAATGTCTTAAACAGTCCAAACACATTGCAGAATACTAAGTCTCCTTCTTCCAAAAAGTATGGAATAAAATCTTTTTCTCTGTACCTGAACCAGGAAAACGAAGCGCCAGCTGCGAGCAAATTCTTATCTTTAAGAGTCCAAAAAGACGTAGACACAACGACTAAAATCGTGAGTTTTTTATGTTCTATATTTCTATATTCTATTATATTATGTCTATTATAAGCTGCAAAATAATACGTTTTATACGAAACAAACCTATTTCACTCTGTCATTAAGTCTCATATTTGTGATATTTTTCGACATATACTACATTTGGCAAATTGCGATTTGCAAAAAATTCTGACGTGATGGAAAGAAACTAAGGTCATTTTTGGATTCAGCGCACAAACATACATAAGAATCCATCATCAAAACTTAAAAAACATGATGCAACCGAAAAAATTCAGGCCTGTGTAATCGTACCATTGCTAACAACACAGATTTCATTAATAAAATAAAAGATTTAACAATTGAGCCTCACTACAAGTTGGCTTCGTTTGACAGCGTCAACCTATACACTAATGTTCCAGTTATGGACACCCTCAGGGTCCTTAGGGATAACCTTGTTAACGCGAAAAAATTAAGCGCTGAATGTATTATGGAGTTGATGGACCTTTTAGACTTACCTACTTCTCAATCAAAATTACTTTACACATAACAAGGAATTCTACAGCGTACTCGATGTTTTGGCAATGGGATCCCCAGTATCAGGCCTTTTGGCCGACGTCTACTTAAATTATTTTGAAAATTCTTTTATATTTTCTAACAATAGATTTGAATCTAACATAGTGTTTTATGGACGTTACGTTGACGATACTTTTATGATTTACAATGGCACACACCGTCAGATTGACATTTTACACAATTATTTGAATAGCATCAATGACAATGTGAAGTTTACACTAGAAATCGAAGATAACGGTAAATTAAACTTCTTGGATCTTACTGTCAGTAGGCATGGAAATAAGATTCAGTTTGGTATATACAGGAAGCCTACTGCTACTGATATCGTTATTCATGCTACATCCCATCATCCGGTGACTCATAAGATGGCCGCCTTTCATAGTATGATCAGCCGTCTCTTGTCAGTACCCCTTAGCTTGCATGATTACTATAACGAGTTGAGTATCATTAAACACATCATGTCCTCTAATGGTTACAAGGAATCATTGATAGACAGCATCCTTAGAAAACGTAAGAAGCATAAGGATACTAACACACGTGGAACACCTAGGGAGGGAACGCATAAATATGTCCTGACTCCTTACACAGACCTTATGCCCAAGATTGTAGCACCTTTTCTGAAAAATAATGGCAATCTTATCGCTGCCTATAGAACAACTAATAACATTTTAAATATCTTGCACACTCATGAACCTATAGCCCTCGAGAAGAAAACGGGGGTATACAAATTGATGTGCGATGATTGCGACGCGTTTTATGTGGGACAGACCGGCCGTGGTTTTTTAAAAAGGTTCGTTGAACATAGGCCACCCACCAGTTATCGTGCCCTTGAAAACATGAAATCTAGTTTTGCTAAACATCTTGTCAATGAAAATCACGGCTATACTGATTTTAAGACTAACTTAGTCCCCCTCCATATTTGCAATAAGGGACAGTATATGAACGCTCTCGAAGAATTCGAGATTTACAAAGCTTATAATAATAGTGACACCAGGCCATTTGTTTTGAACGATCAACTAAGCTTTAAGTCGAATGTTTTATATGATACTGCACTGCGACATCTTTCGAGCGATGAATGATTTACTTAGTGCGCGTTCAGCCGGCGTGAGGTGTGTACCTTGTAGCCTACATGTGCGCTTAATGTTGTAGTTTCATTAATTTATTCAATGTGTGTTTTGGATTTTAATATTTTATAATGTTTGATGATTCGTCCTCAATTGAGGTTGAAGAGTATGTGTTTTCCTCCTGAAGATGGGACAAGCTGTCCCGAAACATGTTGAGTATAGTATAACATCACATGTATAAGAATTAAGCCTCTGACGGTGAGTAACGTAGTTTATTTGATTGTCATACAAGTGGCTTGGTACTGTAAATAAAACTTAATAATAAATACAGGTAAGTTTAACGAGAATATAAACAATGGAATAACAGAGAACAAGGTGAGTAACGTGGTCCAAATAAGTGATGAGTTTAATGGGCAGATAATTACAAATAATATTGATGGTAGTTTAAGTGCAAGTAAAATAGTAGTTGAAAAGGTAAGTGAGAATAACAGCGATATAATTAAAAATGTGGTATTAGAGAGTAACATGGTGAATAATGATAGTGGCGATGAAGTTTTAGTGGAAATAGAAAGTAGTGATGTGAGGGAGTGTGAAGAGAGGTTAGGCGAGCAAAGGGCAGATTTTCCCTGGGTATATAGTGAAATAGGATTTTCACAAGTGCTGTACAAGGACAAAGGTTCCTCCAGAGGTTATGTGGAATACGAGGTGTCTCTTAAAATAGTCCCTTAATTTTTTGTGGTGTTCCTGGAAGAGCCAGGAAGTGTTATAGTAGGTTTTTGGTGCCCTTTGCAAGGAATGAAGTAGTTCAGGGGTGTTGTGACAGATGTTATGATGAGAGATATTTTGAGAGAGAGAGAATGATAGAGATGTTTAAGTTAAATAGAGGTTAAGAGGGGTTAGTTAAGAGATTAAAATTTGAGAGTAAACTATATGAAATACTTACCGGTTGTAGTAAATGTTGATGATTATTTTGATGAGACCACTGTCGATGATGAGCACTTACCTTGTGATGTAATTGATATAGTAGACGAATATGATGACATAACTTACAGGGGAATAACGAATAATACTAAGGGAGAACTGACCATACCAAATGTTGACAGGTTTGATGAATTAATAGTAGGCAATGATGTTGTCAAATACTATATTGATACAATTGATGATAATGGGTATTATAATCATAATAACGAAATGAGTGTAAGTAAAGATGAAAATTGTTATGTGAAAGTCAGACTAATTTTCGATGATGGTGGTTAGAAATAGTGAATGAACATTTAATTATTTAGTTTATGGTAATTACTTGGCTAACTTATGTAATGAGGTGTGGTAAACAATAAAATAATGATGAAAAAAAATTGTAGATAAATTTGTAGTGAGGTTAATTGTGTTTGTGTAGTAGGTTATGTGGTACTCTGTAGTTTATGTAAACAATGCATGTATGCAAGGGGAATGTATTTTATAATAATAATAATAATTCTATACCTGACTAAATAAACAACGAGAGTAATTGTGTTTATAATGAAATTCAATGAATTGTAATTGTTTTGGAATAAGGTGATTAAAGTAACTTGGTGTTATTGAAAAAGATTGAATTAAAAAATTGGAGATGAATTAAGTAATTTAAAATGTTGTATAAGTGAACTTTGTTAATAAATTTAAATGATTTTTCTGAGAATTATACTTTATAATAAATAGTAAATGAGTAAATGTAGAAGGTGTTTAGTTGTTGAGTCATATGGTTGTTATAATGTATCAGAAGGTACATGTGGTTATGTACATTATATTTGTTGCGATGAATGTTTGTAGTTTTGAGTTTATGATTAACCATATGTAAGTAGGAATTTTATAATGACATTAAATGAGTTTTAAAGAATTCAACTTAGGTAAGGTGTGGAAATGTTGGGTAAAATGAATGTTGATAATAGATTTGAATTTTTTGGAGAATTTAGTGGTACAATAAATGATAAATAATCAAAGGTTGAGGAATGAAAGGTTCAATTAAAATTAAAATTGAAATGTTTGTAAATTTTAGTCAGATGCAAATGAGATGTTTATTTTAATGGAATGAGGTTTATGTTCTTTATGAATGTTTGTTTTATTATGTTGTATTATGTTAGTGTGTAGGAATTTTAAACATGTATTATGTATTTTACATGATAATTTTGTGTATTTGGTTTCTGTGTACTCAGTATACTTAGAGTAAGGTTATGCGCACCTGTTGATAAAACATCAGCTGATGCATGATGTTATATGTATAATACATTTTGTGTAATCAATTATTGATAGTTTCAGTTGAATTTATGGTAATAATAATTTTGTTTCTTTTTTATTAATCGTCAAAATATATATTTCTGAGATTTAAATTAAGATAATTTTTGAAAAAAATAAATAAATAAAAAAATTTTCTTTGAAGTAAAGATTGGTATTTTGTTTTCATGTTCTCTATATGAGGTTACGGCTATGTTGGTATGACAAAGTATATAAATACAAAATGAAGTTAAAATTCACTGACTGGTTTTGAATAATGCAATTAAAATGATTAACTGAAAGAGATTATTTAAATGAAATTAAAATGTGAATTTTTGGTCATGCACTTAGATTTATTTGGATAAATGATTGAAATTTAAATAATTTATTTTTGATTTGAAATGATAATGCCAGACAAACAATTAAAAGTTGAGTAATGTGAGGGAATTTTATTTAGAGGTAAAGATGAAATGTTTATGTGAAGTTGAAATTGATGATGCCTATTTTGAGGTTAGGGTTTTGTACAATAAGGAATGTTTATTTGAATTAAGGTGTATTATGTTTAAGATAGGAAAGCACATATGTACGCACCAAGTACTTTGCTAAAGGCAATCCAGTACGGCTAAGAGGGAGATAAATCAGTTGAGGATCTGGTCTGGTGTAAAGACCAGTTAGTGATTTTTTATTGAATGTTACAGAGTTAGGTGATACTGTGGTGAGTGCCTGTCTGATTTTACGGTGTTGGGATCTTGATCAGAGAAGTCCAGTAAAGTCATTCAGGTGCAGCCGTAGTCATCGAACTAGGGGGGTAAATTACCCATGATTTATTAAGGAATTAAAGGGGGTTGTCGGCACCATATCCTCACTGGTCCTTTTAGGTGTTAGCAATGAGAGTTTTTCTGTTTCGACAGAAAACCTCTCATTTGGGGGGGGGTATTGTAACGGTACAGAAGTTTGGGGTTTATTTTATTCTTGTATCAATGATAATAACGGGGAATCGCCCAGACAGAGTTTCAGTTTAATAAGCAGAGTGTACTTTTGAAATACCCAGTTGTCGGTTTGTCCTGTAAGCCCAGCAACATGCGACAAATCCTGGAGTATCGGAATGTGTCAGAGCGCGCGTATGCCCGTTCGGACAGAGTAAACATCACTTACGATTTCGCTGGTCGGCGAGTGCGAGTCTACGATAAAATGCTATCGTCTAATTTGATATCATGTGACACTCACCCTGCCTATCACGAGTCAAGTAGCCGCACATAGGATGATGCTGGCCATCTTGAAAACGTCGAAGAAAGCGTCAGTCGGCTCCTAAACTCAAAACCGCGCAGTTGTGTGGGGGCGCGGTTTGCCTAAAATCTACTTTAAAATGTAGACCAACCAGCCAAAAAAGTGTGTTAATAAACATTAAAGAATCTTCAGTTGACAAAAGTTACTTAGCGTCACCCAGCGAAACTGGTCGGTTTAGTGTAAAAGGCTCGCGGGCCAAAATTTAATAAAAGTGCTAAAAAATGGAATTCAACTATAAATAATAATGGGATATAACAGTCAAACAACAGTGAAACATTAACAATTTGGCAGTGGTCAAAATTTAAACAGTGAGAACTTAATTCGGACAATGAAAGGAACAAAAAACGAACTAACTTCAAAACATGGCTGAGGCGATATCAGGAAAGTAAACCTACAATTTAAATTACAATAAAAATAAAAATAAAATTTATATAATGGATAAAGAGACATCTCAATTTTAATAGGGCAAAATGTGTGAAAGAGTGAATGAGCAAATGCTGGGTTGCCTTAGAAAAAAAATATTTAGACTAGTTAGTAGAATAAGTAAATTCCAATGTTTGTTTTGTATTTTTGAAAATTAATTAAAAAAGATCAGTAATAGTTTTGAGAAAAAAAGAATGGAAAGCAAGTAAATTTAAAAAGAATATAAAAGAAATGTTGAATAAAACACAACTATTTAATGCCGTAAATGAGAGTTGAATTTCTTAAACAACACAAACCCTAAATCACGCTTATAGGTCACGAGTTCGAGTGAAGAATCCTGGACCCCGTAAAGGTAAGAATCTTGAATTATGTGTATTGTTTATTAATTATTATTTTTACAATTAAATGTAAGATCACAACCAGTCTAGAGGTTCAGTGTTTGATGCATGGCATCATAAACACTGTATCACGGACATAGTGTCATATTAAACACTGTATCATGTAATAAAATTGTATTTTCAGCTCAAAAGTCAACTCAGTCTGTGGAAGTGAATATATAGAGTCATTCATGAGGTAATTACAGGTATCTGGCCGTACTGTTGTACCTTATAGCTCAAGCTGGTAGCCTTCCCACCTCTCCTATACCACCGTGATGGCTCAAAAAAAGTAGTCTATTGTTACTCTCAGAGAAACACTTTTTCATTGTAGTACAGGTGCCATTACCAGTACTGATGCTGTAACAGTGCTCTTATGTATCTGTAATAGGAACATTATTGTTTTCTTGAAAGTAGTATATATATTTATATATACTGTTTACAAAGCACTGTATCCATTTATGGATTTAAGTAGACAGATAATGTATGTGTTTAGTTAAATTTAGAAATGGATGTTAATAATATAATCACATATTTCAAAAACATGTCTGAAAATGCATCAAGCTAAAGCAATGCATTACTTTTATAATACACACAACTACAAGTCTATGAACATTGGATCAACTTAATCATTATCATCATTTAGAAGGATAAGTTATAGTCTGTAGGAAAACTGAAGACTGTTGTGGGAAAAAAGTAAAAGCCTAAAATTGCTGAATACTACATAAAACAATACATTTTTCTTGATAATAACTCTTGATATGTTTGTAGTTTTTGCAGTTATTGAAAATTATATTGTTATGATGGTCTACTGATCGTCTACAATGGAAAACAAAATGCAAAACACCAATTACGTCACTAATCACCAGCGTCAATTATCACAATTGAACAGTTTGTAATTAATAAGACAGTCTCTTACAACAAATCAAATAAAAATTGTTCACACGCAATAAAAATGTTAACTGATATAAAACACAATTATATTACATTTGTCTTGGACAATTGTAAAACACATAATCCTTTGCCACAATACTTCAAACCGCACTGTGTAAATCGCCACTTAAATGCACTGTGTAATCGCGCGACAATAACTGAACTAAAATACTACAAACCACATTCCAATAAATCGCAACTGAAACTGAAACTGAACGTAGCTGAGTACTTGTATTTATACCCCTCCGAAATACCAGAATATTCCAAACTGCGCGTCAAGAATGCTACTAGAAAACACCAGAACATAATTGGTTGCAGCCTTACACACAGCAGGCGCGGACCGGTGAGTCCGGAACAATCTCGCAACGCATGTCGAGAATCACTTACGCGCGTAACATTATGGCCAGATTCCACTGGATCGTTTAGAAACACGTAGATTGTTCTGTAATGTCGTAACAATATTGTGTTAACAAAATAATACATTTCTTTCACAATTAAATTTTATTTTCATATGTGTACTCTTTAAGACACAGAATATTAATGGTTTAGATAAATATTAGAAAAAAAGTTACCTTTGCCATAGTCAGCTTCATCAGAGGCAGCCACTGTTAGAAAAGTCAGTTCTGGTAATGGAGGTAGTGCCATTGTGTGAAATGGTTAACAGTAATTGTGTGTGCGATGTGTAATGTATTCAGAAGGTATATTGTGTGATTTTAACTGAACCTGTTCATCTAGAATGTTGTTACCACGTGTTTTTTTTGTGTTTGTGCATACGATTTCCATGTTGTTATTGATGTTTGTGCATGTGTGATCTGTTTCAACGAGGTGGTATGCAAAAGTAGGTTCAGTGTTGGAGTGTTAATGCATTTGTGTAAACACATTACACTTTGCACGTACAACAGAGATCTGTTGACCACTTCAAAGAACGGCATTATCTCCAATACCAGAACAAACATCACTACTAGCGGCCATAGACAAAGCTCACAATGAGCAAAAACTGGCTGAGACAAAGGAAAAAATTGTTTACAATTTGTAGGTAAAATATTAAGTGTTCCACGTTGGAAAAGTGTGCGCAGTAGCCCCCTCCCCCCTGTATCCACAGGTGATACATTCCATGACCTACCACGGATACCTCAAACCATGGATAGTAGCAAACCCATTATACTTTATGATGTTTTAACTTGAAATCTACATTGCACCATAGTTATTATTATATTAATTATTATTATTTTATGTAATTACAGTATATGGAACTCACTGGATTCTCTGCCCTATGTTGTTGTTGCTATGTGATACAGTACCTACAACAATGAGATGAAATGGGATAATGTTGTAGATGTTGTAACATTGTGTTAAGCTATTGATCTTCTGACAAAAAAATTGTCAGAAGGAGGATTGTCTGCTTTTTGCGATCCTGGCATATTGAATGGTGAAGTAGGAGGAGCAACAAATGGTGGAGGCACCATGTTAGTAGCACACCATGTGGATGGCTGGGGACCATCAGTAGTAGACATGATTTGTTTTTGAACCTTGTGAAAAAATATCATCATTGGAAGTGGCAGTTTCCTATTTTTTCAGCTCATCAAACACGTGCTGCATCAGTGATTACACAGATACTTTAATGCTGCGTTCCATCATAGGATTTAAATTAATCGTTTTTTCCTTTAAAGCATATGCAATCCATAACACTTCACTAAATTTCTCTAATGTCCACATTGCTTGTTCTATGTCTTCTTCCTCATATTCCTGTTTGCCTGACGATGGTTTAACAAGTTCTACTGATTCTTCATTTGTCAACACTTCTCGATGTTCTTCAATGTGTTCTTTCACTTCTTCATCAGTCATATTGACAAATCCCTCTCCAACTTGTCTTGTTACATGAATAATTTTTTTACCTCTATTGATAGATGGGGAGCCTATAAATCATTCATGCTTTCACTCCATAAGTTCTTCCAATAGGCATTTATGGTTTTAATTCAGCCATTGCCGTGGTGACAGATATTATTGGTTTGGCAATAGTGAATGATTTCCAGCATTCCATAATTTCTAGGTTAGGCTCTACATCTGCTGCTCGAATTCATTCAAATATGAGGTGGGTGTGTGCGGCTAGATAACCCTCTGGCACAGAGGTTGAAGCAGTGTGGTTGTGTTTGGTGGCAAAAATACAACCTTAACATGTGCATTCACTATGACAGTAGATGTTGGATGGCCAAGTATGCTGTCTATTATTAAAAAAACTTTAAATGACAACCCTTCTTGTTTCAAGTATTTCATATGCTTTGGACAAAGCACTGGTGAAACTATTCGGTGTACAGCATGGCTGTCGTCTGTGATTTTTTATTGTACTGCCAGAAGACGGGCAGAAAGTTTTTGTTCTTGTGAGCTTAGAACTCTGGTGCCTGCATTGCACTTCTGTGAGTGTATGTCCTACTGGTTATCTTATTCAAAACAGGCAAGTTTCATCACTATTGAATACTTATTTTTGATGGTAGCCTTTCTTGTTGATCAGCTTCTTTAATTCCGCTGGAAACCTGGCAACATCTTCATCAGCAGACACAGAGTCTCCAGTAATTTTTATATTTTTCAGATTATACATGTTCCTGAATCCATGCAACCATCCCTTATTTGCTATAAATGGCTTGGTGTCCTCTTCAGTAGATTTTTGTCTAAAGTCTCCATATAAGCTTAAGGCGTTTTGCCGTAACACGTTACCGTCAGTAGGTATACATTTCCTGTTCATATCATCAATCCACAAGTTAATGCTTTTTCAATTGTAGCTAATACCTTATCACACAGTGTAAATGTAACGTTCAAGATTTGAGGGGCTACTTTTGTTTCTTTCTTCACCATTCTTACTGTACTTATTAGCAAACTCAGCATACGATTGTATGAACAGAACTGCTGTCAGTGTGATTCACATTTTTTCACTAACAGACAGCACTTCACAGCTTCTCTTAGTGTTTGCAGAACTGCTAGAATCACTACTCTTACACTTTGGAGTCATTATTAAGGAAAATGAAGGGTTGTTTTTACAATAATACTATGATAATGTACTTGGAAATGAATGCATACAGCACACACGCTACAGACTAACTGGAGTAGAGCAGGCTAGCGTGTGTACAGAGAACAAAGGGAGATGATTCATGTACTGAGCACGATGGGCTGGTTGGGTTTCGCTACTTTAATCAAATCAGCATGCAATTTAAAATCTATCAATTATTCATTTCTGAAATTTCTATTTAATATTTTCCAGCCACGCTAAACTGTAGATAACTAAAACAATGGACACCTGATCCGCAGATACAGGGGTTCTACTGTACATATTATTATTGATCCTTGGACATGTCATGGACAACAAAATTCAAGAAGTAAATCTTGTTTTATTAATGTGCCTTATGATTTCGTATAAATGTTTTGTAGTTTCGTAGAGGTAAATAGTATATAGTACAATGATACAATTACATATATCGAGCCTCACATTGGAAGTGACAAAATTATATAACGAATTTTTATGTAATTTTGATATACTGGAAATTATGCAGGTTGTATAATGATACCAGGTGTAACTATAATAAGAGTATTTTATTTATCAGTATTTAAAACTCATATTTATTATTTACTCAATATTATAAATATTCATAAACATCATTAATAATTATCGGTCACGATATTGCTCATTATTAAATGTTTATATCTTATGATATGCAACATTACACATATTTAAAAAAATCTCTTATATCTAAACATGTTAATAATCTTACATCTAGACATGTTAATAACTTGTTTTATTAATTAAATATAAAATTAAAATGTTTTTATGAAATAAATTTTCTTAACTCAGATCTGACCTCTACTCGCTCAGTCTATACCAAAGTTTAAAATTCAATTTAAAATTATATTAATTGCTTGTAGACTGGCATTTGTTTTAATATTCAACTTTAAATTAAATTTTTTCTATTTTTTCTATTAAATATCAAATCAATTTACTATTTATTTTGATAATAACTCTACTCTCTCTACTTTAAATTCTCTTTCATTTATTAATTCTTTTTATATGTGATCGCTCATTCTTACGACTAAAGATGTATCTACATTTTAAAATATTATTACTAAGTATAAATTTTTCTTTATTTTAATTTACTGTCTTTTGATATAGTCTTTATGAGCTCTTTTTCTTTTTTTAAAATCATTTAAAAATGCATTACGCATGTCACCTCGAGTTCTGATGATCTTACGACTTGTTGTCTGGGGTCCAGCGTTGTCCAGAGTTAGTTTTCCATTCCTCCTGTCCTGGCGTGGTCCTGGATACGTCTAGAGTCCAGCGTTGCTCTCCAGCAGTGTGTTCCTGGATACGTCTAGAGTCCAGCGTCGCTCTCCAGCAGTGTGTATACTCTTGGTAGACGTATGATTACAGTATTTACTTTTTCCGGAATATTGTTGTGAATTTAATGAACGTTATTTCTTTCGTTACTGCGACTTGTAATAGAATTAAAAATAAACTGTTTTGCCGACGGACAGCATGTCCGGCTGCAACTGTGTCTTGAAATGAAGAGAAGGGTTTTTGGTCGAACCTTTAATTTATACCCTCTCAAGATTCCGCACCAGTTGGCTCCAAAATCGTCCTGTCGATACCTGCATATCTCGTGACAGCCCCCACTCCCGAACCTTTTCATCTATTTGAAATTATTAGCAAATAGCAATGTTTTGCACGGAATCGAGATAGCACAAATCATAGCTAATTCGATTAAGCACTCACTATATTAATTTGAGCGTCTTAGGGTAATTTGCGTATTTTTTGGCACGTTTATTTTGCACTGACTTCGCATAACGTGTTCTATTAACGTCATCTTTTCACTGGGGATAACTATAAATTTTACACACACTTTGGTGCTTTTGATCATACACTTTGCTTTGATCATACACTAATTAGTTTTCGCACAGTGAATTAAAATAGTTATTTTATTAATTACTTGGGGCGGGTTGCTGAGATTCCTGTCTTTGCATGCATCACTAGCACACACAAGATACACGTGTA
Source organism: Magicicada septendecula (assembly GCA_034769895.1). NCBI lineage: Eukaryota > Metazoa > Arthropoda > Insecta > Hemiptera > Cicadidae > Magicicada > Magicicada septendecula. The sequence goes on from CM068376.1 coordinate 65,945,347, forward strand.
ACACACATACAATTGAGCAGGTGTTCACTGCGTGTCGGAACAGGTTAATTGCTCCCCTAATCTAACAATGAAATATTTTTACAATCTCAGACCTGTCCATTTACCCGTAACTTATACAAATTCTACAATTTTATATTTATTTAAATTAATGCCTAATACAGCGTATGGCTGTATCGTTGCAATAGTTAGAAACATTTGATGATGCAGATTGTCTCTGCAAAACGTTTTTAAGTTTCATTTAATAATCTAAAGTTTACTTGCAGAAAAAATTTATCTTTTATTAATACAATATAATAAAATGCATGCACGTACTGCGTAATTAAAATTAAATTAGATTATGGATATTGTTGTCCATGGTGCTTGTTGATTAACTAATTATAAGTATAATACTGCCAACTCGGACACAAAAAGTTTTTATTGGTAAAAACATAAAATTTTTACCTTATAGCCTGAACCAGTTTTTGCTTATTATAAGTTTCGTCAGAGTTTTGTTACCAATAAAAAACTTTGTGTTCTGAGTCGGTAGTATTATACTTATAATTAATTAAATTGGAAACATAGTGTTTTCTTTAGTAAGTAATTTCTGTAGTTGAATGTTAATCACACACAACACACACACACACACACACACACACACACACACACACACACACACACACGAAGCTTTGTATGGTAGTATTTGTAATATGTACTGCTGTAACAGGGATTTCTGTAGTCATAAAATAGGACAGAGAAGAAAATGTTGAAGAATCATTATTCCTAAGCCATTCATGGAAAAAAAGAAACAGTATTTCAGTGTAACACTGATATATCAAATTATTTGAATAAAGCGACCAATGTGAAACATACAAAAAGTGTGTGGAAAATTGATTTGTTAACTTTTTATATCTTTTACAAATATGACAAGTTATTTTTATGTTTTTAATTCTAAATAAAACAGTACTCACCACACATCCAGTGTAAACATGTGGGTTTATTATCACCATTAATTTTATCTTTCGGGTCCAGGGCTTCGTTAAGCGAAAAGGCAGAGGTAGTCGGGTTTTCGAAATAACCATTTGCACAACATGTAGTTAAACAATCTATGATTTATTTTATTTTCAATATTTTGATGTTATGAACAATTGGAGTCATTTCTCATCTAAACAATTATCAAAATGGCGGCTTCATGACTTCTGCCTTTTTACCATGCTTTGACCTCTATATAGCGTTTGCTTTATTCTGGATCTTAATCTTTAAATGTATTTTAAAACTGCAGTATTGAATTCAAAGTTACTTGTTTCGTTATACTCATTAAATAATATATGTGCATAACACGAACCAACGCCTCAGACTATGGTTTTTAAATGCCGGCAACCATTCACTCTCACTTTCTCACTCGCACATTTCACACTTTATCACATCATTACTATCAACAATTCTCTATTAACTTTTAATTATTTAACATTTGTTATATCCCTAGATTCTATAAAACAATTTTCAAATTTATCATTTACCTTTCAGTTACATTACCTTCCTAATATGAATTTTCCTTTTCTAACCCTTTTATCCTTATTAGTTTGGGTGACACCGTTATATACTATTTTCTATATCTTATTTTGGCATTTGTCAATCTAACCTTACTCACCTCTTTTTTTCTACTAACAACCGCTTCTAACCATTAACATATTATGACACCAATATCTCTATAATAACCCCCTTCACTAATCCCATTTAAATCCTCTGGCACCGCTCATCTTTTGTACTAGGATGTGTGATCCCTACGTGGCCATATCCATCCCTAACCATTTGCCCTCCACCAAATATCGGCAAACACTCTAACCCAAATTGCTCCACCTGCCACAACGCTGCACGCTGGTCTCTCCTTACACCGGATCCTTACTACAAAATATCATCATCAACAAATATATATACCATTCACATTACTCACCTCTCTACATATAATCACTAACTACTGTGTCCCTAAAATATCTAACGCCCTCTTTACATATTATCAGTATCTCAACATTCTTATTCATCTAACTCCCATTAACTCTATTTAACTAACTCCCATGCCTCTATTTATCATTATTACCCAAACCTCTTTACAACATTTCACCTTAATTTACCACTAGAAAATTCATCACTTACCTACTAACAACATCAATTACTACTATTGACCTCTCAATATTATTACTTACTATTGACCTCTCAATATTCAAATATATCATATACTTAATCATTTACTATCCATTAGAATCTAAATCCCATAATTATTCAAATTCCTCCTAATTACTTATTCTTGAATATTTAAAATTCTACAGTACATGGTTTACATCAAAAATACATAAAATACACAACAGCAAAATACACAAATACATTGACATCAACACACACAAAAATATACAATCCACATTATCATTAAATCGTTTCTCATAAATCAGTTCATAAGCAGTCCATCTTGAAAAACACTATAACATTATTAAATGTTCATAAACACAATAAAATATCTACCCTCCATCGTCAAGCAATAATCTTATCTTATATCTATATACATTGCTTAATATTGACTCTCTTATACTAACATCATAAATGCATATACAATTCAAATGTTCATCATTATCCTCAAACTCATTTAACCTGTCATGATTGGTCATTGTCCTGTCACCTCCTGTATTATTAGTCATAATTAGGTAATTTATAAAATCATTATTTCCCTTATCTCCTACTACTTCCGTTTCATTACAAGGTAAGTTCTTATTTCTATTATATATCATCTCACCTCCTAACCTTTCCATAAATTCTTCATAGTCTCTACTTATCTTAAAAATCTCTATTTCTCTTTTTCTCTCACAATACCTCTCACTTTTAAAACATCTCTCTCTACCACACCACACTACATTCTCTCTTTCTACATTTGCAGGGGACACTAATTCACAACTATTGCACCACCTGTGAAGTGCACTAAAAAAACCAAGGACAACTTTATTTGTAGACCATATGTCTCCCAAATATACATCGAAGGCACTCTCATCCTTCCTCAAAACATGGGCTTCACCCCCTACTCCATCATTAAGGGAAAATTTTACCCCCTGCAACTCTTTTACAATTATACTCTCTTTACGCACTCTCTTTAACCCTTCAACACACACTATCATTCCATTATTATCATATTCTATTCCCCATAAAATCTCATTATCACTACCCCTGTTTACATAATCATTTTCTAATATCATACTTTTATTTATTTTGTCATAATTTTCTCCCCCACTTACCTTGTCTTTGTTTATCTCTAATTTGTCTACTCCCTTCTTATTTTCTAATTCTATCTCGTTTAACCGTTCATGTATCTCATTTAATCTTTTGTCGATATTACAATTTTGTTTTTTAATTTCTTCTTTGATATCATTAAATTGTTCATCAAACTGGTTTAATTTATCATTAGAATTATCTAATTTTGTATCGAACTTAATGCTCTGCTCTTTTAACTCATTATTCTGTATCTTCATCAACTGAAAAAGGTCTTCTAATAACACTTTATTATTTATAATGGGTGTTGAGTTAGCTTGTGGTTCATTTAATAATAGAGATTCTGTTGCTGTATTATTTATACTAATGTTTTCGTTATCTGCCATTTTGATCATATTAATAATAAATTTTATTTTTAGTAGTTGTTCTGTACTTCATTCAAACAATAACATAACCTATACTGTTAACCTACGTTGCTTCTGTTTTACGTATACTTCGCTACCCGTCTGCCTCTGCTTTTGGCTTATTTATATAATGCAAATTTTTATATAAAGTCTCATGTTCAGGGCGCCATCTGTTAACTTTTAAAAAACAATACAATACAAATAATAAGTCCCTGTTCGGGCGCCATCTGTTAACTCTCATATCTTTTACAAATATGACAAGTTATTTTTATGTTTTTAATTCTAAATAAACCAGTACTCACCACACATCCAGTGTAAACATGTGGGTTTATTATCACCATTAATTTTATCTTTCGGGTCCAGGGCTTCGTTAAGCGAAAAGGCAGAGGTAGTCGGGTTTTCGAAATAACCATTTGCACAACATGTAGTTAAACAATCTATGATTTATTTTATTTTCAATATTTTGATGTTATGAACAATTGGAGTCATTTCTCATCTAAACAATTATCAAAATGGCGGCTTCATGACTTCTGCCTTTTTACCATGCTTTGACCTCTATATAGCGTTTGCTTTATTCTGGATTTTAATCTTTTAAACAAATGTATTTTAAAACTGTAGTATTGAATTCAAAGTTACTTGTTTCGTTATACTCATTAAATAATATATGTGCATAACATGAACCAACGCCTCAGACTATGGTTTTTAAATGCCGGCAACCATTCACTCTCACTTTCTCACTCGCACATTTCATACGTTGATTGTGATTACATTTTGTCTTAATAATATTTTTGAGTTCATTTGACTATTTAGAATTTGGAATATTTAAAAGGACTTCCCTGAGTTGTAGTGGTAATGGCGTTCCTCAGACTATTCCCATGATGATCGGCGGATGTTCGGCCGAACTTTGTGATCTGTCTGTTCCTGAGTGCACTGAATTTAGATTACTTCATTTAAACTGTTCACTGAAGCTAGTTACATTGTGTGATTACATTTTTATAAATTTTCAACACCTTTGCTGGCAATAGCTGACCAGCACACAAAATTGAACATGTGTACGCTCTGAGTTGGTAATGCAGACTGAGAACAGGTTATACGCAAAATCTGCATATGTAGTAGTATATATGACGTCACCGTCTTTTGTTTCTACGGCCAACGCCTTGGTTTATACGTTATTACTGGTACGTCATTATCATTTATTAATGACGACACACATTGCTGGCCAATGAGATTTTATATTTAGAGTTTGTCTTCACTTATACCGCCATTATATGTGTTCGGTTGCACACGTCAGCCGGTGACCTTGGAATCATTCCACTCTTGTTGAATATGCGTTGTTTCTTTGGACATGGGTAAAACTGACCTAACCATGGTTGACATTCATAAATATAATAAAAATACAATATGAAATCCCTTAATCCCATAATTATGATAACAGGCCTTTTTGTACTGTCACAGATTTACATTGATAGAATATAAAATAAGATTGTCCAATGCATCATTTTGAATATTAATTCAAATTTGTATCAGTTTAAACATACAAGTATTAAAACATTTAGGTTTAAATATTCAGTACAATGTGCAATATTGACATTCAGCTTTGATACAAGTTTAGTAACATACGCTTGTGGATTCTGGAATTTATTGAAACTTCAAGTAAATACTTACACTGAACAATTAACCAGACAGTAGAGTATTATTTGGCACTACAATACTGTTTAGTTTTATGTTATAAATATTTCAGATGTCTTATTGAAGATTAAAAAACTAGTGAATCAATTTTTAAAAGGTTCAGTGTGTACAAGAAAACAAAAAAATCCCACTTAGTAAAGTTGTAAAAGTAGATTAACTCCTTTATGGGCCATAAATGTGTAAATATTGAGTAATGAACTTTGGTAAACAAGATAATGTTATCAGTATGATTTGCTTCACATTGTACTCTAGTTTATTAACAGGTAGTTTGGTCATAAAATGTTTTGAGCATGTTTGTAACAACATACCAATAATATGCTTCTCCATCCTATATTATGGTTACTGATTAATGCTTGGAACTTCAAGGGCATTATAAGATCAGAACAACTTCCCTTTACATCCCAGTTGTGTGGCATTAATATGCAGTGTTTACGTGTTAGCACACAACCCCTTTTGTCATCAATATAGTTCTATATAGTTCATGTCCCATCCCAATTGTAATGTCTAGCACTGTAAAATATCTGTTATAAACATGCCAAGAATGTTGTGTATTTATGTTGTACTTACATGTTGCCTATCTGTTCAGATTGTATAGTATATTTTGTACGTATATTCAGTAAAGATACGTGCACTTGTCTAAATGTGTATCATCAGTGTTCTTATCTTGACTTATTTTCGAAGTATGTGATGAAGCGTATCTGTGTTCTCAAATTCACCATTATTTTCATAAAATAGTATAAAACTTGCCTATTGTTTACTTTCATACCTTCAGTTCGTCTATCAGTTTCCTTTCTTCAAATTTTTTGCTGCTTAACAACTTCATAATTTCTTATTGAGTTAATGAAAGTATGACTATGGTACAGCAGGAGTGGTGGTGGTGGTTTGGGGGAAGGATAACTTCCCCCCGAGGGGACAAAGAAAACAGGAAGTCTCAGAAATAAAAAAAAAGTGGCGATAAAAATATATTTATATAAGTTGAATAAAATAATTAGCCTAATTAGTTATATCGGTATGAACATTTTTAGTTGCAGATATGATCACCATGGAGGATGAAATCTTTATGAGTGAAAATTACTATTTTTCTGGTAGTTGAGGGATGGTTCAAAATTTTTTCCTAGTTTTTGAAGTTATGTGATTTTAGAAGTTAGGAAAGAGGTGGTCTTTGGTAGTTTATTCAGCCTGCAGGGAGTCCAATTTGGTTTATGATATTTATAGTGCAGGAGTTTATTCCACAAAAACTTAAAAATTTCTCTTCAAAAAGTTTTTTTGCTTGCTATTTGAATCTTATACACGTTATTCAAGCCTTGTTTTCCTAATCCATATGTAATACATTTTTTACAACTTTTTTAGTTTAGTGCTTTATTACAATTAAAAACTTAAAACATGACCTTTATTCCTTAAATACGTTAACCTTAGTCAGACATGGCATTCAGATTGCCATTTATAAGTACTTAATAGCCTCCAGCAGTGAACTGATATTTATGGTAACTTCAACGAAATTTGTGGCCAAACATGTATCTGTACACTCGGTCTTCTTCTTCTTCTTCTTCTTCTTCTTCTTCTTCTTCTTCTTCTTCTTCTTCTTCTTCTTCTTCTTCTTCTTCTTCTTCAGCGGTGCAAAAACCCATTACTGAGTCAAGGCCTCCTTTAACAGCCTCCGCCAGTTGTCCCGGTAAAGTGCAGCTGCTCTCCAGTTCCGGGTCCCAAGGATATGACGCGCATCGTAGTTCACACTGTCTTCCCAACTGGTGAAAGAAACTGACAGGTTTCTGTACATGAAAGTTTTACAGATGTGCTATGTGAATTGTCCGATCCAACCCCCAACCTGGAGGACCAGGAACTTTGATTTCGGGGTGCTCTTCCCCTAGAGAGTTGCTTTTACCTCAGCTGATGAGCTCTCTCTGCCCGGTCGCAGTAGGCTAACTGACTCAGCCCATGTGTGCAGCTGTTGAGCTACTATAGCCTCCTCCGCCTCCACACTAGATGCAGACCCTGCTGCCGATGTGCACCATCCTGCCCGGCCAGGACCCAGGATACCCCCAGGCTGTCCTGACAGAACCCCCATCTCTTGTTTGCTTACCGATCCACTTTGCCGAAGGGATTGGTTACCACAACTTTGGAGTGGATTGCTCGGCGTAACAGGGCCCACTGACATCTGTACACTCTGTACTGCCATTAAAATGTTTATTTTTGAGGACTTTACAAGTCTCCATTTTATAAAAATTTTGTATTTATTTCTGCAGCAAAACAAATAGACTGGATAATTTGATTTGCTACAAATATGTACATTCATTGCTGACTAAGGTGAAGTTTTAAAAAATTATCTACAGAAGATGGGAGAAAATTTGTGCCAGTTTGTGGTATCATTTATTTTATTTACATTGTAATGTAAGTTGTTGTCTTTATTGTTTTATGACTGTAAATATTAGATATCTATTAACATATTCTTATGTTCAAAAATAAACAACCAAATACATAGGAAATGACAACTTCTTTTTATTTTAACTTTTATAGTTTTATTCACAAAAATTTAACCCCCCTCCAGAACCCCCCTTCGGAACCTGGCCGTGCCTGTGGTATGATTAATTTCATAATGTGTCTTTATGCTAGGGTGACTAACATAGTAGGAACATATTTTTCTATTTCCTTCTCTCTTTTAACGACCTGCTAATCTATAATAATATTTATGTTTCTCGGAAATGTTTCTATTAGATTCTTCTTGTGTCAGTTTTGTCTTATTAATATCAGAATACTTTTTGATATTATTTTTACTATTATTAAACAGTATCTTTTACTTTCTAAAAATTACATTTATAATGTACTGTATCTTTTATTTTTTTTCTTTATAATAATTTTTAATTTTCTTTTGTCTTTTCCTTTCTCCCCATTTCACAGTTTTACCCACATTTTTTTTATTTACTACATACCTAAAATAATTTCTTTTTCATTGTCTTTATTTAGATACATTTTCCTGGCTATACTGAACTATGTTTATTGCAGTCATTTAGTACCCTATAGATAGGTTATGCTAGTATAGGTATTTATGCTCGGTGTATTTAGTATTATGGTGGATATGTTTTATTTCTTAATGTGAGTTTTGAGAGTGAAGACACACTTTATGGTTATCAAAACTAAGGTAGGAATACCAGTATAGACTGATGTTTATGGATTTAATATTATTCCTTTATTAATTAATAAAGAAAACATTTTGAACATATTTAGATTTAGATGTGTTTGAAAAAGTAGTAGTTGGGGGTAGTAACAAATATATCTATATTTTGTGTGGTACTAAGATTATCATTATGATGGTATACAGGGTCTTGTAGCAGGGAAGGTTATACACTACCAGTGGTATGAGTGTACAATATAGTAATTACTGAAAGCCTCCTGTTTAGCTAGCTATATATAGAGGAACTAAATTAGTACTATAATAAAAGTAACAGAAATCAGCGCCTGCTCTAGGGGCGGGCAACCCGGACATTTGTCCGGGGTGCCAAAATTTGGGGGCGGCATTTTGGGTGTAAGCGTGAGAAAAATATTGATGTGTTAAATACCCAATTAACAGAAAATTTCACATATCGATTTTTTCGTTCGCTAAAAATTTACAGTGCGTAGCGTATTTATATTGTTTATGTCTAAAAGCTAAAAATATTTACAATTCTTGATTATAAAGAAAACACTCATAAAAGAGCGATATGTTTAATTAAATAACCGTTTTTCCGTTTCAGGGGAGAACGGAAAATCCCAGCATTAATTTAATTTCGTGAGATTGTGATACATATCACAATATTTAAAGATTTCAGAGATATGAAAGATTGGACGGTGATTCATTTTTTAAAACATTTATTACGGCAATCTATGTTAAACACATTAAACAATAAAAGTTGACTATAAACTTACAAAAATCTAGTAAATTTTTATAATTCCGAAAAGGAAACATTTTATAAACTAATAATTTATTTTATTAATAAATTAACGCAGAATTTGTAAAGGACGCTGCTTGAACTTGTTTGAACATGCAATGCATATACTTCTCTGAACAGAATAGCATGCGAGCAGAGCGCTGCTTCAACTTGTGTCTGAACATGCATAGACTTGCTTATTACCTCTAACCTCGAGCGGTTTCATTACACAATAGCATTATTCTTGCTATTACGTCGGTAGTGATAACAAATGGAAGTAACATTTACTTCAGAGCGATTTCTTAATTTTGAAAGGTAAGTACATCTATAATTAAGCTGTTGTTTAGTTTGATAGATACTAGTTATCGTAAATCGATTATCGAATCGAAACAATTAAAGCGTTTTTAAATAAAATAAATATTTTATTTATCCAAAAAGGCTGTTTATTGAATCAATAAAATATTGTATCAAATTTGAATGTATTCTATAGGTATAATTATTTATATTTTTGTTTTATGAAAATAATTATTTGAATCAATAATATAAGACATTTATTAAGTTCATTGCTTCGATAAAACGCGTTTTATAATAATATATTTGAAAAATTGAACAGAATAAAATCCCAAAATCAAGAATTATAAAATTGTTTTTAATGACTATTTATGATTTGCTGAAATATTTGTTATTATAAAATACATATATAATTACACTAGACTTTCTTTACGTTCACAGGATATGAAAAATATTTTGTGTAGTGTAGCGCATAAATATTTTTTATGTCGGTTGACGGAATATAATTTTGAAGTTATGTTAATTACGGTTTTAGCTTATTTAGAACAAGGATAAATCTTTATTTTTAATTATTATTTTATAGTTTACATTGTTTAATTTGAGTTATGTGCGTGCCTCTTCCAGAATGTCTGACGGTCTAAGAAAACTGTCTGGTTACCAGTACAAAAAAAGAAGGCTGGAAAAGGAAGCCGAAAGGCAAAAACAAGCTGGCGCGTTAAAAAATTATATCAAGAGTATAACAAATGAGGACTCTGAGAATCCAACATCAAGTCCGGTTATAAAAGAAAATACGGAATCGTCAGAGAATGATGATGACAAATAAATGGACGAAGTTTCTAAATCAATTGGAACTGACGACACTCTGACTCTACCATCACCAGATGAAAGCATTGAAAAATTGACACCAACGTGACACCCACAGAAAACGTTCTGGTAACTTTGAAACCCCATTGAGTGACACTAGGTGGGAGAGTAGGATAGAGGCCTTAAAGCCTTTGAGATTCCATTTGGGAGATGTATACGACGCCTTGCTAAGCATTTACGAAAACCAAGAAATTGATAATTTAATAAGAGACGAGGCCTCGGGTTTATTAAATTGTATTAAACAATTTGTGTTCATTAGTTATTTGGCATAAAATACTAAATTGCATTAATCCAATAAGCAAGTTGATGCAAACAAAAGATTTTGATCTAGCCTCTGCACTTGATCTTTTACAAAACTGCAAAATATTTTTCAAGAATCTTCGATCGGATTCGTCCTTCGATGAAACTATTATTGATGCAAAAGAACTTGCTACCGAAATTGACGTGGAGGCTAATTTTGGATCAACAATAACACGACACCGCGTAAGAAGCATAAAAAGGAACTTCTCATACGAAGCACGAGATGAACCGATCGAAGATCCAAAAGAAAAATATAAAATAGATTTTTTTTATTTTACAATCGATCAAGTACTAAATGTACTAGATGCTAGATTTGAACAACTTAGTAATCATAGTAACTATTTTCAATTCTTATATACCGGTAATATATACGATTTAAATACCATGTCCAAAGAAATGCTACTAAAACACTGTAAGAATTTAGAATGTATTTTAACTGATGGTGATTCTGTTGACATAAATGGGGTAGAATTAGCAGAGGAAATTTCAGCAGTATCTGCGCTTTTGGGCAAAAAAGAAAGCCTAAGCAATGTACTGAGCTTAATTACAAAGTTAAATTTTGCCCCAAACCTTACTATTGCTTTAAGAATATTGCTAACGATACCAATAACTGTAGCAAGTGGCGAAAGGAGTTTCTCTAAGTTAAAATTAATTAAGAACTTTTTACGTTCGACTACTACACAAAATCGTCTTAATGGTTTGGCCATTTTGGCAATTGAGCATGAAATTGCTGATCAAGTAAATTTAAAAGATGTAATAAAAAAGTTTGCAGAACTGAAAGTGAGAAAAAAAGTTTTTTGTGATTTTAGCGTAGTTGATGTTACCTTGTTTTATTTTCAGAATAATGGCTTTTGACTGATTGTGCAATAATACACATTTTTAATAGCATTTAAAAATGTAAAAAAATTATATGGTTAACAATTTGTGGCTAGGTACAGATATTTCTTAATTAATTTCTACTGTTTTGTACTGCTTGATTATCAATTTTATGTTATGTTACTTGTTTCTTTCTACATATGTATATATGTATGTGTTGATTATAATTTAAAACGATTTGACTTTTATTTAACATAAAAAGTAGAATCTACCTGTTTTGTACTACTTGATTGTCAATAGTATGTTGTGTTACATGTTTCTTTCTAAATATATGCTTTTATTAAAATTTAAATAAAATGATTTGATTTTTATTGAAAATAAAAAATATGTACCTTTATTTAGTATATATATATATATATATATATTTATATATATATATATATATATATTCTTAAGGGGCGGCAATTTGTCTTTTTGTCCGGGGCGACGTAACCGCTAGAGCGGGCCCTGCAGAAATGTATAGTGCAGAAGGAATACATCAATTGATTATAGTGTTAGAAATCTACTAATCCACTTTGTTATTTTCAGATTGTACAGATATACTTTATTTTATTTAGTAACAGGTTTGAAGAATAATTACTAATGTTATAGGTAATGAAACGAAAAAATACATAAATGGTATTTGTAAGTTTCTGATTTCATTGGCTTACTTGTCACTATTTTGGTATGCCATTTTCTGCAAGACCACTTATAGAGGTGTACATGTGTGTATTACATTGTTAACAGTTATAGTGAATATAGTATAATATAATAGCTTGGGTGCAACCAGGATTTTCTTCTGGGGTGTTTCTGGTAGGCTCTGAAGAGGTTTAAATTTTTTGTAAGTAACATATTTGTTTCCTATCACAGGCCTCCAACATCAAGTTATGTCGGAAGCCCCATGTCCCTAATCATTAATGCCCATAGATGTTTTTGAAATAAGAATGTTTTCAAGACCACCTTCCTTCAACAACTCCTTTTTATGCTTTTCTCTGAATATGGCTTTGTCACAAGCATTGCATATAAGCAATACAGCAAGATTAAAACAGTGCAGGTACTCCCTCATTGTGATTTGGCTTGTTTTTTCTTCCACCATGAATGTTGCCATGGGCCAGGGAAACCCATTATACCATGGTGAGTCAGCAGGAGTAGGCTGAAAACGGAATAAGGCTCTTCTAAAAGACTGTCCTCCACCCCTAACACACTGTGTGGTTGAGAATTGCATCTGCAGTGGCCTGTTACTGTGTAAATGAGTATTGATGGGGTTGAATCACTGCCATCTGGAAACACAAAGCCTCAGGGCTTGGCTCTGATGTCATCACAAGTCAATGAATGCTAGTCAACTGCTACACACAGCCTACACAGTATGAACTAATAAGCATTTCGTTACATTTCGATGTGTTTATTTTTAATGGACATGATAAAAACATGCAAGCATTTTTTTTTAGTTAGATTTATCAAACCATATTATTTTAATATGTCGATGGCAAATACAGATATTATTTTTGTCAATTTAAAAACTTAATTCACATAAGAAATTTTATGTTAAATGTTAAAATTAATTTTCACAAAATGATTGAAAAAACGTTAGATACATTCATAAAATATTTATTGTTAAAAAAATATAAAAAACTTAAAAAAATAACTGCTTCTGGTTCATCAGCAGTCAGCAGTTCAGCATCAATAATTTATATAATACATTACAGTGTACAACAATTAATGACTTTTCAAGTAGGCATATTTCACCTGAACATTGTGGTACTTATTAAGAATTGTTAAAAACTGATAGGCATTTTCATGACTATTTTTAAAATAAATTTTATCTAACCTAAATATATTTTTCTAATGTAACGCGTATTCATGACGTAAGTAATAGTTATAACAACTCTGGTATTGGTTACAAAATTATTATGATTTAGTCATAGAGACAATTTAGGCAGTTTTAATCTAACTCAGTTTTTTTTTAAGCCAATGTATGGTCTACTTCACATATTTCACTTTGGTAACATGTGGTAGGATTCATATCTGCTGCATGGAAGTGGAACACTACAACTAGTACACTCTTGTATTTTATTTGAAATATAAACAGCCACAGTTACTATAAGACATATAATCTGCATTGTACTAAAAGAACATAAATTTTTAAACATATTTTTTAAAACCTAAAGGTTTGCATCTTACAGGAATCTGCTAAATTACAGATTGGAACAATGACATTATGATGTACAGTATTTTCCTCTAATTAAAAGCAAAACATCCTTTAATATATCCTCTACTATAAACAGATATCCTTGTTTTTCAGCTCTGGATTCAAACTAGTTTTTACCACATAATTTGTTTTTATATTTGAAGACAGTAATGATTATGTTTATGTATGTAATGCCAAAACATGCCATTGTCATGGGCAGAGATAAATCCTGACAATTAGAATCATTTACTTGCTTAGGGGGTAGCACATCACTTGGGTAAAGATGGGAAGGAAGACTGTTACTTTTGAATTTGAGTAAACATCTTTATACTCACTGAAACTGATGAATATCACTGAAGATTAAGATGGTGTTAATGTTTTTTTTCCTGCAGATTATTTTCTTTGCTTGTTGTGTCTATGAGGGGGGGGATGCTCTACTATATTATGCGACAGGATTATATGTCCAAATAACCCAAAATATTAATATCAAATTTTATCTGCTAATTTGAGAAATAATATTTACCAAACTTGCACATTGAGATTGTATTTTCTATACATTTAGGTCAGGATGGAAAAGGTAAAGACAGATGAAAAGTGTTAAAAAAGTGCAATCATGATAAATTTCATTCTTTTATTTGGATAATGACAGTTATTGTTGTTTTTACTATTATTATTATATTCCTAACATTATTTCTGGAACTGAACATAGAATAACAAACTGAATTTTTTTTGCACTGACAATATTATTCTAATTTACTAATTAATATTTCGTTATAAAAATGTATTAAAAAAAACTAAGAAACAAAATGACATGGTACTTAATATGACTATGAAAACACACAAGATTCACCGAACCTTTTGGAAAATATGTTCCTAACACACCTAACTTAAAACATGCACAAAATAACAATCAGGTAAAAAATTCTCCTAATTAATTAACTAATTCATCTACAATTCTCCTAATTGAACTGATTTTCAGCTGTCATCTGTTTACATATTCTGAAAAATACCACAGTATTATATCACATTTTACCTTAATCTATACACGTGTGAACAGTGTTAATTTTTCTTTTTTCTCTATTTGAAACTTTCTCCTAAAATTTGTCATTTTGTCCTTGCAGTAGTTTTTTTATAATGTTGGTACAATACCTCAACAATACTGTAAATATTTTTTTATGTGTGTTGTGGACAGTTTTCAGTATACATTTCTTTACATTTTAATATCTGTTCTTAACTTAACAACTAAATTAAATTGGAATAAAAATATTTATTAATTTTTTTCTGATCTGATGAGCTATGAAGCTTGAAAGCACTAATCTGAATAATGTTTCTATAGTGGTGTGCAACAGTGCTATATTTCTTAGGTTAGGTACTTGTTGAAATTTCTCTTCTATTTCTTTATTACTAATAATAAGTTTAGCTACTAGAAAACTTTGAATTATAGCATTAACAACAGACAGTGCTGGAAATCTAAGTCCTCCTCTATCATATGAGTGAATCAGTTTGAAGTCTGGGTGTATATCCAAAGACGTTTTAATAGTTAAATTGCCTTTACCCAACAGTTATACCTTTTTAACCAATAATGTACAGTCAAATAAGGTAGTAAAGGCATTTCTGCATTTACTTTTGAAATAATCTCATCAGTCAGAGAAATATTGCTGAAGCTAGTATATCTTAGTAAACTTTCTCCAAATTTCTCAACAGTTTCCCTAGAATATAATAAAAAAACTGATAATTAAAGGGTCTCTTTTAGGCTGAATTTAAAGTTAGTCTCTGAACAGAAAAAGCTCGAATTCTACTTTCAATTTAAAAAATCTGATGGACCATACGGATGTAATCTGATTGTGTACTTGGTAGCCTTCTGTACAATCCAAATCTAAATTCCAAATAATCATTTTGAATTTTTCCTGGGAATAGGTATGGCATTCCTAATTCATTAATACAATAATATGTAAATTCAATAATTGACACGATACTAAACACAAAAGCTGAATACGTTTCTCTAGTTATTTTCCCACCATTAAGTTCTTTCCACTTATCAAGCCAGTTCACAAATGCTTTAAGAAAAGCTAGTTTTCATCAGTTTGTAGCTCTTAATAAACGTTTATTAAGTTTAAGCCTTTATAAGGGGTCTTGACAATCTTAATATCAAGCCAAATAGAAAATATTTTGTAAATGTTGCTGTACAATCAGCATTGATTAAATTATGTTCTACAAGGCCTTTTGACACATGCATATTTATTAATTTTAGTGCTAATTTTATATTGTGGCTTTCTAAATTAGTGGGCCACACATTTTTCTTGACAGGTGTATCCAAATTTTAAGAAATTTCCGTATCTCAGTCCCATATAATTTTTTTACAGTTTTCACTGAAGATACATGTGTATCATCAGGCCCATATTTATGTATTGTGCGCCCCTGTGCTCTAAGCAATATGCCGCCCCCACGCACCACGCCCCCACCCACACAAACTTACGACTCAAACAAGGAAACAAGCCATGATTTTACAGACATACCAGCTCAAGCTGAGTACATTATAATAGGTAAACATAAACATATGATGGCAGTCTGTTGTAGCATTGTAGGTATTACAAGTTACAACGTAATTTTAAATGGCGTAATTCTCTCGACATTGACATATAATTCATGTATGATGTAGTCTACAGAAAATTTATTCTTTTTACTCTTAATCACAGTTATGTTATATTTTTTTATATTTCACAATTTCATTTAAATTATGATGGTATTTCTTAAATATTTACTCTTAACATTGTAATAATTAGACATGGAATTAAAAAGTAAGAAATGTTTTTGACATTGATTATTTTTAATACATTACGGAATTACAGTAAGTTCAGTGAAAAGCATTTAACCAAACCTGATAAGTAAAAATGTATCTTACCTTATGTAATGAACGGTTTTCGTCTGGCTTGACTGTGAGTAAAATAATTGATTATTTCGTCAAAACTTAGCCTGTTAGTTATATCTGACTCAATACACAGAACTGCTGCACTTACAAGTCGCTCTTGTCTTGGGCTTGACCGCATGTAGTTGTTCACTCTTCTTAAAACAGAAAACGATCTTTCAGCTGAACAGTTGGTTGCAGCTGTGCAGTTATAAATTTTCAGCGCAACACAAATATTAGGATAAACTTCTTGTAAGTTTCTTTCAATTAACATTTTATTCAGACTTGGCAAAGTCCAGGGTTTTTCTGCTTTTTCACCTTTCTTGTTTAGCACTTCACATTTAATATTTTTTATGAAACCTTTAAGATGGGTACACTCATTTATTAGAGTATCCTCCAAATCCGTATTGTACAGTTCATACAGTTCTTTTGCTGAATTCATTATACTAGTAGGTTCAAGATTTGTAAGTTTGGAAATAAAATCAAATCTAGATGCAAAATATGTGTACACAGATATTCTTTTTTCCAAATCCTCCTTCAATGTGTCAATTACAGCAAAAAAAACTTGACTTAAGCTTTTTTTCATTTAAGTGTATTTCTTTTGATCCTTTATCTTCATGTGTAGATAAATTATCACCTTCCTCTTCACTTATGTCAGAAGACTGATCAAAAAATCGTTTCTTTTTCCTCTTCTTGTTAAGTGAGGTCATATTAAGTTCTGATGATGTTTTATTTAGTGTTAGTGTCATTGTCTCATTTATCTTTTTTACAGCTTGGGATTTGTATTCATGATACAGTTCCCTAATTTTTTCAAGATAACCAATCAACGATTCATAAAGTTCCTTGGCAGCAGAGACATCCAAATCTTATGCGTGTAGCTTTTCCATTGTCTTCCCAAACTGTTGGAATGTGGCACCCCAAAGGCTAGACATAAATGCTGTGTCAATATGAGTTAACTGCTTAAGTAAACCTTTAGCTTTGTTTCGGTCCAAACATTTTTGGGTGGCATCTTCGGAAAATGACTTAAGAGCATTGAATATAGCTGTCCCATCTGAATTTAGACTTTTACACGCTTCTTCTCATGCACTCCAACGAGTCTGACTTAATGATTTCAATGTTGAGCTTTTTGGACCAAAATATGATAAAAGCAAATCTCTGTGTCGAACTAGAAAAAAATTAAAAATACTCTGCAAGAAGTCAAAAAATGTTACAGACTCCCGACAACACTCTGCTGCTCGAGAACCACTCAAATTTGCTGAGTGGGCAGCACAGGGAATATAGAAAGCTAGTGGATTGAGTGCCTTGATTCTGGCATGCAAACCAGAATATATACCTGACATGTTTGAACAATTGTCATAAGTTTGACCCCTACAAATCTCTAGATTTATACTTTTTAAAATCTCCAATACTGCGTCTGCAAGGTTTTCACCTGTGTGCCCAGGATTTTTGAAGAAGGTTAAAAATCTCTCATGTGCCTCCCCCATCTCATTTATATAATGAACAATGAAGGTTAATTGGTCGTTATGAGTAATGTCTGGAGATGAGTCAACTATTACTGAATAATATTTACACAACTGGACCTCTTCAGCAATCTTAGAGACTACTTTCTCTCCCATAATTTTAATAAGGTCATCACAAATTACTGGACTCAAATATGATGTCCTTCCGCTACCTGGATTTCTATAGCATGAAATGTGAGCAGATAGAAAGGGGTCATACTCAGCTATTAATTCAAGGCACATCATAAAATTGCCATTATGCTCTGACCCAAACACTTCGTTATCTCATTGGAATGCTAGTCCTCGAGAAGATAATTTTTTAAAGACAGAAATTACCCTCTGTAGTACATTCCTCCAATACTGGACCTCTTGCTCAAAAACAGTTACTAACTTGTCAATTCTAGATAATTCATTTGCTCAGGTTTTAAATGTAATTGCACAATCTCTGTGAGAGGATGAGTTTTCATGTTCGGAGATACGTTGTACAGCATGAATCCAATCATTAAACCCTGATTTTGAAGCAAACCCAGATAGGGATCCAAAAAGCATACAAGGAGCACAATATAGAGACCCCTGACTTGGTGAATAAACTAAATATTCTTGTTTTACAACATTCCCATTCAAAAGCTTTCTTTTAAATAAACTATCAGTACAGTACCTCTTTCTACCATCATGATATAGACGAACTGACTTTGAAAAATCAGAAGCGTCATTTTGTTTTATACCCTGTTTGATTAAGAAATCAATGGTTTCGTCAGTAATGACCCACTGATATGGATCATTGTCTGGCAAACAAATTATACTGTAATTATTTTTGTCTAGACCAGGAGATGCCGATGTTGAGGGTTCTGGATGAATTTCATTATTTTCATCAGAAGTGCTAGAACCTTGGTTGGTTGTTTTGCATTCATTACCAGTACCACCAGTATTACTATTACTTACATGAATTTTTGGTTCTTCAGAAATTTTGTTTTCAGTTTTTTCATAACTAAAAAACGATTCTAATTTTCTTACTTTTTTAAGGGTGTCGTCTTCTTTTTGTTTCTTTTCTTCTGCCTTCCGTCTATATGCCGCCCCACTTAGTCTTTTTCTTCCGTCCATTTCAATTTTATACTTAAATATCGATTTGCAATCCAATAAAGAACTAAAGAAGTAAAAAATAAACTCGTACTTTTTTTCACTTCACATCACAGTTCACAGTTTAATAAAAACTAACATAACCTAGTTGAACAGAATAGGCAAACGGTAGTACAGAGCGACGCGCGAGCCAGACCAGAGCGGCAGCCGACAGCGCAGTGTTGTCAACAAAAACCTTCCCTACCTCATTTATACAGACTAGTAGCACTAGTAGAACAGCAGCGGAATACAAATCATACCCCGCTTTGCGCGACCCCACATAACATGAATTCGCTATAACGCGTTTTTTTCTAGAAAATATTTATTATACATATTAACAATTAAATATACAGTACCAATAATATTGTATATATATGTATCATCGTAAATGTAATGAATATGTAAATTTTGAATTTAACAACTAAAGTTTGCGTATTTTATTTTGAAAATGACAAATAAACACATACAGTACTGTAATTACATTACTGTATTATTTTTTAAGGAGTACGAACACGTCAGCCTACCAACACGTTTGGTGGAAACGTAAAAACAGACAGTTGATTTGTACAGATAAATAAGATCTGTAATAAGTGTCAGCCACTGTAATAAGTGCCCTACACTAAATGCACTACCGAAATTACACAAACCAAATATTCCCATCAGGGCACTTATAAACAACACACAAGCACCTGCACACAAAATAGCTAGACACTTAGATAAATTAATCAGAAATAGCATAAATTTAACAAACAACACCATCATCAAAAATAATTCAGATCTAGTGAATAAAACTCAACATGTCCATATTTCACACAATTCCACACTAGCTTCATTTGACATAACAAACCTATACACCAATTTTCCCATAAAAGAAACTATAACTACATTAGAACAATTACTAAAATTAAACAACACACCTGAAACACACATAAAAGAGATCATCCATCTAACTAAAATCATCACTGATCAAAATTATTTCACACACAATAACATGTTTTACACACAAACAGATGGACTACCCATGGGCTCCCCTATATCAGGTATACTAGCCAAAATATTTGTACACACCATAGAACAGGAACACATACTGCACAATAACAAATACACCGATAAAATAATGTATTGGCACAGGTATGTTGATGACATTTTACTCCTCTACAACGGTAACAAAAGACAAATAGAAAATTTCCACAAATACATTAACACTATACACCATAAATTAAAATTCACACTTGAAATAGAACTAAACAATAGCATAAACTTCTTAGACCTCACAATCACCAAAACAAACAACACATACACAACACATACACAACACATACAAAATATACAGGAAACCCACCACATCAGACATGGTCATACATAACTCATCCAACCACCCAACTCAACACAAACATGCAGCATTCAACTACATGCTCCATAGGCTCACTTCAGTACCCCTAAACACACATGACTACCAAGAAGAATTAAACACAATCAAATATATAGCAGTCAAAAATGGATACAACCCCGATGTGGTATATAAAATACACAAACGCATCCTAAGCACAAAAAGTAAAACACATCAGACCAACAGCACACAACCCAGTAAATACATAACACTTACATACTACAATTCCAATACACACAAAATTGCTAACACATTTAGGAAACACAATTATAAAGTAGCCTACAGAACCAACAACACCATTAGGAAACACATAAATAATACTAACAAAGACACAGACACATACAGCAAAACAGGGGTTTATAAATTAAATTGTAATGATTGTCACCAATTCTACATTGGCCAGACGGGAAGATCTTTTTCCTCCAGATTTTCAGAACATTTAAAAGCCCTCACCACAAATTACATACATTCCACATTTGCCACACATTTACAAAACGAAAACCACAGTTACACAAACATAGAACACAACATGGAAATATTACACTACTTACCTAAAAGTAGAAAACTAAACACAGCTGAACAATTCGAAATATACAGATATCACACACTACAACCAAACAACATATTAAATGAACAGTTACATTATAGATCACATACACTATTCGATACACTGATCCAAACACACAATTTGAACCTCAGCGCCAATTCCCTCCCACCATCAACCCCCACCACACACACCTATAGTCCATAACCGTTATTCTGTAAAATGACATTCAGTATTTACTCCCACTGAGGAAGAGGCACATCACCTTGAAACGTACGGGGAAGTGATAACCAAAGTAAGTTCATATGTGAAAGTTTATATATATAATAATATTTAAAAAAGTGAACGATGAGGATGAATCAACAAGATAATTACAAAACAAAACGTTTTGTAAACATATATGGCTGTGCCATTACACATTATAAATGTTATTTGACCTTGAATACTCTCATTGGCAGGATTCTGACGAATGAGAAATCGTATCTCTGTGCTGGAGACCAGCGGTGACGCTGAATAGACACAACACATTTCCACTACACACAGCAGTGGCTGACGTTTATTAACCATTTCTGAGTTCCTGATGCCACAACTCAGATTAAACTGTGCACAATGTTTGTAGAAAAGGCGGACGTGTTTGACATAGGTGTTAGTTTGCAGTGGAAATATCCTTTCATTGTGAATCTAAAAAATAAAAATCCAAAATTTTTCCGCTCCCCAAATCTTGCCGCCCTGTGCGCAAGCACAGAATAGCACGTGCCTAAATACGGGCCTGTGTATCATTAGTGTCAATATTATTGTAACTACCTAATGCTGCTGCTGCTGCTGCTGCTGCTGCTGCTACTGCTACTACTACTACTACTACTGCTACTACTACTACTACTACTACTACTACTACTACTACTACTACTACTACTACTGCAGTTACTGCAACTACCACCCTACCACCGCCATCATTAATATAATTACTAAAATTATAATTAAAACTAAGATAATACGTAGCTTGTTCATTGTTATTTTGGTCTAACCAGTTATTTCTACCACACTTAATTAAATGTACTGTACTCCATCAACACAACAGAACAAAGGTCTGTTTTGGTCACAAGGATGAGGATGTACGTAATTTGCTAGTGTACAGAAAATACAGAAAACAGAACATCAGCTGTAATTTTCTTTATAGGCAAATAAATAAGCCACATCTTTGTAAGTACTGGCAATACTTTAAATTATAGAAACAAATGCTCTGTTTGTCATATGCTATGCCAACAGTAACACCTCCTTTATAATATACATACTATTTCAAATGTATTTCATCAATCATCAGAATATTTGTGTCAGATGTCTTTAAAAATTTAACTTGTTTACTTAAATATGAAAGAAAATTAGGAACTCATCATTCTGTGGACTTAATTTTAATTTGCTATTAATTTTTTTATTAATTGTCATTGGATGAGGAAGAATAAATGACCAGATTCCATGACAAATTTGTATGCCTATGAGCAAACTGAAAAAAAAAGCCAGACAAAAATAGATCTGTGCTGTACTGGTAATTTTCTGGTTTGCAATTAATTACATGTAGTTTTGAGTCATATAATCTATAATAAATTTTTGCTGTTCAGACACATTGTTTTTACATGGATTTAAGAGTGTGCATATCACCTGGAGTAGATTACTAATGTTATTACAATTGCTATTAGGTCTATTACTGCCATCAATGCTACTAGAACTGGTGTCTAAGTATTCTGTACAGCTTAAAATCTTATAAATGGAAATGAAAATACTGCAACTTTGTTTGCTGCATTGTTATTTCTTCGACAATTAGGTCTGCATCAAGATCGAGGCATCTACACAAATTAATAAGGAAAATTGAATAGAAATATCAGCATAACTAAGAATTGCCTGTGAAGCCTCTTTCCTTTTCCTTTCCCTGGCATTACAACCCAGTGAAGGTTTTAGCCTGCTCAATGACTTTCCTTCATTCCACCCTCTCATTACACATCTGTCTTCATCCCCTCAAGTTCATACATCTCAAATCATCCTCCATGTCATCCAACCATCTCTTTCTGGGTCTGCCTCTAATTCTTCTTCCTGCTGGCTTCCAATCTGCAATTCTCTTAGCCATTCTTCTGTCATCAATTTGCCTTAAGTGGCCCAGCCACTCAAGCCTCCTACTCTTAATAAACCAGACTATTTCGGCACCCTAAAACAGTTGGTCCCGTTCATGGTTCATTTGGATCCTCCAATAGCGATCTTCAGTTTGTAGAGGTCCAAAGATTTTTCTCAAGACTTTTCGTTCATATATTGTTAGATGTTGCTCATCTGTGCTGGTTAATGTCCAGGCTTCGCATCCATATGTTACTACTAGTCATATAAGACTTTTGTGTGTAGTCAGCTTAAGTTGTTTACTTAACATCCTGGATTTGAAAAGCTTTTCATAGGAGTAATAACATCTGTTGCCATGTACGATACGGGACTTTATTTCATTGCTGCATGAGTTGTTCTGAGTAATTTGTGAACCTAAGTAAAACAATTGTTGGACACATTCAAATGTATAATTGCCAACTGATAGATATGCCTGGTTGTTTGTGATATTCCGTTGAAGTTCCATGTATTTGGCCTGTGAACCCTAGCATAAAAAAGTATAGTGATCACTTGGCATTGTTGAGTTATGTTGTGTTAATAATAATTTTACCAAACTTTAAAGGAAATGGATTTATTGATTGTAGTGCTTTTACTTTATTAAACAATTACTCTGATTACCTGAATGGTTACAGTATTTGTACCAGATATGTAACAGGTGAATAAGTGCTAACAAAACTTAATGGTTTTTTAATGAACATAAACAACTTAAGTGTTACATGAAAGTTTTGTTACAGAGTTTTCAATTCATAAGTGAATAAGGTTATTCTGAATGACCAATTATACTAATAATTTAGACACAATTGTTATGCTTTCTTAACACAGAGGTCTTAGATACTACACAGTAAAATAAAAGAACTAGTACTTATCATTTCACTGACATGCAAAAAAATGCATTTTATTTCCCATGAACCAAGAAGCTTGAAAACTGTGCAAATGTTTTTCTGATTAAGCAAATACTGCTGAGAGGGGAGAATTTCCTATTTAATTAAGGGGGCACAGTTTGAGAAGAGCCAAATTTAAATATTGTACAAAACATCTGAATATGAAAAGTCCTAATATAATATCTTAACACAACCTAATACAACAACCATAACCTAACTTAATTGTAACTCTACCAAAATATCACATAACATTTCAACACATTATACAGTACATATCCTTTAGTGCTTTAACAATTTAGCCTTACCTCATAATAACCTCTACAATCGTAATAAAATGAATTTCTTTGAAATTGCTATGACAACTGCTGATTAACTTACAGCATCAATAAATAATAAGACATCACGTCATTCTGAGGTAAACTGTAAGTAGAAGTGGTTCCATTTTTATGATTTTATTTGCAAGAAGTTAATGAAAATGTTAAAATGTGAAATAACGTAACAAATTTCAAAGTACCAATAAATAAATATTGATTATTAAACTTTCACTTGTGAACTTACTTTGTTTCCTCCCGTACGCGTTTCGGCGTGATGTGCGCCTTCATCAGCGGTGTGAGACAGACTGTCAGTAACTTGTAACGGTTTTTAGTTGGTAGGTTGAGTGGGGGGGTGATGGTGGAAGGGAATTGGTGCGGGGATCCGAATTATTGTTTATGTATAATTGTGTCAAAGAGTGTGTGTGATTTATAGTATAATTGGTCCTTAAGTATGTTGTTTGGTTGTGTTGTGTAGTGTTTGTATATTTCATATTGTTCTGCTGTGTTAAGTTTTCGACTTTTAGGTAAGTAGTGTAATATCTCAAGATTAGTATCTATGTTGGTGTAGCTGTGGTTTTTTGTGTGTATGTGTGTGGCAAACGCGGAATGTATGTTGTTGCTGGATAGAGCTTTTAGGTGTTCAGAGTAATGTGAAGAAAAAGATCTTCCCGTCTGGCCTATATAGAAACTATTACAATCATTACAGTTTAATTTGTAAACACCTGTTTTTTTGTATTTGTCTATGTCCGTGTTTGTATCATTGATGTGTTTTTTGATGGTATTATTTGTTCTGTATGCTATTTTGTACTTGTGTTTCCTGAATGTGTTGGCGATTTTGTGTGTGTTGGAGTTATGGTATGTGAGTGTGATGTATTTATTTTGTTGTGTGTTGTTGGTATTTATTATTTTGTTGTTTTTGTTTATGATGTGTTTGTGTAGTTTGTTTATTAAATTAGGGTTGTAACCATTTTTTATTGCTATATATTTGATTGTGTTGAGTTCTTTGTTACAACACTAATCGTTACTGCTACTCACCTCGCTAACAACAGGAGTAAAGGTGCTTTGTTTTTGTAAGTTGAATCTTGGTACTGTAAGTTGTTGTACTGTTTCATTTATCATATTAGGACCTGAATTGAAAGGTCAAATTGACAATTCATCTACACAGATCATGCAGTATGCTATGTTCAAGCTCCTCAATGCAATCTTGGACAGAGTTGGGCTAATAGCTAAGCCTACAGAATGCCATTATTAACCCTGCCTTGGTTGCCATTTTACTATTTAGGAAAGTTTTTATTTGCCAGTTTGTCAAAAAGTGCACAAGACCCCTTAACATTTTACCTCATATATCTATCTATCTATCTATCTCTATACATCATTTGTACTTCAGTTGTACCTAAACCCAGACAGAAATTGCTTAGGGCCCCATAAGAATCTTCATAAACCTTTTTGTCAATCTACCTTGTAAATCACTGATATTTTTGTGAATAGAAATACAAACATTAAAAAAAAGAGAACCCCTTATTTGCTACTTATTTTGTGTAATCAATACTTATTGAAACATAAGGGTTACATTAATAGGCACCTAAAATTTAAGAAAGTAATGAAACAATAAAGACTATATCTTACATTACATTATAAACAAAATAAATAATAATAGAAAACTGACACAAAGTTTCTCCAATCTTTTGCAGATACTTATAATGGTAATGTTTTGTACAGATTATTAAAATTTCATCTAATGAGAATGGATGTGTATAATATTTATTTGTGGCAAATGGAACTAAATCTGTATATTCGTTTTGCTGCAGAAATGAATCAATGGTTCTTATAAAAAGGGCACTACAAGTCCTTAAAAACAAACACTTCAAAATTGCACTATGGGGTTGGCCACAAATTTTGTTGAAGTTAGCATTTAAATCAACCCCCTGGTAGGGGATAAGGTGGCCTTGTAAATGATGTTCAGTCTCAGTTATATGGAATAACAGATGTGTTCTAAGTTTTTATTGTGGATTTGTTTTGAAATGGTAATAAAGCACTAAATTCAAACTACAAGAAAATTATTAAATACAGATTGAAAAATTGTATAACATAGGTGTATGTATATGATCTGAATAGCGAGCAGAAAACCGTTTAATATAGAAATTTTTTAAGTTGCTGTGGAATAAATTTCTGTATTATATATTGTAACAAAGCACAAGTTGTATATAAAATGGACTGAATGAACATTCAATGACTACCTCCTTCCTACTTGCTAAGAGGACATAAGATCAAAATGTAGTATAAAAATTTGAACCACCCTTCAACCACCAGATGACTAGCAATATTTATATGAAGTGATTTCATACTTACAAGATAGCTATAGGGTATTACAATTAAAAATGTTTGTACTTATATAACTACTTAGCATAATAATTTATACAGTCTCTTATAGATAACTATATTAAAAAAAATTGACATATCCTTTTTCTTTATTCCCTTGGAGGAGGGGTTTAATTCTCAAAATACCCCTCACTGTGTCACTGATAATATAATTTTTTCCATTGTTAGTATTTTATACATTGCTGTATGATTTTAAAATGCTAAACATTTTAAATTTAATATTTTTGTAATAATTTAATTTTGCTTATTTTATAGGGTGAAGTTGTTCCAAGCCCAGTCAAGAGCAAGGAAATGGTATTAATTAAACAGCCTGTTGGGGTTGCAGCTCTCATTACACCTGTGAGTATCTGTTGATCTATAGTATATAAAAACTGTGTTTATAGTACTTTTGATGGTAGAAACAAGGCATGAAACAAGTGTCTCATTATAGGTTCACTAAGTGGGGATGGATAGATATTGAATGGCAAAACACAAAACACAATTCTGGTGCCTAAGCACTTCAGAAGTTTAGAGAATATATTTAATGTGTGTGGGCCAGTGTAGAATGAGATGCTGGATCATGTTAGAAAGACAAGGGGCCTAAAAATTATTATTTTACATTTTTACCCGTAAAAAACTTTGTGTTCTGAGTCAGTAGTGAAATAATTAAATTTAGTCAAAATTATCTTTGAAGTTGTATTAAAAGCAATGTGAAGTAGTGCTGCACAACAGTATATGGTTTGTGTGGTTTTTTTGTTCAATACATAAGTTAACAGCCCTTTATATATAAGCACCAATAGAATTCTGAAATGGTAACTGTGTTTAATATTTTCATTGCACAGTCGCATGCAATGCATATGCGCTATTTTTTCAGTGGTGCAAGTATATGTACACAGAGCACTCAAACCATTTTCAAAATTCATTCCAAAATATTTAAAATGTCTATTGGAGCCCTAACTTAATGAATACATTACTAAGTTTTAATCAAAATGTTTTACTATAATTCCCTACTGTTATTTGGTAAAAAGTGAAACTTCGCGTGTTGTCTTTCATAAACATATGAGCACATCTAGCTGATGTCATCTGGCCTATACATAATTCTTCTCTCCAGACTCGTCTAGACATAAAAAATATTGTATATTTTGGTGTATGTATATGCTTTTTGATTATCGCGATTTAACTAAGGCAAAATTTAGTCTCACATTGTAATTCTATTGTGTGTATGTGTGTGTGTAATTCTAAAATTTTGGCAGGTATGATATGATGTGTCTTTTTTCTGGTTGAATCATGTGTTGTATTGCTATTTTCTGTTGTAACTATTTTATTTCTTTTACTATAATAAAAACGAATATCAAAATCTACTTTTCTACTTACCTACGATTCTCCCCATGGTTCTATAGACGAAACTGTTACAGAGTTGATTATTTGGGTTTGAATGGCGAAATAAACTACTTAACACATTTTATGCTAAAACAAATACTTTTCTTTTATTAAACAGAAAAAAATCTTCTTTCACTTTATCTGTTACTCTTCACACAAATTTTCAAAAAAAGAAAAGAAAAACATAGATATTTTATCAATATATATAAACTACTATAAAATTACTTGAAAATATCATTATAATAGGTAACCAGTACTTTGAATTCATTGTCTCTCTTTCTCTCTCTCACACGTTACAATTTTTACTACCCCCAGTGTTATTTAAGAGCTCTTTTACCTTGTTATTTTTATTACTTCTCTGAATGAATTTAAATGGTGTTAATAAATTTAAGTTAGAAATTGGTTATTTTTGTACTCATCCTTGTTGTAGACCGTGTCCCGTTATTTCACCGTCGCAGTTAAGTCACTGTTTTCACCAGACACTCCGAAAAAACGTTAAAAAATGTTTAAATTTTGCTGTTAGCGTTAATTGTTCCCCTGCTGTATATCACATTACTATTTTATTTCATTTAGACTAAAATTTTGTCGGCCGACGTAACTTGCTTGCGAGCACTTGGTTATATGACCACATGGTTTAAATTGTTCTGGAAGCTGGGCCAGCGAATTCTGCAATTTTTTGCTGCCTGATGAAATTAACGTATGACAATTACGTGTTTTTTCGTGATTTACAGACATCCTGGGTTTCCCCACTCGTGATGCACAGACAGTTTCTCAACTCGTCTCGCCGTACCGGCTCCAGACACTAACGGGGTTTCACAATAAGATTTACGCATTTTGGTTAAAAGAGGTTCCCCAAAGGTTGAACACTGGGTGTAAAACTTATTACAATTATTAAAAGATTTGTTCCCCTGATTTGTCCCGTCACAATACCCCTCCAATGAGAGGTTTTATGCCGAAGCATAAAAACTCTCATTGTCTAAACCTAAGAGGATCAGCTAGGATATGGCACCACAACCCCCCTTAAATTTTTATTATAATCAAGGATTACTTACCCCCTTAGTCTGGTGGCTGTGGCTGCACCTATCCGACTTTACTGGACTTTCTGCTTTAGAATCCCAACACCACAAAGCCAGACAGACGCTAGATGTCGCTGCCCTGACGCACCGGCCAGAACAGGTACGTCCCCACAGTATCACCCGAGTCTGAAACATTCAATCAAAATATCAATAAATGGCGTTTCACTATACCATATCCTTCACTGATTTGGTTTCCTCTTAGTTGTACTGGTTGCCTATAGCAAAGTACTGGTTTTATATCTAATTCTAACACATAAATACATTGGTTCTATATTTATCTTTAACATAAACATGCTACAACGTTTGATATTTTTATGTTATAAACAACAAGTCAATTAAAAATTTAAATTCCAAAAATAATTCGAATTCACATACAGATTCCAGTTCAAACTTCATTTTGATTTCAATTAACAATGTAGATTACTATTACCATCTACACACAGTTTCACTATACCCAAATAAACATTTTGTTTGTAACATAGTATTATAACACAAAATGAACATTATCAATATTACATTACAATAAATCTTTCACCCTTGGATCTGAATAAAATTCACAAACATTTCAACTTTAATTTCGACTTACTATTAAATTTTTTGTTGTTTTAATTGTTACATTATAGTTTCAACTATGATTTTCAATTAAAACGTTTTAATCAAAAGCTTTTAATCATTTACCATCTATTATTCATTTCAAATCAAAATAAGTTTCTCGAAATTATTATCAAAGTTTCCTTTTTAAATGAATCCAAACATTTCCCATTAATTTAATTACATTATTTTAAAACATTTACATTAATTAAATCCTCTCATATTGATCCAATTTCATTATAAAATTCATTTTCCATCTATTATAACCTTCATGTCAAAATTTTCAAACTTATCATCATGATTTCCATCTTTTAAACATTTACCTTAATCTACTTTTATTACGAAAATGCATAATTACATACTGTCCATATTAAATTGCATTAAAATAAAATATCAAAATTAATTAAACCCGTAAATTGACTACATAAAATACAATGAACATAATAACAACATAATCCTACACGCATACTTACATTGAATACAAATACCGATTTATATACAATATATATATTAATCAAAATCACTACCTCATTTAGCCAAACGTTTACCCTTGTATTATTCATTTCAAATAAAAAATAAATTATTCATCTTTATTACCCATATTTCCATCTTTTGGCACATTTTAAATTAACCAAATCATCACAAATTAATTTAATTCCATCTTTTTTTTCTAAAATACCATAAATTACTTTCATTACATTACTCAAAAGAATTTCAATTCATTTAATTTCATCTTGCATTCATTTAATTTCATAATAAAATTCACAATAACATCCTGTTAATTGTTTAGTCAAATAAAATAAACCCACTCAAACCTATAAATTGATTACATAACCTACAATGTACATAACTACCTTAACCTAATACACAGGAGTACATTATTATGAAATTATAAGAGCAAAGTGACAACAATCACAAATCAATCTTATATTATACGAGTACAATAACTTTTTTTTTATTCCCCCCAGCTCTCCTTCTTACCTTAACCCCTGATACCCCACGTTACAATTGGTGTAAATGACCTCACAGACAAGCTGATATATGGTATTAACATATTTGTAAAAATGCTACATTAATGCCCTGGCTTGTAACTTGTAACGTGGCCAGCACCCTTCCACACACTCTATTGCCCCCCACTGGACTGTAGCGCCCAGTTGCCACCACAAGGACTGAGGCGGAAGGGGTGAACATTTTTTCTTTTATTTCACCTTGCTTTCGCCTTGCTTTGGCGTTACAATAAAATTTGGTATGACTGGTATACCTGATACCAGCAATCCTACTGCATTAAGCCCTTTAGCAGTCTATCACCTCTTTCGGTGCATAGCCTTTGCTCCAAAATTTTAGTAGATTCCCCTAAATTACCCCCCACTTAAGTTTCACAATTTACCGGGTTGGCAAAAGACAAACCATGGTCCGGTTACAATAATTCTGTTCATGGCTTGCTATAGATTAATTACATCCACGGTCACGGTTCGGTGAGGTCGTGACCGCATTAAAATGGGGAATCTACAGTTAAACACATAACATGGGTTTTACTTCTTTACATATTT
Source organism: Magicicada septendecula (assembly GCA_034769895.1). Lineage (NCBI taxonomy): Eukaryota > Metazoa > Arthropoda > Insecta > Hemiptera > Cicadidae > Magicicada > Magicicada septendecula. The sequence goes on from CM068376.1 coordinate 65,976,811, forward strand.
ACATCACGTTTTAAATGAACACCTTGTTTCGCCAATACCTTAACTCAAAATAAGCATTACTAATATTACATCAAAACAAACATTTCACCTTTGAATTTTAAATAGAATTTGCAACCATTACAACGTGCCTTTCGGTTTTCAATTGAATCTTTCCGTGGTTACCTTATAAATTCATTGTCTCTACTCATTGTCTAAAATAGCGGGTACAAAATAATAACTTAACATTTAGTTCACACAATTATTTTACTCTGTTCACCTAATGTCTCTTTCTCTTGACAAAATTTAAATTTAAAATTAATTTTTTTTTTTTTAATTGTTACAATATTTCAGTGCAGTGTCTAGTCATTCAACAGGAGAAGAATTGCCCAATGTCGTCTCACTGAACTTACTCCAAGCTAAAAAAAAAATTACCAGTAAGTAAACAATGCTTTACCTGACAGAAATATGGTTTATAGAGATGGGGATGGTCAGATTCACCTAACAGGTGATGGTCAGATTCCATATGTGAATGAATATGAATTAAAAGCATTTCTGGCAATGTAAAAGGAGTTGTATAAAGAGCCTCCAAAATTGGCATTTATTATTGTAACGAAGAGAATAGAGAACAAATTGTTCTTGGACAAGAATAACCCCCAACCTGGAGCAGTAGTGGATGGTTGCATTACTCGTCCTGAGAGATATAATTTCTTCTTGATCTCTCTTGCTAAGCGGAAAATTTGTTATTTGTATTTCATTACCCAACAAAAGTGATTTTTTATTACCCACAATCTTACTAGGTAATGAAATAATTTCTAGCAAACAACACCAGTTACATTGACTTGAAGATTGCCTTACCAGACCTGTAATTTAGAAATAAGGCAATCGTTGGTTCGTGGGATGTGCCAATTGACGCACCTCTTTCGGTAACATTTACCCACGAACCTTAGGGGTCCCCCTCCTGTTCTATGGAAACATTAAATTTCTTCTTCTACCAATTTGGTAGAGAAAGACCATCGTTGTCACACCCCATGTATGAGGTTAGCTCCAACCATGGTCCGCCCCTAAAAGCCCAAAATCCACGACCAGGGCCGGTGAGACCGTGATCGACCGAAAATGGGGGAGGGTCCCTTCTGAAAACATTAACTTAGTTAAATACAATTATTATATATTAATTTTTTATGGTGAACAATAAATCTTTAAATTTGTAGCATTATGTGTACCCACTATTTCCCTAGTTACCCAGTTTTGCAGCCCATATGCATTATTCATCTTTACTTCAGTTATTTCATAGGGTCCTTCGTATAATAGAAAAAAATTATTAATTTCTTTATCCTGAGCGCTCGACAAATCGTGTCGCCTCACCAGTACTAGCTGTCCCACTTCATACTTGGTCCACTTGCCCTTCGTATCATGTCTATGCTTTCTCCTCTCACCTTTGGTTAGTAAACTTTCATTCGCTAGTTGGATTTTTATGTTCACATTTATTGTTTGATAATTGAAAAGTTGTTCAAGAATTCTAGGCGGGCGTGTCCACTTTATCAGTTCATAAGGTGTAAACCCTGTGGATTCATGGGTGGTACTGTTCATCCAATCCTCGATTTTCTTCATGTACATTGGCCATTCACTGTGTTTGTTGTGACAATATGCCCTGAAAATCCTTTCTATTTCACGCATTACCCTTTCGGCTTGATTTGACTGCGGATGGTATACCGCTGTGTGCTTTGGTATTATGCCTTCCCAGCCTAGAATCTGCTGCCACTTACCGCTGATGAATTGTAGTCCGTGATCTGACAATATAACTTTTGGTTTTCCCACGTTGACCATGTAATCCCTAGTTATTTTCTCGCTCAACACCTTACTGGTCGCTCTTTTGATGGTGTATAATTTTACAAACTTAGAAAAAGTGTCCAACACTACAAAAACATACATGACTCCTCCTCTACCCTTCGGCAATGGCCCATACAAATCTACTGCAACCAAATCAAACGGTCTTTCCACTTGAATAAACTTTAACTCTCCCTCTAAACGATAATTAACCACTTTAGGTCTTTGACATAAATCGCAACCCCGGAGTAATCTTCTCACTTGCCTTTCCATATTTTTAAAAACGCACGACTCCTTTAATTCATTTGTACATTTTTTCGCCCCAAAATGCCCGTACCTGATATGACAATCCCATATGATTTTGTCTATTAACCCTTCCGGTATGACCAATCTCCAATCGTGCTCACGCCCCTCTTCTTTCTTGAATACAATTCCCTGATATATTTGAAAACAATGATTATATTCAGAACCAGTTAAACCCGCTTCCAGACTGGTAATTATTTTCCCTGACTTATTATCTGATCTCTGCATTGTCTTGATATCTTTTAACTCGTCCCCTAAAAGTCTATCTTCCCTACTTAACCGAAAAATTTCTATTTCTTTTAAGTCCCTCCCTGTTTTGTTTTCTACAATATCTACCCTGGAAAGAGTATCAGGTATTTTGTTTTCTGTCCCCTTAATGTACTCCCAAGAGAAGTTGTACTCTTGAAGGGCTAGTACCCACCTGGTTAACCGGCTATGTGTTAATCGGCATGTGTTTAAAAATGACAGCACCTTGTGGTTCGTCCTGATAATTGTCCTGTTTTCTAAAATGTACGTCCGGAACTTCCCTACAGCAAACACAATAGTGAGTAGCTCCTTCTCCGTCGTTGTATAATTTCTCTCCACGGCCAAAAGGGATCTGCTGGCGAAAGCTATCGTTCGATGCTCCCGGTCGTCGTCTTCTTGGTATAACTCGGCTCCTAGGGCGATGTTGCTGGCATCAGTCTGTAGATAAAAGGTTTTCTGAAAATCAGGATGGTTCATCATTATCATATGCGAAATTTGTGTCTTTATTTCCCTGAATGCGGCCCTCTCTGTCTCTCCCCATGTCCACTGTTTGTTCTTTTGTAGCACTGAACTTAACTTCGAGGTTATCTGCACATAATTCTTTTGAAATTTTCTATAGAAATTACTTAAACCTAAAAAACTCTGTAATTGTTTAATATTTTTAGGTTCAGGGAAACGCATAATAGCCTCTACTTTATTTGGGTTAGTTAGAATCCCCTCCGGTGTAATAATAAAACCCAAAAAATGTATTTCCGTCTGTAAAAACTTTGACTTTTCCCAATTGACTGTTAATCCCTCGTTGTGCAATTTATTCAATACGTATTCTAGATGTTCTACATGTTCAGAAAACGTTCTAGAAGCAATTAATATATCATCAACATATACCGTTAAAAATTCTAAGTCTTTAGGTTGTAATATTTCATCTAAGCATTTGATAAAACTTGCTACACTAGTGTTGAGCCCAAAAGGTAGTCTTTTAAACTGATAGTTCTTACCGTTGAAGAGAAAAGCCGTATATTTCCTACTCTCTACCGCTAACGGGACTTGCCAATACCCAGCTGTTAGATCTAATGATGTCATATACTTAACTCCGCTAAACTTTTTGTAATATTTCATTTATTGGTTCAGGTGACTCCTCTGTCAGGGATTATGATTTGATTTTTCTTCCTGGCATCTAAACACAACCTAACTCTTCCATCTTTCTTGATGACTACAACTAACGGATTTGAATAAGGGTACACCGATCTCTCAATTATACCTCCCTCCAACATTCTATCCAACTCTACTTGAACCGCTCTCCTCTTCGAATATGGCACCGTATAACTTCTCTGCATAAAAGGTGTGTGTTCCCGTACCTTCAACTCACATTCATAGTCCCTGGCCCTTCCAGGTAACTCCGCAAACACTCCTCTATAACGGTCCACTACTGCCCACAACTCCTCGCATTGGGGTCTCCCTACAACTCCACCTTCGTTAAAAAATTTATCCTCCCTGTTCTCCCACACTCTCTTCGCTTTCATCTATCTCTCTCTCTTCACTCTCTCTACATGCATTCACCCTCGCTTCTGTGTCCCCCCTATTAACTTGTTGTGTACCACCATTATTCCCGAAATTCTTATATTATCTAGCACCCGCTTAAAATTAACACTAACCAATTTAATTTCATTATCCAACTCAACTACCCGTTTCTTAAAATCAATAACTGCCTTGTGTCTCTTCAAAAAATTATTTCCCAATTTTACCTCTAAACTCAACCACTTGACTACTAAGAATGTATTTTCAAACTCAGTACCGTTTACTAACATATTTAACTGTACCTGCTTAGTTACTCTCTTACTTCTAACCCCTGTGACTTCCACTATTGTAACCCCCGCAACTGGTAATGATGGTATATTTTTATTTACTTCTTTTAATTCTTCTAATCCATTTTCAGAAATCACTGATATTTCGCTACCCGTGTCTATTAAGGTTTTGAACTCCTTACCTTCTATGTTTACAATCACCTCTGTCAGTCCTGTCTCCGGCTCAACGACCTCTGCATTGTCTTCCTCCAGCAATTCCTTTGATATGCCTGTTCTATGCAATTTCCTCGGTTTGTAACAGCAATCTATAATGAGTGTCTGAGAAGAGGTGTCTTTCCTAAGTTATGGAAAAGAGCAAAAATAGTACCAATAATTAAGCCAGGCAGGGAGAACAGTACTGAAGTTTCGAAGTTTCGCCCTATCAGTTTATTGAAGGTAGGAGCGAAAGTATTGGAAAAACTACTTATAAACAGAATTATGCACCATGTGTTTTCTAAAGATTTAATGCAGTCTAATCAGTATGGATTTACACCCCAGAAAAGTACAGTGGATGCAGCTATGGCAGTTAAGGAATTTGTTGAAAGATGTTTGGTGGAGAAAGGTGTTGTTGTTCTCGTTAGTCTTGATGTCCAGGGCGCTTTTGATGCAGCATGGTGGCCGTGTATTTTGAATACTCTTAAACAATTCGAGTGTCCTAGGAACTTGTATTGTCTCTCACAGAGTTACTTTGGTGGACGAAAGGCAGTTCTGTCTACTCACAATACATCAATGGAGAGGGATGTCAGTAAAGGTTGTCCTCAGGGATCTTGTTGTGGGCCAGGATTTTGGAACATACAGTATAACTCGTTGCTCAATTTAGACTTCACTAAACGTACAAAACTTATAGCTTTTGCAGATGATTTAATTGTGTTAACAAGTGGTAAGTCTCTCTTAGAAGCTGAAAATTATGCCAATTTAGAGATGGTAAAAATTTCAAAGTGGGCTACAAATAACAAGGTTTCTTTTAATGAACAAAAATCAAAAATACTCTTGATTTCTCGTAAAAGACTTCAGAATTCAGAATTAAGCATTTACCTTAATTCTAAAAAACTTCAACAAGTTAATAAGTTCAAATATTTGGGTTTCATTATTGACACAAAATTCAATTTTAATGAGCGTATCCAGTATGTGGTCGAAAGGTGTACAAAACTGATTCATATGCTATCAAGATCTGCAAAATTAAACTGGGGGTTGGGACATGAGGCACTTAAAACAATATATAAGGGGGCAATTCTCCCCCGTTTATCATATGGAGCACCCGTATGGATAGACGCATTAGAAAGGAAAAGTAACCAGATGAAGTTCAAAAGAGTGCAACGTCTCATCAATATTAAAATTGCGAAGGCTTATCGTACAGTGTCCCATGAAGCTTTGTGCATTTTGACAGGACTGACTCCAATAATAATAAAGTTGAGAGAGATTGTTAGTGCTTACAGAGTTGCTAGAGGTTGTGATGGTGCTAATATTTTAATGGACACAGTAATTCCGTTCAGGGATTGGCCTCATCCGGCAGATACAGTTCTTATAAACTCGAGCCATGAAAGTAAAGTATACACAGTGCAAGCATATACAGATGGCAGTAAGCACAACAATGGGGTTGGGTCGGGTATAGCCTTGTTTGTTAATGGTGAGCTCAAATATGAGATGCAGTATAAGTTGGCTGTTGGGTGCTCTAATAATCAGGCTGAGCAATTGGCAGTCTTGAAGGCCCTGGAAAAGATAGCTGAATTAAATAATATTATAACTAATTTGAGAACGGCAGCTGTTTACACCAACAGCAGAGTGACGCTGGACTCACTTAGGAGCTCGAGGAATCATAGCTACTTGTTAGAAGAAATAAGGAATAAGTTAAGAAGTTTAAAGGCGGTCAAGTGGTCAATTGATTTTGGTTGGGTTAAGGCACATGTGGGTATTTATGGTAATGAACTGGCTGACAATCTGGCTAAAGAAGCTGCATCCAGTAGCAGTATGGTGTGCTATGAACGAATACCAAAAAGTGCAATGATTAATAAATTCCGTGAGGTGAGCCTAATGGAGTGGCAAAGTGAGTGGGAACAAACATTAAATGGAATGGTGACTAAGTTGTTTTTCCCTAGTGTGAAGCGCAGACTGTCCTCAAGGTTTGCACTGTCTCCTAATTTTACCACAATGGTGACTGGTCATGGCAAGCTTAGAGCCTACTACTATCGTTTCAAAATAAAAGATGATCCGATATGTGTCTGCAACGACGGTGACCAAACAGTGGAACATTTGTTATGTGAGTGCAATATGTTGAATGAAGAAAGACGGGTTTTCAAAAATAGTGTACTAAAGAGTGGTAGACGATGGCCTCCGAATAGAAGTGAATTGACATCAAAATATGTTAGACAGTTTATTAGATATGTTAATAACATTGATTTTGATTCTTTGTAGTGTTTATTGTTATTGTGCTTGTCTATCTATTTTGAATCATTGTATGCATTTGTTATTATGAATTAACTTACATATTGGTCGAACAGCTTTATCATGCATACGATACATACATGCATACAGTTTTAACATGTTAATAATGTAGTACTAATTCATTGTATCATTGTCAATGATTGATTTTTATTTTTCTTGTTTACTTTGAATCTTTGTAATTGTTGTACCACTGAGTTGTCTTTATATTATTGAGAATCGGCTTGTAATAAGTTTATATATAGCATGTAGTATTACTTTATTTGTAATGGAGCATGCTGATAAAAAAAAAAAAAAAAAAAATGTCTGTTCTAATCAGCTGACTCCGATAGCTACACTCTTCCTGGACCCCGTTGCTACCTGTTGACAACGGTTGGGTCCTCTCATCCACTGTCCCTGTTAGTTTTCTGGTTGGGCAGCGGCACTGCCCTGCGAGTACCCACCTCTACCCCTATTTGCATTTCCACCTCCTGTGGGCGTTCCTTTGCTGCTATCTTCACCTCTTTGCTACTGACTGTGCTGGTTAGACACTGTGTTGTTCCGTTGGCAACCCCTTGCCTTGCTACACTTATAACACACTGTTCTGGTGGCAAAATTTTCAAAATGACATTCCGAACATCTCCAATCCTCACCTCTATTGTTTTTATTACCTCCCATTGCCCCTCTATATGCGGTTGGTGATCCTCTGGATTGATTATAATTTCCATTTATGTGCGACGTTGGCGGATTTGGACGCCTACCCGTCTCACGGTCTCTTATATTTTGGAAAATGTCCAAAATTTGTTCCAGTTCGTTTATGTCCGCCACTTCCCGTGTCATCAGATTGATCTGTATTTCTCGTGGTAGATGTTTACTTACATGTCGTACGAATGATCGGAATGGTAGCGGTGGCTCTAAATATTTTGCCTCATTATATAATCGCATTACGTACATAGTTACGTTACTCCCGTGGACCCCAAAATTACCGGGCCCCATGATCTTACTTCGTAATATTTCTTGTTCCTCCTCCGACCAATATTTACTTCTAAAAGCCCTTTCAAAACTTTGATAATTTGACCACTCTACCTTATGCACTTCTGCCCACACCACGGAGCTTCCTTTAAAACATTTCATAACTTTTAATAATTTCACTTCCCAGTTGTTATTGCAGAATTGATTAAAATCTCTTACTCTATTTAGAAATTGCATAGGGTGTACCCCCCTACTGTCACAGTTAAATAACTCTAACTCAATCTCACTATTTGCGTCGCGGGTAATTACTACTCGCTCACTAACACTATCTAGTTTTTGGCTTATCGCCACATTTAACTTGTCTTTGACATTAATTAGTTTTTGTTCGATTAGATTAAACTTTTCACGATATTAATTGATGACTCGTTGGGCAGTTGGTGAAACATATTAATACAAAGGTTTTGTAAAATATATAAAAACACTTGGTAAGTTTCACAAATTGTATTTTGTATCTGGACAGGAACAGATAGACAGCTCCATATGTTCTTAGATTATATTAATTCCTTTTATAATAGCGTGCAATTTATACTTGAAACAGAAAATATGAAAAGTTAAAATTTTTTGGATCTTACCATTACTAGGTCACAAAATAATCTTAGTTTTCAGATATATAGAAAACCTACTTTTACAGATACCGTTATACATAAACAATCACTAACATCATGGCACATAAAATTAAGCAGTTTTCATGCAATGGTTAATCGTCTCCTTATAGTTCCTTTATCCAAAGAAAATTTCAATAAAGAGGTAGATATTATAAAAGCCGTAGCACAAAATAACGGTTATGATGAAAGAATAATTGACTCTTTAATTAAAAAAAAAAAAACAGAAGAAAACTACTTTAAAAGAATTTTATTCCATAGAGCCAGATCAGGGTAACAAAAAATTTCACTTAACAAATTAAATTCTGTGTATAACAGATAAGATTAATAATAGGTTAAAAAAACCATGGTCTTAACATGGTATCAGTAAACAAACGTAATCTTTTTTCACTACTAGTCAATAATAAAGAAAAATCTAACACACTGGAGAAAAATGGAGTTTATGAAATACACTGTGCAGAATGCGATGCTATTTATATCGGACAATGTGGCCGTGCTCTGAAACATCGCATTTCTGAACATAAGAAGGCGATTTTAACCAATACATCTAATACAGGTTTTGCAGATCATTGCTTATAACACAATCACTTCATAGACACAAAAAACATAACACTACTCCACAACATACAAAAAGGTAAAAAAATGGATTTGTTAGAAATTTTAGAAATTAAAAAAGCAATAAAAAATAACAAAAATTTAACCAATGAACAGACTGAATTTTGTGTATCCCCTTTATTAAAATCTGTTATTTAGTTTATTTTATTTTATATTATTTTGAATGTTCATCATTATTTTAAATTTTGCATTCAGTTTATATTTAGTTCAGTTAATTTTATATTTTGCATTCATGATTGTATTTAGTTTTTAAAGACACCTGACCTTCCCTTGTCTCTTGTACACCCCCCTCGCCATCACAACACAGATGTTCCAGATACGCCCTAAACAGATGTTCACCATCTACACTCCCCTGTGTTCAGTAATTTCATTCACTTGCCTCTTTGATAATGGCTTAGCTAGTCGAAACAGCTGTCAGAGTTAATTAAAAAATTTGTGAGGAACTTACCAAGTGTTTTTATATATTTTACAAAACCTTAGATTAAACTTGTTATTATTTACGCATTCAGATTGAATGCTAGCATTATTTACCATTTCTATTGCACCTTTTAATTGCATTCCTGACTTATGGTTACTTTCTATTTCACTAATCTTACTGTCAGTATTAGTTTCATGTGTTTGAATATTTTCATTAATTTCTTCAATTTTATTTGCAATATTGAATTTAAATTCATTTATTTTATACTCAATATCAGTACTGTATTCATTTATTTTACTTTCACAATTGCTTTCTATTTCTCTACATTGTTTCCTAACTTGTACTTTTATTTTATCTGATACTTGTTCATTTACATCATTTATTTTACTTTCTAAATTTTCATTCATTTCGTTAATGTGCTCATTGAATATATTGTTTACTGACTCTACTACTTGCTCTTTTATTGTTTGAAACTGTTCATAGATTTTGTTTAAACGTTTGTTCATCTCATTAAAATTACTTTCATTTTTTGTATTTTGTTCATTTAATATTATTTATCATTCATTTTAGTGTCGTTTGCATCAAAACGACTATTTATTTTATCGAAATTTCTTTCACTTTTAATGCTTTGTTTGGTTAACATCGCTTGTATCATTTTCAGCATTTCACAATTATCATCTTTTTTAACTTGGACCGGCGTCGGTTGACTCGCAACGCCGTCCATTATTACAGATTCTGTTAAGCTCATTTCGGTTACTACCGTATTTGATTGATATTCTGTACTAATGTTGGTTAAGTCAGTTCTGCTGACTTCATCGTTATTATTCTCCATCTTTTATTATTATAACTTGCATATACAATTATACAAACTTTAACTTTAATTTATGGTTTTACATTACCAATTTCTAAACACAATCTATAATCACTTACAAAAACGCCATGACTCCCAAATAATCCATCTCTGTAACTAAAATTAGGTCTAGCCTATATATTTATATAGGCCGTCCCTGAGTTCGGGTGCCATTTGTAACTATTTATTTCTTTTACTATAATAAAAACAAATATCAAAATCTACTTTTCTACTTACCTACGATTCTCCCCAGGGCTCTATAGACGAAACTGTTACAGAGTTGATTATTTGGGTTTGAATGGCGAAATAAACTACTTAACACATTTTATGCTAAAACAAATACTTTTCTTTTATTAAACAGAAAAAATCTTCTTTCACTTTATCTGTTACTCTTCACACAAATTTTCAAAAAAAGAAAAGAAAAACATAGATATTTTATCAATAAAATTACTTGAAAATAGCGTTATAATAGGTAACCAGTACTTTGCATTCATTCTCTCTCTCTCTCTCTCTCTCTCTCTCTCTCTCTCACGTTACAATTTTTACTATCCCCAGTGTTATTTAAGAGCTCTTTTACCTTGTTATTTTTATTACTTCTCTGAATGAATTTAAATGGTGTTAATAAATTTAAGTTAGAAATTGGTTATTTTTGTACTCATCCTTGTTGTAGACCTTGTCCTGTTATTTCACCATCGCAGTTAAGTCACTGTTTTCACCAGACACTCCGAAAAATACGTTAAAAAATGTTTAAATTTTGCTGTTAGCATTAATTGTTCCCCTGCTATATATCACATTACTATTTTATTTCATTTAGACTAAAATTTTGTCGGCCGATGTAACTTGCTTGCGAGCACTTGGTTATATGACCGCATGGTGAGGAAGCTGAGTGTCGACTGTGGGTTATTTCATCAGTTGTTTCCCGTGGGTTGCATACACACAAAGCGTCGGGCGTTGGCGAGTTTTATATCGCCTTCTCTGATTGGCTGGTTTAAAATGTTCTGGAAGCTGGGCCAGCGAATTCTGCAATTTTTTGCCGCCTGATGAAATTAACTTATGACAATTACGTGTTTTTTCGTGATTTACAAACATCCTGGGTTTCCCCACTTGTGATGCACAGACAGTTTCTCAACTCGTCTCGCCGTACCGGCTTCAGACACTATCGGGGTTTCACAATAAGATTTATGCATTTTGGTAAAAAAGGGGTTCCCCAAAGGTTGAACACTGGGTATAAAATTTATTACAATTATTAAAAGATTTGTTCCCCTGATTTGTCCCATCACACTATTGTTTTGGCAGCTCCATTTCTGCCATCTTCAGACAGATTTCCCCTCGAGAACTTAGGATGGCATGATTTTCATGTACGCTGGTCATATGTTTACACTGTTGTGGGAGTTGAAGGTTAAATTCCTATTGGTTTGTGGCCAAACTTGTATCTGTTAAGTACTGGTTAGTCTGCTGATGATGGTTGCAGTCTTTGTAACCTCTCTTATGTTGTGTTTCTGTTACAGTTCTATGGTAGCCAGCAGTTTGTTGGTTGAAGTCGATATTATGTCTAGTCGTGGTAGTATGATGGGCTAGTGCAGAGGTTTTCCGACTTTTTCCAGACTTATGTCATAGTGTGATTGGCTGATGTAGGAACTGTTGCAGTCACCACAAGGTACCTTGTATATCGCCATGCTCTTCTTGAGGGAGTCTGTCTCTAAGACTTCTCACCAACAGTCTGATGGTTTTGATGTAGTCTGTAGGCTGTCCTGGTGTTGTGTTTCCATAGAATTCTGTTGTGTTGGTGATGTTTCAGCTGTAGGGTAGTGTGACACATTTGGTAGATGTCTTCTTCATAGCCGCTGTTCTTAATTGCCTCTCTGAGAAAGGTAGTAGATAATTGACATTGTGGTGAACTGGTGCTTTACTGTAGGCAGTTAAAATGTTCTGTGTGTGCGCGTGTGCGTGCGTGCGTGCGTGTATGTGAAACTTAGTAATTTATCACATACGTGAGAGACCAGGTTTTCCGTGCCACTGATATGTAACCATGTTTGTTTTAATAAGACTGGTAACAGCATTTCAAGAGGGTATCGGCCTTGTGAGTCTCATATAAATTGTTTGTGTATATAGAGTTGAATAAATGTTAGTGCATTTGTACTGAAACTCAAACTTTTTAAATAATCTTACAACTGCAGTTCAACTGTAGCTGTGCAGTTAGTCGTACAGACTAATGGCAGGTAATTCTAAGTTAGATTACCATATTGAGTTATAGTGATTGACAGCTATACAACTATATTCTTTAGTTGTATCATGTACTTTATATTTTAGATAAAATTTTCACTAGAGTCTATGGTTTTCATCACTGAAGCCTCTTCAATGACATCAACATTGGTGCAGTTCTGATTGTGGTTTTGATTTCTGCTTCAATTTTTTCCATTGTAAATTCACTATTGAGATTTATTTATTACTTATCAAGTGGTGTCAGAATGTTCTATCAGTATGTTGTCTTAAAATCTTTGTGTGTTGTGTATTTGATGGTCCATTATACCTCCAGAGATGTAATATGTATGGGTTTCGGGATATGCTTTTATATGAACAATATTTTATATACTGAGAAGTTAGATTTTTACTTGATATCCATTAAATTTCTATATCTGAGCATGGCTGTTCATTTTCCATATGAAAGGCTATTTCATTTTATGTCCCATGTGAGCTTAGCTTCTGGAGTGATGCCCCAGCCCAGTAATTTGTTGAATTTGAAATGGGAGTGGTGTGTTGTAGTCAGTAGTATGTTGGCTTGGGGCGTGGATTTGGTTTTCTACTGTTTAGAGCCTCCATTAAACTGTTGGTACCATACACATGTGAGAGAATCACACACATGTGCCCCCCCCCACACACACACACAAGTCCATGCATGAGGAAGGCTACATCTGATTTGAATATAGGACTGAAAACTATGAGACAGCGAATACAGATTATGCAACAATTCTCTTTTGTATAAAAAATTACAGTAATTTTAAATTAATATTATTTCACATGTAGTGATACATATTTATTAATATATTTAAATGCACAGTTTTTATTGTTACTATATTTTTCATCTGCTTTTGTAATCTTACTTTTTTGAAGATTTAAAAAAAACTATAGAAAGTTGGTGTATATTTTGGATGTAAGTCTGTAGCCCTTTTGTGTGTATATTTACTGTTACCAGTGAATGAACTAGAAATCTTGTTTGACACCAAAACTTCCAACACTCATTAAACCAAAAATTACCATTCAAATACTGAATCCTATAATGCAGAGAGTCCTTCCTTTTTTTTATTGGGGTATGTGTTCTTGTAATTTTTGTAATTATTCATTGAATTGTGTACCATCAGATGTTTTTGTGTGGTGTTTGGCAACAGTGTTTTTTACTTTTCCCAATTTTTAATTAATTAAGTTTTTGTGCATGCAATCAGATATATTTATGTAGTTAGTCTCAACATGACTTTTGTTTAATAAAGAAAATAAAACAATTTTATTTTACTAAAAAATGACGTTGAACTGTATGAAATGAACAGTGTCAGTTGATGGTTATAAGATAAATGTTAAACATCTGTAGGATAAGAATACATAAGTGAATATCATTTGTGAGAATCAAATGTGACTAATTGTACCTTGCAGAGTAGAGTTTAATTTGTGCTTTTTTATATGCAGTTTCTTTTTTTTCATGTACTTATCTGTCCAGACTCTTAGTTGCCATTGTTTTCAGCAAGTATTGTTGGCCTATTTAAAATAAATTGTGTGTGTTGTGTGTGTGTGTGTGTGTGTGTGTGTGTGTGTATGTGTGTGTGTGTGTGTGTGTGCATGGATGTCTGTGTGCACCACATGTTATGAAGTAATTCATTCAAAATACAAACTCAATATTTTTAATAATCCTAGAAAGTTAATATCCATGAGTACTTCTAGCAAATTTTTGACCATTTCAAAAGATTGTAAACTATTATAACGATACCTTGTATTTGAACAGTTATAACTATACCAGGTGTAAACATTTATAACGATACCAGGTATTTAAACGTATGTAATGATACCAGGTGTTTAAACGTATATAACGATACCAGGTGTAACTGTAATAAGAGTAGTAAATTTATGAGTAGTTAAAATTGCATGTTTATTGTTTAACAAGCATTATAAATAATAAAACATTGTTAATAATCTCCGATCAAGATATCACTCATTATTAAGTGTTTATCTCTTATGCTATACGGTGTTACACACATTTAAAACACTCTTACATCTAGACATGTTAATAATCTTAATCTAGACATTTATTCAAATTGATTTACTAAAAGAAATAAAATTTAAATGTAATTAAGTTTTATTTTAATTGAGTTCATTTAACTCAGATTTGACCTCAGCTTGCTCAGTCTATACCAATGTTTTTAAAAATAAATTTAAAATTATATTAATTACTCTTAGACTGGCATTTGTTTCGTATTCAAAATTTAAATTATTCTTTTCTACAAAATGCAAATATCAAATCATTTCAATTATTTTTCTTTGATAAAAAAAATAATACTATCTCAAAATTAAACTCTTTTTTTCTTCTATATTTATCTATATGCGATCGCTCATTCTTACGACTAAAACATTTACATAAGACTATTACATTATTTACCTAATTATAAACTTTTTTGTTTTAATTCATTGTCTCTTTATATAGTCTTTATGAGCTCTTTAAAAAAAATCATTTATAAATGCATTATGCATGTCACCTCGAGTTTTGATGATCTTACGACTTATTGACGGAGTCCAGCGTTGTCCAGCGTTGGGTTACCGTTACTCCTGGCTTGGCGTGGTCCTGGATATGTCCAGAGTCCAGCGTCATTCTCCAGCAGTGTTTGGTCCGTCCCAGAGAATTAATATCGGCTGCGAGGTGGATCTCGTTCGGCTGTTAGGCATCTAAAAAGCATCTCCTAACGTCCAGCATCTCGCGTCGCTCTTTGTAGCTTCTCTGTAGATACTCTTGCTGACTTAAACGGTCCTGGTACTCTACGTTTCCCGTAATAGTGTAAACATAATTACTGAAAACGTCTTTATTCGTTCGTAGATGAGACTTATAACAAAATAAAACTGTTCTGCCGACAGACAGCGTGTCTGACTGCAACTGTGTCTTGAAATGAAGAGAAGGGCTTCCAGTCGAACCCTTAATTTATACCCTCTCGAGATTCCGCACCTGTTGGTTCCGAAATTGTCCTGTCGAGACCTGCAGATCACATGATAGCCCCCACTCCCAAACCTTTTCATATATTTGCAATTTTCTGCAAACGGCAATGTTCTGTAAGGAATCGAGATAGCAAAAATCATAGATAATTTGATGAAGCACTCACTGTATTAATGTACAGTCTTAGTGTAATTTGCGTATTTTTGGCACACTTATTTCGCACTGACTTCGCATAGTGTGTCCTACTAACGTCATTTTCTTACTGTGGATAACTATAAAATTTACACACACTTTGGTGCCTTTTGTTTGTTTATACACTAATTAGTTTTCACACAGTGAATTAAAATAATTATTTTAGTAATTAATTGGGGAGGGTTGCTGGGATTCCTGTCTGTACATGCATCACTAACACACAAGATACACGCGTAACACACATACAATCGAGCAGGTGTTCCTTGCCTGTTGGAACAGGTTAATTTCTCCCCTAGTGTAACAATGAAACATTTTTACAATCCCTGACATGTCCAAATACCCCAAACTTATAATAATTTTACAAATTTTACATTTATTTAAATCAGTGCTCAATACAGCATATGGCTGTATCGTTGCATTATTCCTCTGCTTGAAAAAAAAATTAATAAATATTTATTTATTAAATTTTTGTCTATTTGTTCTAGACAAATAAAAATACTATTATACTAGCTTAACCTTAGTTTACATCAGTTAAATGACACATAATAATGAGTAGGTCAGTATAACGCTCGCCTGTGGTGGTATGATATATATTCACCCCCCAATAATATATATATATAAAACAGCTGAGCGGTGCGTTGACCTTGGACGGGCGCAGTGGCATTGTTCTCCTCTCTCTCTGCTCGTTATTCATACGTAGAATTTCTTGAATGACGTCACATGATATTTGCCGATGTCCTTTTCCTTCCGTTCGTTGTATACGATGAACATGTGTCTTCCCACGCGTTGTTTCAACGTATAAGGTCCGTTGTACAGCCGAAAGAATTTCTTCGCTGTGTTGTCAGTGCGTTTTCCAACGGGATTAGCTTTCAACAGAATTTGTTCTCCTACATCGAATTGTTGTAATTTATGTGTTCTATTGAACTTTTCTCTCCTCTTGTTACCTTGTTCTATGATGCGTTGTTTAGCGTACTCAACCTTTACACTTAATGGAATAGGTACATTTTGATTCTCTGGTTTGCTTACATATTTTGTCCAGAATCTAATAGGTTTTTTGTCTTCATCTAGCTCGATTGGCGTATAACTTGTTGCTTCGCTATAATTTTCATTTATTGCTTTTTAAAAGAAAGGTAAATACTCTGCCCATTTGTTGTGTTTATTGTGACAGTAGATCCGTAGATATTTACCTAACTCTTTATTTACTCTTTCCGCGAGATTTCCCTGTGGGTGTCGTACTGATGTGAGTACAGGTTGGATTCCATTTTCACGAAGCGTCTTCTCCCATACATCGCTTTGGAACTGCACTCCTTGGTTGCTAAGTACCTTCTTCATTTTACCATATGCAGGAATGTATTTGTGCAAGAGTATTTTCAAAACAACTTTAGTTGTGGGTCGCATAATTGGATACAGATGGACGGCTTTGGAAAATACATCAATACAAACAAGTATGTGTTTCACTCCACGACTTGATCTTGGAAGTGGTCCCAAAAAATCCACTGCAATTAGCTCTCTGTTCTGGTCCTTCTGGATACTCTGCATTTCCACATAGGTGTGTAGATTCAGTCCTTTTGCTGTTTGACACTCATAACACTTCTTACTTTCGTTTTTAATCTTCCTGAACATTTTATTGATGGTGAAATCTTCACGTAGGCTTAAGTAACATTTAAGTGCAGCAGCATGTGCTAAACTTTCATGTGTTGGTTGAATCAATTTATGCAGCATATCATTTGTTAATACTACCTCCCAATCTTGCCTCATTAGTTTATATAAGACTCCATTTTGTACCTTGTAATGGTCTGGTAGGTGATCTCGTAGCCTCATGTAAGTCTTGTTGAGCTAGATTCTTCAGCATGTGTTTAACATCATTATCAACAGTAAATTTAATAGGTAACAGTTGTAACTCATTATGGTTATTTTCGTAGACCTCTTCACACTCTTCTGTGACGTATCTACTCAATGTATCGGCTATAAAATTATCTTTGCCTTTACAATATTTTATAGTAAAGGAATACTCACCGATTGCTAGGATCCATCGTAATTATCGACCGTTGGTTACTTTACATTTTAATAGAAATGATAACGCTTGATGGTCCATATGTATTTCAAAATGCGTTCCGTAAATATAATATCAAAACTGTTTCAGGGCGTATACTATAGCAAGTATCTCCTTCTCAGATGTAGAGTACTGCTTCTCTGCCCCTTTGAATACTCTACTGGCATATGCAATGACATGGTGTTCTCCTGTAGCATCTTGTTGATACAGCACACTTCCACACGCGTAGTCGCTAGCGTCTGCGTAGATAACGAATCTTCCATCTCGCTGTGGATGATGAAGCATTATGTTTTCAATGAATAACTTCTTGACTTGGTCGAAGGCATCTTGATGTTTCTTCTCCCACTTCCATTTATGATTTTTCTTTTTTAACTCCAGCAACGGTTGTGTTCTTTCTGCATATTGTTGTGAGAATCTTCTATAGTATCCTGTGAGTCCCAAAAATGCTCGTAACCCTTTAATGTTCTTAGGTGTAGGGAAATCGGTAATACTGGATATCTTTATGGGATCGGATTGAATACCTGAGGATGAAATAATATGACCTAGGAATTGGATGGAGGATTTTATGAATTCGCACTTGTCTAGGTTAAGGGATATATGGGCTTCCCTAACCTTGTGGAATATAGTGTTAAGATGTTCAATGTGTTCGTCAAGTGTTTTTGATACTACCAAGATATCATCCATGAACACTATGGTGTAAGGCTCCATTTCTGGTCCTAATGCTTTCTCCAGACATTTTACAATCACAGCCAAACTCGTGCTCAAACCAAAAGGAACTACCTTGTGTTGGTAGCATTTATTTTTGTATAGGAAGGCGGTGTATTTTCTATCTTCTCTTCTAATTGGAATTTGGCAAAAACTCGACCGTAAATCCAACTTAGTCGAATAACGTGCTCCTTCACACTTTGCAAATAACTCGTCCGCAGGTGTACCTATTTTCGAATGCTTCTCTGAATTGCTGATACATGGTTATATTGTCTCGAATTATGGAGTACCATTGACTTGCAGAATCTCTTAAATGACGGGTGACAAAACTCACTTTCTCCTTGTCGTCACTCATACTTCCAATTTTTTCAATTTCTCTCTTGATATTTGCCAAAAATTCCATGCTATTTTCCCCTTTGTTACCTGCAAAGGTTATCTTACTTCTTTCTTCTATGGGTGCAGTGAACATCATTGTCTGCGCTGGTCGTTTCTTGATCTCCGTTCTCAAACGTTCTACTTCTCCACGTAGATCTTCCTTAAGTGTGTTCATTTCACCTGAGTAGTCCTTGGTGGATTTCGCAGACTCTACTACAGCAGTTTCCAACGTCGTCGTTCGGGCTTCTATTTCCTGCATTTTATTAATGTTTTCCCGGATTTGTTCACTAACTGTTTTAATCCTCATATCTTCTTCCTGCTTTGAAACTCTAAACTTGTCATTCCAATGTTCAGCTAATTGTTTAATACTTTCTTTTAATCTTTCGACCATTCTATTTTCTGATCTTTAAACCTATTCTCTATCTTTATAGGTTGTTCATTTAGCGACTGTTCTACTCTAGTTTCTAATATTTCTATTCTCGTATTAATTTCTTCGAGTTTTGTAAACAGTTGCTCTTTAAACTCTTTAAATTCGGCCCTACTTTCTTCGCTATTCTTTTGTATTTGTTCATTAGTTTTCGCTAATTCAGCTTTAAATTCTTTATTAGACCTCTTTAATTCTTTGAATTCGGCTTTAGATTCTTCCCTACTCATTTGCATTTGCTTTGTATTAAATTCTTTTAACTCTTCTATTTACTTTCTATTTTCTTCTTTTTGGTTTGTACTTAATTCGTCCACCCAGGCACGCATCATGGTTTGAAGTGCTTCCAAATTCAACCTTTCTGGTGCTGCCATAGTGAATAATTATTAAAATATTTATTTATAATTTATTATTAGTGAACCGTATGCGAGCTTTTATTTATTTACTGTTTAATTACTATTATTTATTTATTTTTATGTACTCATGTGTAATGGTACAGAATTGTGTGCTACAAAGATTTCAGTTTTAATTTTAAAGTAGTCAGTATTCACCTAAGGGGTACCCCCTAGTAACCAGCAACACATACATTGTTATTGCAGACTGTTTATGCTTGATGTCTGGAGTCTGCCCAGCCCAGACGTATTACGCAACAGCTTGCCAGCTCAGTCTCTGTGTGAATCACAGTAAAACACTTTATCACCACAGTTTGTATCAGACAGTAGTAGAGAACAGTTTTACAAGTTAAACGGTGGCCTCGGGTGCAAGATAGGCCGAAAATACTATAATCTTCCTATCCAGTAAAACAACTAGTAAAGTGTGAACAATGTAGTGGTCAACACCTAAGTGCTCGAGCAAACTAAAGTCGGCCGACTATATAAATATATATATATATTTTAACACCCTTGTTATCTATCAATCTACTTTATATATATATATATAATGATAGAACAAATCTTACTTACCCGTGACTTTTTCTTTACCTGGGCGCCAGAACAAATCCCAGATACAAATGACACGGATTCGGCTTAGCTCAGAGCACAGAGACACACTATCTCTGGATTCGTTCAGTGAGTGTGGAATTTAAGGGGAATCGTTACAAATAACTCTTAAAATTTGTTGAAGTTTGTTTAATTAACGATTCTGTTATTGTATCAATATCTTTAAAAGCTAAGTTAATGACTTATTTCTTACCTAAATCTTATTGTTTAATGAGTGTGCTTGAAAAGTGAAGATTAAAACGTCCAAACGACCAATTGCTCTTATCTGGTTTATTTAGGGAATTTATATCTCCCAAACCAGTGCTAAAGAACAGGTCTGCAATAATTTGCATGTTCAATACTACACCTCACTCTCCATTCAACACTCCTATATTACTTTATCTCTAATCTTAACAATTAAATACAAATTTGAATTTATATAGTGTCTTTTTTAAAATTGTTTTTATTGCGATTTAATTATTTAGTTTGTTATTTATGTACATTGATCAATGAATATATTTCTTATCTGATTGATGCGTCGACCGTAGATAGTAATCAGTAGAGATACTCCTTTTGATGGTTCGGCTCAGAAGAAATGATGTTGACCAATAACGTTGACTGATGATCCTGGACAATTCAGATGCTGTAGCTACTCTGGTGCACAGGTCACTTCACTGTTACTTAATTATTTATTAATTAATTATTTAATTAATTAATTTGTTATTACGCAGCGAGCTTATTTATTGAACCTTACTAGTTCCTCTACTACTGCGGACCACTTTGCGAACTGTTTATTTAAATAGTTACTTTGCGTTGTTTGTGCAATTTAGCTCGTATTTAACACACGTCTTGCTTATTTAATGCCCGAACGAAGAGTGCTCAATTCCCTCATTCTGAGTTGGCGTCTCCTCTAAATACAGGATTCTGATTGGTTGTTCCAAATAAATCATGCTTTTTCCACTTGAAACAATATCGAACAAGTCGGTCAAACGCTCCTTAACAAGTTTGAGATGGTAGAGAATTACTGGCTAATTTCATACTTCCTCTGTTTGCAAATCATTTGATTACAGGTATTTGCAAACGTGATTTCAAAGATCCGACCACAGAATATTATGGCTTTGGTCTTTCTCTGTATGTGTGTGAAAACACCTAATTCGTACCTAGCCTAATTCTCTAGTTATATCTCTTGGCGTTCTTCTTCTGTATAACTTCTTTAAATGTTAATTATATTAGTTGATATTTTGGCTACTTATAGAGTTTTAATTGCTGAACACTATGCAGGTTTCAGAACTGCCGTATATTTATTAGTTTTGAAGATATTGCAGTTTTAATACATAAAATTAATTGAATAAAATTTCATGTCTGTGCCCACATCAGTAGTAGCAGTGGCGATGTTAGACAGAGATGGCTGCGATTATTCCCTCTCTCTCTTGCTTACGCCGCTAGACTAGCACAGTTTGACACTTTCATATAACGATCTGATAGATCGACTATATGAATCGTTATATACAGTTATATACAGTATACCCCCACCCACTCGGTATAAAAAAAATTTGATTATTTAAGAAATACATAAATTTTTTTCTTGTATACTTTTACACTTATTAAAATTTGCACTAATACAATTTTGCTTACTTCTGCCTTATAACTAATTATTACAATATGTTACTTAACCTAACATGGCATACACATATTAGATATTTATATGAACATTAATACTTTAATCACAATTTTGACTTAATGGACGTCAATAATCAAAACAACAATACTGACATTTATTCAACTACTTCTTATTAACATTGACATTGATTCAAAGACATTTCTAAAATTTTGTTTGACCACGTTTGATTCACATACCTCATTAGCTCAAACCATTGTTTCCTTATTGCTCTATATTTTGTCTATATTTCCTCAAACTATCCCCATGGTACTTTCCTATATTTTTGTTATTTTCAACGTCCTTTAATATGTATGTGTATCTTGCAACCTGCTCTTCTATTCTATAAGGTCCTACGAATATCGGGAAGAACTTGGCCATGGTACTATCTATGGCAGAGGATACAGGATTTGCTTTCACTAGCACTTCCTCTCCTTCCACAAACCTTACCAACTTATGGGTGCGATTATATCGTTCTATCCTCTTTTGGCCTTCTCTCTGTATTCTTTCTCCTGCTATGCTGGTTTTTACCTCATATGGAATAGGAAGATTGTAGTTGGTGGACTTTTTATGGTTTTGGTCCATCCGTGTACTGGTTCTTTGTTGAGAAATAATTCTGAAGGTGTGTACCCCGTTGTTTCATTACACGTATTATTAATACACTCTGAAATAAAACTCAAACAATCTACCCATGCAGAATGGTTTTGATGGCACAATACCCTGAAATATCTACCTAATTCTCTATTTATTCGCTCAGCTAAATTCGCTTGAGGGTGACGTATTGATGTAAGAATTGGTTTTATATTGAGTTCCTCCAAGGTTTCTCTCCATAAGTTATGGGTGAACTGTTTTCCTTGGTCGGACAATATTTTTCTAGGTTTACCATACTGTGGGATGTAGAACTTTGTTAGTGCTCTAAGGGTTACTTTTGTCGTGGCTCTTTGGACTGGGTATAGTTTGACAAATTTAGAAAAGAAATCTACTGTTACTAGAATGTGCTTCACCCCTCCTTTTGTTTTTGGTAGAGGCCCGTAATAATCTATAGCTAATAACTCTCCTTTCTCCTTTGCTTGGATTGTTTGCATCTCTACTCTGGTAGATAAATTCGGGTGTTTACACTTCTGGCACAGGTCACAAGTAGACAATAATCTTTTCATGCGTTTTGCCAACCCCTTTCTAATGAAGCTTTCTGTTAAGGCTCGATGGCATTTCTTAAATTCAGCGTGGCCCAATGACAAGTGGCATTCCCAAATAAGTTCCTCCATCATACAGCTTGGTAATAATAATTTCCACCTATGGGAACATAGCTTATATAGCTTACTGTCATATATGGAAAATCCTGGTTTGATGTTGGTAACCGCACTTCTCCAAGCTACACTAATCCTAGGGTCTTCTTGTTGATGGGTTTAAAAGGAATAATTCCAAATGTTTAGTACCAAGCCACGTGTTGTTCAATCAAATATATTGCAACTTACCGTCTGCGGCTTATCTGGAAGCTGCAGACGGTAAGTTGCAATATATTTGATTGTTGATGGGTCCCTATTTCCTTAAGTCGTCTAACTACTTCAGGTTTTGCTACATGCTTTGCCGCATAAATACCTATATCAGTGGTACTACTTTTACTGTTAACTGTATCCATGTTGTTTTCTGATGGTGGATTTCTACTAAGTACATCTGCTACCAAGTTTTCTTTCTCTTTACAATATTGTATTTCAATCTGGTAGTCTTGTGTAGCCAAGATCCAGCGAGTCAGACGAGCACCTAGCAATTTACACTTTAATAAAAATACTAACGCCTTATTGTCGGTGATTATAGTAAGTTTAACACCCAGAATATAACTTCTAAACTTTGACAGGCTATGCACTATCGCTAATAGCTCTTTTTCTGTCGTAAAATAGGTTAATTCCGCCCCTTTAAGTGTGCGACTTATAAATCCTAATACTGCTTTTTGGCCCTTCTCATCTATCTGATATAAGTGTGCTCCTATAGCAATATTGCTGGCGTCTGTTTGTAAATAAAATCTTTCTCCTACCCTCGGATGATGTAATATAAGTATTTATAAAAAGACTTTTCACTTGTTGTAGCGCTTCATCGTGGTCCCTTGTCCACCTCCATTTAATCCCTTTGTTTAACAACTTCAACAATGGAACAGTACTTTCTGCGTATTTACTTGTAAACCTCTGATAGTAGTTAGCTAAACCTAGAAATGACTTTAGCTGCTTGCAGTTCTTTGGAGTTGGAAATTCTTGTATGGCTTTTACCTTCTCTGGGTCCGTGGTTATTCCTTCCACTGAGATTCGGTGACCTAAAAACGTAATTTCCTCCTTACCAAACTCTGATTTCCATAGATTCAGCGTCATATTTGCTGATCTTAATTTTGCAAAAATATTTCTTAAATGTTGTAAGTGCTCCTCGAATGTTTGTGACACACATAGAATATCATCTACGAACAGTAGTTATACTTATCTACCTCATTACCTAAGGCACTGTCCAAACACCTTACCATTACAGCTAAGCTGGTGCTCAGGCCAAAAGGTACCACTTTAAATTGGTAGCACTTGTTTTTATACAAAAATGCCGTATACTGTCTATCACATTTGCGGATTGGAATTTGCCAAAATCCGGATATTAAGTCAAGTTTGGTCATGTACCTAACTCCATTACATTTTTGGAACAATTCTTCCACACTCCTTGCGCACTCATAATCAGGTATTAATAAAGAATTTAACTTCCTGGCATCAAGGCATAAGCGGATACTCCCGTTCGGCTTTGTGACAACTACTAAAGGGTTAATATAGGGACTTCTTGCCCTGTCTATAACTACATTCGCTAACATCTGTTGGACCTCTTTTTCCACTTCTTCTCTATAGTGTAAAGGGATTGGATAAGTCCTTTGCACAAATGACGTGTTTTCAGTAAGTGTTAACTGATGTTCATAGAACTTAGCTCTTCCAGGCTCTGTTCTAAAAACATCCCTATACTCATAGACGAGTTGCTGAATTTGGTTCTGTTGCTTGTTGTTCAACTCAGTCCCGATGTTGATTTCTGGAGTATCTTCAATACAGTGCTGGTCACTCCTAACGTCAACTACCGGTTTCTCTCCATACCCTTTTATGACACTTACCAACTTCCAATGCTTAAATTCATTAATGTTTACACTGATTTTCTTGGTATTTATTTCCATCGTGATGGTATTTCTTTTGAAATTTATTTCTGTCTTCCATTCAAGTAACGTATCTACCCCGATAATACAGTCATGAACGAGTTTCGGGACTATAAGAGCTACAATTTGGGTTTGGGTACCATTTATATTGATAGTAAATAAATTTGTTCAGTTATCTTTTGCATTTTGGCTCCAGTGGCTCCCTGTACATTACAATTTTTTACGGGTAGTCTGGGACAATTACACAACTGACTATTATTTTCTACAAACTTTGAGCTGACACAGGTTACCTCACTGCCGGTGTCCATTAATGCTCTTACTAGTAGATTACTGATTTCACAAATTATTTCCGGACATTCAGGATAATGGTTTCTACCCACTTCTTGCTCTTCCTTTAACAAGAACTCCCTATCGTTCACTTGATTTATATTATTTGTTAATTTCCTTTTAACTGTACTAATGGGTTGTTTCACTGCAGATAATGGTAGATTTAGTTTTGTTTCTTTTCTACCTGCAGTGACTTCCCGTTTCCCGTATTCGTTTTACTAGTAGATGGTTGTGGCTCGGTAGATGATATGGCTGTCTTACATACCTTAAACCCTTTACTTGGTCGGGTTTCAACGCTCCTACTTCTACCCTTCTCTTCCAATTGCTGCCGATATTGGGGTTTGTTACCCGGATATGGGGTAAACCTTTTTTCTTTTGGGCGCTCATTGTCTCTTCTCTTCGTTGGGTAGAAAGTTGGTTCCTGATGATCGCCTGTAGGGTGGTTACTCAGCTGATTATTTACTCGCTTCAGCTCCCTCTCTAGGTCTTGACATTCATCCACGACCATTATAAACTTTTCTAGGGTATCCACTCCTCTAGTAGTGGTTGCTATTCTAGTGCATTCCGAGAAATGACGCGCTAGCTTATACACTAGGTCTCTCTCCTCCATTGGTGGTGTTAAATGCTTTACTTGTGTCATTACGTTTAGCACATAGTTGGTGGTTGTCATATTCATGGACGGGTGATAATTACCAAATTCCAGATGATCACGCACCCTTCTTTGAATCTGTACGTTCCAGTATTGAGCAAGGAATTTCTCTCTGAAGTCGGCGTAGGTTTGGTCTCAGTCCGAGATGACTTTCCACCACGTACCTGCCCAATTCTTGAGGAATCGGCCTAACATTTCCTTCTTGTCCTCATCGTCCATCATTGGGTTTACGTGAGTTACATAAGCCTCAAACAGCCTTAGAAACTCCACAGGATTCTCATGTTGTATTCCTGAGAATACAAGGTTTTCCAGTTCTTCCTTATAACTGCCACACCTCACGACTTTGGTTTGCTGTGACTTCATTGCCTTAGTCAGATCTTCCCGCATTACCTTTAATTGCTGTTCTACCTTTTGATGTACTTCGTCTCGGTCAGCCTTACTCTCTACTTGTTTCTTAACCTCCTTAATATTTTCACCTAGTTGGGTGAACTCTACCCTATTACTCTGGATTTCTTTTTTATTTAGAAGCGTGTGGGTTTTTAACTCAGCAGTTACTTCGCTGAATTGTTGGTTAATAAGGATTACTTTCTGTTCTAACCGTTCATGAAATCCGTTTCTAAATTTATTTAGTTTTTCGTCTTGACGGCGAAAATTAGTACTTACTTGTTTCTTAAATTCCTCTATTATAGCTTTAACCTCTTCGGTATGCTTATCAAACTTAAGATTATTGTCATCTATTTTGCTATTGGTACTATCTATTTTACTAGCTAAATTAGCTATTTCTTCATCTATTTTAAATGTAGCTTCTTTACTACTTTGTTCTATTTGGCTAGTTAAATTTTCGTTTATTTGTTTCATTTCGCTAGATAAGTATTTATTAGTTTGCTCTATTTTATTATTAACATCATTTATTAATTTTTTATTATTACATATCTAATTTTGATTATTTTCTTCAATTTTATTATTTTTATCTTTTATTTCACTAGATAATTTATTCTTTGTACTATCAATTTTACTATTCAATTGACTATTTGTATTTTCAATTTCACTTTCAATTTTACTATTATTTTCATCCATTTTAGTCGTCAACTGCTTGAACATCTGTTCAATTGCTGCCATATCTACTGCTTGTGATTTAGCCATTTTTTTTTTTTACAATATCTATTTAACAATGTTTATTTTAATATTTAACCCTTCAACAGTTATTTGTAACCTTAAATATTCCATTTCGTTTCAAATTAAGTATTATTACAATTCAAACTAGTCACTTGGGTTAATATCGGTTTAATCGAGTCTAATCGGGCCCATTAGTTGTGGCGCCAAATTATATAACACCCTTGTTATCTATCAATCTACTATATATATATAATGATAGAACAAATCTTACTTGCCCGTGACTTTTTCTTTACCTGGGCGCCAGAACAAATCCCAGATACAAATGACACGGATTCGGCTTAGCTCAGAGCACAGAGACATACTATCTCAGGATTCGTTCAGTGAGTGTGGAATTTAAGGGGAATCGTTACAAATAACTCTTAAAATTTGTTGAAGTTTGTTTAATTAACGATTCTGTTATTGTATTAATTTCTTTAAAAGCTAAGTTAATGACTTATTTCTTACCTAAATCTTATTGTTTAATGAGTGTGCTTGAAAAGTGAAGATTAAAACGTCCAAACGACCAATTGCTCTTATCTGGTTTATTTAGGGAATTTATATCTCCCAAACCAGTGCTGAAGAACGGGTCTGCAATAATTTGCATGTTCAATACTACACCTCACTCTCCATTCAACACTCCTATATTAATTTATCTCTAATCTTAACAATTAAATACAAATTTGAATTTATATAGTGTCTTTTTTAAAATTGTTTATTGATTTAATTATTTAGTTTGTTATTTATGCTCATTGTTCAATGAATATATTTCTTATCTGATTGATGCGTCGACCGTAGATAGTAATCAGTAGAGATACTCCTTTTGATGGTTCGGCTCAGAAGAAATGATGTTGACCAATAACGTTGACTGATGATCCTGGACAATTCAGATGCTGTAGCTACTCTGGTGCACAGGTCACTTCACTGTTACATAATTATTTATTAATTAATTATTTAATTAATTAATTTTTTATTACGCAGCGAGCTTATTTATTGAACCTTACTAGTTCCTCTACTACTGCGGACCACTTTGCGAACTGTTTATTTAAATAGTTACTTTGCGTTGTTTGTGCAATTTAGCTCGTATTTAACACACGTCTTGCTTATTTAATGCCCGAACGAAGAGTGCTCAATTCCCTCATTCTGAGTTGGCGTCTCCTCTAAATACAGGATTCTGATTGGTTGTTCCAAATAAATCATGCTTTTTCCACTTGAAACAATATCGAACAAGTTGGTCAAACGCTCCTTAACAAGTTTGAGATGGTAGAGAATTACTGGCTAATTTCATACTTCCTCTGTTTGCAAATCATTTGATTACAGGTATTTGCAAACGTGATTTCAAAGATCTGACCACAGAATATTATGGCTTTGGTCTTTCTCTGTATGTGTGTGAAAACACCTAATTCGTACCTAGCCTAATTCTCTAGTTATATCTCTTGGCGTTCTTCTTCTGTATAACTTCTTTAAATGTTAATTATATTAGTTGATATTTTGGCTACTTATAGAGTTTTAATTGCTGAACACTATGCAGGTTTCAGAACTGCCGTATATTTATTAGTTTTGAAGATATTGCAGTTTTAATACATAAAATTAATTGAATAAAATTTCATGTCTGTGCCCGCATCAGTAGTAGCAGTGGCGATGTTAGACAGAGATGGCTGCGATTATTCCCTCTCTCTCTTGCTTACGCCGCTAGACTAGCACAGTTTGACACTTTCATATAACGATCTGATAGGTCGACTATATGAATCGTTATAATATATATTACAATGTACCTTGAGTTCCAATCAAAGTAATGAGTGAAAGTTAATCAAAGACATAATAGACTCAATATAAACAGTTGCGGGAGTGCGTTAGAACGAAGAAAGTGGCAAACACGAGTTTGTACAACAAACCACATGAACACGCAGTGGATGGGTAACTGTACTGAACACAATTCATTGATAAAAAATAGAAAATTTTAATCAAAGTTTAAATCCAATTTAATATTTCCAAGTTAAAATATTTTGTTAATGAGATCTCAATAAGGTAGTTAAATGAGTATGAGAGAGAAAGAGTGACGCAAAGTGCTGGTTACCAAAATAACGCTATTGTTAAGTCATTTTCATAGTAGTTTACATTGAGTGATTAAATATCCATGTATTTTTGTTTTTCATGGAAATTGTAGTGTGAAGGTAAAGTGAAAGTAAATAATTGAGTTTAATAAAAGAAAGCTAGTTTGTTAGATTACGAAAAATTTGTGTTAGCGTAATTATTTCATAACTCAAACCCAGGTAATCCTTTCTGCAACTGTTTTCGTCTGTAGAATCCTGGAGTGAAGCCCGAAGGTAGGATATTATTTTAATAAACGAAATAAATTCAGTTGTCTCACATGTTACAATTACACCTGTTTGTTGGGGTGGGCGCCAGTTGCGTTATTACAATACATACACACAACAAATTTAAAATAACTAACATACAAAAATAATTAAAATATAATATTAGATATATCATATTAATTATCAAACACTGGTAATGATAGAGCATACATTAATTATTAAATGTAGGCCTGTCGTGCTCCACGTTAATGGGCGACAATTTTATTACAATACATATTGTATTCAAATTTGTGGAGCCCCACGTTCTTGGGACGCCAATTTTTTATAACGATACCTTGTATTTGAACAGTTATAACTATACCAGGTGTAAACAGTTATAACGATACCAGGTGTTTAAACGTATATAACGATACCAGGTGTTTAAACGTATATAACGATACCAGGTGTAACTGTAATAAGAGTAGTAAATTTATGATGAGAATTTACATGTTTATAAGAACATAATATTCAATAAACATACACAATCACAAATCCCTTACCTGCATCGGGCCAGAGTCTTCACGTGAACTCGTACCTATAAGTGATTTAGGGTTATGTTTTATCAATAAACTCGACTCTCATTGTAATTGTTAATTTACTCAATTTTTATTAGACAAATGGCACATTTCTTTTATATTCTTTCTTTCAAATTATTTGTTATTCATTTTTCTTCTCATCACTCTTACTACTCTTTTTACTTTATTTTTCTTTTTTAAATACAAAAACATTGTTTATTACCAAATTTCTAGGAAAACACATATTAAAGAGACAACTTAAACTATTGTATCTCTATTTTCTTAGACAACCCAGTATTTGCTCATACTCTCATTCATACATTATTTAAATTCCCCTTTTCTTTAGATTAAGCGCTTTATAAATTTTAACATAATTATAGCAAAAAATTAAGAAGAAAGTTGCACTGTTACTTCTCTGTACGTGTCCTTGTCGATCACATTGCACTCGGTAGATTTATTCACTCAATTGTCCGAATTGCGTTCGCCTGGTTTAATTTTGATACACTGACGATATGTTACTGTCTAGGTTGTGTTAAAACATTCTTCTTTAATTATACGGTTATTAGAAAGTTTGGCTTGCGAGCCTATTGTATTCAACCGCCCACGCGCCACAGCTGTTGATGACAGACACTGTTTTCTTCACATTTTTATATGCGGACGAGATGAGAACTGGCAGCTGACGGACGCACACACCTGCTCGCGTCCGTTACGTTGAGATGTTATTTTCCGACTGTCTTTGATCTCTGCGCACACAGCGCTGAGGAATGTATTCAAACGTGACCAAACGTCTGAGAACGTTGGCCGCCTGTGCGCGCACTTGTGGGCGAATACGCACCCTCGTTGAATGTCTGCATTCCAATGCCAAGTCACACCCGCCTCGAAGATATAGTTGGTCCACAGCATTTATTGGGTTGAATAAAATTGAAAATATTAAAATTACAAGTCCCCATAGGTTTGTATCGTTACAATACCCCTCCAATAAGAGGTTTTCTGCCGAAACAGAAAAATTATCATTGCTAAACCCTAAGAGGATCAGCGAGGATATGGTGCCAACAACCCCCCTTTAATTTCTTAACACATCATGGGTAAACTACCCCCCTAGCTTGGTGACCATGGCTGCACCTGCACAACATTACTGGACTTCTCTGTTCGAGATCCCAACACCGTTAAGTCGGACAGGTAATCACCACAGTACCACCTTACCTTGTAACAATCTGAATAAAATTCCAAAACTGGCCTTATACCATACCAGATCCTCAACCGATATATCTCCCCTTACATACATACTGGGCTGCCTTTAGCAAGTACTAGGTGCATACACATACTCATTATTATATTAAACACAACATCTACATCCTACTTCTTGATCTAAAATTCACAGAAATATTTTATATTTTAAATCCAATTCCATTTTTCAACTTTTAATCGTTTGCCTTACGTTATTATTTCAAATCAAATTAAAGTGTTTAAATTTTGTTCAAATAATGCAATAAACCCAAGTCCCTTATCAAAAATTCCCTTTTATGATAATTCCTGTTATCTACTTCAATCACTTAATTTAATCATAATTCTTAAAACTCCAAAATCCTTCAAATGAATTTATTTTATATCTCCTCTTATCTAGATACTAACAATCATAATAAACAAAACAAACAAGCAACCTCTTTCTATTATAAATGTCCTTATCACTACATCTGTTTACAAACATATAATATGAATACTACGAATCACTTAATACATTATTACTACACACAATCAGTATTACCTCCTGCACATAAAAACACGACAAATTGTAGCCTACCTCAAAACAAATAAAAAAAATTTTTTTGTTTTTTGTTTAAATGTAATAAAATGTAATAATTTTTATTAAACATATATTCTGATAATTAATAGAAAGAAAAATTATAAAATAAAATTACATTGATTATTAAAAGAACATTATACAGTTCATACCAGTCATCAGCTGATGTCTTACCAACAGGTGAATGACCTTTCTTTAGGCACCCTACATACAAATAATACAATGTAAAATGCATACACATGTTTATAATTCCTACACTCTAACATAGTACAACATAATAGAACATTCATAAATAATACAAAACTCATTTCATTACAAAAAACATCTCATCCGCATCTGAATACAATTTACAACATTTCAAATTTAAGTTTAGTTTCAACTTCTATTAACTCTTCTATTATTATCTTATTACATTTTATTATTACCTTTCAATTATGAATTTCTATCAATCATTTTCATTATCAATTGGTTTGGGTGATTTTCATTTATTCACAATGATTTGATTTACTGAAAGGGCATTAAAATATAACCTTACCCCCTTCTTCCTTCAAACAATCATTAACGGGTTTATATAGGGTGACACCAATCTCTTAATAAAATTTCCTTCCCTTAACTTACTCTAACTCAACTTAAATCATTCTCCTCTTATTACTAAATACCTGATACCCCCTTTGTACTTAGGATGTGTGTTCCCTCCCTTATACTCATTCCCTTATTAGTCCCTGGCCTCCCCCAGGTAATTCCGCCAACGCTCATTTACGGTTCACCTCCCGCCACATCGCCTTTCGTTGAGGACTCCTTACCACACCACCCTCTTTACAAAATTCCACCACCATCTATTTATTCCCCAATTACATCACTCTCATTACTCTACATATAGGCACTCCCTCTACTGTGTCCCTACTACTACCCTGTTTCTGTATTACGTTTATTCCAAACTTCTTATTTTGTCTAACCCCCATTTAAAATAACTTTGATTGACTTAAATGCCTTATTGAAATATTTATTATCACCCAAACCCTAACTTTTACAACACTTTACATTAATTTAAACATTGAAAATTACACCAGAAAACTCATTACTACCTCAAATTAATTTAATCATTTAATTTAAACCTTTGTAACTCATTTAAAATTTATTATTCAAACATTAAACATTTTACTTTACTTAAATTGCATTATAAACTTCATACTTACATTACATTGCTCAATTGAATAAACACATGATTCCTGTAATATACACAAGATTATAAACATTCATTACCACAAATATCACGTACTACCCTGTGTATCTTCTGAAACATAACAATCATATGACTCCACAACTAAACACATTTTATATTTATTCATTTACTATTTATTACCAAGTTTAAATCATATAAAATCATTTAAATTCATTATCAAAATTTATTTCTACCACATTTAAATCAATTAATTAATCTCAAATTCTTTAATTCAATCAATCAAATATTTTAATTACCTTCTTCCAAAACAATTAGAATTCGTTTATTACACTCCCATTATTTATTTAATCTGATAAAATATTATTATTATTATTAAATCAATTTCTACTACATACACACATTGTTTACATAAAACATTTTACACCACAAACACAATTAATTCCACTATAAATTTATTTACAATTTTTCGTCATTATTTTTCTGTTTACCACACCTCATTTCATAAGTTAGCTAGGTCATCACCATAAACTAAAATAATTAAAATGTCCATTCACTGATTTTTTATTTAACCCCCATCATCATAAACTAGTCTTACTTTTACATAACAATTATCAACTTTAACTACACTCTTATCATTATTATGATTTATATAATAACCCTTGAATATTAATTTATTCCTTCTATCACAAGAATAATGCACCAGATTATTCTCCCCTATTAACTCATAAAACCCATTTACTCTGGTATTTTCTGTCCTGTCTCCGTCAGTATTTTTTGTTAACATAAGGTCCGTTCTATCATCATATTCCTCCACTATATCAATTACATCATAAGGTAAGTATTTATCATCTACAACAGCATCATCAAAATAATCATCAATCTTTATTTCACAAGGTAAGCATTTCATATTGTTTATTTTTTCCAACTCTAACCTCTCTTTCAACTCTTTATAATTTCTACTTAACGTAAATACCTTTATCATTCTCTCTCTCTCTCTCTCTCCAAATATCTCTCATCATCATAACACCTGTCACAACCCCCCTGAACTACTTCACTATATGCAAAGGGCACAACAAAATCCTTATTACACTTCCTGGCTTTACCAGGTAAACCACAAAAATTTAAGGGACTATTTGAAGACACCTCGTCTTCCACACAACTACCGGAGGAAACCTCGTCCTCATAACACCACGGTGAAAACCCTGTTTCACTATATATTTGGGAAAAATCTGCCCTTTGCCCACCTAACCTCTCTTCACACTCTCTCACAATTTCATCAACACTTTCTATGCTCACAACCTTACTCTCTAACACCACGTTTTTAATTATATCACTGTTATCACTCGTTAACTCATTATTAGAATCAACATTACTCACCTTGTCTACCGCCACCTGTTTTGCATTTAAACTAACACCATTACTATTGACACTCATATCTCCATTATTTTCATTTATTTTGCACTTGCCTATATCTGTTCTCCACTCTCCCCTTTTCTCAATATTTCATTTTAATTTGTTACAGTTAGTTTCAAATATTTCCTTTGTATTTTCAAAATGCTTATTAATTTCATTAACATCGTTTTTTAATTCATTAAAATTGCTTTCACATTTGATTTTTTGTTCGTGTATTTCGCTTTTCAACTCATGGAATTTAACATTCTGTTCATCGAATCTAGCGTCAAAACTACTCTTTTGTTCATCAAATTGACAATTTATTCTATCCAACTTTTCATCATTACTATCAAAACATTTACTGATAAGGTTAAATAGGTCATTCATTGACAAGTCTTTTTATTTAGTTTTTGTCACTACGGGAGTAGATTTTACTTCAGCATTATCTATTATTATGTACTCAGTTACGTTACTTTCCGTCACTGATTGACTGTTTGAATCAGCTGTTTTAATCGACTGACCTACTTCACTTACACTCAGTGATGGGTTCATTGACCCAAGGCCACTCTCACTCGTAGCCGAGTCTATCAGATTAATTTCTTTTTCGTTATCAGACATTTTTATCGTTCTTATTTACTGGTTTACTAAATAATTATTAACTCTTACTCGTAATCTAACATGCACAGTTTATCAACACCTCGTAAACTTTACCTCACAAAACCTTATTCTGCATATGTTATGTAAATTTTTTACGTAAGTTATTACGTATTCTGCTTCAACCTCTAAATCACTTATTCATGAGTAGGCATGGTATGTACAAAATTTAAATTTGTACAAACTGTGCCTGTTCGGTTGCGCCATTGAGAAGTTACACGTTTATAAGAACATAATATTCAATAAACATACACAATCACAAATCCCTTACCTGCATCGGGCCAGAGTCTCCACGTGAACTCGTACCTATAAGTGATTTAGGGTTATGTTTTATCAATAAACTCGACTCTCATTGTAATTGTTAATTTACTCAATTTTTATTAGACAAATGCCACATTTCTTTTATACTCTTTCTTTCAAATTATTTGTTATTCATTTTTCTTCTCATCACTCTTACTACTCTTTTTACTTTATTTTTCTTTTTTAAATACAAAAACATTGTTTATTACCAAATTTCTAGGAAAACACATATTAAAGAGACAACTTAAACTATTGTATCTCTATTTTCTTAGACAACCCAGTATTTGCTCATACTCTCATTCATACATTATTTAAATTCCCCTTTTCTTTAGATTAAGTGCTTTATAAATTTTAACATAATTATGGCAAAAAATTAAGAAGAAAGTTGCACTGTTACTTCTCTGTACGTGTCCTTGTCGATCACGTTGCACTCGGTAGATTTATTCACTCAATTGTCCGAATTGCGTTCGCCCGGTTTAATTTTGATACACTGACGATATGTTACTGTCTAGGTTGTGTTAAAACATTCTTGTTTATAAAATATGTTACTCACATTCTTTATACGGTTATTAGAAAGTTTGGCTTGCGAGCCTATTGTATTCAACCGCCCATGAGCCACAGCTGTTGACAACAGACACTGTTTTCTTCACATTTTTATATGCGGACGAGATGAGAACTGGCAGCCAGCGGACGCACACACCTGCTCGCGTCCATTACGTTGAGATGTTATTTTCCGACTGTCTTTGTTCTCTGCGCACACAGTGCTGAGGAATGTATTTGAACGTGACCAAACGTCTGAGAACGTTGGCCGCCTGTGTGCGCACTTGTGGGCAAATACACACCCTCGTTGAAAGTCTGCATTCCAATGCCAAGTCACACCCGCCTCGAAGATATAGTTGGTCCACAGCATTTATTGGGTTGAATAAAATTGAAAATATTAAAATTACAAGTCCCCATAGGTTTGTACCATTACAATGAGTACGTAGTTAAAATTTCATGTTTATTGTTTAACAATCATTATAAATAATAAAACATTGTTAATAATCTCCGATCAAGATATCACTCATTATTAGGTGTTTATCTCTTATGCTATACGGTGTTACACACATTTAAAACACTCTTTCATCTAGACATGTTAATAATCTTAATCTAGACATTTATTCAAATTGATTTACTAAAAGAAATAAAATTTAAATGTAATTAAGTTTTATTTTAATTGAATTCATTAAACTCAGATTTGACCTCAGCTTGCTCAGTCTATACCAATGTTTTTAAAAATAAATTTAAAATTATATTAAATACTCTTAGACTGGCATTTGTTTCGTATTCAAAATTTTAATTATTCTTTTCTACAAAATGCAAATATCAAATCATTTC
The DNA here is from genome assembly GCA_034769895.1 of Magicicada septendecula. Taxonomy (NCBI): domain Eukaryota; kingdom Metazoa; phylum Arthropoda; class Insecta; order Hemiptera; family Cicadidae; genus Magicicada; species Magicicada septendecula. The sequence continues at coordinate 66,013,377 of CM068376.1, forward strand.
AATTATTTTTGTTTGATAAAAAACAAAATAATACTATCTCAAAATTAAACTCTTTTTTTTTCTTCTATATTTATCTATATGCAATCGCTCATTCTTATGACTAAAACATTTACATAAGACTCTATTACATTATTTACCTAATTATAAACTTTTTTGTTTTAATTCATTGTCTCTTTATATAGTCTTTATGAGCTCTTTAAAAAAAATCATTTATACATGCATTATGCATGTCACCTCGAGTTTTGATGATCTTACGACTTATTGACGGAGTCCAGCGTTGCCCAGCGTTGGGTTACCGTTACTCCTGGCTTGGCGTGGTCCTGGATATGTCCAGAGTCCAGTGTCGTTCTCCAGTGTGTGGTCCATCCCAGAGAATTAATATCGGCTGTGAGGTGGATCTCGTTCGGCTGTTAGGCGTCTAAAAAGCATCTCCTAACGTCCAGCATCTCGCGTCGCTCTTTGTAGCTTCTCTGTAGATACTCTTGCTGACTTAAACGGTCCCGGTACTCTACGTTTCCTGTAATAGTTTAACATAATTACTGAAAACGTCTTTATTCGTTCGTAGATGAGACTTATAACAAAATAAAACTATTCTGCCGACGAACAGCATGTCCGACTGCAACTGTGTCTTGAAATGAAGAGAAGGGCTTCCAGTCAAACCCTTAATTTATACCCTCTCGACATTCTGCACCTGTTGGTTCCGAAATTGTCCTGTCAAAACCTGCAGATCACATGATAGCCCCCACTCCCGAACCTTTTCATATATTTGCAATTTTCTGCAAACGGCAATGTTTTGGAAGGAATCGAGATAGCACAAATCATAGATAATTTGATGAAGCACTCACTGTATTAATTTGAGCATCTTAGTGTCATTTGCGTATTTTTGGCACACTTATTTCGCACTGACTTCGCGTAGTGTGTCCTACTAACGTCATTTTCTTACTGTGGATAACTATAAAATTTACACACACTTTGGTGCCTTTTGTTTGTTTATACACTAATTAGTTTCACACAGTAAATTAAAATAATTATTTTAGTAATTAATTGGGGAGGGTTGCTGGGATTCCTGTCTGAACATGCATCACTAACACACACAAGATACACGCGTAACACACATACAATCAAGCAGGTGTTCCTTGCCTGTTGGAACAGGTTAATTTCTCCCCTAGTATAACAATGAAACATTTTTACAATCCCAGACATGTCCATTTACCCCAAACCTATAATAATTTTACAAATTTTACATTTATTTAAATCAATGCTCAATACAGCATATGGCTGTATCGTTGCACTATGTTGGCAAAAATAACTTTTCAGTTATGCTATTATCAGTTATATTTTTATTGTTAGATATAGGCCTATAGTAAAAACATTATAAACTTAAAAGTCTAAATTGTTTGTCATTTAGGCATTATGTTTTGTCACCGGACAAAAGGCTTGCCGCATGACAAATGGCGCCAATCATACACTCTAGTTATTTTGGTGGCCCTAAAAAGGACCTAGTGGCGAGAACGGTGATGTTGGTAGTGCCGCACTGAGATGTTCGGCGGCTGCGCCCGCTGTTCGTGGCGTACTGCAGTCCTCCTCTTCTTTCGGCACTGGTTGTAGAGTCGGCTGCCGGCCCAGCGAAATCCATCGCTGGCGCGGAACTGGAGGGCGAAGACGTTCCTTCCGGCTGACTCCGCGCCGATGTCGTCTGAGAGGAGAGGAGATGAACTGCGTCCGATGGCGTGGCGATGAAGAGTGTGCAAAATTTTCTGCCGGGCCGGGTTTTATGCACTAACCGGGATGGCTGGTTGGCTCGCTCCGAGCACGTTGTTGGATTGGCTTGCTGTGTCCACCGCTGGTACTGGAGAGCAGATGTTCGCATACCGCTGCCGTCACAGTTTATAAATTTAACTAAAAAAACCAATGCAGTATTTCGGTATTTTTGTGTGTATTGTGTTGACTGGTTTTCTTATCATTAAAAACGTGTAGAGTAATCTGAATTTTCATAATTTTTCTGATATTTGAAATATTACATAATATTGAAAGTTACCTGATAATAAATATATTTTCTTTTATGAATTTGCTAACTGCTATAATTTTTTATTGTTCGACTAAGCTTTTCGTCATTACTGACATCTTCAGGTCTTAAACAACGACAGTTAGGTTGTTTAAGACCTGAAGATGTCAGTAATGACGAAAAGCTTAGTCGAACAATAAAAAAAATTATAGCAGTTAGCAAATTCATAAAAGAAATAGTAAGGATGGCTGCTAATTTAAACAATACGAAGAATAAATATATTTTGTTCAAAACAGTGAGTTCTTTAGTTCAGGGTGCTTACTAGTGTATACAGAACAGATTTACTTTTATTTATGTACTTTGCTAATCCTCTTATATCTCATGGTGTTGGATTCTGTTGGGCCTTTAACTGGTGGGCTATTTCAATATTGTTTTCCACGATGGCCTGAATCTCCATCGATGGACTGAATCTGAATCACGATGGCACCTTATGTTACATCTGATTTCAAACACTTTCTTCAATTTTTGAGGTATTTTGTTCCACGCATCCATATCGTGTGCATCATTGAAGGTGTTTCAGTTCTCCATTTACTACTGATAGTTCCAGTCCTGGTTCTTTCCAAACATTTTATTGTTGTATCTCTTGCAGTGTTTCCAGATGTAGTCTTGTATGTACATAACAACTACTTCCAGTTAGAATATATAGGTAATGTTAAACATAAGCTGGTGCATCTATAATGTTTTTATATTTTTGCTGGCCATATTGGACATAGTTTATGAGTATTTGCCTTTAGTGAGTATATAGGGTTTGTTTTAGTGGACTATAGAACTGTAATTCAAAGGTTGTGAGAAAATAAATATATACAGTAGAACACGTTTAACATGAAAACAGTTAACAAGAAATGTGACTTAGGTCCCGATCGCTGTATGTATTTTTCAGTTACAGTTTGTATGGTTAACACGAAGATTTAAACTACGAAATATCGTTTAACACGAAATTTTTGCTGGCTTTTCATTAGCTGCATAATAAATAAATCCATACATGCACGCCCTGAAACATGTTTACAATGTCCCAATGTAAAGGAATCTGTGGTACGTGTAGGTGTAAAGAATAAACAGCTGCTTGGTATGTTACGTCTTTATACCTGCTATTATATATAGTACAGTACCAAGTTGTTTACTTCCGTACCAAATGTTGTTCATTGTCCCCGGATACACTGCCATTCCATTACATTACAGGGTGCAGTTTGTTGTAAAGTTAGTGAGTTCAGTCCACTTACAGTATTCTGTGCATGTGGTGTTCACAGTATGGTACAGATAACGTTTTTGTGAAAAAATGTACTCAGCTGTAAGATTTATAGTAGCTGTTTATGCCTTTATTTTTAGTCTTTTACCATCTTCAGTACAGTATTAAGTGACGTTTGGCCTACATGTACATACAGCTGCTAAGTGAAGTTACTATTCTGTAAATTTCGTTTTTGCAGTGTCAAAGTGTAAAAAAAGAGAAGAAAGTGCATAGGCCTAAACAAAATTCTGTATCATTAAAAATGAAAATTTAACTCCTTCAAGCTGTTAACGAGGGTATTCTATCTAAAACAGAGATCTGTAAAAAATTCGTTATACTAAACTCGAGGTTATCTACCATAATAAAAAACAGATAAAATTTTAGAGCTGTATGAGTCGAGCAAGTTTGAACCAGATAGAAAACATTTCCGTAAGGCTAACCACGGAAACTTGGAAGCTGCTCTTCTTGTCTGGTTCAAGCAAGCGAGATCACAAGATGCTCCTATTTCTGTACCACTGCTAATGGAGAAAGCAAACATTTTTGCTGAACAGATGAACTTGGATTTCACTGCAAGTAGTGGCCGGCTAGAAAGATTCAAAAATCGAAACGGTATATCGTGTAAAAACATCTGTGGCTAGTCAAGAGAGGTATCACAAGAAATGACATCATCTTGGTTGCAATCTACACTACCTGCAATTTTAAAAGACTAGCCACAAAAAGATATTTTCAATGGGGATGAAACAGGGCTATTTTTCCATTGGATGCCCGATAAAACACTTTCATTTAAAGGTGAACACTGCTCTGGCGGTAAAACGTTCAAAGAGAGAGTGACAGTGATGGTAGGTTGCAATGCTGATGGGTCGGAAAAACTTCTGTTACTTGTTATAGGTTAAAGTTTAAAGCCTCGGTATTTTAAAAATGTTATAAAGTTACCAGTAGAATATACAGGTAACAAACAAGCGTGGATGACGTCTACAATATTTACCTAATGGTTAGTTTTGTTAGAAAAACATTTTGCTTCTCAGAAGAGAAATGTTGTGTTAATTCTTGATAACTGTCCTGCCCACTCGAGTGACGTAGAACTGATGGCAGTTAAACTTATTTTTCTACCACCGAACACGACTAGTGTCCTATAACCTTGCGATCAAGGTATTATTCAGAATTTAAAATTTCAGTATAGAAAATTACTTCTGCATAAATACTTGGCCGCTATAGAGGCGAAAAACAATTTCTGTATAAATTTACTGGATGCTTGTAATTTGTTGCGAACAGCATGGAACCTCGTGACACCTAAAACTATTGAAAACTGTTTCACTCATGCTCGATTCATTTTGAATTCAGAGATTAAACAAACCGAATGCGAAGAAACTGAAATTGGACCTACCCTGTCTATAATGTTTAATTATGTATCATCAGCATTAACTGTTTCAGTTTCTCTAAATGAGTACATGTCTGTCGACGAGAACGTAACTGTGGCTCCCGTATTAACAGACAGTGATATCGTAGAAATAGTGCAAGCTGAACACTGTGAAAATGATGAGAGTGCCGATGAACTTGACACGGAAAATGATATGACAGGAGTTCCTACCGCTACCGATATGCTTTTGTTGCTGAGACGTGTTCGTCGATTTTTAAAAGCCAACTCGGAAGGTGAAATGTTTGAGAACGTCGATAAACTAGAACAATTTATTGAAAATCAAGTAATGCGGAATTCTGAACAAAAGAAAATAACGGACTAAGTTATTTTAAAAAGAATTAAACATTGTCACTACAATAACTTTACATTTTAAGAAAAATTAATTACTGTATAATTGTCCAGGAGGATAAATAAAACGTTTATACATAAGTACCTTTTGAATATTCTTTATTGATTTATTTTACTACACAATTCAGTAAGTAATCTCTTCAGTATTTGACCATTTACAGTACAGTACTACTGTATCTCATTTTGTTTCACTTTTTGTCCGTTAACACGAAATTCGATTAACACGAAAAAAACAGCTGGTCCCCGTCATTTCATGTTAAACATGTTCCACTGTAGTTCTGTGATGCTGAAAATAAACCAATTGATAAGAAAAGTTAATATATCAATTGGTTTATATAATATTATATAGACATAAAACAAGTACAAATATCACGTAAAATTGTCATGTAGGCACTAACTGAGAATTTAAAAACCATGTTCAGTGGAACTTTCCTCATGCGATGATCACGCGTAAAGCAGGAGCTGCGTTGGCTGCAGGTTGCACATGTGTTATCAAGCCAGCTGAGGATACACCATTTACTGCATTAGCACTTGCTGAGTTGGCACATAAAGCTGGTATGTATGATATGTAGGTCATTAATACAGTGTAACTCTTAAGAGTCTGGAGTTCAATGCTTTGTGATTGCACAGCTTGCAGACAGCAACAGTTCAGCTGCTAAAATCTGCAGTCATATTCATAAATTTGACACTTTTTATTAAAATAATGGCACATCTCTAAGATTTTTCTTGAATTACTCTGGAGCAATCAATTGTTTTGTTTTAAAAATCCTATAATGGATTTTTAGTAATGCCTGTCTCTTGATTATTGGTTTTATTTATTAAAAAACATTATTTATTGTGTACAAAGTTATCTATATATGTGCTTCATAGAACAGTTCTATATTAGTCGTTTTTAGGTTCGCTTGATTAACTAGAGATGTGAATGTTAATGACTGTAAAATTATTTTGAGAAGACATAGCACATAAATTGGTGAACCCTCTTCCTGGACTTCCTTATTCATAATATTTCTTCTCTTGACATTTCATCCCCAAGAATTTGGGAAGGGTGAGAGAAATATTATTTGGGAGTACTGGTGGCAGCCAAATATGGACACAAGAAAGAGGCTGATGCCAGATTGAGTAAAGTAAACAGATGTGGAGATGGAAAGGCAGTGAGACATTTACTAAGAACAAAACAGCTGTCCAGAAGCACAGAATTCAGAATTTATAAGATGATACTCAGATGAGTGGCACTGTTTGGATGTGACTCATGGAGACTGCAGTGGATACACTGAGCATGTAGAAAAGAAAGTTAGTTGGAAGGATAGTAGGAGGAAGGATAAAGGAGACTATATATATATATATATATATATATATATATACATACATATATTTGCATATTTACCCAGGGTAGTATTTTTGTAAATAATTAATATAGAGAAATTTTAGAAATAGTTTTAAGATGTGGTACATGTATGTACAGGCAAAGAACACCAATTGCAGCCTGTGAAAATAATGAACATCTGTCGATGTAAGCTGTATGTGTGTACAGTGTAGAGGTTGTCAAGTATAGAGAAGTGTATGCGCAGTGAAACACCGGAGTGGTGAGTAGTGGGGGGAGTGGGAAGAAATATTGGAGTGGTGTGGGTAACAAGATCAGCAGTTGTAATCTGTCAGCAGTTGCTTTTCTCTCACAGTTGTTATATTTTATAAATATACAATGTCTCAACCGAGAACGGCTCACCACTTAGGAAAAGGAGTTCCTTTTAAAAGTCAAACCAAGTGCATAATTATGAATGTGCATAATTCTGTTTCAAAAGACAATCCCACAATGACACGGTCAGAAATCTTAAATAAAGTAGCTGATATGTGCGGAATATCTGTTCATTCTCTCCGAAAACTTGTAACAGAATCAAATAAACAGGGACCAGTTAAACCTTTTTTGACGCCTAAAAAAACTCATAATCGTATCAATAAAAAAGTGAATTTAGATAGTTTTCAAATAATATAATATATAATTTTCATGTCACTCATAAAACATTGCCATGTTTAGGAACATTATTATCTGTTTTAAAAACGGAACATGCGGAACTTGGGATCGATTTTTCACACGAATCGCTTAGAAAAGTTATAAAAGGTATGGGATTTAGATAGAAGAAAACAGTTGACAACAGACAAATTTTATTAGAAAAAGATGACATCCGTTTTAAACGTGTCGCGTATTTAAAAAAATTCAAGAATTCAGAAAAAGTGGCCGACCAATTATATTTTCGATGAATCATGCATACATTCTACACACGTAAAAAGTATGGCTTGGTCTGATGGACCCCTAAGTGGTTATAAAAAAAGTTATCGAAAGGACAAAGGTTGATAATGATTAATGCAGGCAGTGAGACAGGAGGTGTTCCAAATGCACTGTTAGTTTTTAAGTCGGGCCAGCGTTCTGGTGATTATCATGAAGAAATGAATGCAGACAATTACGAAAAGTGGCTGAAAATGAAATTAATTCCAAACCTACCACCCCAGTCAGTTTTAGTGATAGATAATGCCTCGTACCACAATAAAAAGTTACACAAAGTGCCGAATTCCACTTCTAGAAAGTTAGAAATGGTTCCACTATAAAGTGGTTGCGAAACAAAAATATTCAATGTAGTGAAAGTATGTATAAACCTGAACTCTACCATTTAATAAAACTTACTAAACCAAATTACGAACAATTCCACATAGATTCTGTTTTGGAACAATACGGTCACAGCGTTCACAGATTACCCCCCTATCATCCGGAACTTAATCCCATAGAACTTATTTGGGCAAGGGTAAAAAATAATATCGTATCCAATCAATTGAATGTAGTTCATGAAATGGTTGAACAGGTTTTTTCGGAATTAACAAGTGAAGACTGTAAAAAGTGTTGTGATCATAGTGTCAAGTGTGAACAAAAATATGCAGAGACTGAGAGGTTAATAGACAATGAAACTGAAGCATTTATTATACGACTTGACAACAGCAACACTTCTGACAACGAATCTGATTTTTCAGATTGTACAGATGATCAGGACGACCCACTGGATGGAATTGAACCACTTCCCTGATATCAGTAAGTAACAGACATTTTTTTATTGTATTCAGATTTCATTATAAGATAAAAGCGTAGTTCATTTTCAGCGTGACGCACACAGCTTGTAATGGGACAAAAGGGGGTATTTTATTATAATATAAATTTTATTCAAAATTATTAAACATTTGTAATCGACGCAGAAGGTCCACTACATAAAACGGTGTGGTTCAGACAAAGGGCGTTGGAATGCGATGTATGTTTGAGTAGTAGTACACCGCACCGCAGTACAATTCCAAGAACTTCGGTGCTGTGTGGCGCACGCAAACGCGCGAACAACAGCGGGGCGCACAGCCGACGCTTAGACGCATCAGGCCGACCCGAACCAACATGGCTTAATTGTAAAATTTGTTTGCCATTCGGTCGGGTGCCGCCGGAAGTCTTGACGAAGCCACAACTATCTTAGTGATGTAACCAGTGGCTTGAAGATTTCGTCAATGCCTGACACACGTGAATAACACATGTTACCTGAACAGTGACGAACGATTCAACGTCTAAGGCATTGCAATTTCTGTCATGCCTAACTTCTGGTGGGAGATTGGTTGGTGACTCTCTTCCCACTCGACGGACCACATTATCCCAGCCGGGAACAAAGAAAATGTGTACACACAAAATTTAAATTTATTATATAAAAGTGGTAACCAAAATCTAAACAGTAAGTTAATATAGTGGAAAAGGTTCAGTGAAGTAAACGGAAAAGTAACAAATGTAAATTAAAAACTTTCGGACTTAAGAACGCACGCGGCAAATGGCCATGAGAGGAGTAATGCCGGTTGGGTAATCCATCCAAATAATTTCATTTGTTTGGGGTTCAACAAATTAATTAACACAAAAGGGGGTTTTAAATGGTATGAATGTGAGTGCGAGCAGGCTGGGCTGCTTTCTATAAAATAAGGTATTTATTATAACTTTCATTTATATAAGATGTTTTGAATAATATGTGAAGAAATTTTGTTTTGTATTAATTGTTTGGAGATAATGGATAACATCAAAGAAATGATTAATTCATGACATGAAAGCAGTTAAAGAATAGAATAAAATTTTAATTGTTGCTTTTCATAAATGCGAGTTGCGTATGTTATTCAAATAACCTTACAATCAAACTTGCATTTCAACGTTCGTGTGACGTAACTCTGGGCTGAAAGAAAATTTAAAGGTAAGTGGGGGATAAAAATATATATATTATTATTATAAAAAATGTATCAATTAATAACTTCACAGTTGGCGCCACGAACTGGAACGGATTTTATAGATTAAATTGCATTAAAATTCCGCACCTACAATGAATGCAGGTTTGATTTGGAGGTTGAGTGACATACGTACTAACGATGTATAAAAAATTAATAAGTTAGAGCCATACTATGTTACTTGTGTCATATTATATAAACAATACTATGTATATGTAAGATTGAATTTTATATCAAGGAAAATATAATAAGTTATATACAAAATGAATATTAATGAAAATAATAAGGAAGACGTCAGTTTAAATGACGTTGAAACAGAAAACTCAGTAAATATTGACGCTAACGATTCAGGAATGGAGACAACTCCAATAAACAAATCTGTAATTAGTGAGCCGGGAGCGAATTCCACTCCCATAACTACTAAAATAAGAGAAAAAGAGTTGTCATTAAATGACGTATTTAATCTTATTAATAATAGATTTGATATTAATAATAACGATTTCAATGCCAAATTTGACGAACGAATAGTAAATTCGATGTTATAAATAGTCGTTTTGACGAAATAAATACACAAAATGCTAAGTTTGAGGTTAATATGAATAAACGTCTAAATGAGATGGATGAATGTTTTGATACAATTAAAGACCAAATATTAGAGTCAATAAGTAGCAGTTGCGAGGAAAAGATTGACGAAATGAATACAAATCTAAACAGAAAATAAATCAGATACTGAATAAGAAGTTAGATGACAATGTTATAGTTATGACAAATATTGATGATGACACAATAGTGGAAGAGTTAGTGTTAGATAATAAAGTATTGAGTAGTGATGATAATGATGTTAATTGCAATTCTGAGAATATAGTGGAAGTAGTATGTGATAATGAAGTAGTAGAAACAAATGTTTGTCAGTTAGTGAGAGAGTGTAATGAAAGTTTAGATGGGCAGAGGGCAAATTTTCCCCAAGTTTATAGTGAAACAGAGGTTTCACAGATGTTTAATGAGGGCAGAGTTTCCTCCTGTAGTTGTATGGAAGACGAGGTGTCTTCAGATGGTCCCTTTATTTTTTGTGATGTTCTTGGAAGTGCCAAGACATATAGTAAGTTTGTGTGGCCCTTTTCATGGAATGAGATAGTTCAGGGGGGTAGTGACAGGTGCTATGATGATGAAAGATGTTTTGAGAGAGAGTTGCGTGCAGGTAGGGAGATAATAATATATCAGTTAAAGAGAAAATATAATGAGTTGAAAGAGAGGTTAGAATTGAAGGGAATAGATGATATAAAATACTTACCTTGTAAAATAGAGATTGATAATTATTTTGATGATACCTTTATAAATGATAATAACTTACCGGAGGTTTTAATGAATGTATTAGAGGAATGTAATGATAAAATAACTTACCTGATGTTAACCAAATATACTGATGGAGACTGGACAAAAATAACTAATATTGACAAGGTTTATGAAATAATAAAAGGGAATAATCCTATAAACTATAATGGTACAATGAATGACATAGAGTTAATGGGGTATAATAATAATAATAATAATAAATTGAGTGTGAGTAAGAATGAGAAGTGTTATAAAAAAATAAGACTATTATTTTTTATCTAACGATGGCAGTTAGATAAGAAATCAATAAATGAACATTTTAAATATTTTAATTTGTGGTTATGAACTTGCTGAATTAGGAAATGAAGTGTGGTAAACAGAAAAATTAATGACAGGAATTTGTAAATAATTTAGTGAAATTAACTGTGTTTATATTGTAACAAGTATGTAATGTAAACAATGTAGTAGAAATTGGTGTAATAATAATAATATTTTGAGCAGACTAAATAAATAACAAGAATAATTATGAAAGTAATTAATGAATTGTAATTGTTTTGATAATAATTGAAATATGTTGTGTTTTTAATGATTGTTGGAATTAAAATGGTTTGAGATGTTTAAATATTTTTGGTTGATTTAAAATGTTATATCATTGAATTTTGATGATGAATTTAAATTATTTTATGAGATTTAATTTTGATAATAATTAATAAATAAATAAATGTTAAATTGTGTTTAGTTGTGGAATAACATGGTTGTTAAAATGTTTTCAGAAGGGACTCTACCCCATTTTTGGGCGGTCACGACTTTAGCAGTTTGAGGATAAAAAATGTTGCCTCCAATGTAAATATAATTTGGAATGTGTATAATTTTAAACTTATGTCAGTAGCTGTACTTTAGTTTATGTAAAGAAGTGACCAAGTATAATTGTAAAGTTTGTAGTACCAGTGAGAGGTGAGACGTGCAGAAGGGTCTGGAATAAAATAAAAACTTGTTTTCATACAAGATGTGTGGGTAATTTTGGGGGGTTGTGTGGTGTTAATCGAAGTGAAATAGTCATGGCAAGTAGAGACTGCAGCAGTAGAAGGATTTAAGTTTAGCTATTAGTTATGCTATTGCAGTGGTGGCATGTGCTACTGCAGATAGCGATGAGTGTTGGTGGTAACATCAAGGTATGTTACCATCATCGGAGGCCAAACTGGCGTAATATACACTGCACAACTTGTTATATAATTTCATATTATATGTTGATTTGTTGCCGTGCAGTGTATCACAAAGATGAAGTATAACATGCCTGAAATGAAAGTTGATTTCCCCGCCTTTTCGGGCGATTACTGCCTTACCAGCACTAATCGTGGTTTTGGACGACAGCCAGCTGTGGGCAGCAATTGTAAACCTGACCATAGTTGGCTTGAAATTGGTATAGATTTGAAATTAGTGGGGGTGAATTAGGGGAAATCCCCGGAACTATGGAACAGCTGCTATCACTGTGTTCGCGTGGGAACAGTTAACCAGGTGATAGACCCGCATTAAGGGTATGTAAATATGTAAAATCAGATATTATGATATCTGACCCTTTTAAAAAATGTAACGCAGAAGCAAGAACAAGGAGATGACAAAATTCCTCCAAAACTTCAGTCCTTGTGGACGCAACTGGACGCCACAGTCCAGAGGAGGTCATAGTGTGTGTGGTAAAGGAGGTTACTCAGGGGAGTAACGAATTAAAATTTTGTAACTTAATGATGGTGACTCGCTACTGAGCTGACTAAATAATTTTGTGTTGATTTGAGAAAGGGGTGCCGTAGATGTTTATCATATTGTGTTTAATATGTTATTGTGTTATTATTTTATCAGGTTAGAGAGTAAGGATTGTAAGCATAAGTTATGTCTTTTACACAGCAGAATTGCTTGAAAGAGATTCAGAGAAACGTCATTCACCTGACCAGGAACATCAGCTGATTACTGATGTTATATACGTACTATGTCACTTAGAAATAGTTTGCAGATTTTTTATCAATGTAATTAAATGTTTGAATAATTAATGTTTGAATAATAGATTTTCAATGTGGTTTAAGAGATTTTGAATTAAATGGTAAAATGTATTGTAGATAATTTTGAATTTTCAATGGTAAATGTAATGTAAAATGTGGTAAAGGTTAGAATTTGGGTGATAGTAATTGTTTAAGTAGGGCATTTAAGTCAATCAAGGCCAAGTTTAGTGGTGTTAGAGAGAACAATATTATTGTGAATAAACGTGAGGTAGAATTTGAGTATTGATAGTGACACAGTAGCTATGGGGAATATATGTAGAGTAAAGAGTGATATATTGAGGAAATAAATAAATGGAGATATTTTGTAAATGAAAGTGATGTATTGGGAGAGTAATTAGTTGACGGGGAATTTTGTAAGGGGGGTGGTGTGATAAGGAGTCCTCAACGAAAAGCGTTGTGGCGGGAGGGGAACCGATTAGCGCCGGAAAGGGTTACCTAGGGGGAATCCAGGAACCAAATAAGGGAAGAGCATTGGGAAGGGAACACACATCCTGAGTACAAAGGGGTAGAGAGTATTTTGTTATAAGAGGAGAATGATGCGAAATGAGTTGAGTAGTATGTTAGAGGTAGAGAATGGTTGGTAGATGTTTTGATAGATGGGTGTCATATTAGTTAAAGCTGTTAGTGAGTATTAGAGTTAGAAGGGGGGTAAGATTATATATACCAATGCCAAGTTGATAAAATGAGTTATTAAGAATAATTAAGTCACCCAAACTTATTGAGAATGAAAATATTAAAGAAAGAAAGTCCTAGTCAAAATGTAAGAATAATTGAAACAAATGACAGATTTTAAGAGAATCTGAGAATAATGTAAAGCTGGTAATTTTGGTCAATTTAAATGTAAATTTTATTGTTTATTGTAATAATAACCATGTTAATTTTAAATGTATTATTTTATTATGTTGTACTAAGGTAAAGAATTTTAAAGATGTTTCATGTATTTCATGATGTAGCTCTGTGTAACATAGGTATGTCAAGGTCGTTGACTTGACCCAGAAAGATCAGCTGATCGTTGATGTTAGAGACAAGACCAGTTTTTAGTAATTGATTGATTTGGTTCTTGATTGAATTAAATATTTTGTTTTTTTTTTAATATTGAGAAAAAAGATATTTTGATAAATTTAATTAAAAAAAAAAAAAAAATTTTTATTTTTCATGCCTGCCATATAGGTGATGTTTGAGTTTCAAGTATATTATTGTTTATGTGTATTACTAGTATTTTATTAAATTACATTGTTTAGTTTATCTGTATAATCAAATGTAGGATAAGTGAGTTCATGCTATAATGAGATATTCAAATTTTTTTGTGATTGTTAGTAGTATTGAAGAGAATTAATAGAGTTGAGGGATTCATGTAAAAGATTTTTTATTTTTGCTTTTTGAGGAAGTAATGGAGATATAACAATTTGGTTTTGAACGTAAATGAATTTTGAATTTAAAAAATATTTTATGAATTTTAAATAAGGAATTTGTTAGGATGTATTAATGAATATGTGTACGCGCCCAGTACTTGCTAAAGGCAGCCCAGTGTGCATGTAAGGGGGAATATATCGGTTGAGGATTTGGCATGGTATGAGGCCAGGGTTTTGATTTTGGGGTAGAATGTTAAAAGGTGAGGTGTGCTATGGTGCGTGTCTGTTCGATTTTATGGTGTTGGGATCTCGGACAGAGAAGTCCAGTAATATCATTCAGGTGCAGCCATAGTCGCCGAGCTAGGGGGGTAGTTTACCCATGATGCATTAAGAATTAATGGTGGGTTGTTGGCACCATATCCTCTCCGATCCTCTTAGGGGTTTAGCAATGAGAGTTCTTCTGATCCAGCAGAAGATCTCTCATTGGGGGGGGTATTGTAATGGGACAAAAGGGGGTATTTTATTATAATATAAATTTTATTCAAAATTATTAAACATTTGTAATTGGCGCAGAAGGTCCACTACATAAAACGGTGTGGTTCAGACAAAGGGCGTTGGAATGCGATGTATGTTTGAGAACGCAGTACAATTCCAAGAACTTCGGTGCTGTGTGGCGCATGTAAACGCGCGAACAACAGCGGGGCGCACAGCCGACGCTTAGACGCATCAGGCCGACCCGAACCAACATGGCTTAATTGTAAAATTTGTTTGCCATTCGGTCGGGTGCCGCCGGAAGTCTTGACGAAGCCACGCCTATCTTAGTGACGTAACCAGTGGCTTGAAGATTTCGTCAACGCCTGACACACGTGAATAACACATGTTACCTGAACAGTGACGAACGATTCAACGTCTAAGGCATTGCAATTTCCGTCATGCCTAACTTCTGGTGGGAGATTGGTTGGTGACTCTCTTCCCACTCGACGGACCACGTTATCCTGGCCGGGAGCAAAGAAAATGTGTACACACAAAATTTAAATTTATTATATAAAAGTGGTAACCAAAATCTAAACAGTAAGTTAATATAGCGGAAAAGGTTCAGTGAAGTAAATGGAAAAGTGACAAATGTAAATTTAAAACTTTCGGACTTAAGAACGCACGCGGCAAATGGCCATGAGAGGAGTAATGCCGGTTGGGTAATCCATCCAAATAATTTTATTTGTTTGGGGTTCAACAAATTAATTAACAAAAAAGGGGGTTTTAAATGGTATGAATGTGAGTGCGAGCAGGCTGGGCTGCTTTTTATAAAATAAGGTATTTATTATAACTTTCATTTATATAGGATGTTTTGAATAATATGTGAAGAAATTTTGTTTTGTATTAATTGTTTGGAGATAATGGATAACATCAAAGAAATGATTAACTCATGACATGAAAGCAGTTAAAGAATAGAATAAAATTTTAATTGTTGCTTTTCATAAATGCGAGTTGCGTATGTTATTCAAATAACCTTACAATCAAACTTGCATTTCAACGTTTGTGTGACGTAACTCTGGGCTGAAAGAAAATTTAAAGGTAAGTGGGAGATAAAAATATATATATTATTATTATAAAAAATGTATCAATTAATAACTTCACAGCTGGCCAGCGAGCCTCTGTGTTGTTACCGCGCGCTTTGTAAGTCGCGCCAGTCCCTACCAATATTGTCGTGTACCCCCACCTTTCTCCCTACTGGCGCAAATTGAGCTTCTCTATCCTTGACAAGCTTTAATGCGTTGTGTGCGTGTCTTACTGGCAGAAACAGGCATTGTGTGCTGAATAGAGGATCTCTGTCTATGCATGTATTTAACTTGTGTTAGTGAACTCCGGTCCAGACATGAATTAATAACAACAATTAAAGATCATTACTTAATGAAAGCTGCATTTACAAAATACATTTTGCAATTTATACAACACCATAAAAAACTGTATTTAGACGCACATGTTGAAATTTAATAATAATGAAATTATATAAAATAAAGTTAATTATGACCGTAATTAAATAATAATAACAATTGTGCTATATATAAATAATGTGTGGAAAATTGCATATGTAATGCCACTACTAGATTAAACACCAATTTTACCATTATTGCAAGAAACAATGAAATGTGATCTGTTAAAAAAGAGACGCTATGCGTGATTATGGAATGTTTCGAACATGTTAGAAATGGAATATTTTGATAGCTGACATGTCAGAATTTCTGGTGAAGTAAATACCTCCAACAATTTTGAACGAGGGACAGACACAAATAACTTTCTTACAGGGACACTTATGTTGGTTTAGTTAGCGACAGAGAGTCGGCATTGGCATCGTCATCAAACAGTAAACAGAATGTACCACAGTCGAAGAATGAGTATCAACATTATCATCGTCCACATCCAGGAGCCACACACACACACACACACACACACACACACACACACACACACACACACACACACACACACCACACACACACACACACACACACACACACACACACACTCGTGTGCTCGAGGAATCATAGCTACTTGATAGAAGAAATAAGGAATAAGTTAAGAAGTTTAAAGGCGGTCAACTGGTCAATTGATTTTGGTTGGGTTAAGGCACATGTGGGTATTTATGGTAATGAACTGGCTGACAATCTGGCTAAAGAAGCTGCGTCCAGTAGCAGTATGGTGTGCTATGAACGAATACCAAAAAGTGCAATGATTAACAAATTCCGTGAGGTGAGCCTAATGGAGTGGCAAAGTGAGTGGGAACAAACATTAAATGGAATGGTGACTAAGTTGTTTTTCCCTATTGTGAAGCACAGACTGTCCTCAAGGTTTGCACTGTCTCCTAATTTTACCACAATGGTGACTGGTCATGGCAGGCTTAGAGCCTACTACTATCGTTTCAAAATAAAAGATGATCCAATATGTGTCTGCAATGACGGTGACCAAACAGTGGAACATTTGTTATATGAGTGCAATATGTTGAATGAAGAAAGACGGGTTTTCAAAAATAGTGTACTAAGGAGTGGTGGACGATGGCCTCCGATTAGAAGTGAATTGACATCAAAATATGTTAGACAGTTTATTAAATATGTTAATAACATTGATTTTGATTCTTTGTAGTGTTTATTGTTATTATGCTTGTCTGTCTATTTTGAATCATTGTATGCGTTTGTTATTATGAATTAACTTACATATTGGTCGAACAGCTTTATCATGCATGCGATACATACATGCATACAGTTTTAACATGTTAATAATGTAGTACTAATTCATTGTATCATTGTCAATGATTGATTTTTATTTTCTTGTTTATTTTGAATCTTTGTAATTGTTGTACTACTGGAGTTGTCTTTATATGTATTGAGAATCGGCTTGTAATAAGTTTATATATAGCATGTAGTATTACTTTATTTGCAATGGAGCATGCTGAAAAAAAAAACTTTTTTCATGTTTTTTAAACTTTTTGATGTTTATATGTTATTAATGTGTGTTACATATATTGAGGTTGTATATTCATATAAAGGGAAATATTCTGGATTCACAATGTTTAGTTTTTCATATTTTATTATTTTTTTTTTAATAATTAATGAATTGGTGATTTATTCTTTTTCAATATTTTAATTGGTTATTTCATGCCATCAGTGTTTCACTTCTGTATAAAAAAGATTTATTGTGCAATATACTGAATGCAATGAACACACAAAATCCTATGGCCTAGCCAGTGGCTTTTGTTGGGTATAAACACAGAATTGTATCCATAATAATATTACTTGTAACATTGCTAATATATACTGTATATATAAGAGCATAAATAAAGTGATAAAGTGACATATAACTTTGTAATGAACCAAAATTTGATATAGTGGTAAAGTCAAGAAGAATTTAGCAGTTGGGTTGTGTAGATAGATGGACTGCTGTAAAGCAGAAGTGTACTAGGTTATGAGAGGGTGTGAGGAAACCTCAGAAAAGATACTGGGAATAGTCTGTTGACAGACTTAAAGGAGTAGGCTGTCAAATATGGGAAGAGTCTGGCCAATACAAAAGTATAGGAAAAAAAAACTCCGGGTAGCATGTTAAAATCTTAAACAAAAAGCTTGCCAATGTAAACAGATGTTTTTTTAACATTTTGTTTATTACCGGTGCTAAGATTGGATATGTTACTTGTTATTGGTGAGGCTGTTCCTGTTTAGTTAGTTGGGAGTAATTTTTTGTGTCTGGGGCAAACATTTAAGGAATTTGAACCTCTAAGACAAATCATATAAGTTGTCATAGTAAATACTGTTGTAAGGGTGATTGGAACTTATTTGTCCAAGCTTATTAATGAAATTATATATTTATTTAGTACATTTATTGTATATGTACTGTTTACATTCACAGGCAAGAAAATTTTGTAAAAGCCTTTTTTTTTTTATTCCAGATTAAGTTTCTTTTTGAATTTTTCATGTCTGTATGGTTACAAGATCAGTATTGTGTTTACTCAGATATCCCATTTCATTAATTAAATATATTTACAATAAAATAATATATTGAATGTTTTATTTATTAAAATGTTTATTTTTCCCTGTGAGTGTATAAGATATTTTATGTTTCATACTTTTCAGTCATGTTCCCAGATTTCTCATACTATATACATTACTTGGGCACACACTATATTATATGGTACTTAGGTTACCAGGCTTATTAGACTCCATTCTACATGTGTTCTGTATACTTAGGTATCCCAGATGGAGTGATAAATGTGGTGACAACTTCGCGTCAAAATGCACCTTCTGTTGGTAAATGCTTCTGTGAAAGTCCTTCTGTAGCAGCACTTTCATTTACTGGTAAGTGGTGGAATTGTCAGCTGCTTGTGTGTTTACTTTTAACCTTTTTTTTAACAAACACGGTTAAGGATTGTGTTTTCAACTTAATTGATACAATAATGGTACTTTGTGGGAGAGAAATGAGTTGTCATGTATCTGGACAGAGTTCACAAAATGTCTGAAAAGCACACTGGAATTCGCAAAGATTAAAGAAGAAGCTCATGAAGCAGGTGGATACACTGCATTGTATTTCAGGAGGCACTGATGGTAAAGAGTTAAACTCTCCTTTGAATGAACTGTTATATCTTCAAAAATTTGGAAATAAACTATAAAACTTAGAACACATGAATTTCATAAATTTTTGAACCATGGAGTTGTGTGAATATAAATGCATGTACATTCAGCTCATAACTGATATGGACAAAATCATTTGTTTTCTCCTTTTCTGTTATATTTCTATTATATATATTTATTACCCATGGTAGTTATTACATTTAATTATATATTGTAATTAATTAACAAGCTATAAGACTATGCAAATATTAATTACAAGTTATTTATCAGTTTTGTTTATTATCCTTAAATAGATATTTGGTTTTGCATACTAACATAACACACTTTTGTTCTTTATGTTTAAAATTATTTGAATGAAATTCTTTTAGTTTGTTTTGTCATTAAGATGTGGATGGTTTGCATCTCATATACTTCTTAATGCTTTGTTTTTTAAAGTAATTACATAGGTTAATAACAAATGCTTATCATTTGTGTATGTGTTATAGTAGTATTATTATTTAAACCTCACATAGATTGTGTTGTAGAGATGCTAATTTCATAGAATTCTTAGTAACTGTTCAGAGAAGTGGTGTGTTACATAGTTAGGTGAGATTGTGTTATAATGTGCTCAAGTTTGATTGTCCAGCACAACTTAATAACCTCTATTGTGTTCTTAAACCTAGTGGTATGTTGTTCATTAAGACCTAGCCTATAAGTCCTACTCAGTCAAGTGAACTACTGACTACAGCAACTACAAGTGATTGTTGCACCACAGCTCAGTTCATCCAGTTCATTCACAGGTTGCGTAAGCCACGTTCATATTGGCCACTTACAAACCTGAACAACTTTAGTTCATTCATTAGTTCAGTCAGTCAGTCCATCATTTTGAGTAGGCCGTTTGCGAACAGCGCACCTACACCACTAGTAGTTGTTCATCAGGTGCGGTCACCATACGTCTTCTTCAGCAAGATGACTAGTTTGTTTGTTGATCACAGATAAATAGTAAGTTATTTTCCACTACTTTAATTTTTATTAATTTGTGATGTTTCTGTGTTGTTGTATGTGGGATATGATTTTCTTTTCGTGATATAATTATATAAATATATCAACTCAGATTTTTATTTTTAATTCTTATTATACTTAAAGTGTTACTAGTGGCAAGTGTAGATATTCTTTTCTTTTGGTTTGGAACAGCATATTGCAGAGTATAATTTTCATATGTGAAACAGAACATCAAACCGCATGGAATTTTTGTAGATGACTTGGGCTTGGGGAAGTGCATAATTTTAATATAACAAAATTTAAGACAATTGTACAATGAACGGTAACCTTTATAGGTTTCCTTGTTATGAGTTAATAGATATTATTATAATTGATTGATTGTGTTTTGCCATCTCGTTAATGATTTAAAGTGACAAAGTGATAAAACAAATGACAGCAATGCCCAGTGACTCTAAATTCAGTGACTCTAAATGACAACAAATGACTCTAAATTCAGTGATAACTAATAAATATAGTAATCTAACAATGAATAGAGTTAAGTTATTTTGAATGCCACCTAACCTTAACTTAACCTGTGCTCAGCGAGTTCGTTTAACGTGCCTGGTAAAATCTTTTAAGGGGAAGTGGATTTTGTTTATTTAAATTGGGACAATGATGCAGTTCCCGCATACCGCCTATGAAAATGTGGAAGGTGACCCGATCTTTGGGGGGGGGGGGTGTTTCTAGGTAGGTCTGCAGTAGATCTAACCTTACACAGAATGCATCCTGGGAGTTCAAATAAAGATATTCCAGGCCTCTCTGGCCTCTGGCCTTCCCGCTTGTTGTTAAATATTTTTGTTTTATTTTGCTTTCTTCTACCATCAACTGCAGCAGCATATCTTCAACATTCACTTGGGACTTCACTCCTTGACCCTACCATCACAGATGCTCAATAACCCTGTAATCTGCTCAGTACCTTTGCAGATCTGAATGATTCTTATTTCACCTCTGTATTCCTGGTCCATGGCACATCTAAAAACACCTCAACTTGTGCTTCACTGGGGAATGTATATATGCAATATCACCATGTGTAGACATATGCTTAGCTATGTAAATTTAAATAAGTATAGTAAGTGCATTGTTATATTATTTAGATAACTACATACACATGTATGTTGTAGGTTCTACTGAAGTTGGTAAGTTGCTGTACAAACAGTGCTCGGCAGGTGTCAAACGAATTGGATTAGAGTTAGGAGGTAATGCTCCATTCATTGTCTTTAACAGTGCAGACATAGACAAAGCTGTAGATGGAGCTGTAGCATCAAAGTTTAGGAACTGTGGCCAGGTATATTGTTCATACTTGTAAATAGTATAATATATCCATTGTTTATTTGTTACTATATTATGTTTGTTTGGGTGTAGAGATCAATCAAGTGAGATAAATAGAATGTGATTTGTTAAATAAGGCATAAGATTAAATAAATATCAATGAGTTTTGCAGTAATATCTCTTTAACATTTAAGTTTTATCAGCATCTGCATTATACAACATTATTATGGACAATTAATGACTTTCTAATTTTCCTTTTCTCATGATTTGTTTGTTTGTGGTACATTCATTTCTGCATCTGATTTAAATACTCTGTTATAGCTCTGAAAAGAATTTAAAGTGTTCATTGCCCTGTTTTGGTTCACCATTATTCCAGCTATTGCTGCAATTTTATAAATTCCCTTATTTACATATTTTGGATAAATGGAATGAAAGTTACAGACTTTGTCAAATGTACAGATAATTGCATGAGTTAAACACGAGAGAGAGAGAGAGAGAGAGAGAGAGAGAGAGAGAGAGAGAGAGAGAGAGAGAGAGAGTGAGAGAGAGAGGGGGGTTGGAGACCATGTTTTTTGAGGAATATAGCAGTTTATGTTTAACACACTTATCTGTACCAGTCTTTGTCATGGTCTTTCCCTTTGTTTTATGAAGTGTGTAGTTTGTATCTTACTTTACTAGCTATGGTTTATATCCATTTTTCCTCATCTGGTTGACCAATGTGTTTCTGTATATCATCTTTCATGGTCTAGTTGGTAGAAGAAACTGTTTCAAATCATGTTCCCTTGTCTACAGTAATATGATCTTTTGTTTGTGCACAATTAATTGAGCATAACTTCCCGCATAGATTTATGAACTATTTAATTTTATGACTGTCACATTTATGAGTTTCATTCTTCTCATATGTATATATAAAAAGATTGTATTTGTCCGTTAACACATTCACTGCTGATGACGTACAGTCCACTTATCGTAGGAGGTGAGCTCAGACTAAACAAAACCATTTCACATGCCACAGGTACTCGGAAGTGAGTAGTGCGCTGTGCTCCTGTTGGGAGGCAGCTCCTTGGACCTGTGTTAAAAAACTCCATTTGTCTTCCACATCTCAATCTTCAAGCCTCTTTTTTGTATTTGGGACCTGTCTTCTGTTAATCATTTCATTTGCATGGCTGATAGTTGTTGGTGTTTTGCTCGTATGTGTCCATTCTTGACACTTCGTTATAAAACAATTTGAAGTTTTTATCTACCTCCATTATTGTGTGCACTATATACAGTATTACAGCATTGTAAATTACAGTATATTACAACAAATACTAATTATTTATATTTTTGTTCACAAAATTTATGTGTTTCATTCTTTATATCAAGTGTGTATTTCAAACACAGTATTAATATTGAGTGTGTTGAAAGATGTAAATGTTTCCAAATATTGACCATAAAAAACTTTGAACATTGCTGTGTAGATGTGCACTGATATTCCTTAATACATTAGCTTGCTGTAGACACTATAGCAAGAGAAACTACATTTGTTCCTTTTTTGTTTCGTATGTTTTAAAGGTTTTAGACAACTGAAGGACCTATGGACTGTGAAATATGGTTTGTTTTGTATTTTTTAAAAATTGGATAAATATTATCCCCTCCCCACAAGAGATCCACTGACAGATTATTGAAGTCTGTGGTGAAAATACAATGAGTGATACAATACTGAGGAAGTGGGTGAGAAGTTTAATAACTGGTGTGTAAAAAATGCATGATGAGGCACAGAGTGGGGAGCCTATAATTACTGATGATTTGATGCAGAACATTGTCTTAGAAATTGTACACATTGTTTGTGATTTCAACTCTGTCTAATGAACTTCCTCAAATTTTAAAATGTGACAGATTATTTAAGCTGTTAGAAATTATGCTCGTGCTGAGTTCCAGCAATGCTCTCTGAAGTACACAAAATCAAACAGCTAGGAGTGCTTTGACTTTTCTACCAGATATATTGATAAAGATACAAAAACATGCAACTGTAATGAGACATTTCTTACATTATATCATCATTGAAACAGAAGTCCATGGAATTGAGACAGGCACACCACATCTCTAAAAAACATAAATTTAAGTTAATAATGTCGCAGTATAAAAGATCTCATATTCACCATGTTTTGCGATAGGAAGGAGGTTTTTCATGTTGCTTGCCATTTTGCACAATATTAAATGACGAGTTGTGTTTGCTGCCAAGTTGTATTGAAGTAGACAATGCCATTGAACCCCAAGTTCTCATCACATCACATCACATCAACAACTAGATCATCCCTCTTGCGGCATAAACTTAGTTCCTTGTATCCATTCTAATTTTACTCTCAGTTTTTCTTAAGCACATACATTTATACAGATTCATGTTTTTTCATTGTTTTTAGTTCAGGCCTGTGATTGTGAACTATACATTGAAATAACCACCATGGAAGTAGCTTTCTTTGGAAATTGTTGTCTTCTTATAAGACACCTTTTTCCTATTGGAGAACAATTCTCTGGCTGCTCTTCTCTGTCATATTTCTTCACTCAGGCTCCTGTCTTGTACCATTACTGCTCACAGATACTTTCTCCACTTGCAGAACTTCATATCTCAACCTGTTCTTGTCATATGCTTTTCATTGTTCTTTTTAATTAATGATCATCATGTTTATTTTCTCAAAGGTTTTTATTAACAGTTCCAAATTTTTGCACAGGTATTTTCAACTTTATGAATTAAAACCATTTTTCTGCTGAATTTTGTCTGCACACATCTATTATTTTCCATTCCCAACTTCATATTGAATTTTTACGTCTTCTATTTCTTCATCCAGTATAATAGTCATAATAATAACATATAATAATAGCTCCTTTTCTACCTCGTAGGAGTTACGTAGATAGGCTGTTATATGTAAGCCATTTGGCGTATAAGGAGGGTAGTGTGTCAAGCATTATGTTTCAGCTGCCCACTGTTATCCCAGGATGTTAGCAAGGTATGTACTCATTTCCATAAGCTGAGTTACCTGGGGGCTGAAAATGCACCTTGGTTTTATAGTGTAGTCAAACCTGGGACCTCTACATTAGTAGCAGATGCCGTACTTACTGGTCTAGTAAGCCCCAATAATACTATACAAGTCAAAAACTTTCCTATCTAATACCTGTGGCTGTTCCCAAATGTTCTGAGCACTCATGGGGTTTTAACTGAATTTTGTATATTACAGTATAAATTCTGTTTACCCCTCAACACGATTTCCATTGTTGCTCTTGTGCTCATCACCTTCCAGATGGAAAAGGCCTTTTCCATTTCTGTAAAGTACAAGTGGACATTTCTGCCTTCCTCAATGGTTTTTGTCTCATTATGAAAATGATTATTCAGTGATACTAGTTTGTTTCGTTATTAGTTTTCTGAAATAATAAAGTCAAGATAATATTCAATAGCTTTTTTAATTTAGAATCAGACTTGTTGAAAACTAAAACAGTTCCATGAATTTGTAAACTCACCCACTTTTTCCAAACCATACCAACCTTTATAATACTTACTCCGCGTCTTCTCTCCGCATTACCTTGCACTACATCAGCATATTACAGGGTCACCAACATATTTTAGAGTGGAAATATGTAAACTGTGACACTCTTCCCCTTAAAAACACTTGAATAATTTAGATACTTTAGTTCCCTTGACTCAGAAGATCGTACAGGTTTGTCTAGGCGAGATTTTGATGCAGAAAATAGGTTAGGTTTCGGACAATAATTACAATTTCAAGGTCATGGTGACATTGAAATTTGCATTTTATTTTCAGTTATAAATTCAGAGATTGCTAACCCTATTCATCTTGTGATCAACATCACTCAACAGTGGACACACATAATTATTATTTGAACAAAACTAAACTTGCTTAATTCTATTAAGGCGAACCAGTACTTCGCATTCACTCTCTCCCTCTCACTCTCTCAAACCCCCTTAAATCTGAGATCTCATTATTATCTGAATGGTGTATTTTACTAATAGCCAAATAGTTATTAAAATTTGTTTAGTCGACCTAGTTTTGATAGTACTTAGCTCTGAATGCTATTCCAATGTTGCGTCACTCGTTCAGTTCACTTTTGCTCCAACACTCACAAAAACTGTTCCACACTGTTAATTAATTTTGCCAATTGCATTTACACTTGAAGAGATTTATTTACCACTGTTTTACATTAATTTTCACACTTTTTTGTAGGCCTACACTGGATTTGTCCGCGGACTCGGTTCAACACCGCCGTACGGCTTTGAGCTGGTCGTTGACTGGGGCGAATGACGATAGGTAACCATATACTACCTGGGCTGGTCACGTGGTCTCCTTCGCTCCCTGCTTCCCCTCTCATCTGAGCCCATCGAAGAGTCTAGAAGTTTGTAAAAGTCAGAACTGCGTTTCGTTATAGGAAAACACATGTTCCTTTCGTGATATTATCGTGACGTCAGACTGACCACAAAATTTCTTTACCTTATAAGGTTTGGTTTATTTAGTTGAGACGGCATTGCCTACGTCATACTTGGTTAGTCATACCATTCAGATGTCTGAATTCATATTTTACCAAGGGTTACATTGATCGTGAATTATTGCACAATATTAAAATGATTCTACCCATTTTGTCCCGTTGCAATACCCCCTCAATGAGAGTTTTTATGCGGAAACAAAAACTCTCATTGACAACACCTAAGAGGATCAGCTCGGATATGGCGCCATGACCCCCCTCATTATTTTATTAAAATCATGGTTTATTCACCCCCCGATCCAGTGACTGTGGCCGCACCTGCATGACATTACTGGACTTCCTTCCACAGGATCCCAACACCATAAAGCCAAACAGGCACTAGACGCCCCTGCCCTGATGCGCTGGCCAGCACAGGGTCACCGCCACAGTACCACCAGGCTCTGAAACAATCAATAAAACATTAATAAATGGCCTTTCACTATTCCATATCCTTAACTGATTTGGTTTCCTCTTAGCCGTACTGGTTTGCCTTTTCGAAGTACTGGCTTTTTATCTTATTTATCTACATATACAAATAATATTGTTTTAACATATACATCATGTCCTTAACATAACATAATACATTTTATTCCCAACATCTAACATTAACATACTCTTGGAAGTTATAATTCAAACTCCAAAAACGATTCATCAATTCCATTATGCATTCAAGTTACCAACAATTCCATCTTACTTTTCTATTTAAACATCTCATTTTCTATCTCAATTTCCTCATCATTAATGCAGATTACTACTGCTATCTTTATACAATACAAAACCTGGTTATATAAAACAGCAAATTATGCAATACAACAAGTACAGTCAACAAAATGTATATTTCACCACTTCATTATTTATTGTGATTTAATCATCAATCTTATCTACTTTATTTTTTATTTTAAACTCCTCGACTCACATAATTTCGTAATATCCCCTCTTCTAAATCCCTTAATCCCTGAAACCCCGCGTTACAAAAGTGTAAGTGACCTCAAGGACTTTCACCTCTTTTGGTATTACACAAACTTGCATAAATGAAGTTTCTCCCTTGTAGCATGTAACGTTGCCACCACCCATCCACTACTCTATTTCCCCCCCAAAGCTGGACTCTCTCGCCCAGTTGCTCCCACAAGGACTGAAATGGCTGGGAGTAAACATTTATTCTACCCCGTCCTTGCTTCGGCATTACATTAAGTTCGGCTTCACTAGTATCCTGGATAACCAGTAACCCTACTAAACTAATTATTTACAAGCCCTTAAGCGGTCTATCCCCTTTTCATAGGTGCATAACTGTAGTTCCAAAGTTATTTTAGATTCCCCTTGTTCCTCCCCAGTTAAGTTTCTAAGTTACACCAATTTCAATAACAACAAACTATGGTCAGGGTACAATAAGTCTGCCCATAGCTTGTTACAAGCCAAATCCATGGTCAGGGCTCAGTGAAGCCGTGACTGCCCAAAAGTTGGGAAATCAACAGTTACAACAGATTTGTATATGTTTCACATCTATACACAATTACCTCGTACTCATATAAACACTTTATGTTTCACAAATGCTTCAGCTCAAAATAAACATTACCAATATCACATTAAAACAAAAATTTCACCTTTGAATTTGAATAACAATTACAATTATTACAACTTTAATTTCGACTTTCTATTTCATATTTTCATCTATTGGTTCGGGTGACTCCCGGTCAGGAATAATAATTGTAACTATTCAAATTAATGAGTTAATAAATTCTTTACACCCTTATAAAATTTATGACTTTTCTTACCTTCGGGTCTCCTCCAGGGTCCTATAGACGAAACTGTTGCAGAGTGATTATTTAGGTTTGAGTAGCGAAATAATTACGCGTAACACATGGCTGCTCTAGTAATTAATCTTATTTATTTCTATTGGTTTAAATTCACTATTTAAGCTCACTATTGAACAATGATTTACACAAAGAACTCACTTAACACATGATACTGATATTCAAAGTTACCAGAGCTACTTTTAATTCATTAACTTATAACCTCCAAATTATGTGAAGAAAATTACAATTGATTAATTGCTACACTATAATTCCAGAATTAATTTTATCAAACCAGTACTTTGATCTTATACATACATATTCTCGCTTACGCTCTCTCTCTCTCTCTCTCTCTCTCTCATTCTTTCTACTTTACATTTTAAAATTTTTTATGAGATATCATTGTTAGATTTAAACTCCAAACTTTTATTTTAACAGGATGAATCATGAATGGTTAACGATTCTTATTTAAATTTCTGACTGTTGACTGTTACTTATCTGGATCAGATATCCGCTCAATTTCACCTCCATGTGTTAGTCACTTTTTATGTCGCACTCGCAAAAACTTCGGTTCTGAATGTTGAAAACTCGATACTATTGTTGATTGTCCGTCATTATTTACTGCACCGGTGTTTGAAACTCACTCCCATAACATTTTTAGTCGGCCGGCTTTAATTGGTTTGAGTACTCAGTTATATGTGACTGACTGGTCAGAAAGTTGAGTGTCGACTGGGTCAACGATGATTGCCGCTGTTGCCTCCTGATGAAACTGGCTTGTGTCAATTACGGGTTTTACTGTAATTCACAGACAGCACAAGTTGTAGGTGGTCACGTAATGAGTCTAGACAGGCTGACTCCAGATACAAACACAGACGGGTGTTTTGCAATCATTGTATGGATCTTTGTTAAAGCAGAGATTGCCCAAAGGTTGTACACTGTTTGAATTGAATCTGGTTGGAATTATTAGAATTATTTATCACCCCATTCTGTCCCGTTACATAATCTGGTTTATTCTACGGGCATCTAGACATAACCTCACTCTCACATCCTTCTTTATGACAACAACTAATGGATTTGAATAGGGTGACACCGACCTCTCAATTATATCCCCTCCAACATTTTATCTAACTCCTCCTGAACAGCTCTTCTTTTAGACTAGGGCACCGGATGACTTCTCTGTACAAAGGGTGTGTGTTCCCTTACCTTTAACTCACACTCATAGTTCCTGGCTCTACCAGGTAACTCCGCAAACACCTCTTTAAAACTTTCCACTACCCCCTCAACTCTTTATGTTGGGGACTCCCTACAACTCCACCCTCACTAAAAAACTTACGTGCCTTGTTCTCCCATACTCGCTCTTCACTTTCATCCATCTCTCTCTACATATATTCCCTCTCGCTTCTGTGTCCCCGCTATCGACCTGTTTTTATATTACGTTTATTCCCAAAATTCTTACCGTGTCTAATACCTGTTCAAAACTAACCCTAACTGATTTATCTTCATTATCTAACCCTACCACCCGTTTATTAAAGTCAATTACTGCTTTATGCCTTTTCAGAAAATCATTGCCCAAAATCCCTCTTTTACAACATTTTAAATTAATTTAATTTCCTAATAAAATTCATAATTACCTCAATGTCCATTATTATTAACAATCAATCCTTATTATCATAATACACTCAATCATAATTATTAACATTGAGCACACATCATACACACTGAGCACACTGTATCCTCTGATACCTTATCATAATAACAACATAACCTAACACATAAGTACATTTAACACAGTTAAGAATTGTAGTTGATTAATAAAGATGTTAAAATAAAAATTTTGATATGTAGTTGCCTAGCTAAGTATTTTAATAATGTCGTGGAGTTAAATTGGCTAGGAATATGAAAATAATGGTAGATAAGTGGACTGTATTTAAACACATTTATTGTACGTAAATTAGTACAAATCGATTTAGATTTGATGAAGGTTAGCTAAGCCTTCAGGCATCATGACGTATAAGAAAAAATTATATTTAAGAAATGAACCGCAATTATGCAACACTAAGACAAAACGTGAAATAATTTAGGCCAAAGGCCATACATAATATGTTGCGACATAAAAATAATTAAGCCGATAGGCGAAACACAACGAGCATAGCTAAACGACTGTTGTGTTTGAAAGCTCAGAGCACTGGTCCATCATATCTGCCAGTAGCAGCAAAATTAAATTACGAATCAGATTAGCCAACCTTCCATCAACATAATTCCCACATTACAAATACCAACATTATTGTACATAACTGCCCGCAAAATATCGAGCGATTTTTTTTTGTAATACATTGAACAATCCATATTATAAAAAGAAAACACAAAGATGTATGTTCTTACTAATAGAGATTAACCATTAGTAATTTGATGTCTTAATTATCGACATTGGAATGTCAGATAACAAAGATTATAACATTAAGTTGTCCAGAAATAAAACCTTGGACTGGTAGATAATGATAAAGTTAAACAGGCCAAAGTTGGCTTGCAAACTGATTCATACATGATTATAAACATGCATGAATCAGCAGACATACATACAATGCAGAACATGATAGCTTGACAATGAATAATCTGTGACATCCTTTGATGGGCCAGATTTAAATTGCAAATATTTATGCAAATCATGATTAATAATTTAAGACAGTCAAAGCCAGCTGATTTATACATAATAACATTGCATATTATATGAAATGAATAAACAAAGATGATTACAAAACGTTACATGCATATAGAAACACAGATTAAGCATAATGCTGTAGTATAATAATTAAATAGCGCATGCTGTACCAAATAATTGCAAGAATGCACAAATACATTGACATGCGAGAATAGATGATACATTGTTGCATAGTTACAAGTATATAAATGCAATAACATGTGTGTCATAATCACAAAAATACATGATAGAATACAATAGAATATATGTGTGTTGCATAATTACAAAATACATGAATACAAGGCATAAAATACAATATAATAGTACAAGTGACAAATGCAGCAAATATGTTCATACAAAAATATAATGCATGTGTTGAACAATTACAAGTAACACATGGAAATTCATAGAATAATGAAATAGTAATGCACAAATATCAATAAAAAATGTGCAGCAAATATGCATATAAATATGATACATGGTTTGTGTAGCTACAAAATACATGTGAATATTATACAACAAGATACATAACATAAGAATTAATACCATCAATAGACATAATAATAAACCACTACCAATAGCAAATATGAATATACAAAGGACATAGTATATGTGTTTTACAGAGTTATCAATACATGTAAATACAAGAATAAGTACAGTACACTACAATGACAATATAATAAAGTATAAATATAATAATATAATGCATGTTTGTACAATTACAAAATACATGTGAATTTGATATATGAGATGCACTACAATGAGATATCAATATATAACGTGTTAAAAAATGTTTGTGACAGCACATATCACCATAATTGAGGTCGGCCAAACTATAATAAACAATTAAGTAATGAAAAAAGCTCGTGGCCAAATAAAACATAACGTTGTGCTAAGTAGTTACATTGATATAGTGTCTACGGTTCATCCCGCGCTGGCAACAAACATAACTTGTGAATTGGTCTGCGAAAGGTACCAACAGGCATGTGAACGTCAACTACCGTAATTAAATTGTCTGGTCCGGGAAATGTGGCTGTGATTACCCCAAATTTCCATGCTAATGGAGGCAAGTTATCTTCGATTAGAAGGGCCAGGTCACCAATGGAGACGTTTTCTTCAGCAAACTTCCATTTGTGACGCTGTTGCAATTGGTGTAGGTAGTCGTGCGACGATGATTTCCAGATAGCTTGGACAAACTTCTGGAGAAGTTGCCAACGCTGGGCATTATCAGAAACAAATGGCAGTGAAACGACAAATCTGCCTTCATTATTACGATTAGTAGATTTAACAAAATGTTCTTCGCAAACTGAGTCATTAACAATGGATGCATTATCAAGAATGGTTTCAGTCTCCCAAAACTTCTCAAGAGATGCTAGAATTTGATCATCGTCGTTTCTTGCCAAAAACGAAACAGCAGGACCCTTTAAATGACAATGCTTAGGCGAATTGCCTGCTAGAATATAGCCTAACTTAGTTTCTTGTATGACAGGAAAGTTAGGACCACGAAGATATTTGTTTGCTTGAATCAAATCTAAATACAACTGTGCTCCCAACAATATGTCTATGTCAGCTGATACATTAAAATTTGGGTCAGCAAGGAAAATATTATCTGTGATATTAAAATGTTTTACGTCAAAAATTGTGCTGGAAGTTTATGGGTTAAAGTAGATAACACTGCACATTGAGCATTAAAAGTAAAATTTTGATAACGGGAAACAATATAAACTGATACCAAATTATTAGCGCAACATGTTGCATTATTAATACCTGAGATTGGTATATTAGATTTGGTTAAATTAAGTTGCAATTTTTTTGCAAATGATGCAGTACAAAAATTAACTTGCGATCCTGCATCTAGTAGGATTCGCGCAAGTTGCTTGTTACCAGCGCGGTCGATAACAAATGCGACAGCTGTAGATAAAATAACATTGTTCACTGATTGCAATTTAAATGAGCAGTAATTACTACTGCTGGCAGGACTGTAATTTAGTTTATTATTTATATGAAGTAGTGTATGGTGCCGTCTGGAACAGACCTTACACGAATGCTTGCCTTTACAATTAGGAGAAAAATGATCTGGTCTCAGACAATTAGTGCAGCATTTGTGCTTTAGTATAAATTGCCTTCGTTCTGATACGCTCAAATCGCGAAATTTGTCACACATATAAATTGGGTGACTTGCCTTGCAGTATAGGCACGAATAATTATTTGAAGTAGAATGATAGCTTTTAAATACAGTGCTGCCAGCAGAGTTTCGTAACTTAGATTTTTCAGACTTATGGTTAAATTTTAGAATCAGTGTTAAGCTGCTGTCCAGCTTCCAGCGGTAACGTGTTTTCTAATAGTTGCCTACGGGCATTTAGAAATTGTACAAAATTCTGGAAATTGGGAAGATTTTCAGAATCTATAGATTCTTTCCATAGTTTAAAGGTGGAATGATCAAGTTTTGTTGATAATAGCTGTATGACAATAAGTTCAAATGAATCTACTGACAATTGCATGGCTGTCAGAGAATTGACAGAAGACGTTATGGCATTTGTAAATTCTGCTAAACTCTGTACAGAGTCCTTAGTTGTAGATTTTACTTCTAATAAATTTTGAATATAGTATTTGGCTAATATAAATTTATTGTCATATCTAGCGGACAGCAAACTTAACGCTATTGAATAATGTTCGTGACAAATAGGCAAAGCCTTGATTAAATCTAGTGGTTCATTTTCAAGAGATGAATATAAGTAGTGTAATTTTTGTACTGAGGTTAAGTCTGATCTAGCATCTACCAAGTCTAAAAATATCGAATAGAAGTGCTGCCATTCGAGAATGTTACCTGTGAAGCAGGGCAGCTTGATAGGTTTTAATTGAATATTGCTACTTAATGTCTGAGATTGAGTCTGGATGTTAAAAGTGTCTAACAGTTGTAAAATCTTAGCCTCGGTTGAATACAAAAGCTCTTCAACCTCGACTCTGTCCTCTTGGGCAGTATCTATGTCTCTAGAAATTAGTTCGATCTCAGACTGGACCTCATCATATTTTATTGACAAACTTTTTAAACTTTCAAGTCTTACACTTAAAAAATGCTTGGTATTGCTATTTTTGTCAAAGTTAACTATTGCAGAATTAATTCTCACTATGGCAGACTTTAAGCCGCCTCTCTTCTTAACTAACACTCGTACACTTTCTTCCGTCATTTTTTATGCACCTTTTATTGATGATATTGATGTCGTGTATTCGGTGAGGCATCTTGCAGCGTTGAGGCCGTGCAGCAGATGGTAGTGACACGCACGGACTGGATGGATGAATACTCTCACAACTTGAAACCGCTCAAAACCTGGCGTGTAGGCGTTGACACGTGGATTTTTTATATACTATGGTGCTGTCCATGAAGTCCAATCTCAGCGACGAAAGAAGTGTTGAAATAAATACCGACACGGTCGGATCAGTGAACATACTGATTCGCCTGTGATGGCCAGAAATTGGATTAATTAAGTGAGAAGCCGCTTCGAGGTATAAAGTTGTAAAAGAAGGTTGAATGATAGATCCAGGCCCGGAGTGACCAAAAAATGTTAAGAATTGTAGTTGATTAATAAAGATGTTAAAATAAAAATTTTGATATGTAGATGCCTAGGTAAGTATTTTAATAATGTCGTGGAGTTAAATTGGCTAGGAATATGAAAATAATGGTAGATAAGTGGACTGTATTTAAACACATTTATTGTACGTAAATTAGTACAAATCGATTTAGATTTGAAGAAGGTTAGCTAAGCCTTCAGGCATCATGATGTATAAGAAAAAATTATATTTAAGAAATGAACCGCAATTATGCAACACTAAGACAAAACATGAAATAATTTAGGCCAAAGGCCATATATAATAAAAATAATTAAGCCGATAGGCGAAACGCAATGAGCATAGCTAAATGACTGTTGTGTTTGAAAGCTCAGAGCACTGGTCCGTCATATCTGCCAGTAGCAGCAAAATTAAATTATGAATCAGATTAGCCAACTTTCCATCAATATAATTCCCACATTACAAATACCAACATTATTGTACAAACACCAATACAAATTTATATACAATCTACGTCATATCCAATGTCATTGTTTACTAAAACTCATTACATAAGTTAGCCAAGTATTTAAACCATTAACTAAAATAATTAAATGTTCATCAACACCCTATATCTAACCTCCATCAACAAAGATTAACCTTACATTATCACAACGAATTTCATTTTTTATTGACTTCATTATATTATCTTTTATAATATAATGACTATTCATATTCTCATCTTTTACAATAATACCATAATAATAATTAATAGGATTATTGCATATTATTAAATCATAAAACCTGTCTACATCGTTTATAGTCCAGTCGCCCTTAGTATTTTTTGTCATCATTAAATAGGTTATAATTTCACCATTACTCTCATCATCTACTAAACCAGTTTCATTATCAGGTAAGTGCTCATTATAAACAACATTATCATCATTTACTGCTGTTCTTATTACGTCACAAGGTAAGTCTTCATTATGAACCACTCTCTCAATATTTAATCTCTCCACTAACCCTTCATAACCTCTATTAACCTTAAACAACTCTGTCTGTCTGTCTGTCTGTCTGTCTGTCTGTCTGTCTCTCTCTCTCTCTCTCTCTCTCTCTCTCTCTCTCTCTCTCTCTCTCTCTCTCTCTCAACTCCATTTAACTTTCACATTCCACGCAGAGGGCAATACAACATTACTAAAACCCATCCTGTCTTTACCAGGGAAGACACCTCGTCTCCCATTGAGGAACTTACATCCTCATTAAACACTCGTGGAGCCTTTACTTCACCTACACCACAGGGAAAATTTGCCCTCTGCCCCCATATTCACTTAAACTCTTTTCGTACTCTCTCTCAAGCTCATTAACACTTATTATTACCCCATCACTACTATTATTCACTGTATCACTTTTTTATACCCCATTTTCAACTACATCATTATTATTCTTATTCAACATTATCTCACTATCATGATTATCACTTATATTTTCACTGTCATCACTTACCTTGTCATCTATTCCTTCATTATTTATATTCTCATTTGCACTTAACTTATCATCATTATTATTATTTTTACTATCAAAATCGCTTACCTGGTTTAGTTCACTTTCTCTACTCTCCTTTCTTTTTCTAATGTCATTTACATTATCTTGTGTTTGTTTCTCCCAGGCACTAAAATGTTCGTCTATCTCATTCAGACATTTATTCATATTAATTTCAAATTTAACATTATTTTGTTTCATATCATTAAAATTACTTTCACTTTTAATATTTTGTTCATTGATTTATTTTGTTATTGATTGTTTATTTCCTTACTTCATTAAATTTTACATTCTGTACATCGAATTTAGTACTTACTTCATTGAAATTACTTTCTAATTTAACATTCATATTATGCTTAATATCATTAGACATTGTTCTCATTAACTTAATCATATCGGCCATTGACCACTCTTTTTCTTTGGTTGCCACGGGAGTAGACTCTACTCCCGCGTTACTCATTATAATTGACTCCGTTAAACTGCTCTCTTTATTTAATATAGGTGTTGACTGAATTTCTGTTTCACTCATGACAGTTGAGTCAGTCAAACTGACTTCATCTTCATTATTCTCCATGTTTTTTAATTATTTTTAGTTAAATACTTATTACAATTCAATATTGAGATAAATGAGTGTTTATATATACTAAACAAAAACTTTTTCACACCACGTGCTATTTTGAACCTTATAACCTTTGAGTCTTATAACCTACAAATTTGTTCAAAAATTACCGTCGCTTCCAAGCCTATTTCCTGTCGTCAAATTTGAGGTCTATTTTACATAAACGTTACATAAAAATCCTGGCAGGGATTCGCCGATTGTAAACTCACCCACTTTTTCCAAACCATACCAACCTTTATAATACTTACTCTGCGTCTTCTCTCCACACTTACTTTGCACTACATCAGCATATTACAGGGCCGCCAACATATTTTAGAGTGGAAATATGTAAACTGTGACACTCTTCCCCTTAAAAACACTTGAATAATTTAGATACTTTAGTTCCCTTGACTCAGAAGATCTTACAGGCTCGTCTAGGCGAGATTTTGACGCAGAAAATAGGTTAGGTTTTGGCGCAATAATTACACTGAACACATGGTCATGGTGACATTGAAATTTGCATTTTATTTTCAGTTATAAATTCAGAGATTGCTAACCCTATTCATCTTGTGATCAACAAATCACTCAACAGTGTACACATATAATTATTATTTGAACAAAACTAAACTTGCTTAATTCTATTAAGGTGAACCAGTACTTCGCATTCACTCTCTCCCTCTCACTCTTTCAAACCCCCTTAAATCTGAGATCTCATTATTATCTGAATGGTGTATTTTACTAATAGCCAAATAGTTATTAAAATTTGTTTAGTCAACCTAGTTTTGATAGTACTTAGCTGTGAGTGTTATTCCAATGTTGCGTCATTACTCGTTCAGTTCACCTTTGCTCCAACACTCACAAAAACTGTTCCGCACTGTTAATTAATTTTGCCAATTGCATTTACACTTGAAGAGATTTATTTACCACTGTTTTATATTAATTTTCACACTTTTTTGTAGGCCTACACTGGATTTGTCCGCGGACTCGGTTCAACACCA
The DNA here is from genome assembly GCA_034769895.1 of Magicicada septendecula. Taxonomy (NCBI): domain Eukaryota; kingdom Metazoa; phylum Arthropoda; class Insecta; order Hemiptera; family Cicadidae; genus Magicicada; species Magicicada septendecula. The sequence goes on from CM068376.1 coordinate 66,050,529, forward strand.
CCATATGGCTTTGAGCTGGTCGTTGACTGGGGTGAATGACAATAGGTAACCGTATACTATCTGGGCTGGTCACATGGTCCCCTTCGCTCCCCGCTTCCCCTCTCATCTGAGCCCATCGAAGAGTCTAGAAGTTTGTAAAAGTCAGAACTGCGTTTTGTTATAGGAAAATATCGTGATATTATCGTGACGTGATATTATCGTGACGTCAGACTGACCATAAAATTTCATTACCTTATAAGGTTTGGTTTATTTAGTTGAGACGGCATTGCCTACGTTATACTTGCTTAGTCACACCATTCAGATGTCTAAATTCGTATTTTGCCAAGGGTTACATTGATCGTGAATTATTGCACAATATTAAAATGATTCTACCCATTTTGTCCCGTTACAAATTCCATGTTTTTCTGTATTTTTGTAGTTAATTTTATGGTGATGTGTTTTAATATTTTTAATAAAAATAATGACTTTATTATTACCATTTTATTATTATTTTAATATTATGTAATCTGTGTTTTACTTTTGTTTATGTAAGTATGAAGTTGTATTATTTTGTATTGTTGGACAATCATGTTATAGAATAGCATGACATGGACATAGCACGGACCATCACCTGTCTGTACTTGAATGTGTGGGTGGGTTAAAAAAAAAATTCAGAATCATTGGTGTGTACAATCTTTGAAGTTTGGGAAAGACTTCTGCAACACACACACACACACGCACACACACACACACACACACACACACACACACACACACACACACACACACACACACACACACACACACACACACACACACACACACACACACACACACACACACAATACATTAGAGAATCAACTGAAAGAAAAGAAACAAATAGCACTTAAGAAAACTGTAGTGGTAAAAAATGACTGAAAACAATGTATTTTTTGTACAGTAAAAATTTTGTGAGTATTAAAAATTAATTATTCTAAAAAGTTATTTATATTTTTTTTTAACTTGGTAGTTAATTTTCTCAACATATTAAGTTTTTGATGTATGATAAAAGTACACAATAGTAGCAAGTAAATGTTAAATATACTTTGACTTGTACTTGATTATTTGTCTATGTAATTGGATAACAGACATTGGGGTTAATAATATCGCACATATCTGTGTTTGCAGTTATACACTACTGTTGTGTAATCTATGTTTTCTATTTTAAGACGTGTGTAAGTGCAAATCGTTTCTTAATACAAGGCAACATTTTTGACACATTTGTGAAAAAGCTTCAAGATAAAATGGCAACGTTTCATATTGGAAATGGGATGGAACCAAAGACAACACTGGGACCTCTAATAAATAAGGCTCAAGTCAATAAGGTTTGTAGAGATACGCATATTTTTTATAATTAATTAACTCGTAGTAAAAAAGTTAATTTAAATTGAAATTTTTATAGAAAGTAAGGTAATTTTCTGGCTTCACAAGTTGAAAACAAAAAGTAATGACATACTTCCTACATTTAAGTATCTTTGATTAAAAACTTAAGTGACTTTGTAACTAAAAGCAACTAGTTAATCTTTTATACACTTACTTTAACAATTAACAAAGAATAGACAATTTCATGATACATTACAATAATAATAATAATAATATTATTATCTAACTTGGAATTGAATCTTTTACCAAAATAAACCTTATGGTCCTTATAGACTATAGAGAATTGAAGGAATGTAATTAGTTTTCACTTTCTTAACATGTCAGTCTTATATATTGTATATTTTTCTAAGTGTTTTACATTTCTGTATTCTTTAAACATACATTCTTCAATTTGATTGACCATTGGGCTGTCAATTTCCAGTTCTACTTATAACGAAAAAAAATGCTAACAAAAAATTTAAATTATTTCTTAGCTCCACATATGAAAAATGGTGAACCACTTTATGATTCCCAGTTCTTTTTTAGATGAGGAATGCAAAAAGGAAATACTTGGGAGTAACAATTAAAAAAGTTAACAATTAAATGAATCATTTAATAATGGTTAACTTTAATCATTAATCATTACATTTTTCGCCAACAATTAAAAAATGAACGACTTAATTTTTTGGCTGCCCTAGAGGAAGACTAGCCAAAATCGTTTTTGATGTCGATGTTGGAGAAAGTTTGTTCCAGGTAATCCTAATCTGTTAACAGACAATGGACGAATCACCATCAGGTACTCCTTTGTCTCCTTGATAACATCTGGCTGGCAGGTGTGGTTTTGTGTCTATTGTTTAATTATGCATGTGACTCTACTCCAGACAAGTAGACAAAAACGCTTCTTTCTTAACTTCCCCGTTGTGACCATCCCCCTATGGGAGCGATTACAGTCGAATACTGGAGAATTGAAGCTAGGGAATCACACCAATTGTGGGGCAAGTAAATGTGTGAATTCACTTTCTCCGTATGAACAAATGCATTTGTGACCAAAAATTTACGCATTTTAAGAGTTAGCAGGCATCAGATTTTAGCCTGTACAGTTCCATACACTTACGCAGTTGTAATCTTTTGGAATAATTAACAATAAAGAAAAGAAGGAATTAAGCCCTGATACTACTTTTTTACAGAAAATTCTGAAGAACACCAAAAATCCCAGGGTCACCACCACATTTTTATTGGAGGAAATGTGGAAACCGTAACTAATTTCCCTGTGAAAAACAATTTAAAATATAAACATCCCCTCACAGAAAAATTCCAAGTCTCTTAGACGAACTTTTGGAACAGAGAATAGGTTATAGGTAGGGTGGCGTAAGAAATTAACATAACACATTGTAATAAAAATTCTTATTTTTATTATTAACCCTTTAGTGCCCAGTGTTGCTTAAAATAAGCAACATTACTTTCCTCCCCTGTAAATAAAGTAATATTGTTTGTTTTCCCTCAAAACCCATTGTGTCTTTTAAGCAGCAATATCTAGTTTTCATTTTAACGCCTAGATGGCAGATTATAACAAAGGTATCACAATATAGATGGACTGAAGTAAGTGACTCATAGCTTGTGACCGGTTTCGAGAAACGCTATATACAAATTTCTGTGATACCATTAATTAATACAGTTTTTTAGTGTAACATTTTTTGTATTTACTATTATTGTTAGTTTATATTTATGTGTTGGCAGTTAGTTTTGTTGTTAGGGAAATTTTATATTTTCAAAAATTGACTTGTTGCTTATAAGCAACAATGGGCTCTTTTGGGTGGATTGTGTTTCAATGTACAGCTGTTTCCCCACCCAGAGTTGAGGTCATGTTTGCCTGTGTCTGGAACTAGGTATTCTCCAGTTGCAGATATTATGGGGACAGAAATAGGTTTTTTAGCGATCTCCAGATAATTTTACACTTCTGACAACAGTAAAATGTCATCAAGGGATTGCTATAATAGGGATAAATTATACAAAGCTGACACTTTGCTTACTTCATTGGCGACAGCTTTACACTCTCTACCTCCACAAGTGGATTTCGTTGATAACATGCCCTAAAAGTTGATTTGTCTTCTCAGGAGACATAATTTTAGATTTTTGTGAAGCTATGCCAGAAAATTAAATTTTCAAAACTTTCTTGTGATAATAGGTTTCCATGTTTGCCATTGCGATTGCCCTGAAGGAGAAGAGGATACTGTGTCGAATATATTGAGTCATGTACTAAACATTTTTTTGGAACTTATGTGTTCAAAGTGTAAGGTTTATTATTAATATGATTACTAATATTGTTATTGCTGATTAAATTGTTTAGTAAATTTTGTAATGGAAAAATATGTTAGTATAATATTGTTACTATGCATGCTATTTGCTCCTGTAAAGCCCGTTGTTGCTTATAAGCAACTTGACCCTAATTTTTTAAATTAAGAGTGATAAAATAGTTAAAAAATAATTATGTTTTTGACTCTTAAATACATCCCAAATTAGATTTTGATGAAAATAAATTTTGACGAAGTATTTCAAAAATTTGGGCCTGAAAGGATTAACAATAATAACCATAAAACATTATTGAAACTACAAATGTTGTAAATCCTACAAAGAAAAAAAAAATTAGCAAATCTGTACTTTTGTAATTGCCCCCCCTCCTCTCTCTCTCTCTCTCTCTCTCTCTCTCTCTCTCTCTCTCTCTCTCTCTCTCTCTCTCTCTCTCTCTCTCTCTCTCTCTCTCTCTCTCTCTCTCTCTCTCTCTCTCTCTCTCTCTCTCTCTCTCTCTCTCTCTCTCTCTCTATCAGTTTCCCTATATCATTTTTTCATAATTTTATTTGTTTGTTTAAATTCAGTTGCCTAAATTTCTCATACCCTTGTTCTTTTATTCTGTGTTACTTATCTGTTTTTTGGTGAGTCTCACTTTTACATTCACCTGGTTGTTGCACCACACGGGCGAAACTACACACTTTCTCGGTAATTAATATTTTAATGATAAATACAAAAAAAATAAAACATTCCGAAAGCCCGGTCAACCGCCGTTCACTGATTTCTAACAATTTTACATGATTTTTTACTTTGAGAGCGGTAGGCCTACCTTGGTTGGCCTACCGTGGCTGCCCACACACACTAAAAATGCATCTGTCCTGGTAGATGGTGATCGTGAGACTGACTGCTTCTTATCGCCGTACACAACAGTATGTCCGTTCAACTGCACCCTGAAACCAGTTTTTTCTGGTTTCAGCCAGGCATTGCTGCTGTTGGCTGATGTAACACTTCTTTATAGTTTATACATAACTGCGCCGTTTTTTGTTCCACATCCAACAACGGTAATATAAACACATTCCATTCAGCGTACGTACGTTTCAGAAGAATCCGGCTATAATGTTTGCGTACGTGATTTCAACATGCATCCGCAAGAGTTTTCTAGATGCCGCCAGCTGTGCAGACTGTGTCAAGGCTGCAATCAATTACGTTGTAGCGTAGAGCTAATGCATAGTATGTGGAATGTTCTGGGTTTTCAGTGGGTTATAAATACAAGTACTCAGCGACGTTCAGTCAGTTATTATCGGGCGATTACTCAGTGAGTTTGAGTTGCGAATTATTACAGTGCGGTTCGACATTTTGTGGTGGAGTGTTAAGTGTTTTATAATTGTGCTAGACAGTTGTAATACAATTGTGTTTTATATCAGTTAACAATTTTATTGCTTGTGAACAATTTTATTTGATTTCTTGTAAGAGACTGTCTTGTTAATTACAAGCTGTTTAATTGTGATAATTAAAGCTGGTGATTGGTGACATAATTGGTGTCTTGTATTTTGTTTTCCACTGTACCGTATGACGATCAAGTAGACCTTCATAACAATGGTGTCAGATGTGGGATAGAACCCGTAACAGTGAAAACAGTGTCCACTTTGTACAAGATGAGAGTAATTCATAATTAATCAGTAAACAATGGATGCCAGTGAGATGATGGAAAATTTACAGGCGCTACTGTTGCAGACGGAAAAATTACAGGATGAGAAACGCAGGCAGGAGGCGGAAGAAGCAGAAAAACGACAGGATGAAAAATGTAAGCAGGAAGCAGATGACATCAAAGCGTTAATTCAAGAGCAAAAGCAGATGCAAGAACATACTACCACAGAATTGGGTCTCCTACGTGGGGACGCAGGTGAATTACGAGGTGAGCTTAATTATCAAATTACCAGAATATCTGATGTAGAAGAATCAATGTCAAATAAAATAGCTGAAGTAGAAAAATCTGTTTTGAGTGTTGAAGAAGCTATGTCAACAAAAATATCTGCAGTAGAAAACTCAATTACAAACATAAGAGAAAAAATTAAAAGTGAAGTCGAGCAGTTCATGAAGAAATAACCAAAACAAATTTCTGAACAGACTGTGCCAATGATAAAGACAGAAAAAGACATAGAAAATAAGACAATAGAGAACGTAACTTTGCCTGCAGGAGGGACAGTTCATGTCAAGGCTCCAACCTTTGATGGAAGCAGTCACTGGGCAACGCATCTACGCCAATTTGAAGCTGCTGCATGTGGAAATAATTGGTCAGAGAAAGACAAGGCAGTTTCACTCGTTCTCACTTTAAAAGGACCTGCCACAGAACTGTTACAGCAAGTGCCACCTGACAGCCAAAACACCTTTGCCGAATTGATAAAAGCTTTAGAATTACGGTATGGGTATAAAATTTGTGAGATATGTACTGCACTCAGTTGAGAGCAAGGTGACAGCATTCCGAGTAGAGCCTTCAAGAGTTTGAAGCAAGTATCGACAGACTAATTAGACTGGCCTATCCTGAAGCACCAGAAGATTTTCGAACGAGGTTTGTGATGGAGACATTTACTGATGGTGTCCGAGATAACGAACTACAGCAAGTGTTACGAATGGCAAGAAACCAGAACAATTCGGATGCCCTGGTACATGCTTTGCAATTTGAGGCTGCCAAGTCAGTGTCTGGTTGGAGAAGTCATAAAGTGCGCACTTAAAGAAGAAGAAGACAATTCGTGTCAGACAATGAAGAAGAAGAGCAAGGAACACAGATCCAACGAGCAGTGCCACAGATCAAAGTAAGAATGGATGGAAGACCGAAGTGATATCGATGTGGGAAACCTTGACATCTACAACGAGATTGTCGGGTTAAAGTTCAGCAGCAGGGAAACGAGCAGTAGTCGGTACAAGGTGTGCTGACTAACTGGAGGAACGAAGCCCCTAGGCAATATGCAATTTCTACACTTCAGAGAAATAGCAGAAGCTTGGTGGTTACCAAATGCATTCAAGAAAGGCCAATCTCGATTACAGTTGACACAGGCGCAACAGTTTCAATTGTGCGCCCCGACGTGGTGAAAAAATCTCAAAACAATCTGGTGCTCTTGCAGCTTGCAGCTTACAGGTCTGTAAAGGTGTTTGGAAAAGTGGAGATACACCTGCGACTCGGTCGACATGAGTTTGATCATCAAGTACTTGTTGCAGATATTGTGGATGAAGCAATTCTTGGTGTGGACGTTAAGAACGCATATGGATTTATAGTCGACTTCAAAAACAATATCTTGAGAATCAGAAAAGAAGAGGTAATAAGAGGTAATGCTCTCCATAGTTAATACATCAGAAAAATCTTTAGACGTGATAAATCAATAGCCGTAACTGTTCCACCAAACTCTGAAAACTGGCTGTTTGGTGTTTGGTGAAACGTCAAACATGGCTGTTCTACCATGGTTAGAACCTAGGTAGATACTAGCGGCAGCCAGTGCTCTATATTCGAACCCCAGTTAGTCAGCACACCGGGCGTACTAATTGCCAGAAGTTTAGCAAAACCTAACAAAACCGGAAATGTACCTATTAGAGTGGCGAATATTTTGGATCAAGCTGTCACTTTACAAAGCAAAGTTAAAGTGTTGCTCCTAGGCAAATTGACTCCTGTGGCATGGGTAGCCGGAATGATGCAATGAAGATCCAGTGCTTCGGATACTTCCAAATTACCAGAGGAACTGCAGGAATTTTTGAACAGATCTTCTAATGACCTTTCAAGTGGTGAGGTAAAAGAACTCAGACAGTTTTTACACGAATTCAAAGATTCTTTTGCAGTTCGGGGCCAGTCATTGGGAAGAACCTCTCTTGTACAACATCGCATCAATACCAGGGATACAACACCAATATGCCAACCTCCTCGAAGGCCTCCATTATCTAAGCAAGAGGAAATGTACAGGACATATTGACAGAGGGAGTAATCAAACCTTCATCAAGTGCTTGGTCTTCTCCGGTAGTGCTGGTAGTGAAGACGGATGGTGGATTGCATTTCTGCATAGACTACCGGAAGTTGAATGATGTCACAAAGAAAGACTGCTATACTTTACCTCGCGTTGACGATACACTCGACACGCTGTCTGGAGTACAATGGTTTTCCACATTGGACCTGAAGAGTGGATATTGGCAAGTGGATCTTGATTAAGAAGACAAGGAAAAGACCACTTTCTCGACCCCAAGTGGCTTATTCAAATTTAACGTCATGCCATTTGGACTCTGTAATGCACCAGCAACATTTGAAAGATTGATGGACCTGGTACTCCGAGGCCTGACATGGAAAATTTGCCTTGTTTATTTAGACGATGTCATAGTCATTGGGAAGACTTTCAAAGACCACTTGGAAAACCTTAAGGAGGTTCTAACTAGAATTCACGGTGCCCAACTGAAGTTGAGCCCGAAGAAGTGTTCTCTATTCAAGAAGGAAGTACAGTATCTGGGGCATCTGGTTTCGGCATCGGGTGTTAGTGTGGACCCTAATAAAGTAGACACCATAAGAAACTAGCCAGTTACGAAGAGTAAACACGAAGTTCGGAGTTTTCTGGGGTTATGCTATTATTACAGACGTTTTGTGAAAGGCTTCGCTACTATTGCTAAACCACTACATGAACTAACTGAAAATAAACGAAACTTCCAATGGTCGAGAGAGCGTGACCAAGCATTTAGGACTTTGAAAATTGCATTATGTTCACAGCCAATTCTCACTTCCCCAGATTCCAAAGGCAAGTACATCATAGACACAGACAGAAGCAATACTGGTCTAGGAGGAGTTTTGTCTCAAGTGCAAAATGGTGAAAAACAAGTAATATCGTATTACAGCAAGACACTTTCTAAAGCAGAGAGAAATTTTTGCTTTACAAGGAGAGAGTTTCTGGCAATCGTCCGAACTTTGGAGCACTTCCATAAGTACCTCTATTGGAAGGGAGTTTTCACTACGCACCGACCATGCCGCGCTTGCCTGGCTCTTGAGATTTAAAAATCCGGAAGAGTAGTTGCCATGGTGGCTCGTACGTCTGCAAGAGTACAATTTCAAGGTACAACATCGGGGGGGGGGCCTGCATGGTAATGCGGATGGCTTATCATGAAGACCATGCTCGGAAGACTGCCAACATTGTCACAGAAAGGAAGAACAAAACACCAGCGAACATGTTCAAGCCATCACTGTAGACTTCCTGGCAGATGGATGGATGGCACAAGATTGTCGACAAGAAAAGATGACTGATGAAAAGATTGAACCAATCTTGACAGCAAAAGAGGAAGGTCGCTGCCTGGATTGGCAAGATATCTGAAGGGCTACTGGGCACAATGGGAATCCCTTACCTTAGAGAACGGATTGCTGAAAAGGGCTTGGGAAAGTGCAGATGGACGAGACGTGGTCATGCAGTTGATAGTTCCCCGAAGTAAAGTGCAGTCTGTTTTGAAGGAGATGCATGATGGAAAGCCTGAAGGCCATCTTGGCATTAACAAAACGGTTGACAAAATACGGAAGCAATTCTATTGGCTTCATCTTCGCCATGACCTAGTGGAATGGATTCGGACATGTGAAATATATGCTGCAAGCAAGGGCCTACACACCAGAAGCAGGGGAAAAATGAGACAGTATAATGTTGGACTGCCTTTCGAGAGAATTGCCATAGACATTGCTGGACCATTCCCAGTTACTGAAGATGGAAACCAGTACATCTTGGTTGTAGGTGACTACTTAACTAAGTGTGTGGAAGCCAATGCAATTCCAAATCAGGAGGTTGCCACTATGACAAAGGAGTTAGTTCACAACTTCTGTTGCCGTTATGGAGGTCCTATGGAAATCCATATGGATCAAGGGAGAACTTTCGAATCAGGAGTGTTCAAAGAATTATGCCGTCTACTTGGAATTCGAAAGATCGGGACAATGCCTCTGCATCATCAGTCGGACGGAATGGTTGAGAGATTCAATAACACACTTGAACAGCATCTTTCGAAGGTTGTTGATGAGAACCAAACAGACTGGGAATGCATACCACTATCCCTCATGGCATGTAGGTCATCAGTACATAACACAACCAGCATGACCCCAGCAAAATTGGTGTTTGGGCAATAGCTTCGTCTGTAATGTCTTAAACATTTTATAAAAATAAATACCAGAATATTACCTACCTGTGCCATCTTTTCTCCACACTTACCTTATACTCCACCAGAATACTACAGGGTCGCCAACATATTTTGGAGTGAAATATGTAAACTTTAACGCTCTTCCCATTAAGAAAAAAAAAAAACACTTGAATAATTTTGATGAATATTTAATTACGTAAATCAGAAGTTCTCACAGGCTCGTTAGACGAGTTTGATTGCAAGAAACTAGGAAATGGTTATGGCGAAATGACTACAATTAAAACATATTTATGTTAATAATCAATCTATTTTATTTTTATTCCATATTCAACTCTTTCTTTCTTTCTCTGTCTTTTTATTTGTTACTTCAATTAATTTCTATTATATAAAATTTCACTATACTAATCCCTACTTACAAACCAGTACTCTTTTACTTTTTATTTCTCCCTTTTTCCCTCACACACACTCTCACGCTCTTTATATTTCTGAATACCCCCCGTTTTATTTATTGAGCTCTTATTATAGTTTACTTTAAAACTTTAGGTCGACATATTTATTTCATCACTGTACTTAACTTCCCTCGTTATCCAAATCGTTCCGCCATCATTCGCCGTTCACTTTCACTTTCATCGCCACTAACACTGTTTTAATCATTCAATTTTACATACTCTCTTTATGTCACTGTCACTCTCTCTTCCTTATACTCTTTGTTTACTTTTTCACTAGATTCGGTAGGTCTCAGCTACTATAATTGCTTCGACCTACCGAAATTTCCGAGGCTACAATTATAACGTCTGTTACCGTTGATGGTGTTTTTTGACTGGGGCGAGTTGTGGGCTTGCAACTGTATACTATGCAGTCTTTCCATGCCCTGGACACGTGATTCCTCTGGCTCCCCTCACCGCCCCTGGTCTGGGTACATCAAAAAGTCTAGAAGTTAGAACTGCATGGTAAGATTAAAAGCACGTGTTCCGCTCATGATACACTCGTGATGTCAGACTAATTAATAAAAATTCATTACCTTATATGGATAGGTCTTGTTCACCACTTGTGTGATACAGTTAAATATAGCTATAATTACTTAAAACTTCCGGGCTGAAAGGCCGTGGTCGAATGCATGATGTAGTATAGCTAGACGTTTCGGCCACACCACCGGTGGCCATCTTCAGTAGCAAAAATGTTCGTAATAGGTGGTATGCCGAATAATTCGCCCAGTGAAATGGGAACAAGCAACAGTGAGAGAAGGCTACGCTGTTTCTATTTATAACTTTTTGGCCGCTTAAGGTGTATAACGCGAACCAATCAGAAGCCAGCTCATCATTCTCCACTCTGATTGGCCGTGGAAAATAAACCATGCCAGACACTATTAAAGGAGATGCTTTCACCCCGGCGGTTCATAGCGACAGACGCATTCTTGTGAATATGGATGGACTCCAAATGCAGGCGAGTGAAGTAACCCCGGACAGAAGACAACACCCGGGCTTCATCGAACATTACCCGGTGATCGTCGTGGGAAAGAGCGTGTTCAGCAATTGCGCACTTCTCCGGCTGGCCCAGGCGGCAGTATCTCCGATGTTCAGAGAGGCACGTTCGGACACTACGCTTCGTGGTGCCTATGTATACCTGGCCACAAGTACAAGGAATACTATACACCCCGCACGACGAGAGCGGATCCCTGGCGTCTTTTACCGGTCGCAGGAACTGCTGAATCTTTTTGGTTGGCTTAAAGATCGTCCTGACGCCCCGTTTAGTTAGCAGCTTGGCGATGCGGTCAGTCACGCCACGGATGTAGGGCAAGACAGCGGAGCCAACAACCTCGGGCAACACCGACTCGTCTGGCCTACCAGATCTTCTCGGCCGGGCAGCTCTCCTCACCTCCGCAGCAGAGTAGCCTTTGGACTGCAGTGCTTCCTCAAGATGCCGCAACTCATCTCTCATCTTCGAGATACTGAGGCTCACAGATCCTTTTAGCCCGGTCAACTAGAGTCTTCAGCACCGCCCGCTTCTGCCTAGGATGATGATTGGAGGACTTATGCAGATATCTGTGAGTGTGCGTTGGCTTCCTATAAACTTTATGCCCTAATCTGCCATCGGTCCTTTTCAGGACTAACACATCCAGAAATGCCAATTGATCACCGCTCTCGCGCTCCATCGTATACTGTATGCGCGGGTGCACAGCGTTGAGATGTCCAAGGAAGCGTCCCAGCTCTTCATCCCCATGGCTCCAGACCACGAAAGTGTCGTCAACATACCGCAGCCAACACTTCGGTTTCAGGGCCAAGCAGATGAGATACGGTTGGAAGCTGCCAGGGCCCTTAAAAGGGCCGCTCCGCCAAAATGCAATCTTCTGTCGGTGGAACTGCGGGCCTTGAGGGATTTGAGAAGGGATGACTCCATTGTCATCGTGCCGGCGGATAAGGGGAGCGCTACAGTGGTCTTGAACACCGAAGACTACCAGCGGAAGATTGAGGGTATGTTAGATCCGGCCACTTATCGGAGGCTGCACAAAGATCCGACTTCTACGGTCTTAAGAAAAACAGATTCTTTGGTGAAGCAATCTTCTCTAGCGTCTGATGTGAAGACGGCCGTCCGGTGTTCTGAGGCCCTTCCCCCTCATCTCTATGGATTACCAAAGATCCATAAGGAGGACGTTCCGCTGAGGCCCATCGTTAGTGCAATTGGCTCGCCGACGTACAACTTGGCTAAGCACCTCACTGGATTGCTCATGCCGCACATCGGGCATATGGATTCATTTGTCCAGGACTCTTCTCATTTCCTCCAGAGGATCCGGGATTTGGTGCTGTAGCCTGGCGATGTGCTTGTGAGTTTCGATGTGGTCTCTCTTTTCATGATGGTCCCTGTCCAGGAGGTCTTGGGGTATATAGGTGAACTGTTCCCGGCGGACATTACTGCTTTGTTCCGGCAGGTTCTAACAACGACCTATTTCGAGTGGAACGGCGGCTTTTACGAACAGTTGGATGGCGTCGCTTTGGGAAGTCCTCTCAGCCCTATGGTTGCAAACTTCTACATGGAAAAATTTGAAGAGTTGGCAATTTCATCTGTGCCACTGAAGCCGAAGTGTTGGCTGCAGTATGTTGACAACACTTTCGTGGTCTGGAGCCATGGGGATGAAGAGCTGGGACGCTTCCTTGGACATCTCAAAGCTGTGCACCCGCGCATACAGTTTACGATGGAGCGTGAGGGCGGTGATCAATTGGCATTTCTGGATGTGTTGGTTCTGAAAAGGACCGATGGCAGATTAGGGCATAAAGTTTATAGGAAGCCAACGCACACTCACAGATATCTGCATAAGTCCTCCAATCATCATCCTAGGCAGAAGCGGACAGTGCTGAAGACTCTAGTTGACCGGGCTAAAAGGATCTGTGAGCCTCGGTATCTCGAAGATGAGAGATGAGTTGCGGCATCTTGAGGAAGCACTGCAGTCCAAAGGCTACTCTGCTGCGGAGGTGAGGAGAGCTGCCCGGCCGAGAAGATCTGGTAGGCCAGACGAGTCGGTGTTGCCCGAGGTTGTAGGCTCCGCTGTCTTGCCCTACATCCGTGGCGTGACTGACCGCATCGGCAAGCTGCTGAGTAAACGGGGCGTCAGGACGATCTTTAAGCCAACCAAAAAGATCTATCACTTCCTGCGACCGGTGAAGGACGCCAGGGATCCGCTCTCGTCATGCGGGGTGTATAGTATTCCTTGTACGTGTGGCCAGGTATACATAGGCACCACGAAGCGTAGTGTCCGAACGCGCCTCTCTGAACATCAGAGATACTGCCGCCTGGGCCAGCCGGAGAAGTGCGCAGTTGCTGAACACGCTCTTTCCCACGACGATCACTGGGTAATGTTCGATGAAGCCCGGGTGTTGTCTTCTGTCCGGGGTTACTTCACTCGCCTGCATTTGGAGTCTATCCATATTCACAAGAATGCGTCTGCCATTATGAACCGCCGGGGTGGCAGCATCTCCTTAAATAGTGTCTGGCATGGTTTATTTTCCATGGCCAATCAGAGTGGAGAATGATGAGCTGGCTTCTGATTGGTTCGTGTTATACACCTTAAGCGGCCAAAACGTATAAATAGAAACAGTGTAGCCTTCTCTCACTGTTGCTTGTTCCCATTTCACTGGGCGAATTGTTCGGCATACCACCTATTACGAACATTTTTGCTACTGAAGATGGCCACCAGTGGTGTGGCCGAAACGTCTAGCTATTCGACCACGGCCTTTCAGCCTGGAAGTTTTAAGTAGTTATAGTGACACCGGCCATGAAAGCCTATGTACTTAAATATAGCTGTTGACTCAACTACGCTTTGTCCCCACTCTCAACTCGTACCTGACACTGCCTGTTACCAAATCTTAGATAGACGGGTTTATGTTAAAAATGATTCAAAAAATGGTTTTACCCCGTTTGTCCCATTACACGTCTTCCTGGGACTTGCTGTTTGGATCACCTGAGACTCAGTCCCAGGAGCCACAGAACTATTCCTCGCAATTAGAAAACCAACTGCGAGAAGTGACTCGCTTAATAAGAGGATGGCTGAAGATTGCCAGTGATAAAATGAAAACTCGGTATGAAATTTGCAGCGATAGTGTGGGTTTCCAAGAAGGAGATCAGGTCTGGTTGTTCAACCCAAAGCGCCGTTGTGGTCACTCACCTAAGCTTCAGACTAACTACACTGAAAAAAGGAATCAACGATGTTATTTATCGGATTCAACAGGAAGGACAGCGAACGTTCAAGGTCGTCCACCTAGATCGCCTGGCTAAGTATAACTTGAGAGATGGTTTGCCAGTTCGGGATGAACAGGCTTAAGGAGGGGCAGTGTTATGACATTACAGAACAATATATGTGTCTCTTGAATGTTCCAGATGAATCTGGCTATAATGTTGTGTGCATATGTGATTTCAAAATGCATTCGTGAGATTTTTCTAGACGCCGCCAGCCGCGCGGACTGTGTCAAGGCGGCAATCAATTACATCGTAGTGTAGAGTTAATGCATAGTATGTGGAATGTTCTGGGTTTTGGCAGGGTATAAATACAAGTACTCCGCGACATTCAGTCAGTTATTATTGGGCGATTACTCAGTGAGTTTGAGTTGCAAATTATTACAGTGCAGTTCGTCGTATTGTGGCGGAGTGTTACGTGTTTTATAATTGTGCTGGACAGTTGTAATACAATAGTGGTTTATATCAGTTAACATTTTTATTGCGTGTGAAGAATTTTATTTGATTTGTTGTAAGATACTCTCTTGTTAATTACAAACTGTTTAATTGTGGTAATTGAAGCTGGTGATTAATGACGTAATTGGTGTCTTGTATTTTGTTTTCCACAATTCCACTGTATATTACGGCGATCAAGTAGACCATCGTAACAATATATTCATCTCCAGAAACAAGAAACTTCTTACTTTTCAGTCATAAAAGTGACAACACTATGTATATAAAATTAAACATTTTTTTAGGTACTATTTCTTTTATAAAATTGCTTAACTACTACAATTTTTGTTTAGACAAAGCTTTTCGTCATCTCTGACATCATCAGGTCTTGAACAACTATTCAACAGGTGTTGTTCAAGACCTGATGATGTCAGAGATGACGAAAAGCTTTGTCTAAACAAAAATTGTAGCAGTTTAGCAATTTTATAAAAGAAATAGTAAGGATGGCTGCTAATTCAAATAATATGGAGAATTTTTTAGGTGTTGAAGTTTTTCTTTTAGTTTTCAGTAACACTATTATTTTTGGTTTATTTTTTTACTATTTATGGTTTACTATTAATACTATTTATATTTTTCGGTTAATCGGATCAATTTTGACAGTTGTACGTAGCTTTTGTGAAAAAAATCACTGAAGAATGTATATTTAAAATTTCTGTAATTCTACTACACAAACAAAATTCTATTATCAGCATCCATGTCAAGTTTCTTCATTTTATTTGATCAAAGGTGCTGATTTAATGAAAATATAGCTCTATATTTGCATTATGTGCAGGAATAGTGAACAAAAACAGTTATTGTTAAAAATTTCAAATTACAGTCTGCTTTTCCATAGTTGAAATGTTTCCCACTTGCTAAAAGTTCTCTATTATGTATCTGTGTTGTGTTCTAAATTTCCACAAAAATGTTTTATAAATGAAATGTGGATTTTTAGATTTGGTTGTTCATGACATTTTCAAGAATCAGTAATAGGTAATTCACTATTTCCAAGTATGGAACACTTATTTGTGGATTAAATACACCTTCTGACACATGTTGTAAGATTGTCTACAAATAAATTCTATAAGGCCAATAAAATGATAGATTTTTGGATAGATTTATCAGATGTGAAGGTGGTAGTGATGGAAGCAGCTAAAGTGGCAGAGGCTGAGCTTGTAAGGTATTTTCATGAAGCAAAAATGGGAGTCCTGAGCCATCTGCTGAAGAGATTATTTGTAAAGTATAACACAAGTGTGTCCATTGCGAAAGGCTGTTTAGTGCTGCTGGACTCATTTTAGGGGACAGGCGAGTATAATGACAAACATTTTGAAATGGAGCTTTTGTTAAAATTGTATAAGTTTTTGAAGTAATAACTGTAAAGTTAACAGTAATTAAATTTGTTTATAAACTCATTAATTACATATTTTAATCTGATTTTAATTATTTCAACACCCAAAGTAGTTTGCTCAGTAACAATAAAACAAAAAAAGAAAAACAAAACAGTTTTAACTATTAACTTTTAATCAGTTACTTTTATTTTAACTTTAACTTTGTTAATTTTTTGGGACATTAACTTTAACTTTCCCAAGTGTGATTAGAAGGAAACTAATAACATATTACATAGAATAGGTGCACAGTGTTATCTGTAAGAGAAATAAAAATAAGTTTATTAAGAAAACACAAGAGGAAACAAAACTAAATATAGTCATTAATATTGAACAGGAAGTAGACTGCTGACTTTGTAATAATGACTAACTGTGTAATCAGAATTATGGTTACAAGTATAGGGTGCGGCAGAAAGATCTGACAGTTTACAATTTGTTATTGTGTCATGTGGAAAAGTTATGGGATGGTGGGCTCTACACTCGCTGCCATTTCAGTTGCCATGAAGCCATGGAACGTGATGCACCACGCTTTCACTCTTGTAATGTTTTTTAAAAACAATGATTGTATTGTGCTGACCCATAGAAGATTTTATCAACATTTCAACAATGGTTAGGTGCCTACTCGGAACATGGTATTGTTGTGGGTGGAGAATTTCAGAGGGGCAGCAGCAGCAACAAAACGAAAAACAATGGGGGGCCCTGTGATCCATACAAACTCCTGAAAACATCGAAGGAGTAAGGCAGGCCAATGAGGCTAACTCTTGCTGTTCAGTGTGATGTCATTTCTCTGCACTAAATAACTCTGACCCAACTGATAGAAGAATTTTGCATTCGGACTTTCACCCCCATTCCTACAAAATGATGCCATCCATGAACTGGCTCCTCCTGACTGGGAAAAACATCAATTTGTTGAAATGTGGAGGGTAAGAAATTGAACTTATTGGTCTGAACTGAATCCAAGACACAATGTTTGGACAGTGAATGGACAGCGTTCACAAGTGTCCACTTCACACAGAACAGATAACAGTGTGGTGTGTGGTGGTAAATTTTGGCATAATTGCTCATATTTTGTTGAGGAAGTTACAGGAAATGCAAATCAGTAAATTGTGATGCTACAACACTTCGTGCCCCAGGACATTGCAGAAGGCACATAAACCATGCCATTGTTGCACAAGATGGGATAACTGCTCACATATCAAGGACTTCGATGTAAGTGCTAAAGAGAATGTTTCCAGGATGCTTCATTTCCCCCATGGACACAACGCATGGTTCACCTGATCTTTTGGTAAATAATTTTTTTTCCTGTGGGGATACATAGACAAACTATGCTCATCACCAGAAATAAGAGTAGCAATTGAATGTGATGTAACTGCCATACCAAAAAACATGCCCCAGTCTGCGATGAAAAGTTTCATAGACCGTCTCCAGCAATGTGTTGACAAAAACAGATGACATTTATAATGATGTTATTTTCTGTACTTAATTTTTGTGTTATTAAATTATTTCTTGTGGTAAAACTAATGGCAAAAATATGTGTTTATGATGAGAAAATGAATAAAAATCAACTCATTGTAATTACTGTGTAACTTCATTTCAAAAGCAGTCTGGTATATCTGCCACACTGTATGTTTGTTAACCTTTTCGTGGCGGGGATTGGTGAGCGACCTTGGTGATGGAACGGCCGACAGCTGTCGCAGCAGCGGGGTGCTTGTAGGCTAAGCAATTACAGTGCTCTTCCTGCTGCTTACGCTAACTCAAACTTTACGTATTGTAACGATTATTATGTTTTATTTAAAAGTTTTCCATCCTCATTTTTGACGCAGGTTTTGGACTGCCGCTGGCTGAGTTAAAATTTTTTTTTAATTTAATTTTTTTTAAATTATTTTTTAATTATTTTTTTAATAATTAATGGTTGATACCTTTACTTGGTGAAAATCCATTGTAAATTATAGTAAAAAATAAAACCATAAAATAGTTTTAGTGATTTCCGCTCGTCAATTTATTAAAATTATAAAACCATGACAGCTGTTTCGGCAGCACAGTGCCTTCATCAGATGGTGTAAGCTGACTAATTTTCGTACAAACAATACAGAATAAATTAATAAACACAAATATTTAAATGTATTATTAAATGATCAGTTAGATCTAAATAGCAAGCCTCTGCTTAATTTGTATAAATAGACTTGGTATATGTTATGTTATATGTTTGTGTAATGTGTATAAATCTTATTGACACGAGATTACTATCGCTCTCTATATAACAGCACTTGTATTATATTTTATATTCTGTATTGTTTGTACGAAAATTAGTCAGCTTACACCATCTGATGAAGGCACTGTGCTGCCGAAACAGCTGTCATGGTTTTATAATTTTAATAAATTGACGAGTGGAAATCACTAAAACTATTTTATGGTTTTATTTTTTACTATAATTTATTATTTTTTTGTTATTTTTTTTTTATCATAAAGGCTACAATTACTACATTAAATTATTGAAACATAAATGTTTTTAATTATTATATCTAATAATTTTTTAACGTATGGTATTTTTCAAAACACGGCACCATCAAAGTGCAACATCACACTTTTTGCATCTAATTCATGTCATTTTTCATTGTGAATGAGATGCACAGACCACGCACCGTCTTTGGGGTATTTCTTTTTTTCTGTTCCTGGAAGAAACGCTGGGTAATGACCATCTTTGTGTTCCAGTCGAAATGGAGACTCCTCTTCTCTTGTTCTTCGTCCACCCGTATTTTTTCTAATTCCCCATGAAATTTATCTAGCAACTGGCGGATAAGTTCTAAATGAAATTTAGCAAGGGGCAATTTTTGTTTTTTGTGTATTCCATACATTCTTTTTGCATTGAGCACACACAAATCCGTCACATGAAAAAAAATGTTATACCACTTTATTGTTTTACGTATGCACTGTACCGAACTTAGCATCATGTGTGTTTTGTCCATGGCACCCATTGATTTATTATAGTCTACCACACATGCGGGTTTAATTTTTTTTTGGCCCGTTGTATGTTCTTTTTTGTCAGTTTCTACCATCTGTGGTCCATGCACAGTAGAAAGCATCCAAACTTCTTTGTTGTTCATCCATGTCAGTGCAAGAAGTCTTCCAGATGACCTGAACTGTATTTCACTTTTTTTCAGTTTCTCGGACATCGGCGACATTTTTTCTATTTTTCCGCACTGTACCGCATTTGTCAATTTTTCATTGAGCTATAAAAACAAATCAGGACTCAAATACCAATTATCGAAATAAATGGTGTGACCCCGGTTTAAATACGGCAACAACAAATTTACAACATCACCTGATTTTCCCCAGTCAGTGTTTCCAGACATAATTTCTGTTCTGACACCAGCATAGATAATGTAATCATAATTGCTAATATATAATAGATAGATAGATAATATAATTGCTTTCTACGTCACAAAGAACAAGAATTTTAATACCGAAACGGGTACGTTTTTTGGGTATATACTGTTTGAATTGGAGACGACCTTTGAATACCAACAAACATTCGTCAATTACTAAATTTTCAAATGGATTTAAGGCCTTTCTAAATTTGTTTCTTGTGTGTTCGACTATAAGCCGTATTTTTACAAGGCTAACTTGAGTAGGGGTCGAATTGTCACAAAAATGTAAAAGTTGCAGAATTAGTTTAAATCGGTCCCTAGACATAAATTTTGGGAAATATCGGCGTCAGTAATAGCAAATCCTTTGCCCAATATTCATCTATTTCTAATTTTTTTACTCTTGGCATCAGCAGTGAACATGCCAAAAAGCAATAAAATTCTGCAGGCTCTATATCTTTCCAATGAGACAATCGGGATGGTAATGTCAATTTCGCGGTAACAAATTTGTAATAATTATTTATTTCTGTGCAAATGACAGAAATAAATTCTAAGGGGAAAAAATTAAAAAAAAATTAAGTGAGTTGCCGTGTCTTCGAAACTAATTTGTAACCCGCTAACTGCTTTATCAAAACAGTGACATTTTGTCGCAGGACTGTTGGCCGACCAATCGTAAATTCTTTTTCGCTTCTGAAGATTTCTTTCTTCTCCTCCTCCTCCTCCTCCTCCTCCTCCTGGAAGAATAATAGTAGCATTAAATTATAGGAATTTTGTTGTGAAGGAAAGGTAAAGTTATAATCTTTGAAGTTCCATTCTGAATTGCATTATTGTTTGTGTATCTAGTTTTGTAATTAGGCAAAAGTGAATTTAAAAATCCCATGACTTTATCTTTTCATTCAGTGAAACAATGTGCTTCTTTTCATTTCTAGTTTCTGCCTCTCTAACTGCAACACATATTGCCCACTTGCAGCTCGGACAGTAGTCCTCTTTCAATAGCCTGTGGCAGAAACCTGAGTGGACGTGGGCGTGGGAGATGCTGATTGTGATGCAAGCAAGTCAGTCTATGAAGTTTCTCATTGTTGTGGGAAGAAGTGTCTTAATTGAATTAATGTTTTTCATCTATATCCTCAGCCATATTAGTGTGGGTTGCCGGGGTAAAAACTGGTCCTTTAGAAAGAGCAAACTTTGAAAGTATGGCCAGAAATTAGCAGTTTTATTAGGAGCAGTGTTGCTAGATCTAGTTTTCATCCATTTTTTTTTATCTTGTCTTAAATGCTTCCAAGTTTACTTCGCAAACCCATCTGCACCATGAATAAGAGAATGGACTTATATGAACATTTGTTTAATAAACTTTTCAAATGTATAATTTTCATATACCCAGAGACGTTGTTGGGTCAGTGGCTTTAACAAAAATTAAAAAATTTTTCAATTGTAATAAGTAAAATTGTTGTTGTTAAGTTGAAGCTCACTGTATTTGCTATTTTTTCTCATAATTAACAAAAACATAAATATAATATGGTATATACGTATGCAAATCATGTATTAACTGCATGTAAGATTACCCTGCCTATTTAATAATTTCACTTACCAATTCACCCAAGTTGTGCTGCTATTGTTGTCCACTAAATTTGTCCATTTGTTTGAGGTATACCTGACGTGGTGATTCCTATGACATTTGTACCATATTTCAGGGCAATTTTCAACTTCTAAAATAAGTTTTGTACGGCACTCATTATTTTGTTCAAGAATATAAAACAGCTGTATGAAACACAGAACAACCCTAACTGTTTACACTTTACCGGGAAGTGGCACCCCCATTTTATCATAATAGTTTCCAGAAAAAATATAATAATCGAGAAGAAGAAATTTATCAAGAGATTTAAAGAACACCTACCAAAAAAGAAACCCTAAACCACCTCATCAAATTACGCACTCCACCTAATAAACGAAAACCATAATTACACCGGATTCAAAGAGAACATGGAGCCGATACATGTTTGTAATAAAGGTCATTTCCTGAATGCTTCAGAAGAGTTTGAAATATACAAGGCATCCAAAGTAAATAAAGAGCAGTTACTCAATGATCAGCTATCTTTTTAATCCAATAAATTATATGATACCGCGTTGATGATAAGCGATGAAGCACGAACACGGGCTAGTTGACGATCGGAGGTCGACCGGTGCACTGAGTCGCTTTTAACGTGTTCATGTGTTTGTGTTATATGTTAATTTAGTCAGTGATTTTTGTGCGTGTGTTTTTATGTATAAACATTTTAATCATTTCGATGAGCCCTATGTTTTAGGGAATAATAAATTTTTTACTGTACCTGAAGATGGGGATTTAGTCCCTGAAACATGTTGTATGTAAAAAACTGAGATCGCATAGTGGATTATACAAGGTAAAAAATTCTTAAGTTAAAAAATATAATTTGTGTATAAGGCGCATCTATATTTGCGATGAGAAATTTATTTGGGCATAGAAAAATATACATTGTTTGTATATTATACTGTGCAGAAAAAGTGTTCCATACACAATAATAGATAAAATGTATTTACCATGCCTATTTATTTGTAAACACAAAATATAAATATTAAAAGCATGTAATGTTTAAAACAACTTAAAACTTACACAAATCATAGTTTTATTTTAGCTTGTTGATTTTAGTTTTTCACTAGCACATAACATTCTATATCTGTTTCTGAAGAAGGCAGTGTTGAATTACTCTCCTCTTCTGATACACCTTTGTTTAACGTGTCCTGTTGATCCGACTGGCACAGATTTCGCACTTTTTTCATCAATCCTCATGGCCATTTTCTATATCCCAAAAGACAAAACACTGGTGTGCATTCCCAATTTGAGATGAATCAAAATTGTTCATACACCTTGTTTGTACAATAAATCGACGGAACTCAATTTTATTTTTGTACTCTCAAGGTAAACGTTGAGCCAGATAGGTCTCTTCAAATCAAAAGGCCATGTGTACAAAGAAACCATACAGACCAACCAAGACTATCACGAAATTGTGTATTGTCTATTTCAAAACACTGAGCGGTTTCCTGGCTTGAATCCAAATCATTTCATTAGTAATGACGAAAGTCTTACTTTTATAAACTTGACTAGGAGCTTTTCTACTTCTGGAAACTTAGCTTTTTACCACAGAAGAATGCTGATCACGACGAGAGGTAATGTTTAATTTTTCTTTTAGTTTTTTCTACTCCCAAACATTATGTTCTGCTACATAAAATGTACGCAATGCGGCAAATTTAACCGACGTTGCACAACTCTGTACATTCTGACCATACATGTGTAAATCTACAGTTTAGCATGTAAATTACATTATTCATGTATAATGTGCACCCATTTTTTTGGGAAGAAAATCTGGGTAAAAAAGTGCGCATTATACAGTGAAAATATGGTATTTTGGATAGAATAATGTGTGGTTACAGTGGGGAAATTTCCTTGAAGCAACCAGTCAAAGCTCAGAACTATTCCGTGTGCGATGTGAAAAAACAAACTTGTTTGCTATCCAAGGAATATCAGTGATGAGATTATCTGGTATGCAATGTGTGATCTGCTTCAGTATGCATGGTGCTGTATAGATACACAAAAGTTTGTTTTCATGTTGACTATAATCTGTGTGAGCATTCTGTTATAGTATTCCGTGCTTTGCACTTAGCCTACGTTTTTAAACCTAATAACAATATCGTCTTAATACACGTCCATGTTTGTCTTGGATAATTGTCATGACTCATAATAAATTGTTATATTATTAATTAATTGCCTTTTTATTAATTTATTATTACACTTGGTAAATCTTTTATACTTTCGGCTAGTGCAACAGCCATTTTGTCTAGTACCAACTTATACTCACCATGTCCAGGATCTCGTTAGACGTATTGGAAAACCATATGGTTGTTTGAAATAACTACTAATTCACATTAAATGTTCTAATCAATGTTACTTTATTAAATTCAAAAAGAAAAGAAAAACATCATCAAGTTATATTGTTTCTGTTAAAATACAAAATTTCCTTTCTCCATCGTACATTTTAACTTTAATGATATTCCAAAAGAAGTATTCATAACATAGATCATTTGTTTAAAATCGTCTGAAAAAATAAGAAATAATATAACTACAAATTATTATGCTACAAATATCACCCATAACGAAAACCAGCGCTTTCACACACACACACACACACACACACACACACACACACACACACACACACACACACACACACACACACACACACACACACACACACACACACACACACACACACACACACACACACACACACACACACACACACACACACACACACACACACACCTTCCCCAGTTTTTAAGAGCTCATATTTAGTTTAATTTCACCCCTCTGTTCTTGTGTTACGAAAATAATAAAATTTGATAATTTTTGTATTTCCTTGTATGTACTTAGCTGAATTTGAATCCGATTATTAGTCCAGAAGACGTCACATTGTTTTACGTGTGCACTTTTATTTTTAAATCATTAGTTCCGAACTGTGTTAATGTAAATAAACTGTTAATCACTTTTAGTATGATTTGCTAAATAACATTTTTAAATCTATTATTCACATTTTAGAAGGTTTTGCGGCCGATACAAAGAACTTCGCACAAAACCCGGCAAGTCGGGGACGCACAATACATCTCGCGTCCGTCATTTATAGATGGTAGTAGCCGACTGCTTTGTTTGCTGAGAGTGTCTGACGAAACTGGTGACACACCTCGTTATGTAATGCGCTGATGCAACACATCGCCTGATCGTCCGTTATATAATTTGTTTTTTGCTGTTACATAAGGTGTTTACCGTTGTGTTGTGTCCTTGAACTGACTTTGGCACAGTTTGTCGGTTATTGAATCTGTTCATATAAAATATTATTAAATAATTCTGCATTCAACGCCTCAAGCAGTGCAGCCACCGTCGCGATCGCTCCAAACAGCAAATTTACCTCTCTTTATAAATTTTTGTCCCTATCATCACAAATGTTATTTATTATCATAAAAAAATACAAATTGTGTTATATTGCCTCAGGTAGGCCCAAAATGCCCCGCTACAATACCCCCTCAATGAGATATTTTATGCCGAAGCATAAAAAATCTCATTGACACATTCATACTTGCTAAAGGGATCAGCCAGGATATGTCGCCACAACCCCCTTTACGGTTTACAAACAAAAAATATAATCAACTCACCCTTGGTCCGGTGACTGTGACCGCATCTGCATGACAATACTGGACTTCTCTCTCGAGATCCCAACACCGTAGAGTCAGACAGATACTCAACGCCCCTGCTCTGACGCGCAGGCCAGCTCAGGTCCGCCGCCACAGCATCACCAAACACTGAAACAACAAATCAAAATATCAAATAGTGGCCTTATACAACACCATATCCCCAACTGATCTGTTCCCCCCTAGCGGTGCTGGTTTGCGCTAAGAAGCACTGGTTTTGTTTCTACTTACTTCTAACATATCCGAATACCTAACAACTTAATCTAACATAAGAAAACATAGTACATTAATAATTCACATTGTTATCATTATCTAAAAATAAACATGTATTTAAAATTTACACATTTTACCTCATTAAGTTTGCATAAAAAATCAGAAAATTACATTTTAATCTCAATTTAACTTTTATTACTTCGTTTCTCAAATTTTTTTTTTTTCAACTTCGTGTTACACATCATTTCATTTATTATTCCCTTTCATTAATTTGGGTGATTCTCCGTTATTCATTATAATTCACTTTATCAACTTGGCATTTACCCATAATCTTACCCCTTTTATTACTCTAACGCTCCCTTACAAAATCTTTACCTAGTATGACACCCCTCTATCAAAAATTCTACTAACCCTTCTCTACCTCTAACTACTTACTACTTTAACCCCATTCGCCACCTTCTCTCAATATATAAAAAAAATACTCTCTAACCCTTTGTACATAGGATACGTGTTTCCCCCCCCCAAAAAGCTCAATTCCCGTTCTCTGGTTCCTGGATTCTACCTAAGGCAACCCCTTCCCACTAAATCTATACCAAATCCCGTCCCAACCCTTATGTTGCGGACTCCCACACTACACTACCCCCTACTACAAAATTGCCATCCCCAAAATCTCAATCTCATTACCTTACTACAACTACAACAAAATAACAACATCAAAATAAACAATATATCGCCCAAAACTCTACAATTATTCTCCATTACTACTGTGTCTCCACTTATACTTCTCAAAATTCTATAATATACATTAATTCGAAACAACCTTACATTATTTTCATCTCTACTATTTCTTTAACTTTGACTTCAATCTGGACAGAGCTATATGTCCCACAAAAATTCAATTTGAATTGATTCAAACATTTTATTCAAACAATTACTATCACCCGTTTCTATCTTTTGCAACCACTTTAGCTATCACAAATTTATTTAATTTTTATTTAAAATCTATAAATCTATAAAATCTAAAATCTATAAACACATTGAAAACATATTATTATATTTTTATAATCCTTATTCCTAACATACTAAATACAATTAACACAATAAGTCTTAATAAACACATTATAGGAAGTATTTAGTGCATCTATCTTCAAATCAAAACAAAATTATTGAGTAGCAAATCATCATGATTAAAATACAACAAATTTTTAATACGTTATCCATCTGGATAACCTCCCAGCCACACACACTATGACCCCCCCTGGACTGTGGCGTCCAGTTGCGTCCACAAGGACTGAGGTTTTGGAGGAATGTTACATCTCCGTGTCCTTGCTTCTGCTTTACATTTGAAAAGGTATAGATATCAACATATCTTAGTCTATATTTACGCACCCTTACTGCGGTTCTACCACCTGTCTATGCTACCCCCAAGCGGGCAGAGTGGCAGCCGCTGTTCCATAGTTTGGTGATTCCCCTTAATTTCACCCCCCATCAATTTCAAAATACACCTTTACAACGATAACAGCTATGGCCAGTTATGGTCAGCGCGTAATCGTAATGTGCCCCAACCATAGCTGTTAAAGCTAAACCAATTCCACGGTCAAGGTTTGGTGAGGCCGTGACCGCCCGAAAATTTGGGGAATCACAAGTAAAATATCTTTTGTAACATTAAATTTAAGAATTTATACTTAAATGACATTTTATTAGTTTGGATGGTGTTTTACCCTCCTTTATATGTAAGGTTACATGTATTTGCTATCTAAAATATTAAATACAAAATTTACAACCTTCCACCATGGCAGTTCCACACTACACTGTTATGTCACTTCATTGAGCACCAAACTACCCCCCAAAATTATCCCCACATCTTGTATAATACATTACATAACATAATAAACCAATAAACGTTAACCTTGATTATTAGTATACATTTAAACAAACAATTTTTTCTTTTAAGTAATTTATATAAAAATTTATAAACATTATTATTTAAAATTTTTCATTAACTTATTTTTTATTTATCATCATTATTTATTTATCCTGTGTTACAATTAGATTATTCAAAATTTTCAAAGTTATTATTAATCTATATTTTTAACCATTATGATATTTCACAAAATAAACCATTTAACATTTATTTATTTATTCATTAATTATTATTAAATTAAAATCTCATCAAACAATTTAAATTCATTATAAAAATTCAAACACATAACATTCAATCACAATATCTAAACATCTCAAATTATTTACTTCAACTGATTATTAAAACACAACATATTTCAATAATATCAAAATTTACAAATCATTAATTATTGTCTTCATAATTATTTTTTATTATTTAATTAGGATGCAAAATATTCATAATATTATTATTATTATCACAACATTTTCTAGTACATATACACCTAACCTTTCATACTACACACAAATGAATTCACTATATTATTTACAAAGTATATAACTATTCCATTGTTTCACACTTCATATGTCCAAATCTGCAAGGTCATTACCAAAATTTACAGTAGTCAACAATGTCTATTCACTGATTTTTATTTCAACCTCCATCGTCATATAAATATCTAATATATTTGTAACATGCATCATTTTTATCTACATACCATTTATTATTATTGTCCTTATCATAATAACCCATTACTTTTATTCCATTCATTATACCATTATAAATCTTGTCAACATAGGTTAGGATTGTCCAGCCTACATCAGTATTATCGTTTAACGTCAGGTAATTTGTTTTATCATTTTTATATTCCGCAACTATCACGTCAGGTAAGTCATTATCATTTATAAAAATATTCTCAAAATAATTCTCTCTCTCTCTTCCAACAGGTAAGTACTTTATATAGTTTATATTCACCCCTACTACTCTTTCTCTCAATTCATCATAATTTCTTTTTAACCTATACAATTCTATCTCTCTCTCAATACACAACTCTCTCTCTTCATAACACCACATCACACTCTCATAATTATTACAGACAGAGGGTACAACATTATACAACATCAATATACTCTTTACTTCATCTACTAATACGGGTCTCTTGCCCTTCATAAAAAACAACATTTGTGAACACTCTGGTTCAAAATTTTTAATGGGGAAATTTACCCTCTGCCCACATTCAACTACTATATTATTCTTCCACTCTCTCTCTACTTCATAAACACTCATTAACATTTTATTATCACATTCTAAAACTTCATCAGTACTATTTTTGATTATATTCTCATCATTTGTCTCTCCATTATTCTTTACCCCCACTATACTCTCAAAATTGTAATTAATATCATTATCATCACTAGTCATTATTTTATTATCTAACACTACCTCTCCCACTATTTCGTCATTTTTAATACTTGTCATACTTATAACATTGTCACCTAACTTCTCAACACTCTGTTCTAATTTATTTAAACTGGTTCTTATTGTTTGATTAGTATTCTCTAAACATTCATTCATTTCTTTGATTTGGGTTTTTAACTCATCGAATTTACTGTCCTGAATATCAAATTTATCATTGAAATTGTTATTCTGAATATCAAATTTACTGTTCATTTTCTCTAATTGCTTTAGTATAGCACTCATCATATCATTTTCTTGTATCTTAGCCATTTTTCTTAAGATCTTTTAAATATATTTCTTTGTAAAATAGTTTTATATGTAACATAATTATTATTAAAAAAAAATATTCTACTCACCTATACTACAAAAACATGACATAACCTTATTTTATACGTCTATTTTACGTATATATCAAAATTTCATTTCCTACTCCAAACAACCATATCATTTCTACAACAGGTCCACATTTGCATAATTAAATTTATGCAAACGGTCCAGCTGGTCGGGCGCCATTGTTATATTATTAATTAATTGCCTTTTTATTAATTTATTATTACACTTGGTAAATCTTTTATACTTTCGGCTAGTGCAACAGCCATTTTGTCTAGTACCAACTTATACTCACCATGTCCAGGATCTCGTTAGACGTATTGGAAAACCATATGGTTATTTGAAATAACTACTAATTCACATTAAATGTTCTAATCAATGTTACTTTATTAAATTCAAAAAGAAAAGAAAAACATCATCAAGTTATATTGTTTCTGTTAAAATACAAAATTTCCTTTCTCCATCGTACATTTTAACTTTAATGATATTCCAAAAGAAGTATTCATAACATAGATCATTTGTTTAAAATCGTCTGAAAAAATAAGAAATAATATAACTACAAATTATTATGCTACAAATATCACCCATAACGAAAACCAGCGCTTTCACACACACACACACACACACACACACACACACACACACACACACACACACACACACACACACACACACACACACACACACACACACACACACACACACACACACACACACACACACACACACACACACACACACACACACACACACACACACACACACACACACACACACACACACACACACACACATACACACACACACACACACACACACACACACACCTTCCCCAGTTTTTAAGAGCTCATATTTAGTTTAATTTCACCCCTCTGTTCTTGTGTTACGAAAATAATAAAATTTGATAATTTTTGTATTTCCTTGTATGTACTTAGCTGAATTTGAATCCGATTATTAGTCCAGAAGACGTCACATTGTTTTACGTGCGCACTTTTATTTTTAAATCATTAGTTCCGAACTGTGTTAATGTAAATAAACTGTTAATCACTTTTAGTATGATTTGCTAAATCACATTTTTAAATCTATTATTCACATTTTAGAAGGTTTTGCGGCCGATACAAAGAACTTCGCACAAAACCCGGCGAGTCGGGGACGCACAATACATCTCGCGTCCATCATTTATAGATGGTAGTAGCCGACTGCTTTGTTTGCTGAGAGTGTCTGACGAAACTGGTGACACACCTCGTTATGTAATGCGCTGACGCAACACATCGCCTGATCGTCCGTTATATAATTTGTTTTTTGCTGTTACATAAGGTGTTTACAGTTGTGTTGTGTCCTTGAACTGACTTTGGCATAGTTTGTCGGTTATTGAATCTGTTCATATAAAATATTATTAAATAATTCTGCATTCAACGCCTCAAGCAGTGCAGCCACCGTCGCGATCGCTCCAAACAGCAAATTTACCTCTCTTTATAAATTTTTGTCCCTATCATCACAAATGTTATTTATTATCATAAAAAAATACAAATTGTGTTATATTGCCTCAGGTAGGCCCAAAATGCCCCGCTACAAAATAAGGCACACATATGGTATTGAATGTGTGCACATTGCATTTGATCTAATTATGAGAAAATGTTTAATTATTTTTGTTCATTTTTGATACAGAGTTTGTAACAGGTAATTTTATTGTTTTATATTAGGTACAGCGAATGGTTGACGATGCTGTAAAAAAGGGGGCCAAAGTTGTTTATGGAGGACAACAGGCACTGGACATAGGGGAACTTTTCTTTCAGCCTACTTTGCTTACTAATGTTACACCAGATATGATATGTTACAACGAAGAGATATTTGGACCTGTTGTAGTTTGTATCAAGTGAGTATTAGTTACAGTTGATAATATTGTGGTGGTGGTATGTTATACTGTTGTTCCGACAAACTAACAGTAAAAGTGTATTGTATTTAAAGCTGAGGAGACTGCAGTGGACTGGGCGTACAGTGTAGAGGTGTGCTAAACTAGTATTGGTGCAAATGAAACCATTTCAAAAAAATTACATATAAAATACCTGTTATTATTATAACTGTATACCTATTACACGTGTACCTGTATTATATAATTTGTTACAAGAAATGAATTGAAACTATAAGTATTAACAGTGTTACTTCTGAGAAGTTACACGCAAATTTATAAATAAATAAATAAAATAATACTGCCAGAACCTTACCTGCGATCTTTTTTCGCTACTTACCTTTTTATAAATTCCAACAGAAGTTCAGGACCGCCAACATATTTTTTTTTAAGTTAAAATATGTAAAAGTAATTAAAACTGGATAATTTTGCAATCTGACTTCCCCCCAATTCAGAAGATTCCCGGAAACGTTAGACGAATTTTTCAGCACAGAACACTAGGAAATGATAACAACGAAATAACTACGCTAACACATGGTTATATTCTGTTAAATCAAATCTTATTCATTTATTCAAATTTCATTACTTCTGTCTTTCTCTTATTTTTATACTTCTTTCTACTTACATCTATTACATAATATCTTATTGTAATAACCCCTACTTATAAACCAGTACTATTACATTATTTTTCCCCTGTTTTTTTTTTTTGTACACACACTCTCTCACTCTATTAATTAATTTTACCCCTGTTTTATTTATGAGCTCATTAATGATTTATAATGTTTTGGCCAAATGAATCTGCCTGTATACTTGTTACCTATTTGCGTAATATCCAGATGTTGTCCGGAACTGTTTTCACTAAACACTCTCAACTCCGACCAAAGTTTAACGTCATTTAATCGTCACTTCATTATTTAACACTGGTTGTACTTTTTATACTACTTGGTAGGCCGATTTTAATACTTTTTCAGCCTACCAAGAACTCATCCGAGACTATGGTTGAATTAACGACTGTACAGGTTGAAGACTTGTTTTCAATATCCAGCGTCAGGCGAATCGTGGGTCCGCTCGGCAGCCCGTCTCGCTGGCCACGTGTTAGTAATTTCGAACGCTGATTGGCTCTTTCCATCTCATGTGCGGTTATGGAATGTATGTACGTGTCTTTCATGCTGGGAAAATTGGCCCACGCGTGAAGGCGCACCCTCGTTGATAGCCTGCATTCTTGTGCCTCACCGCACCAGTCCCGGAGCTATAGTTCGTTCACAAAATATACTCGGGTTATGAAAAAAAAAACTTTAGATTGTATACGCTCATCGGTTTGTACCGTTACACTTCTCATTGTGACTTTATTAAGCTGTTACTGTTTAAAAGAAAATAAGAAACAAGATAACTTATAGGCCTATCTCCCTTTGGGAATACTAATTTAAGTTTTCACTAGGAGTAAACAAACTGACAAAGATTGTATATTAGGCCTATAAATTATAATATTATTGTTAAATATAATTTAATATTATTACTAAGAATTTCATATTAGGCCTATACAACTATATATAATAACTTATAATAATATAAAAGTTGTAATATATAACTTTTAAATTATTGATACCATTTTCGTTAGCAAATCAGTTGCAAAACTCAGGCAATGAAATTTAGAGTGTACATAGTAGCACCAAAAGTAATGTCAAAAAAACATTAGATACATATAATAAAACATTACAGTAAGCCACAAGAGTGAATGAGAATAAAAACAATTTTACAAACAAAAATCATCTCCAAAATCACATTAACAAAAAGTACTATATGGCCTATCAGCCACTCTGTTATTTGTAGGTTATAACACTATATAATTCGCTTTTTCAAAATTTACCAAATTGATGACTAGTATAATATATAGTTTGTTATTATAATCTGTATTATATATCTGCATAATACACGAGAATAAAATGTAACATCAGTATGAATTTTGTTCATTTATTAAAAACAGCTTCGTCTCTTTGGCATAGTGATATTCTGAACCTTGCTGTTTTGCTTCGTTTTGTACTTGTATGGGAATCGGCACATGCACAGAATCAAGTATTCAACACCAATAACTGTGACTTTGTACTTGTTTATTCGTTACTTATTACACAGTACTCTAGTTACATTGCGTTAGTTCGGTAGGCGTTCCTGTGAGTAATCGGAAGCTCTGATTCGGAACGGGTATTTTGACTTTTCAGTTATTATCGTTGAATCGGAACAGGTATTTCAACTTTTCAGTCACTGTTATATCCGTTCCACAAAAATAATCGTTTCAAAATACCTGTTATAGGTATATCGGCCTACCTGTAATACAGAGGGAATTGACAACAAAAGGATCTTTCAGGAGATATGGAACGCAATAGATGTAAAGACTCTCCAAGAAAGACTGCTGTGGATGCAAGAGAGACATGGAAGTATAAGGCCTGTGAGGCCCTTTGCTACCAATAGAATAAAGTAGTGGTGGGTTAAGATAGAGAGGCCAAGGTCCAAGGTGGGGAAGGAGGTGCATGATATGAAAGAAGTTTACAGTTCCGTCATGTAAACATTATCATATAATATTCTGCCATGTGGAAGGTTGTAGATGTTAATACTGTCTGTTTTCATATCTGTAACATGCTTGCATACAACACCCTGCATTATGTGTCATGTCATCCAGTAGTTTCAGTCTTCTCGTTCCTCTCCTTTTTTTTTACACCTTAGACTGTTTCAGTATTGGTAATCTATTTGTCCTTGGTGTAACCCACCTCAAAAAAAAAAAAAAAAACACAGTTTTGCAGAACTGATTTGGTTGTTTTGGTGAGGGGTAGTGTACTTCTGTCATTGTAATTTTATGGAGGTATAGGAACTATATAGTGTAATCATGGGGAATAGTGACTGAAGGTACATGACATATGGTTTTAGAAGGCAGTTGCATTTGCAAGAAGTAAAAGGACAGTGTGATTGCCAGGGAGGTGAATGCTCTATTATGTATGATGTGCGATCTGATAAATGATATTAAAAGCATTAAAAAATAGAACAGCGAAACCTTAAGGAGGGGCTCAGAGGAACATAAAAAATGTGGGGAAGTAGAATAGACCAATAAAAAAAGAAATTGCAGAAATAAAGAAGATTGTAAAATTAAGGTTTTAAATCATAGAATGAGGAAAGAAAGAAGGAAGGGAGCGGAGGTTAAGAAGACAGTTGAAGATATAAGGGGAGAAAAATATGGTAGTTGTGTAGTGGAGATGAGCAGTTGTGAGGAGAACATGAAAATGTCATGGGAAAAAGTAAAGATCCTATAATTTACTGTACAAAGCCCCAGAAACGTTTAATCCGAGTCACCAACCACCTTTGACAGTTGGTGTATGGTAACTAGTCATTCTCCCCACTATTTAATCTCAAATTTACCTTAATATAGAATCTCCCAGGTCCATTAGACAAACCCGCTGAGGACATATAATGGCCTGTGTTAGGTGACAAAAATAAATTAAATCATACAGTTAGATTTGTGTAATGTCATTTAATTATAACGTAATTCTCTTCAAATACATGTGCAATACTTATAAAATCTGCTTTCGGTGTTGCTGACACAAATTAAAGGAAAGAGTTTGACTTAACCCATGTAATGTAAAATTTGATGTTTGAATATGTCTAATCCTCTGGTAAGACTTAAGCGAATGGTAAGCTGTTACAAAATATAAAATACATAGATTTGGCTTACCTTTTTACAAATTCCCCAAACTTCAAAGAAAGTCTGAAATAGGGAAGCAGGTCCCTTTATTTAGGAAGAAGAGATTGAAGGAAAAATAGGGCTTATCTGGATAGTAGACTTATAGATGGTTTGGAGGAAGCAAATGTATGAATCCTGGTTTCTTAAACTGCTTGTATGCTGGCCATGTGTTGGTGAAAGAGTCCCAACCAATCCTGCTCATTTAGAAGTTCAGGCGAGAATAAAAATGGCACGCATGTGCACCAGGAACATGCCAAGAACGCACTGCAAAGGAGTCGATAGGGAGCATGAGTCTATAGGCTATATATGTATTTATACAGAATAGTCGAGTTTGACTACATAAACATTTTATGTGCCCTAAAATACCATACATAGAACATATTTATTTAAAATTTTGTAATCCATTAACAAACATCTCTGCATGAACCAATAACCAATTCATATTTTACTGTACTGTGCAAATAATTCTGATTGAACAGGTTTTCATACAAGAGAAAAAGAAACATTCAAAATGAATATTAGATTGTAATGGGTCTAAATTTACCTAAATATTATTGTGTAATTTCATAAATTCTATAACATGTAAAGATGAGGCCCCTTTGAGGTGATGCGATAGCCAGTAAATATTTTCATGACCATGTATGGTTATGCAGCAAAAGACAAAAATCTATTTATAGGCAGTGATTAATTCCGCCAGTATGTTGTTGATGAGAAACAGTTAATTACGAGTTAAAAAGGTGATACCAAACTCAGCGGAACGTTACAGTACTGAGGACGAGACGAATAGCGGGGAGCGGAGAGAACCAGCTTAGAGACGAACCAAACGGAAATTTGTAACACTGAACGCCAGTCGACCACCATCTTTTACGCCATGCAGCAGCAGTCGTCTCGCTCGCATACAACAAAAATGTGAATCTTTATATATATTTCAAAGTGAAAACAGTATTTGGCTAAATATTCATCAACAGTAACTAATTAAAACAAATTGACAGTTCGGCACTAACATGTAAAAATGTAACAGTGAAAACAGTAAAACAACGCATGCCACGAGGAGACGTCCCATGTGGTGAAATTCTACGCAGCATAATCAAGGGAAGTAGACATTTCAACAATATGTATACAAGTTTAAAATTTAAAATACTGCCTTTTCCCTAAATTATAAAGTTGAGCTCAACAAAATAAAAAAAAAATAAGTAAATGTGTATGATTGTGTGTGTGAAAAATATGCTTATAGGCCTAACCAGAAGTGTTGAGTTTGCATAACCTTTTATATACGTATTCATATTTTGTAATAATTATTGGAAATCAATTTTACGCCTTAAGGCAGAATAAGTGTGTTCATGATCTTTTTTATGTTCTCAAAGAAAAATAAATAATGCTATATTTTACTTGATTTGCGCATTGTTATTTGTATTTGCCCACTGTTCTGTGCCTAAGTACACTAAACGAATTCCTGGACTGAAACTTTACACTTAAAATCAGTATATTACAATACAAATTTAATAACTAATTAACCGATAAGACTACAAGATTCAAAATACTTAACATATACATAAAATCAAATTATCAGTGCTTCCACATATACACAGGGAAACCTCTTTTAGCCTTTTTTAAATACATATGCATAGTACTGTAATACTAATGCTATAATTAAACCTAGGTCTTGCTACACTGTTCTATATGGTGTCACCGGACAATAGGCTTGTCGCATGACAAATGGCGCCAATCGTACAACTCTTCGTTATTTTGGTGACCCTAAAAAGTGCCATGTGGCTGGAGCGCTGTGATGGTTGTTCTGCCCTAGCCGCGCTGATTTGTTCGGCGGCTGCGCCCACTGTTCATGGCGTACTGCAGGCCTCCTCTTCTTTCGGCACTGGTTGTATCGAGTCCGCTGCCGGCCCAGCAAAATCCATCGCTGGTGTGGTACAGGGTGAAGAATGTGAAGAACATACTCTTTGGCTGTTTCTTCCGGCTGACTCTGCGGCAATGTCGTCCTATAGAGGAGGGGAGTTGAAGTGCGTCCGATGGCATGGCGATGGAGTGCCCCCCAAAATTCTAGTGGCGCTTTTTTTATGCCCTGACCGGGATCCCTGATTGGCTCGCTTCGAACACATCAGGTGTCACGTCTTGGCTGCTGATCCCTAATTGGCTCGCTGTGTGTTCGTCAGGTGTTTGCGACACTGGTACCGGAGAGCAGATGCTTGCCTCTCTGCCATCACAATGGATTCGTAAATGTTGGTTTAGGACATTTTAGACATATAAATGCAGTGAATAAACTAGTTGTTAAACATGCAGTAATACAGGGTGTTATAATAATATAGTGAAATATTGAAGAACTTACCTGTACTGGCATTTCATCATTATATGTTTGTTTATTAATGATTACATTTTCATACACCTTTTTGACATTGGCAAGTAGGTTCATTATTACCATGGTCAATTGGCCAGAGCTCTGTATGTAGCAATAAAAGAGCAACTAAAAGAGGAAGCATGGAAGTATGCTCTGTAAGTTGATTGGGTCAAAGTTAGCCCCTATGTCTTCATTATTGCTTTCTTCATCTTCACTGAAGCATTCAGTGTATTCATAAACTTAAGAGAAATCAACTTCTACATTGGTAACCTTACACAATTTAGTAAGATCAGATCCACTGTCATTGCCTTCAAAAATATCCACTGTCAGCTGAAAAAAACCACAGTGGTTGAAGCATTTTCTAATTGTGTCTGCTTTCACCTCATTCTACCCACTCATAATCCAGCTAATAGCATCTGCTATTGTATACCAACTTGGTCAGTTCATGCACTGAAATTCCATTTTAGCCACATATGTATTATTAAATTGTTTATTAAAATGAATATGATTATATGTAAGGTATAATCCAGAAATTCCTTTAGTGTACTCAGGCAGAGGACAGTGGGCAAATACAAATAACAATGCGCAAATCAAGTAAAATATAACATCCAGATGGGAGAACGGTCAATCAAATAGATCATGTCCTATTGGATGGCCGCCATAAGTCAGACTTACAAGACGTTAGAGTTTATAGAAGTGCCAACATGGAGAGCGATCACTATCTCGTAATTGCAAAACTGAGAGCTAGAATCTCCAATAATAGAAATGAAAAAGGAATAAAGACTGTTAGATACAATACAGAAATACTAAAGGAAGAAGAAATAAAACTGAGGTTCGAGGAAGTTACTAATGAGAAAATTAGACAGTGGAGACTTGAATGCCGTGAGGAACAAGATATAGAAAACCACTGGCTTAATCTAAAAAACATGTTAGTGACCTCGGGAGAAGAAATCGTTGGTTTGAAGAAGAGACATGGGCGAGATGAGTGGTTTGATAAGGAGTGTGAAGAGGCAATTGACTTCAAAAACAAGACATACAAATTTATGATCCAAAGGAAATGCACTAGGGCTGTTCAAGAGGAATACAGGAAGGCCAGGCGGATGGAAAAGAAGGTTCATAGAAGAAAAAAGAGGGAGTATATGATGCGACAGATGAAAAAGATAGAGGAATATAAGAGTAAAAGGCTGAGCCGAGATATGTACAGGAAGGTGAATGATATGAGACAGGAATTTCAGCCTAAAACAAATGCCTGTAGGGATAATAATGGTGGCCTTGTGAGTGATAGTGCTGACGTAATCAGGAGATGGACAGTACACTTCGAAGAGTTGCTAGGCTCAGTTGGGGAGGCTTCAATGGAGGCATCTGAGAATGAAGGGGAAGCAGGAGAATTCGAGGATGATAGAGAGGAGTTGGTGCCATCCTATGACGAGGTGTATGAAGCTCTAGAAAAGCTTAAAAATAACAAGGCAGCAAGTTCCGATGGTTTACCAGGGGAACTATTAAAGAGCGCAGGAGGAGATTTCATAAAGGAATTTGCCCATCTCATAGAGTGAATATGGCTGGAGGAGGCAATGCCTGATGAGTGGAACAATAGGGTGGTGTGTTTAATACATAAAAAGGGTGATCCGCTCATATGTAAAAATTATAGGGGCATCTCTCTACTTAATACAGTGTATAAGGTATTGTCCAACATCATATTTTCTAGGCTGCTTCCCTACGCTGAGGAAAACATAAAAGAATATCAATGTGGATTCACTAGGAATAGGTCAACAACAGACTAAATATTTACACTAAGGCAAATCCTAGAAAAAACGTTGGAATATGGAATGGCCACTCACCATCTCTTTGTGGATTTCCAGTTGGCATATGATTCAATCAACCGGAAAATGCTATATAGAGCTATGAAGGAGTTGAATATACCATCTAAGTTGGTGCGTATGGTTGGAGTAGTTATGTCCAATTCTAAGTGCCTAACTCCTTAAAAACATTGAATGGACAAGGAGATGCCTTAGCGTGTCTGTTGTTCAACATAGCTCTAGAAAAGGTCATCAGGGATTCAGGAATTCAAACTAGCGGACACATATTTCACAAGGAGGTACAGCTTCTGGCCTATGCCGATGACATTGACATCATAAGTAGGTCTGAATCTGGCTTAAAGGAAGCCTTTCGGGAACTGGAGTTGTCCGCTAAGGCTATGGGCTTGGTTATAAACCAAAGCAAAACCAAATATATGGTTGTAGGTGCCAACACTCGTGCCCTGTCCCTGCGCATTAACGATTATGAATTTGAAAAGGTTCAGGGTTTTCCATATCTCGGGTCATATGTGGACTCTGGAAATGACTCCTCTAGAGATATTGAAAGATGGATATTATCTGCTAATAGGTGTTACTACGGACTGGTGAAACATTTTAAGTCTAAATTAATAAGTAAAGATACAAAAGCCACCTATACAAGACCTTGATTAGACCAGTCCTGATGTATGGCTCGGAATGCTGGGTGGTAAAAAACTAGATGAGCAGAAACTATCCGTTTTTGAGAGGAGGGTACTGAGGAGAATCTATGGCCCTGTGAGGGAAAACGACATTTGGAGACGATTGCATAATCGAGAGTTGTACGAAAGGTTTAAAGATCTTCCGATCGTGCAACTCATACAAATTAACAGATTGCGTTGGGCTGGTCATGTGCAGAGAATGGCGGAGGATAGAATCCCAAAAAGAGTGATGAATTATTTGCCGATGGGAAGGAGAAGGAAGGGAAGACTGCGTACAAGATGGCTGGACCAGGTTGGTAAGGAGGCAGTGAGGCTGGGTGCAGCAAACTGGTGGACATTGGCCGGGAGTAGAGACCAGTGGGGAGATTTCTTTTGGAGGCCAGGGCCCGGACTGGGCTGTAGCGCCGAGGATGTATGTATGTATGTATGTAACACTTCTTGTTAGGCCTATATTTCTTCACTCACTCAATAACGCACACTTCTACATTTCTTTTTTATTGAGCTCAAGTTAAAAATGCCAGTATTTAATTATATTTACTTTTCTTTAATGGTGCGTAGGTTTCATCCTTGTGGTGTGCACTGTTTGTTGTTTTCACTTTTAACGTTTTTATGGCCAAAACTGTCACTCCAAATTCTTTACTGCAATTAATCACTGATTATTATTATTATTATGATTTATAATATTTAGCCAAGAACTGTTTTATTTTGAAATATATATA
The DNA here is from genome assembly GCA_034769895.1 of Magicicada septendecula. Classification (NCBI taxonomy): domain Eukaryota; kingdom Metazoa; phylum Arthropoda; class Insecta; order Hemiptera; family Cicadidae; genus Magicicada; species Magicicada septendecula. Next base: position 66,090,626 of record CM068376.1, read on the forward strand.
TAAATTCACATTTTCTGTTGTATATGGGCGAAAACGGTACTCAGCCGGTGGCGAGCGGAACTGCCCACGTCCGCTTTGTTTAGATTTTGTTTGCCGACTGACTTCAGTGTTACAGATTTTCCGTTTGGAGCGTCTCAAAACTGCTTCACCCCGCTCCCCACCGTACATCTCATCCTCATTATTATAACGTTCTGTTGGGTTGAGTTTCACCTCTTCAACCTCGTTGCGAGTTGTTTTTCGTCAACAAATACTTGATGCGTTGGTCACTGGCTATAAATAGATTTTCGTTATAACCATATAAGGTTGTAACTCCTCTTTTTATTTATATTTTATAAATTTTTTTTTCTAAGAGTCTACTAGATATTTAGGACTAGGCTTAAGGCCTAGAAGAAGCATAAAGTGTGCGGGACTTGCAATTAAAACTCAGTGTTAACAAACAAGATAACAACCCTTTATTGTTTCTTAATTTCCATGATTCATGTTATAATATATATATATATATATATTAATTATAATTCAAAAATTTACCATTATTTATTTAATATTTCATAATTCAGGAAAAAATTCCAATATCACAAATTCCCATAATTCCATAATTCACATAATATCGATATATTAATTACAATTCCAAACTTCACATAAAATGATTATTTCATATATCATAATGCAGGACAAAGATTCAATATTACAACATGTAAATATCATTCCTTCACATAACACCTGACATAAAGGTAACACATAATTTAAAACACATACATATACATCACAGGTACAAATAGAAATACAGCCTGGTAAACAGCGAGTATCAGTGGTGCCCACAGGGGGGGGATCATAGCGCAAGTTGCGCATTGAGATTTTTTGGGGGGGATTTTTCGGGTGTATTTTAAGGATTTTTTGGGGGGATTTTTTCAAGAATAACATTTTAAATCCAACATTGATGGAAATTTTTACCGTGTTTGTGCAACAAACTAAGCTATTAGTAAAAAACTAAAGCAATTGCATTTTTTTATGATTGTTTTAACGGACTGGCGGCATAAATGTCTACCAGTACAACTAGTAGTAAATTTTGTTTGGAATTTGGAAAACTGACCCTGGCAGCCTGCAGCAACATCCTGTCAATAAGTCAGAGTCCGTGATCGTGAATGTAAAAATGTGTGCGTGTGCTAAGCTTGTAGACCGGCGGGCAGTGTAGTAAAGGGGGTGTGTCCTCAGTTCTTATCTCTGATCCACCAGCCGCGCGCGGCGGCAGTCTGCCCGTGAGTTTTACTCTGTAATGCGGTGCTTTGTTTGTGTGAGTTGGGGTTGGAATGTAATCTCGTGTTTCGTGATAGTTGTCAAAATCAGTGGCGAAGTTACATGGAGGCAATGCCTACCCTAAAAAATTTGTAGAATAAAAATTATAAATACGTATGAACTACTTAACGTAAAGATTATACATTGTTACTGCGACTGTCGAATTTATTAGGCCGAAACGTGCTTTACTGAGCGACCGTTAGATGGTGACAGGTGAGACTCGGCATAGCTCGTTTAAAGCGAATGAGGCAACCTGAATTTTCCTCAGCGTTTTTTGTATACATCGTATGTAAGCAATGTGCAGGAGTGATAGGGAAGTGAAGGGAGGGGGGATTGTCCTGTGCTGTACACAGAACGTTGAGGCATGCCTCACTTCTGTGGTCCAAACATTCAAGTTAAAGCGCGCTGTGTTGTTTATAAGTGTGTTTATTTTATGCGGTTATTAAAAGTGTCCCTGTTATTCCGCTGAACTAACAGATGATCAAGATTGTTATTTGAATTATTTGTAACATTAAACATATATATAGAAACTAATCAAGTTTAAAAATTTGAAGTTCAATCAGTTGTATTATTGTGTATGACTAATACAAGGATTGTTCAATACAAACACGTATAGAGCTGTAAAGCATTTTTTATTCAACGATTTTAAAAGAAGTCTCCATTAACACTAAGACATGAGTTCCACTGTTGCACCAACCTGTAGATTCCCTGCTAGCAAAATTCTTACGGCTGTTTGTGGAACCATTCGCTTACAGCAAACTCTACCTCAGCGTCCGATTTGAACCACCATCCTTTTAGTGATTCCTTAAAAGAAATTTAAGATAAGATTTTTCCCTACCCATTCATTAACTACTAGCTTCGCCACTGGTCAAAATGCCGAAAAAACTGAAACAATAGTTTAAGTTTAAGTGTATGGAGGTTATGTGTAACACAACTCATCGAAAAGACAAGTGGTTAGAACATTGTAAGAAGAAATACGCCTATAAATTTAGACATAACCTAAGCATTAGTTTTAAAATGGTTGAAGTGAAGTCCGGTGATGGCCCGTGGGTGAAATACACTTGTGCTGAATCTTCTGCTGACCCCAGTACCAGTCAACATCATAGTTTAGATTCCAGGTATGTAAAATACAATTATTTTTGTCTCGTTCAGTTACCGTTTGAATAGGCCAAAATAGAAACAACTTTATATAAGATACAAAGGAATCGCTTTATTGTGTAATTTTTATTAGGGCTTATTAGCATTTTTGTACTACCGGTAACATTTTATTATATTTGTTGTTCTGTTATTTCCACTAATACGGCAAACATTAAAAATAATAAAATAAAGCAAACAATAAAATAACAACTTTGGGGAGGGGAGAGTTCTAAAATCGTTGTATTTTTTTTTAGATCGAACGTAACCAGTGACGTTGCTAACGATGACCCTACAACTGAGGACATAGATGTACCATCAACTTCAAGTGCGAAACCCCCAGACGAGTCCCAAGATATAAATCCAACATTTGATATCGTGGAGGGTGAAATGAAGACAAAATGCAAGCTAAAGCACCTCCTTCGTTTGTGACTTCAAATTTAAATACTAAATTATCGTTACCGCCATATGTAGAGTTAGAAATCAGTAGCCCTTCAGGCTCAGATCTGAGCCCAGAAAACATTCAGCCAGATAATCCAGACCCATTACCTGGTGTTCATGATGTAGAAGACCCTGCATCGTTTGCCAACGTCAAACTATCGGCGGAGGAGATAAATTTGGGTCTTCGACTAGAAAATCAAGATTTGTCTTTGATGAGTTTCCCTTCAACAGGCGGAAGAAAATTTAATCCAGCTTGGAAAATCAGCACTTTACCTGATGGGACTAGAAGTAAAAGAAACTGGCTAGTTTATAGTCCGATGAAAGGTGCGGTTTTTTGCCTGCATTGCACTCTATTTGCTCTGCCAGGAGAAAGAACGGTATGGGGTACAACTGGCTGCAGAGGTTGGACTGAGCATCGAGGCGAGCCCTACATAGAACAGCATGAACAGTCAAAACAGCATTTATCTTCTCAAGTCGCTAGAATCCAGTGGATATCGCAGAAAAGAATAGACTCCTCACTTGCTGAAGAATCTGACCAACTCGTTCATCACAACAGAGAAGTGTTGTCGGTAATAATTGATTGTTGTCGGTATTTAGGTGAAGAAATGCTAGCATTCAGAGAAAAGGATGTTTCAGAAGGGAAATTAGTGAAACTGTTCTCACTGATAGCTAAGTATAATCCCGATGCCAGAGTGTACCTTGAAAATATAGAAAAATCAGAAACCAAAAGGGAAAATTGGGGTCAAATTTTCTCAGTTATCGAAATGTATTTGACTTGATTAATGTTATGAGTAACATTGTAGTCTCAAAAATAGTCAACAATATAAATTTAAGTTACACCTACTCAGTCATCCTGGATTCAATACAAGACATAAGCAAAAAAGAATGCACAACGGTTTTGCTCCGATATGTTGAGCACCTAGATGAGCAAGGAGCTCCCAACAATCCAGTAAAACCGGAAGAACGGTTGATCAAAGTGTTCACAAGTGGCGACACAACAGGGGAAAACAGCCTACGAATTAATGAACACTCTAAAATCCATAGGAATCAACCCTAATGGCATGGTGGGGCAAAGCATGGACGGAGCAGGGAACATGAGAGGTCGGTACAATGGCTTAAAATCTGTTGTGCTTAGAGAGAGTCCCCGAGCATTTTATGTACGGTGTTGTTCTCACCGGTTTGCATTAGTGGTAGAAAAGTGTATTGATGTTTGCCCTCAAATGCGAAACATGTTCTCCCTCCTTCAAGAGACGTATGTTTTCACATCTGGGCATCGACGTCACCACATGTTTATCTACAATTTGAAAAAGGGCCTAGCACAAAACAAAATGAAAAGTGTAAAACGAGTGCAGACTACAAGATGTTCGAGTAAGAGTGATGCTCTCAAAACTGTGCTAACATGTTTCAAAACCATCAAAGAGACCCTCAAAGAAATCTGTCTTGACAAGAAATCTGACAATGACACTAAAGCGTCTGCGAAAGGACTGATCAAGAGTATGTCAGATTATGAAAATGTATGTGCCATGCACATTGCTTCAACTATATTTAAAGTTCTTTCTCCAATCACAATTTGCTTACAAGCCAAATCAGTTGATTATGGCATGATACCAGCAGTTATCTCAGAGACGAGGGCGAAACTGAAGACATTAAGAAGTGAAAAAGAATGGGACAAACTTACAAGTTCAATAACACAATTTTCTGATCAGCACAACGTCTTGCAAGTCCGAACTCAGCAAAACCGAAAACGGAAACGCCTCATGGACGAACTTGCGATAGACGAAAAAATTGATGATCCTGTAAAGAAAATGAAGGTTGAGGTTTATTTCCTAGTCTTAGACTCATTATTGTCTGAACTGAATGATCGTTTCCCGGACAGCTCGCTTGCCATGGTTAAACAAATGTTTAATTTTTCTCATGGAGGAATTATGAAAATCGCACATGAATTGGAGACTGGAAAAGACTTCAACCCCGATAAGATAAAAGAGCTGTGTGAGTATTACAATCTGGACAATGACCTAATTGCTTCAGAATTGGAGACGTTTTGCAATGTGTACAAAGTCACTCACGCAGACATCGACATATCAGACATGTTACATTCCCCTGAAGCTGAAAGGATGGAGATAACAGAGGATGAAGTGCGAATCCCGGCAGGGACAGAGGATCCAGATGGCAGTGAAAATGAGGAGGTAAAGAAAGAAGTGAGAAACATAGGATGATGGACCAATGGATAATGAGAGGATTCATTAGACCATTCAGGTGTGTCCTTAACCTTTCGGCTCTACCTAATCTGACAGTGATGTACCGAATATTGTTATCTATTGCCATGACCAGCTGCTCTGCAGAGAGAACGATGAGCCGTTTGAAATAGTGAAAAATCGGCTTCGGAACAGCATGGGAGACTCTTGGCTGTCAAGTTTGTTGATTCTATCCTGTGAAAACAATGTACTGAGCCAGATACAAAACGAAGAAATCATTAACAAATTTGCAACCACAAATGTACAAAGAAAAAAGCACCTTTTGTACAAGACATTTAAACAAGGTGATAACTAATGTAAATGTATATTTTTGCACAAACATATTTTTCCTATCATAATTTAAACTACATTGTACGTCGTTTTTGCGTCATTTCATTGTATTGGTTTTAATAGTACAATTATTTAAAATGTATTTTTAGTTTAGCAACACATTTGTTAAATACAATTTGCTAAGTACAATATTTGCTTGGTTTTTAATTACTCCAATACCCTTTGAATCTAGCCTGTTTTGTTCAAAGTAATGACATACAAAACTTCTAAACAATATTATTAGGGCTAATGATAAAATTCTGTAAGCTTAAACTGGCCATCCACGTTCCAATATGACCAATATGTTTTAAAATATATCTCTCAAATGTCTTTGCTTCTCATCCACACCCACACCAGTGTAGCGCCTTATCTTTTAAAATAATGATACAATTTAAAACAACTTAACAAGTGTAACAATTATCGTAACTGTAGTGTAGGATCTTGTTTTGTTTTTCATGACTATTTTAACTAAAATAATTTGTATAGGCTTCAATTGGGGGGGAGTGCTGAGAATTTTTGGGAGGGATTTGTGCACTGGGGGGGATGGGCACCACTGGAGAGTATGGTCTCATCATAAACATTTCATAATTTTAAAAACCCTGTAAACCGCCTGGCTAATTTTATCAAAAGAACACTTTATAACCTTGAAGAAAAAACTGGACTGCCCAATAGCAGAAAATACAATTAAATTTAAAGTGTCAATACCTGTATAGTTTTATAAAAAATACATTTATAGATTTAAAGAATCTTTGGATTGGCCCATAATAGCAGCAAATATAATTAAAAAATTTAAATTGCTTGTAAACAGCTTGTAGAGTTTTGTCAAATTACAATTTATAATTTTAAGAAAAATCTGGTTTGACTATAATAGCCAGAAAATGCAAGTTACAAATTTTAAATGCTAGTTAACAGCCTGTATAGTTTTGTCAAATTACAATTTATAATTTTAAGAAAAATCTGGTTTGACCCGGCCGCTGACATGTTCCAGAGCGTGACCCGACATAAGGTAACATGTGCGTGAGCCTGCATAGATCTGCACCAAAAGGTGCCTACCCGAGGTTATAATGTGGGAACTGGCCTAATGCAGATTAAAAAAACTTCCAACCCTTCTATGACATAAGAAAATGATTAGGTGTCAAAATGGTAATTACAATAGATACCAGACCCGAGATTATAATTGATCAGATCACCCGGTCCAGCTCATCCTGTCACAAACTGCACCCACCTACATAACTAAAATACCGGTCCCCCCCTCTAAACTTCTACAAACCTCCTACAGTATCAAGGTAAGAAAATGTGGAGCATAAGATTTAATGAGCACCGGACACATGCCAGCAACCAGGCGTACAATTAATCCCGAATCGAAGTACAATTATCTACACAAGGTTCCCGAAAATCTGCATACAAATTATGCCCAGTTGGACAGGAGCACAATCAAAACGTCATGAAGATGTGAAATGTCATAGTGTGTCAGAAGAAGTATAACGAGTTTTTACGGGATGTTAAATGCACAAAACATGGTGTTTTCTGTAGAGGCCAAGTGTAAGTAAAATTGGTTAAATATCACCTCATTTTAGTCCAGATGATAGGGGTTTACAGAGGCATCCTCATCTTGCTTCTCCTTCCGGCAGGTGAGGACAAAAGCTTGTGTGTGGGTTCAGGACCGGATGAAAGGTAGAATTTCCATGCTTGGATCAGATCCTCGGCTTCCTCGGGAGCCCTAAGCATAAATAATAATTAAATTGCTGACCAAACACTTATTTCCGAGCATAACCCACACATGCACCACAGCCTGAGCTAGTCTAGATAAAATCAAACAGGCACCCCTGGCCAAGTCAACTATGTTCATTCTAATTAGATTTAACATCTTCTCTTTTGTATTTCCCACCAATCACACTCACACAAGACCTAAAATCAATTTATAATGTTTCAATCCATAAATTACGCTTACGTAAGTATGCAAGTACAACACACTATAACCTGTTCGAAGTTATATAAGGCCACGTGCTCACACATTTAATACTTCAAAGTTCCTCCAAAATTACATAATTTTTACACCACTTGCGAGATGGGCAATTACTCTATACTAATTACAAGTTATAAGGCTGTATCTGAGTTTAAATAAATTAAAATACGTGACAATGAATATACTTTGGATACGCGACCACGAGGCTGGCAACCTTCAAACATATCCATTTACATCTACTCAAATAAGGCTCAAATCCATATTTTCATTCCAAGCAATCCATAATATAGATTCTGAATGTACTTAACGAAGGTCGGGGCGAGTTTATCTAACCATGATAGAATAGAAATATGAGAATAAATCAACTCAGTCCTGCCGGCGAGAATAGGCCGGCACACACAAGGCGACTGGCGAGACCCAACTGCGCGAGCTTGGAGACCGCATGCCTGATCAGCGAACCTGATTACTATTTTTCCCCAACAGATCACGCAAGCATGCCTCAACTCCGCGGTAACACACGGTAAACACAGAACGACGCAAAATGAATAAATCGCAATTATATTAATAAATTTGCTTTTTATACATACGCCCAATTTCCTTGAGAAATCGTGGCACACCCCCACCCCAAAAGGGCAACATAGTTGCCAAACACTAGAAACTCGGGTACCCTGCATAGTACCCCTAATCTTCTATTCCACAAGGCTCCTCCGGTGAATCTCCAGAAAAATCGCTCTTAGGAGAACAGAGTACATTAAATTATAAAATAAACAACAACAGCAACAGCACCAACCTAGTCACAACATTTCCAACCAAATTCTTTTCTAACTCCTTTTATTGATTTTTCTTTTTCCTTTCTCTAATTTTTTTTTTTTATTTATTTTATGTTTTTCTAAGGGGAGGGGTAGGAAAATCGGGAAGATGAAAAGGGCAAGGATCATTGAAAGGTCAAGAGCTAGGACTAAGGGTAAGGACATGGTTCCCTCCGAAAATGAGAATGGCTGGAGAAAACAAGGCTCGCGAAGGCAGGGGCGCATCCCTGAAGTAGACGAACACCACTGGGACTGTGGGGAACATCTACCCGCTACCCATTACCCGCTTCTTCTCACCTTTCCATGACAGACTTTATGTACTCGTTCCTTCCGGACATCACTCACTGAGAAATTATCTCGTGTTCAGCTGTACTGATTTGTTTCTTCAGAATCAGAATCACGGCAACTTACATCACTACTTTCACTCCGCTTTGGATTATCCTCATCATCTAAATCCTCTGCTTCTGCCTCCCCTGCTTCTCTTTCTTCCAACCCTTCCTCTTCTTCTTCCTCTATTCCTTCTTCCTTATAGCCCTCTTCTTCCTCTTCCACTTCTTCCTCCTCCTCTTCTACAATTTCCCCTTCTTCGTCCCCATAATCCAACTTACCATCACGACACTGCACATCCTCACCCTCCTCCAGTTGCTCATCTTCACCAGCATCTTCACCAACTTCTTCACCACCCTCGTCACCAGCTCCTTCACAAACTTTTTCACCAACCTCTTCTCCAATCTCATTTTCATCCTCCTTTTCATCAACACATTCATCATCATAATTTAAATTTTCTTTATCATCAACGTCATCGCCATCATGTCCACTACCACCATCATAATACTGTACATCTTCATCATCCTCTAGTTGCTCATCTGGTCCACATGAAACCTCTTTCCGTTCATCAGAATTCTCAGCACTACATACAGAAGCTGGTTGCAAATCTGCACACACTACATCATTCTCACAAGCACACTCCACAACGCTGCCACCAAATTCATCCTCAACTTCTACCTCATCTCCTTCAACCACACTTGCAGTATGGAAACCCCGTGTGCATCCGCAAACTCAGAAACTTCAGTCTCCCTAACACATATAACTATACTTCCCTGTGCAGCATCTGCAGACCGCTTCTCTGACTTCCTCTTCACCTTCACCTTCTTCATACACTACTCTATTAGGCACTGGTAATTCATCTGGAACGTTTAAAATTTCCTGTTTTTCCAAATAGGCATAAAGGTTTGCTATAGGATCCCTACTTGCCGATGGTTGTTCACTAATATAACTTCTCCTTCCACTGATAATTTCACATTTATTTGTTTTCTCTTCTGTAACTGTTGTAACCATCTTTTCACTTGCTACCTCCTTGTAGCTTTCATTACTTCTAAAATATTCAGTTTTTTCACAGTTTCCTGCGTTCTCCATCAACCACCATGTTTGTTGTTTTTAGCTGTTTCTAATGAACCACTTGAGTATGGGTCACCTCTGGCAGCTCTTTCCCGGGACTCGTCCTTCGCCTGGACCGTTCTGGCAAACACACACAACCGGTCCAGGTCCGCAAAACAACGTGGACGGTCTGCGAACACCAAACGGGATCTCTCTTGGGGAGTCAGCCCTTCCAGAATTGCTTGGATAATGTCCCTCTCGGGCAACCCCAACCTTAAAATCCGGGCAGCTTTCTGTATGTTCTGTACAAAGTCCGCCAACGCCTCTTCGTTGGCCTGTAGACGATAGAACAACTTAAATTTCAACTGGTCACGTCGTCGACGGGGTATGAAGAAGTCCAACACCTCCCCAAGGAGAGAGTCGACACTGCCGCCATGATGCAGAGTGTTGGTGACCAGCCCAGCCAATGAACCCCGGCAATACGGATATATAAGGGACAAGAGTACCCATCGGACAGACCTGGGAAATCAGCCAACTGCAGGACCAGGTCCAAGAAAACCAACAACTTGCCCTCATCTTGTCCATCCACCACCGGAAGTTTCTGGAGAATGCCGGAAATAGGACTGGGCAGTCTCTGATAACATACCCCCGCCAGAATTACACAGTACACAAAACGTTACAACAAAACATAAATCCCAACGCAATACCTAACACAAACATAACTTACAAAAAAGAAAAACTTGAGTACTATTCTTCCTTCAAGTAGACCCCGGGCTCCCTAACGTTGCGAGGACCCGACCACTATCCTGAACTGGCTCTCGTCAACACCACACAAGAGGAAAACCAATTCTGACACTAACACAAGACATAAAATCAACGACACATAACACCTATCGCAACCTCGCATTTCACAAAGACATGCAACAACCACTAAAGACGACATTGCCATCCCAAAAAACTTGTAAACAATGAACTATCTGTCGGTACGCCCTACCATACCGACTTCCGATTGGGCCATACCGCATCCCGCCAAACCAACGCGCTATTATTCGAATATCAAACAATAATAAAATCCATCCCCATTAGTCGACATTATTATTGGTGTGGACAAATTAACTTGAATTATTGTATCAGTGTAATCTTGTTGAATAGTGTGTTGATTACAAACTGTTAATTGTGATAATTAAAGCTGGTTTTTAGTGACTTAATTGGTGTCTTGTATTTTGTTTTCCACTGTACCATATGACAATCAGTAGACCGTCGTAACAATAACAATGAATTAATGAGGAGGGAGTAATGTTGGATGAGCAGTAATAATGGAAGGAGTGTGATTGAGACAATAGAAGAATGGGACATGAAAATAATGAGTAATCATTGTAGAAGAAAAGATCTGTATAAAGTGATTTGGTTTGTACCAAATGGAAAACGTATAAACCAGAAAGATCATGTTTTGTTAGACAAAGGTGCGATGTTTCGCAGTTGATTAATTATTAAATTGTTTATTAAAATGAATATGATTATATGTAAGGTATAATCCAGAAATTCGTTTAGTGTACTCAGGCAGAGAACGGTGGGCAAATACAAATAACAATGCGCAAATCAAGTAAAATATAACATTATTTATTTTTCTTTGAGAACATAGAAAAGATCATGAACACACTTATTCCGCCTTAAAGCGTAAAACTGATTATTAATAAACTACGACATCAAAATACTACTACGTATATCAAAATTACGCAACTCAACACTTCTTGTTAGGCCTATATTTCTTCACTTACTCAATAACGCACACTTCTACGTTTCTTTTTTATTGAGCTCAAGTTAAAAATGCCAGTATTTAATTATATTTACTTTCCTTTAATGGTGCGTAGGTTTCATCCTTGTGGCGTGCACTGTTTGTTGTTTTCACTTTTAACGTTTTTATGGCCGAAACTGTCACTCCAAATTCTTTACTGCAATTAATCACTGATTATTATTATTATTATGATTTATAATATTTAGCCAAGAACTGTTTGTATTTTGAAATATATATATAAATTCACATTTTCTGTTGTATGTGGGCGAAAACGGTACTCAGCCGGCGGCGAGCGGAACTGCCCACGTCCGCTTTGTTTAGATTTTGTTTGCCGACTGACTTCAGTGTTACAAATTTTCCGTTTGGTGCGTCTCAAAACTGCTTCACCCCGCTCCCCGCCGTACGTCTCGTCCTCATTATTATAACGTTCCGTTGGGTTGAGTTTCACCTCTTCAACCTCGTTGCGAGTTGTTTTTCATCAACAAATACTTGATGCGTTGGTCACTGGCTATAAATAGATTTTCGTTATAACCACATAACCATATAAGGCTATGGAAATTTACTGGCTCTCGTGTCACCTCAAAGGGGCCTCATCTTTACATGTTATAGAATTTATGAAATTACACAATAATATTTAGGTACATTTAGACCCATTACAAATGCTAAAGTGGACACTTGAAAATTTAAAGTCATGTAGAGTTGCAGTTATGTGCATGGAGCATTTCTTAGTAAGAATAGACATGAAAATACTGCAGTGCAATTAGAAAGCAGGAGAATGTGAATGGAGCCATGGAAGGCAAAAAAATGGGAACTTACTGTCAGTCATTTAGAAAACAATGAAGAGAGCGATACTACAAATAGAAAAGATCAAAATTAAGAACAAGTGGTGAATTTTCGAATGTTAAAGAGAAACACTGATAAAAAATAAGGTAAGCATTAAAGCACTACAGACCCAGAGTGAAAGAGACAAACAGATGTATAAAGAGGAATAAGCCAAGGTTAATGGATTAAACACACAGAAGAAGAGATCTAGCAATGAGCTAAAAGTCAAAGATGTAGAGAAGTATTAAGAAAGGAAATAAATTTGTAATTTTTAAGGAGAAATAAAGGGAGGAAAACAGGTGTATAACCAAATGTTATTTATTAAAAATAAAGATGAGAGTGTCATCAGATCAGGATTCAGAGAAGGTGACCTCCTTTCACTCTCACAGTTCAACATGGTGCTAGAAAAAATGATGAGAGGTAGTTGTAGCTTGAAATGAGTATGAACTGAAGGAGGCAATGAAATGAAAAGAATGGTATGAGTGATGTATAGGATGGATTTGCAGCTGAAAAAAAAAGATAGGAGCGTATACATGTAGGGAAGATTAGCATTTGAAAAGGTGGATGAGTTTGTCTTGGCATAACATGAGACTGTGAAATTTCGGTGCTGCGTAGGAAGGGGAACACAGTGATCATTTACTTATTTTTGTGTCATTACATCCTCTTTAATTGTCGTTTTGTTATATTTACTCTTGTTCAGTTTTGTATATGACCAGTGCACAAATACTTTGATCAGTAATGTACTGAACTTGTGCTTGTTATTTTTTTCACATCTTTAGTCACTATCTCTGTTAATCAATCCATTACTTGTGATTTTCTTCTGTAGTATTTTTTGATGTCAAAGGCTGGCGATCACTTAAGAAAATATTGGTGGTCCTCTGAAAATCAGTAGCACAGCATATGATAGTGCTACATTATTTGTAGACATCTAGAGATCCTTTGTCAGGAAAGTAGTATCTAATTACTAACATTTCATTCTAATGGTAGTTTTATGGCATCCAAGCATTGTGTTTAATGCTGTTTATTTCTTCTTGAAACTGAGCATGACATTGTGATCTAGATAAAAGTTCAAAAGACCTTCATACACAGTATTGTTGCAATGGTTGCACAGTCAACGTGTTGTACAGTGGAAACAGAATAACTGACAACAGATGAAGTCACTAATTACAACTGTAAAAAGAATAATATGTCACTTTCCAGATGGGTGCCTGGCACTTGCTAGAAACTGTGTCAATGTCTGACTTTGATAATGCCATGTACAATGATACCAGACATCTGCATTAAATGTCATGTGTTGACGTGTGTTAAGAGTTACGTAGGCACTTTTGTTATTTTTAAGCTCAACGTAGTAGTTATCATAAAATGATAGCAAAGTGGTCCCTTGGAACAAATTCATTGCGGACATAAAAATTAAGTTTCTGAGAGTGTAACTCTTTGAATTTCTTTCCCCAACATATTTTAGCATGCTGAAGGATAACTGCATATGTCAGTTCACATGCACCAAGGGGCGTGTCTCTGTTCCATTTTGAAGATGCTACTAATAAAGTAATTGTGTTTCTCTTCAGAAACTATTAACACGGATCACACTACTGTATTTTCTGCATTATCTAATTACTTGGTAAGATTTTAGCAGTGTAGTCTGAGTACTAGGCCCTCTGTCAGATGGCAAAAGTTCTAAGAAAAGTTAAAATTCCTGACATAAATTATCTTTCTAAATTCATTGAGCCATTCTAGTAAACATAAAAATACTAGTAATTGAGCTTCTGTTTTGAGATATTTGCTTATCCCGTATATGAAGGCTTGAAAAGGACCCAGTTATCATGGAAATTGGTTCCTTTTATGTAACTTTGATTCCTTCCCCTTCTTAGTTTATTGTGTGTAGTGTTCTCATTCAAATTCCTGTCAGAATGACAATTCTTTACTTGCAATAATTTTTGTATGTGTGATGGCATTGCATAGTGGAGGCATGAAACTGTTTTGTGTATCTTTGATCATCATACATAAAAATAAAAAGAATAGTGTTTTCTCTTCTTCTTGCATGTATGTGTGAAGTGAGAATGAAAATTTTATATTGAAGAAAGAAATTATGTACGGTATGTATTTTTTATTGTTTAAGGTAATTAAAGACAGCCAATGTTTAACATTTTGCAGATTTGATACAGAGAAAGAGGCAGTAGATATAGGAAACAGTACCAATCGTGGGTTGGCAGGTTATTTCTATTCAAATGATGTGGCACAAGTTTGGCGAGTAGCCAGACAAATGGAAGTCGGCATGGTGGGTATTAATGAAGGAATGATTTCATCTGCAGAAGCTGCATTTGGTGGAATTAAAGAATCGGGAATTGGAAGAGAGGGCTCTCATTATGGAATAGAAGAATTTACATATGTGAAATATTTATGCTTTGGCAATTTGATATAATTACTTTTAAATTTACAGTGTACAGAACCACTGCACATAACTATAATAGATTAACAGTATATTTTGTAAAAAATGATATTTATTATAAGACATACAGGGCAAAATATTATGCGTAGCCGTACAGATATCATATGATACACATATGATATGTATGAGAATAAGTGGCAGTGATTAATTAACATAATAATATTTTGTGGTTAAGGTCACTAATATTGTAAGATATAGATGTGTACTGTAATCTAGTAGCAGTAATCATGATATGGCAATTACTAGATGAATGACACATAATTTATCATTAAGCTTCCACATGGAATAAAATGTTAATTTAGTTGATAATTGATAATAGGGTTATTACAGTAGAAAACAATAAATGTGTGTGTGTGTGTGTGTATGAGAGAGAGAGAGAGAGAGAGAGAGAGAGAGAGAGAGAGAGAGAGAGAGAGAGAGAGAGAGAGAGAGAGAGAGAGAGAAGTGGATATCAGTTTTGCCCTCGTAAACTGACAAGACTGATTATAAAGTAAGATGTTTAATCTGAAGTGTGCTGTTTGTAGTGTAAAATTACAGTTTCACAAAATTGATTTCTGCTATATTTTGGGGTTTAAAATGTAGTTTTTCAAGGGATTATATCATCCTTGATTACAACATAATACAGTATTTTATTGAGACCAACAATGTATTCAGTTTCCTGTCTTTAAAATTGGAACAGTTACTGTATCCTATACTGAAATGATTGTCTTTTATCACCTAGCATAAAATAGAACCCTGTACAATTAAAAAATAGTAATGTAGACATACATAAAGTCCTTTAAATAATTATGGAAAGAGCATAAAATTTTTAAAAATTGTGTTTACCATTTATTGTTTAAGTCTTTAATTTTTGGCATTTTAACACTTGTCACATATTTTACACAGCAGTAATCCTGTGTAGCAGAATATGTCTATGAATTTTGTGTCATTGAGCACCTCAAATTAATTACTACACTTTGATAGCATATATTTAGCTTCACTGTGGTTAATATTTTACTTTTCACGTAATAGGCTTCTTTTTTCACTTAATAATCCGTATTAGTGTACAGGCTTCTCTGTGCCAGGTGTGTTCTACTACACTTGACAGCTTGACCTTTGTCAACAACTAGACAATTTTGTGAGCAGAAAGTGAGAGTTAAAAGTGTGCTAGATAAACAAATTTTGTGTTGGACTTGGTGATGCAAAAATCCTTGAAGAGCTTTATTCGAAAAAACGCTATATACGGCAGACAGCAATTCTATTGTATATGCAGAATAATAAAAAAGTAGCTAACGTTGTAGATTAAGAAGAAATATTTTTTAAGTATTTGCCTTTACAGGAATGTGAAGGAATGCAAAGTTGAAAATTATATCTGTCATATACACTTTTTAGTGTGCAGAATACATGCACAGCACTGCATGTTTTATTGTGTGGTGTAGTGTAAGAACTGCAAAATAATGGAATAATGATTTAGCTTGTTGTAGGTGTACTGCAGGCAAAAAGAAGCTGGAATCGGGGTAACAGACACATGCTATCCATATACAACAGATTATGCTATCTGTACACAACATGTACAACAGGTTACTAAAAATAACGAAACAATATAACCATCAGCAGTTTTATAAAACACAGTATCTGTAACCTCTCACCTGTCTTTAATTATGCCAGTTAGATAAAGAATCCTGTATGCAATTATATAATTTCTTTCTATCAAGAACCTTCTATTAGACTGGCCTAGCTGCAAGTCATCTTAAATTCTAACTGTGTAAGATGTTGCCTCAAATATTCTCTATTAGACTTGATAATTGTCCTTTAAATATTTAAATAAATTCTTTATGGATTACTAGACTTTATGATGACTCCTAATTATTCCATGATCTGAAAAGGAGTCTACTGCAGTTTTATTTATTAATTTTTTTTTCAAATGAGTGATGTTTCTTTTGAAGTAGAAAATAGATTCCTTTTACATCCACAAATAGATAATTTCGTTACTTCTTTTAAAAGTTTTTATACACTATATTCGTAGACTCCTGTACCTTCACTTGTGCTGACAGAAAGTACTGTATATGCTACATGTGCACATAAATACATGACTTATATTTATATGTCTGATATATAACATGTTTAATAAGTATTCTGTGTACTGGCCTTATTATATTATACTAATTTCAGTTAATTTGTACTGTATCATAACCCATAATCAGTACTATATGATACTAATCAATAACTTCTATTTATCGTTACATATTTTCCACTGTACATACCAGGCTGGGTGAATAAAGTTGCCAGAATTGAAGGTACTGTTGCATGTGTAGCTGACTACATGTCAGCGTGAATGTGGCTGTGGTTATCATAAACACCATCTAAAATAATGAGATCATGCTCTGGCATTAGGGGAAAGTCATAATAATTTAATTAGTAATAACATTTTATAGGTATTTTCTTGTTAACAGTTAAAACATCTGGCATGTTTGTTGTAGATAACTTTTCTTATTTCAAAATGTGGTTTACTTATGTTTTTAGGAAATTGTGTATTTCATGCGTAATTATTACTAACAACTGGCAGCTTCATTTGAACTTGTGATTTAATGTTGAGATTATAAATAAGAACTGTGTGAAACAAACTTCTATAATTCAAAGAAAGATAAAAATTTGGAGTTTTGTTATTCAAAACTTAGATTGTGTGTGTGTGTGTGTGTGTGTGTGTGCTTTTAAGTATATTGTCTTCCATTAAAAATAAAAGTAGATAACAATTTTTCAGAGTTCAATTTTATTGTTATAATAAAAATTAGGTCTGTAGTCAGAGCAAATATTTTGTAAGTATATCTATACTTATGAAATTTTTTGCTGCAGCGCTCATAAATATACATTTTGTATAACTTGTGATACTTCATCCAGTGATATTGAAATATTATGAATGATTAAAATGTTGCTACTTTTATGGTATGTGAAAGAATTGTGATGCTGTTAACAATGTAAGAAGATAAGTTAGAATATAAAGGATATCTGCAACGTTTTGTAATTGAAAATGAAAAAGTACGTTTTGCTTCCATAAAACAATTTAAAATCCAGTTTTTCAGTTAGTTGATTAATACAGTTGTTCATTGCTTAATTCAAATTATTCTGAGAGTCAGCACACATAATTTCATTAGAACAGAAAATTAGAGGCTTCTTGTGTAATCCAGAGTAATTTTGTAATTATATGAAGTTACATCATTGTTAAAACATTATTTTCTATAAACATTGTTAGGTAATCAAAATTGTAGAGTATATTTACCATATACTCTACATAATTAAAATTTTTTTTTAGTGTAATACTAGGCCTATTATTATTTGCCATAATTAAAATCTATAATTTTCCTAGATGGATGTGCATAATATCATATCTTTTATAATATAAATTATTTATATACTACTATGTATTAATTTATATTATGTGATACATATTGTAGACTTATGTTGTTATTTAGTACATAAGGTTATTGTTAATTGTTACTGGTGTTACATATCTTTTTTTATCCTTGTTGATCACAAAAATGGTTTGTTGTTACAGTCTTTTGTTGGTTTAGTATTTTATATAGTTAGTATCACAAGTGTAAAACTGTCATGTCAGTTTCCACAAACCAAATCTAAGTTAAACTTTTTTCAGTACACAAATTATTTTATTGTTAATACTTTCAGACAAGATATTGCTGGCTAACACTGTTGGAAATAAGTAAATGAAGGATACATGTTTAGCGGAATTGTATACATTAGTTGTCAGAACAAATATTAGCCTATGTCATATCCGTGTTTATTTGCCGTAAGAAAGCTCAATAATAAACAGCAATTTTATTGAAGCTTCTTGTGCATGTCTTATTTGTCTTTGAATTTGTCTTGTGAATAAGCTTCTTATTCAAGTCTGCACTGTTACTGAAGGCTAGAAATTTATATCTTGTTAAACACAGTAGAATGTTCATGATAGTACAATTTGCCTCTTCCACAGTAGACTTATGAATTAAGTGTGTGTGTGTGTGTGTGTGTGTGCGTGCGCACATCTGACTATGCATAAAGTAGGTATAAATTATTATGAGCACTGTGACATGTAAATTTAATAGTATTTTATAATAATAATGTCTTCCGTGAACGAAGTAATTGTGTCTTCCTTCATACGGATATATACAGGAACAAATAAATGAATGAATAAACAAGAAAGTTTGTAGTTTATTAATACCTTTGTAATCATGTTTTTCAAATTATGATGTGAGGTTCATGTTTGGGAGCATATGTATTTTGAGTGTTTATTTCAGAAGGAAATTTGTCTTTTTTTCTGATGTGATGTTGCATCAAAAAGCTGGGCTGCAGGAAAATTGTTAATGAATTTGTTGGAAATTTTACATTAGGAAATTACATAAGGAAATTTGTTTGGAAAGAGCCAAACGAGTGAGGGGGGCTTAGGCAAAAACAATACAAATAAAAACAAGACAAAATACATGGTAGTGTCCAACTCAGAGACCAGAAGGGCTCCTAGAGATTTCAGTCTGAATGGGAAGTGTTTCAAAGGAGTGGCCTGCTTTAGTTATCTAGGTACCTTGGAATCAAATGATAGTAACATTAGGATGACTATAAGAGAAAGGATACAAGCAGGAAATAGAGCCTATTTTGCACATATTAACATCTTTAAATACAATCTTGTTATAAGAGTTATAAAACTTATACTCTTGTATATAAAAGTATATTGTTCTCTGGTGCGACCAGTTGTTACATATGGATCCGAGGTGTTTACTTTAACAGAGAATGACAAAACTGCTTTAAAATCATTTGAGCGCAAAATATTGTGTAAACTTTATGGCTCAGTAAGAGAAGAAAGCAGTTGGAGGATAGGCGGTAACAATGAACTACAGGCTCTCATGCATGGAAAAGACATAGTGAAATTCATCAAATCACAGAGGTTGCATTGGTTGGGCCATGTGGAAAGAATGCCTAAACGAATGCTGAAGGGAAGATTATGTACTACTAGACATAGAGGCAGACCAAGGATGAGATGGTTGGATGCTGTAACAGATCTTGCTAGTATGGTAATCAGAGGGTGGTGAGGAAGGGCAGAGAACAGGGGGAAGCGTGGAAGAGTATTGTTGAGGAGGCTAAAGACCATCAAAGGCTGTAACACCAAATAATAATAAGAAGAAGTGTAGTTTTAAAATTGAATGTTAAAGAGAATTCAACAAAATAAAAATAAAATCATGTGGTAAAATGTTCTTATACTAAAACTTAATCCCCGACCTTTTGCTCATCCTTTTGAACAATAAGAAAGCAAATATTTAAAATTTTGTTTTTTCATTTGTTTGATGTTAGTTTAACATTTACTCTAGCCTAACCTAGTTTTTGTAGAGAGAATGTTTCTGAAAATCTTTCAACTGTGCATTATAGTATATAGGCGATATAGTATGGGTAGTAGATGAACATTTTTCTTTCTTTAGAAAACAGTAGTTTTGTGAAGAAGATTATCAATGCCATTTTTATGGCATTTCATATCTTTTTATATGTGGCAACATGTGACCTCTGGAATCGTCCTCCGAAAAAAGATACATTGAATTGTATTCGTCAGTTTCATGAAATCTTAGAAAAGTGAACATAGTGTCCAAGTAAAGGAATGTAAGTGGCACTTTCGGAATAATCCAAAGGAGAGTTACTACTTTTGTAACTAGGTTCCCATTCATTCTGCTCTTAGTGGGACAGTCTCACTTTTTGACAGAATGTCCTACCATCCGAAATTTCTGTCAGATGTCCACTTTTTTAGAGATAACATTGGTTGTTTTGGTAGCACGGTTACCACTTTATCTACAGCTGCTTTGTTTGTAATATCAGTAGCAGTGTTGAATATTTGGTGTTCAGAAGTAGTTTTAGTAATTAGTACTTTCTTTGTGCAGTGTGTGGTAGTTTTTTTTTAACTTCATTGCAGCTAGTTAAAAAACTATCTAGCAATTTAATTCTAATATGTAACTTAACATTGTGTAGGATAAGCTCCCATTGGAGCATTGTACAGTACAGGTTCACTTGTTCATGTGCTGAGAATTACTAGACATATTTAGTTCACTAGTTCCAATGGTTTCTGTCTCTGCAATCACCGAATGAATTGTAGTATATAGTAATATAATAAACATTATCAAGCAGTTGTAGCACTTCAATGTTTTTATGTTCATGAAGTCTTCTTTCATACTTATCTGCAACCCGTTTAATATCATCAGCAACCATAGACATTTTCAGGTCCTGATGGATGTCATCATTTCTTACATACCATGGTGCATCAACAATACTTTGAAGAACCTTACTTTGAAAGTCTGAATTATTTTAATATTAGATTTCTTAGTACAACCTCAAAGCTGTACACCACTCACCCAAACTGGTTTCAAGACTTGTTTGTATAACAACAGCTTGTTATGCAGTGAGAGCTTAGAATGTCTTCCAAGCAGCCACCACATTTTCTTCAATTTTAATCCAAGTTCTCGTTTCTTCTTAACATGTTCTTTACACCTAAGTTTGGCATCCAGAGTCATGCCCAAATACTTCACTGAGCTTGTGTGTGGAATTCTTTGCTGATCAATTACGATTGGTAAGTAATGTATTTTCTGGTTGGTGGAATTGATATGAGTAGACTTGGTTTCATTCGGCTTGATGCGCCATTTTTTTGTCCACTAGTGACTTGCTCAACTACTGATAGTAGAGCATCTGTTGCTGCTTCTATACTAACACCAGTAGCTAGTAAAGCAGTGTCATCAGCAAAAGTAGCTGTTGTCACCCCATCACATTTACAGCAAATGTCCCCTGTGTACAGCAAATACAGAATAGGTCCAAGGACACTCCCTTGTGTTACACCAGCTGAAATATCCTCTAAATTAGAATAATCATCACCGCACTTGACTTGGAACTGACGTTTTGAGATATATGATTTAATAAGTTGGCTCATCTGTGTAGGGAGGTTTACTTTCATCTTGTATACCAGTCCCTCATGCCACACTTTATGAAATGTTTAGGCCACATCCAAGAATACTGCGGAGAATATTTTCTTTTCTTGTAGTGATCGTTCAATTATATCTGTAATCTGATGCACTTGTTCAATAGTTGCGTGTTTACTGCAAAATCCAAACTGATGGGTTGGAATAAGGTGCTTATCATCTATGGTCGGTTTGAGACGTTTGAGGAGTAGTTTCTTAAACAATTTAGATATAACTGGCAGCAAGCATGTAGGATGATATGATGCCTTCTCATTTGGCAGTTTACCAGGTTTGTGGATCATAATCACCTGGCAATTTCCACTGGATATCACATATTGGAATCGTAAAGAAGCATTGAATGTATATGTAAGCTTCATTATTCCTTTATATAGCAACTCTTTGAGTATCTTCCTAGTTGTCTTGATTATTCATCTCTTCTTTCACAGCACTAACACTTAACTAAAAATGAACTTTTTTCATGTGAAAAAACTTACTATTTTATTGTATGCATTTCGGCTTAGTATCCGCCTTCTTCAGCTTTGGTAACAGACTGCCAGCATTTTGTAACGGTTGTGTGGAAGGTGAAGTGGGGGTGGTGTGTAATAACTCTTCTGGTGGTGTGTGGGTAATAACTCTTCCTAGTTATTAAGTCATAACCTAGTGCCTTTTTAGCACTAAGATTTTTGTTTGTCTCTCGCTGAGGACCTCGTTAAAAGTTACAGACTCTATTGGTCTGTCTTCCATATTATTCACCTCTGTAATTTCATTTACAGTTGCCAGGTTGTTGTTGTTTTATCCTTTTTGCTATCTTTCCTAGCCCATGCGCCATCATCTTTTCAGATGGGTGGATTATGGCTTTTTGGTCATTTCAAGTTCTTTGTAACTTTCCAAAGTGAATAATCTGTATCTCTATCATCTGGCAGTTCTCTTAAGAAAGTTGTGAATGTTTCGTTTTTAACTGGTCAGATCTCTAAGTTGCTGGGTTTGCTGGTTAAAAATTCTTTTATCATCAGGTGCTCTAGTCAGTTGTCATTTTTTACGTGCTCTCCTTTTCTTTGAAACAAGATCTCTAATTTTGATAGGATAATTCAACCCCAGTGACGTTCTTTTTAATTCAGGGGTGTTATTCCATGCAGCTTACTGTACATCAGTTACTAATTTTTCTACTTCCATGTCAAGTTGTACTGTTGATCTTAGTGGAACATTTAGCTCAATTCGTCGTTAAAGATCTTTTTTAAATCCATTCCAATCTGTCCATTTATTTGTCAATAATGGTGGAAATGATTTCTTCATTACTGTCACACTTAATGGTAATATTATAGGTGAATGATCAGATGACAAGTCGCAACATCCTTCAATACTAATATAGTTCGCTGCTGTTCCCTTCAGAACAAAGAAATCAATTAGGTCAGACACATTATTTAGATCTGAGGGCCATTAAGTTGGTTTCCCAGTAGACTGGTACTCACATTTTGCCAGTTTCATTTCATCATATAAACGTTTATCTTTAGTGGTGATAAGTCTAGATCCCTAATGTGTATGTTTTGCATTGAAATCTCCACCAATTATAAAGTGGTTTCCAAGTACCTGGAAGAGCCTGAGGTAATCTTCCATTTCCAGCATATATCTTGGTGGACAGTATATTGCTGTCACTGTAAAGGTCCTAAATTTTGAGAAAATTCTTATAGCTGTTGCTTGCATTTTGAGTGTTCCATAACTAGCTTCCACAAAATGCTTAATGTTATCCTTAATTATTACAGCTGACCCACCTCGTGTTGTGTTGGGGTGGATAGTGTGGTATATGATAAATCCTTTTATTTGCAAAAAGTTTTCTCTAGTAAAATGAGTTTCAGGGATCAGAGAAACATCCAATTTCTGATCCCACAAAAATGTTTCTAGTAAATTAACATGCTGAAGTAACCCATTTGAATTCCAAGCAGCAATTCTAATGGATGTAGCCATTTCATTTCTTTTTGTTGACAGCAGCCATACTGCTGTTTTGCAGCTTTGTAATTCTACTTAGAATTATTTTATTGACTTCTTCCTGCTTAGTAAGTTTCTCAAAAATTGTTAATAAAATCCAGTATCATCCAGTTTAAATTCTTTTTTTGCATCTTGTGGAGCACTCTAAGCTGCTTTTGCATATAGGTCTCCATTAGCACTCTGTTGAGGAGTTGTCTCATCACTGGATATTGCAGGGAAGTTTGTCTGAGTTCTCTCTAAATTTGTAAGTTTGTTATCAGTGGTGGAGGTTCTGACATTCCTTTGTTTACTGTACAGTTTTCTCTCTTCTCTCCCTTAGCAACTATGCAACCTTGATAGTTTGCTGGATGTGATTCACCACAATTAGCACATTTCACTTTTTCAAGTCTCTTAATTTTACACTCTGAAGTTAAATGTTTACCTGCACATTTAACATATCTTGGGCCCATATTGCAGTAAGCCTGAGTGTGTCCATATTGTTACGACGGTCTACTCGATCGTCGTAGGTACAGTGGAAAACAAATTACAAGACACCAATTAAGTCACTAATCACACCTTTAATTTGTACAGTTGAACAGTTCGTAATTAACAACACAGTCTACTACAACAAATCAAATATAAATTGTTCACACGCAATAAAATGGCACTAATATTAAACACAATTGTATTACAATTATACCGCCCGATTATAAAACGCAACACTTTTAACTAATAACCACTTGAATGCGCACAGTAATATCACTACTATGTCTCTCGAACCGCACGGTCAATAATTCGCACTAATACTGACTCTGAGGCCGCTGCCGCCATATATTTATACCCACGCTCACAGACGAGAACCTTCGTAATTGCGTCTTACCGCTCGTGTGAACTACATAATTAACTGCGGCCTTGACACAGTCCGTGTGGCTGGCACCTTCGAGAAACCTCTTGAAAATGCATCGACAAGCACGTATGCCACACACGTTACATCGAGATTCTTCTGGCACATTCGACAAACACGTAGATTGTTCTGTGATGTAACAATATGCTTGATATTTTTTATACTGTTGAATGAGTGCTCATAACTCATTTTTTACCCCTGTCTTAATTAAAAACTTACATCTAATTTACAAAAAAGGAACAAAATCAATTTATAACTTATCTATAATCATCAGAGAATGTGTTATAGCACTAATATCCCTTATTGATGACTTCCTTAGCACGTGTTCCGTTGCAATATATATTTATAATTAAAAAAATAATCACTAGTAAAATAAAAAAAAATCTAAACAGAAGCAAGATAATAAAACAATAAAAGAAATTAAAAATAAAGTAAATAACAACAATTTAATCATAACTAAAGCCAATAAAAGTCAAGCAATAGTAATTATAGACAAAACAGATTACATCAGAAAAACTGAAGACTTCATCAACAATAATAAATGCATACACTTAGATGTACAAGAAGTATATCAAATACCATGTAAAACTGCGACCGATTTTATATCAGCCGCTCTGGAAGAAATATCCATCAACGCATCCGCGAACATGAATTGACAGTAACAAAACAAGAAGACGACACATCCCTAACTAAACACAGCAAAGAAATAGGACACACTTTTGATTTCAAAAACACAAAAATCTTGGCACAAACTAACTATAAGAAAATCAGACCGTGCAGGGAAGCCATTGAAATATACCAGATGACAGAGGGAGCAGTCAATGACAGAAATGAATACACTAAATTAGCGACAACTTGAAGACACACAATATATCACTGAAATAAATACCAACTAATACTAAAACAAAATTACCGGTACTTTGAATTCAATAGCAAAATTTATCAACAACAAGAAGGTCTGGCAATGGGACCTCCATTATCTAGCATAACAGCAGAAATATTCTTACAACAGATAGACTCCAAAATACAAAATATTATAAATTAATTTAATCCAAATGGTATATGGATAAGATATTGCAACATTTTAAATACCAACATTTAAGTGCATTTTAAATTTGTGGAGTCCCACATTCTTTGGGATGCCAAAAGGTGACAAATTACCCTTCTTTGTGTATTTTAATCTGTACATTAATTTAACTCATACTCTTTATATAACATTCCTATAATGGCGTGTATGTATTTGGGGTTCAGGTGTAACTGTAATAATAACTCTATGTAACTTGTAACGGTATTTCAAATTTATTTAGTAATAATGAAATTGTGCGCAAGGCACTTGATTCGACTTAAAAACATTCATGATTGCTTTGTTACTATGCCATAAGGCTTACGCTGTATACATCCTTACTGACTAAATATTCTATTCTAATAAAAATATTTTATTAAAAATATTATTTCCTGACTACTCAGACAATTAGTATGCTTCTAAATATCAATGCTTAAATATCTCTTTTTTCTAGATATTTTAACGAAATTCAATGTTATAATGATTCATAATAGCGTCCTATCTGATCGTTATATGAAAGTGTTAGACTGTACGAGTATAGCAGCGTAAGCAAGAGAGAGAGCGTACAATCGCAGCCATCTCACTCTAACCTCGTCACAGCGACATCCGCTACCGGTACGAACATGAAACTTTACTCAATGCAAATTATCAGTTCAACCTGCAATAACTTCAAAACTAATAAATATAGGGCAATTCTGAAAACAGCATTGTGTTCAGCAAGTAAAGCTTTATAAGTAGCCGCAATCTCAGTTAATATAATTAACAATTGAAGAAGTTATACGGAAGACGAACGCCAAAATGAATAACAAGAGAATTATGGTACGTAGGAATTAGGTGTTTCCACACACACACAGATAAAGACCTAAGCAACAATATTCTGTGGTCAGATCTTTGAAAACACATTTGCAAATACCTGTAATCAATCAATTTGCAAACACAGGAAGTACGATTTTGACTAGAAATTCTCTGCCGTTTCAAACCTGTCACGGGGTGTTTGCTCGACCTGTTCGAGATTGTCAAGACTGGAAAAACGTATGATTTATTTGAACAACCAATCAGAAGCCCGTATTTAAAACAGACGCCAACTCAAACCGAGGGGTAGCGTTACTCTTCGATCGGATCTTCAATGCGCTAGTCGTATGTAAATTACGTGCAGAAATGTTACACTCACGCAAAGTGGTATTTAAGTATAAAATTCGAGAAGTAGTCCGCAGTGAAGATGAACTAGTACCGTTCAACAACTCTTGCTGTGTATCACCATGTTAATTAATTAAATTATTAATTAATTAATAATCAGCCATGAAGTGACCTGAGCAACAGAGTGCTACAGCATCTGTAATTGCCAGAGCATCTTTCTACAGGATTGATCAACATCATTTCTTCTGTGCTAAACCATCAAAAGGAGGATCTCTACGGATTCCTATCTTCGGTCGACGCATGAAACAGTAAGAAATAGATTCATTGATCAATGAAATAAGCACTAAACAAATAATAGAAAGCAATAAACAATTTTTAAAAGACACTAAGAATCACACACTTTGTATTTAATGTGTAAGAGTAGCTATAACATAGTATAGGAGTGTAGAATGGAAAGTGAGGTGTAGTATTGGACGTGCAAATTATTGTAGACCTGTTCTTTAGCACTGGTTTGGGAGATATAAATCTCTTAATTAAACCAGATAAGAGCGATAGGTCGTTCGAACGTCTTAATCTTTACTTTTCACACACACTTGTTAATTATAAGTGTTAGGGTAGAAATAAGTCCTACAATTAATATTTTTCAAGAAGTCTAAAAATAATTAAACCGTTAATTAAACATACTCAAGCAAATTTTAAAGTGTTATTTGTAACGATTCCCCTTGAATCCACAATCACTGAACGAATCCTGAGAAATTTGTGTCTCTATGCTCTGAGCTAAGCTGGAACCGTGTCATTAGTATCTGGGATTTGTTCTGGCACCCAGGTAAAGTAATCTCACGGGTAAGTAACGTTTTATCTATCATTCAAAATATTAGATAAGCGTGTTACATAAAAAGTAGCGTTGTATGAATTTGGCGCGGCCAACTAAGGGGCTCGATTAAACTCGATTAAGCACGATTAAATCACCAAATTTAGCACAACAGAAAGTTATATAATTTGGCGTTGCTTTTACCCAAGTGATTAGTTAAATTGTAATATTAATTGATTAGAAACGAAGTGGAATTCAAGGTTACAAATAACTGTTAAATAATTGTTAAATTAATTTGTTAAAAATAAATTTTAAAAATGGCTAAAATCAGCAGTAGATATGGCAGCAATTGAACAAATGTTTAAGCAGTTGACCACTAAAATGGATGAAACTAATAGTAAAATTGAAAGTACAAAGGGTCAATTATCTAGTGAAATGAAAGATACTAATAGTAAACTTGAAAATAAAATTGAAAAAATAGAAAGTAAAATTGAAAGTACCAATAGTAAAATTGATGAAAATAATAAAAGTTTAGAAGAAAGTAATAAAAAATAATAACAGATGTTAATAATAAAATAGAGCAAACTAATAAATACTTGTCTAGTGAAATGAAACAAATAAATGAAAATTTATCTAGCCAAATAGAACAAAGTAGTAAAGAAGCTACATTTAAAATAGATGAAGAAATAGCAAATTTAGCTGGTAAAATAGATGAGAGTAATATTAGGTTTGATAAGCATACCGAAGAGGTTAAAACTACGTTAGAGGAATTTAGGAAACAAGTAAACACTAATTTTCGCCGTCAAGACGAAAAACTAAATAAGTTTAGAAACGAATTTCATGAAAGGTTAGAGCAGAAAGTAACCCTCATTAACCAACAATTCAGCGAAGTAACAGCTGAATTAAAAACACAATCACTTCTAAATAAAGAAGAAATCCAGAATACTAGGGAAGAGTGTACCCAACTGGGTGAGAATATTAAAGAAGTTAAGAAACAGGTAGAGAGTAAGGCTAACAGTGACGAAGTACATCAAAAGGTGGAACAGCAGTTAAAGGTAATGCGGGAGGATCTGACTAAGGCAATGAAGTCACAGCAAAACAAAGTCGTGAGGTGTGGCGGCTATAAGGAAGAACCGGAAAACCTTGCATTTTCAGGAAACCCACATGAGAATCCTGTGGAATTTCTAAAGCTGTTTGAGACTTATGTAGCTCGTGTAAACCCACTGATGGACGACGAGAACAAGAAGGAGATGTTAGGCCGATTTCTCAAGAATTGGGCAGGTACGTGGTGGAAAATCATCTTGGACAGAGTCCAAACCTAATCCGACTTCAGAGAGAAATTCCTGGCTCAGTACTGGAATATTCAGATACAAAGAAGGGTACGCGATCATCTGGAATTTGGTAATTATCACCCGTCAATGAATATGACAACCACCAACTATGTGCTAAATGTAATGGCACAAGTCAAGCATCTAACACCACCAATAGAAGAGAGAGACATAGTGTATAAGCTAGCGTGTCATTTCTCAGAACGCACTAGAGTAGCAACCACTACTAGAGGAGTGGATACTCTAGAAAAGTTCATAATGGTAGTAGATGAATGTCAAGACCTAGAGAGAGACCTGCAGCGAGTAAATAATCAGCTGAGTAACTACTCTAGAGGCAATCATCAGGAACCAACTTTCTACACAACAAAAAGAAAAGACAATGAGCGTCTGAAAGAAAAAAGGTTTACCCCGTATCCGGGTAACAAACCACAAAATCAGCCGGAATTGGAAGAGAAGGGTAGAAGTAGGAGTGTAGAAACCCGACCAAATAAAGGGTATAAAGTATGTAAAACAACCATAACATCTACCGAGTCGCAATCATCTACCAGTAAAATGAATACGGGAAGCCACTGCAGGTAGAAAAGAAACAAAACTAAACCTACCATTACCTGCAGTGAAATCACCCAAGAAAACAGGTAAGAAGAATGTAGCAAATAATATAAAACAAGTGAGCGATAGGGAGTTCTTGTTAAAGGAGGAGCAAGAAGTGGGTAGAAACCATTATCCTGAATGTCCGGAAATAATTTGTAAGATCAGTAATCTACTAGTAAGAGCGCTTATAGACACTGGCAGTGAAGTTACCTGTGGCAGCTCAAAGTTTGTAGATAATAGTCAGTTGCGAAATTGTCCCAGACTACCCGTAAAACATTGTAATGTACAGGGAGCCACTGGAGCTAAAATGCAAAAGATAACTGAACAAATTTATTTACCTGTCAGTTTAAATGGTAACCAAACCCAAATTGTAGCTCTAATAGTCCCAAAACTCGTTCATGATTGTATTATTGGGGTAGATACGTTACTTGAATGGAAGGCAGAAATAAATTTTAAAAGAAATACCATCACGATGGAAATTAATACAAATAAAATAAATACAAACATTAAAGAGTTTAAGCATTGGAAATCGGTCAGTGTAATAAAGAACTGTAAGCAGCTAAAGTCATTTCTAGGTTTAGCTAACTACTATCAGAAGTTTACAAGTAAATACGCGGAAAGTACTGTTCCATTGTTGATGTTGTTAAACAAAGGGATTAAATGGAAGTGGACAGAGGACCACGATGAAGCGCTGCAACAAGTGAAAAGTCTTTTTCTAAATACTGTTGTATTAAATCATCCAAGGATAGGAGAAAGATTTTACTTGCAAACAGACGCCAGCAATATTGCTATTGGAGCACACTTGTATCAGATTGATGAGAAGGGCCAAAAAGTGGTATTAGGATGTGTAAGTCGCACACTTAAAGGGGCAGAATTAACCTATTTTACGACAGAAAAGGAGCGGTTAGCGATAGTGCATAGCCTGTCAAAGTTTAGAAGTTATATTCTGGGTGCTAACCTTACTATAATCACCGACAATAAGGCGTTAGTATTTATATTAAAGTGTAAATTGCTAGGTGCTCATCTGACTCATTGGATCTTGGCTATACAAGAGTATCAATTTGAAATACAGTATTGTAAAGCGAAAGACAACTTGGTAGCAGATGTACTCAGTAGAAATCCACCATCAGAAAACAACATGGAAACAGATAACATTAAATGTAGTAGCAATGATATTGGTATTTACGCGGTAAAGCATATAACAAAACCTGAAGTAGTTAGATGACTTAAGGAAATAAGGACCCATCAACAGCAAGACCCTAGGATTAGTGTAACTTGGAGAAGTGCAGTTACCAACTCCAAACCAGGATTTTCTATATATGGAGGTAAGCTATATAAGCTATGTTCCCATAGAAGAAAATATAGACAAAATATTGACCAATAAAGAAATAATAGTTTGAGCCAATAAGGTATGTGAATCAAACGTGGTCAAATAAAATAAATTTATAATTGTTTTAAATCAAGGTCAATGATAATAATAAAAAATTTTATTTAAATAAATGTTAGTATTGTTGTTTAAATTATTAACATTAATTGAGCCACAATGGTGATTAAAGCATTATGGTCATATAAATTCCCAATATGTGTATACCATGTTAGGTTAAGTAACAAATTGTAATCTTTAGTTATAAGGTAGATGTAAGGAAAATATAATTAGTGCAAGTTTTGAGCGGGAAAAACCATAAGTGCGAAAGATGAAACTTTACTCAATGCAAATTATCTGTTCAACCTGCAATAACTTAAAAACTAATAAATATAGGGCAATTCTGAAAACAGCATTGTGTTCAGCAAGTAAAGCTTTATAAGTAGCCGCAATCTCAGTTAATATAATTAACAATTGAAGAAGTTATATGGAAGACGAACGCCAAAAGGAATAACAAGAGAATTATGGTACGTAGGAATTAGGTGTTTCCACACACACACAGATAAAGACCTAAGCAACAATATTCTGTGGTCAGATCTTTGAAAACACATTTGCAAATACCTGTAATCAATCAATTTGCAAACACAGGAAGTACGATTTTGACTAGAAATTCTCTGCCGTTTCAAACCTGTCACGGGGTGTTTGCTCGACCTGTTCGAGATTGTTGAGACTGGAAAAACGTATGATTTATTTGAACAACCAATCAGAAGCCCGTATTTAAAA
This sequence comes from Magicicada septendecula, assembly GCA_034769895.1. NCBI lineage: Eukaryota > Metazoa > Arthropoda > Insecta > Hemiptera > Cicadidae > Magicicada > Magicicada septendecula. The sequence continues at coordinate 66,122,168 of CM068376.1, forward strand.
CAGACGCCAACTCAAACCGAGGGGTAGTGTTACTCTTCGATCGGATCTTCAATGCGCTAGTCATATGTAAATTACGTGCAGAAATTTTACAATCACGCAAAGTGGTATTTAAGTATAAAATTCGAGAAGTAGTCCGCAGTGAAGATGATCTAGTACCGTTCAACAACTCTTGCTGTGTATCACCATGTTAATTAATTAAATTATTAATTAATTAATTAATAATCAGCCGTGAAGTGACCTGAGCAACAGAGTGCTACAGCATCTGTAATTGCCAGAGCATCTTTCTACAGGATTGATCAACATCATTTCTTCTGTGCTAAACCATCAAAAGGAGGATCTCTACGGATTCCTATCTTCGGTCGACGCATGAAACAGTAAGAAATAGATTCATTGATCAATGAAATAAGCACTAAACAAATAATAGAAAGCAATAAACAATTTTTAAAAGACACTAAGAATCACACACTTTGTATTTAATGTGTAAGAGTAGCTATAACATAGTATAGGAGTGTAGAATGGAAAGTGAGGTGTAGTATTGGACGTGCAAATTATTGTAGACCTGTTCTTTAGCACTGGTTTGGGAGATATAAATCTCTTAATTAAACCAGATAAGAGCAATAGGTCGTTTGAACGTCTTAATCTTTACTTTTCACACACACTCGTTAATTATAAGTGTTAGGGTAGAAATAAGTCCTACAATTAACATTTTTCAAGAAGTCTAAAAATAATTGAACCGTTAATTAAACATACTCAAGCAAATTTTAAAGTGTTATTTGTAACGATTCCCCTTGAATCCACAATCACTGAATGAATCCTGAGAAATTTGTGTCTCTATGCTCTGAGCTAAGCTGGAACCGTGTCATTAGTATCTGGGATTTGTTCTGGCACCCAGGTAAAGTAATCTCACGGGTAAGTAACGTTTTATCTATCATTCAAAATATTAGATAAGAGTGTTAGATAAAAAGTAGCGTTGTATGAATTTGGTGCGGCCAACTAAGGGGCTCGATTAAACTCGATTAAGCACGATTAAATCGCCAAATTTAGCACAAAAGAAAGTTATATAATTTGGCGTTGCTTTTACCCAAGTGATTAGTTAAATTGTAATATTAATTGATTATAAACAAAGTGGAATTCAAGGTTACAAATAACTGTTAAATAATTGTTAAATTAATTTGTTAAAAATAATTGTTAAAAATGGCTAAATCATCAGCAGTAGATATGTCAGCAATTGAACAAATGTTTAAGCAGTTGACCACTAAAATGGATGAAACTAATAGTAAAATTGAAAGTACAAAGGGTCAATTATCTAGTGAAATAAAAGATACTAATAGTAAACTTGAAAATAAAATTGAAAAAATAGAAAGTAAAATTGAAAGTACCAATAGTAAAATTGATGAAAATAATAAAAGTTTAGAAGAAAGTAATAAAAAATAATAACAGATGTTAATAATAAAATAGAGAAAACTAATAAATACTTGTCTAGCGAAATGAAACAAATAAATGAAAACCTGGAACCGTGTCATTAGTATCTGGGATTTGTTCTGGCGCCCAGGTAAAGTAATCTCACAGGTAGGGTAAGACTGCCCAAGAGTACGCACTGCTCAAGAGTACGCATTGAGCTTCAATTTTTAACCGATAGATTTCAGCATCTGTCGCAAGCAGGGGATGTGCTTCTTAACCAGTCGAATCCCGTTGGCATGCGGTAGTCGAGATTCTTTCACCAAGAGAGGAGGTATGTTGAATTTGTTGCGTTACTACTATTTTGTTCTTATATTTGTCGCAAAGTAGTATATTGTTTTTACATGTAAATGTTAATATTTTAAATTGTATTTTTTATATTTTATTATTACATGTTCCTGGTTCATAATTATTGGCAAATTTATTTAATACATGAAGTAGTTTCGATATAAAGATGTCCAAAAATCAAAATGGCGCGATGTCGTAAGAGTACAGACTGGCTTCTTTAATGCGTACTCTTGGGACACTTCATATGAGATTGTGCCTTCAATGAGTTTTCTTCATTCCAGGTACCATGTCATCAAAATATAAACGTAAAAGTGATAGGCAGTTGTTCACTGAAGTGCAATTGACCACAGCTCAAGATAAAATTGCAGCAGGCAGTAGTGTGAGAGCTGCAGCGAAATTTGTGAGAGTCCAAGTACATGAGGCAACGCTGCGAAAGAGATTGAAATCAGTAAGTTCAATATATTTATTCATTTGGTCGTCTTATGGCATACTAACAATAGTAGGCCTAGGCCTACTATCCCTAAAATAATAAAAAGGCCTAATAATAATTATGGTGATAGGCTATTAATTATTTTTGATGATAATAATAATAATAATAATGACCGCCTCCGTGATGTAGTGGTCAGCACGTCTGACTACTAATCCAGAGGTTCCGCGTTTGATCCCTGGCACCCCCGGAAATTTTTCCGAGGGAAATGGATCTGGAATGGGGTCCACCCAGCCTAGTGAGGACAAATGGGTAGCTACTTGACTGATTGGTAGCGGATCTGGTTAAGAAGGTTGGCATCTTAACAGGTTGAGAGGTGCGTGGTGCTAACCACATCACCCCTCTATCCACCAGCTGCTAGACAGTGGTGGCAACCTGGCCGACCGGCCTAGACTCCTCGAAGCTGTTGAGCCACAGATTTGTAATAATAATAATAATAATAACAAATGTATCCTTTATGAATGAATATTAATTTTTAAATGTTATTTTCAGGGAACAATACCAACTTCCTTGGGCAGATTTAAACAAACATTTTCGAAGCAGGAAGAGGAATCCTTGGTGGCTCGTATTAAGATTTTAGACAGCAAATTTTTTGGCATAACAAGCAAACAATTAATGGCTGTAGTGTTCCGATATGCTACACAGAATAATATTGCTCATCCATTCAACAAGAATAAGAAGATTATTGATAAATAAGCAGGTGATAAATGAGTGAGAAATTTCTGCGAAAGGCACTCCTTAACATTACGGCAGCCAGAGAAATGCTCTCTAGGAAGAGCCATTGGGTTTAATAGAGTACAATTTGACAAGTTCCATAAAAACCTTAAAATAATCTTAGATGAGAACCCTGCACTTTCTGCAAGCGACATCTTTAATATGGACGAAACAAATGTGTCAACTGTTCCCAACAAGCTTCCGAAAGTAATTTCTCCAAAAGGGAAACAGCTCGTGTCAAAGGTTGTCTCCCAAGAACGAGGAGAGTCGGTGACTGCAGTTTGCTGTCATCGCTGCGGGTTACTATGTTCCACCTGCTCTCATCTTTCCACGAAAGAGATTCAAATCAGAATTTTGTGATAGAACACCACCAGACACTTTGGGAATGGTGTCTGATTCAGGTTTCATAAATTCAGAGTTGTTTATGACCTGGTTACAACACTTCACAAAATATGTGAATCCATGTCTCGAAATGAAGAAATTGTTACTACTTGACAACCATATATCACATTGTACTTTGTCAGCAATTGAATATTGCCGAGGAAAAGGCATCATGTTGTTGTCTTTGCCACCCCATGCCAGCCACAAACTACAGCCCCTTGATGTGGCATTTTTCGGACCCTTGAAGAAGTTCCTGTCAGAAGAATGTGATCGGTGGGTCACGGAACATCCAGGTCGACCTATAACAATTTATCAAGTTGGTGAGAGTTTTTGCTCGAGCTGTAAAATCATTCCAATGCACTGGAGTTTTCCCACAAAATCCCTCAGTTTTTAGGGATGAAGACTTCATGCCTGCATCAGTGACTGAGAGGGAGTTAGAAGGTCCAATGCCCTCTCAAGAATCTGATTTGGGAAACGAGGCTGGGCCATCGCATGGGAGGGAGAATAATGTAACAAATGGCCAAAATCAGGAAGCCAACATCCCACCAAGAAACCAGAACGGATTTCAAGATCAAAGCAAGTCTGCAGCCACAGAAATTCAAAGTCCTACAAGTAGTACGTCAGCTAAAGACCTTCTTCCTAGCCCCAAAGGATGTAGAGGAAATAAAAGAGGGGGAAGATCAAAATCATCCACAATAATGACTTCCACCCCTTTCAAGAAGACTCTTGAGGAAGAAACTATTGCAAAAAAGAAACCCAAGAGAAATGCGGCGAAAAAACTAACTTTCACGTTGGAAGAAGGTGACGACGATGATGATGGGGAATGTTTCGACGACGAACAACATGATGATCCAGCCTGCATTTATTGTAACAGTCTGTATTCTAAATCCAAGTTTCGCGAAGGTTGGATCCAGTGCCAGAGCTGCCAATTGTGGGCCCATACTGGATGTCCCGGCGTTGAACGTCGAACAAAAATGTATAAATGTGAACTGTGTATGTAAAAGTTTTTGGTTTCAATAATAAATAATTTTCTTCCTTATAGAACTTCATTTTTATTGTTTTTATTTAGTGCGTACACTTGTGCTCACTAAATGCGTACTCTTGGGACGCTGTATGCCTAAGAGTATGCATTTGCATATTTTAACTAAAGGCAGCCTAGTATTTAAATAGGTCTTTTCATTGAGTTAACACCTTAATATTGTTTCACTAACTTAACAAGGAAGAGATTAAGCTAATTTCCGCAACTCTAATTTGGACTAAAGTTAAAGAAATGTTATTACAAATAAAAAGTACGTACTCTTAGGCAGTCTTACCCTAAGTAATGTTTTATCTATCGTTCAAAATATTAGATAAGAGTGTTAGATAAAAAGTAGCGTTGTAACGTATTAATAGCTACTGAATTTATCTTTCTTTTTCAGTACTGATTTATAAATCTCTACTTTTTTTACTTAAATGCTTTGCATTCTTTTCATTTCAATACTAATTTGAGCTCTTGTTTACATTAATCTTACTTCGATAATATCTACCATTTTAACTCTATATTTACAAGAAACATTGGCTCTTAACTTTAAAATAAAACAATAATGTCTTTAATTAGCTCTTAACTTCAAAATAAAACAATAATGTCTTTAATTGTTTTTGAGTTAATTGTTTGACTAAGAGATAAATAAGTTGTTTATCACTTTATTGTTGTCAATCATACTCAATCGCAATCGATCCATCTGTAATCGTCCTCGTCTCGAACTCCAGGATCAATTCCTCTTGTCCAGCGTCGCTTCTCTTGTCCAGCATCGTTTCCAGACTTCAGTAATGTTCCTCTTGTCCAGCGTCACTTCTCTTGTCCAGCGTCATTTCCAGACTTCAGTAATGTTCCTCTTGTCCAGCGCAGCCGCTCTAGACTCCAGCGTTGTCTCGCTCTCTGGAACTAAGTCGTCAGCTCTCTCGCTCTCCGGAACTTCATGTTACTTCTTTTTGTGCTGTTTCGGACGTCAGTTGATCATCTTATATAGATTTTCTTCTCGTGTAATTCTGTTACTATTTAAAAGTGATTGTATTTACAACTCAGTTACATAGTTGTATGTAACTGGAAGGATGAAACTATTTACAAAAAATAAATATTCCGTGTGGACGGGCAGAAGCTCCCGCTGCAACTGTGGGTGACCAAAAAAGATACAACTGTAGCGTGTGTGTCCTAATTATACCTACGTCTTAGTTAACAACTGCAGTTGTACGAAATCGACATGTCTGAAATTGTCTCTGGGTTTTGTTCCCCCACTCCTCGTCAATTTCGCTATTTCTTATATTTCTGCGAATTGCAGAGTCCTGTAAGTATACTCTTATACCCATCTTATAACTATTTTCACTACACATGTTCACTGTACTTTTGGACATTGTAACTTAACCCTTTCGATCTGTACACAGTTATTTCGCCACTACACTCGTACGGTGTGTCCCTTTCACGTGGTTTTCGTACACAGTATGTAGTTAATTTTATTACATTTTATTGTGTCTTTGGATTTTACTCCTTATTTATAGTTTATGAATAATTATGGAAAAACAGTAATTACGCAATTATTCATACTGGGGTGGCAAACTCGCCTGCATAGACCTGCGTCACACACACATGCAAAATACTGTTGTACACACTTTCAGTTACATCTGTGTGCGTGTACAAGTCGATTCAGGTCGAAACACCTGTCCATATTTTTGTCTGAGCCAAGCTTGCAATCCCTGACATGCTTACTTCAAATATATTATTAATTATTTTACAATTTATTATGTATATTTAAATTTTTATATTCAATGCTCAGTACAGCACTTATCTGTACTGTCGCAATATGTAGATGATGGGCTATATGTATCATATAACAAAAATACAAATGCAGATAGGTAACATATTAAAACAAATTAATAACATACATCCAAAAATACAATTCACAGAAGAAAAAGAAAAACATAACATAATCAACTACTTAGACATAACCATCACAAGAAACAATAACTATATACAATATGCAATATACAGAAAACCAACTTCTACTAACATCATTATACCTAACCATTCTGACCACCCACTACAACATAAAATGGCAGCTTTCTATTCACTATTTAACAGAATGTACAGAAGACCCCTAAACAAACAGGAAAGAAAGAAAGAAAGAAATATAATTTACCAAATTGGTTAAGAAAATCATTGACTGCTCTCTCTCTCTCTCTCTCTCATCCGGTATATTTCAATGGCTTCTCTGTAGTGTCTGATTTTTATGCTTCTCTGCCAAGATTTTTGTGTTTATGAAATCAAAAGTGTGTCCTGTTTCTTAGTGTGTTTTGGTCAATGACAGAAATCAATACACTAAATTAGTGACAACTTGGAAATTCCTAACTGACAGTTCACAAATTAACAAACAACATATGGCCACAATACACCCACCCCCATCCTCTAACACTGCCACAGCAAAAATCACAAGGGAAGAAAGATATAAAACGCGTGCCGTAGTTAAATCAACATCAGTATGCCTTGAAAATGTTCCGGGATTATGGAACGAAACGTTGGCAATATAAACATCACATACATGGATGTACCCAAAAACCTGCTACAACAGATATTCACTGTGAAAGCCTTTGCACGAGTATTAGAAACCTCTATGGGGAGAAAATAGCCATCACAACCAAAACATTTGAGAAGCTACGCTGCAAGAAAGAAAAACTACTCAGCCAACTCACTTTCCAACTCTGATGCAGGGATAACAAAATCATTCTTACCTTGCACAGAGTTACACATCACAACAACATAGAAGCAAGAAGAATACTTCAGAAAGCCGGAAATGCTCTAGCCAAAGTATCCATCCAGGATACAAGAAAACAGCTTGACCACTTAGGCAGACGTCTACTACAATTACACCTCAAACTTGGTGCCATACTAGGAACAGAACACTTCCAAACAATTAACTCTCTCACATCAGAATCGGCAAGAAGACAAGCGGACACCACACGACAGCAAGACATAAAGAAATTCATGAAACTCTTAGGGAAGAAAACACCAGCAGAACACAAAACAAGAGAAACAAAGAAGAAAAACATTCACAACTTAACGGACATACAACTGGACGCACACACAAAAAAGCCCTTTGAAAAGAACTCAACTTTGCAGTCACCCCATCAAGAATCCTGAAAGAAGATATCATATGCCAAGTGGAAGCAGCTCTCACACCACTGGAGGAGACCGAAGCTAAAAAAATTTGCCTAGAGGTAGCAAGAGTACTGACACATGCCACACCACCAAAACAGAACATTACACGTGAAGAAATAAAGAGCCTGAGAACACTCAGAGATAATAAGGACATCATAGTACTTCCAGATGTCAAAGGAAACGCCAGCGTCATCATGTACACACAAGACTACCATGCCAAGATTGAACAGCTAATTAAAGAAAACACCTACGCAGAAATGACAGAAGACCCCACACATACTTAGAAAAAAAGACATGATCACTCATCCTCAGTGCACTGATGCAGAAAGAAACAAAACAACGCCTAACTCCTTGCGAGAAGTCTTCATGCTGTAACGTCTACGGATGTTACATTAAATTTTAAAACTAGGCGTTTGACCTAGACGGAAGAAAAAATTGTGCTGGAGCCCATTGTGACAGGACTTGCAATTAAACGCTTATTCAACGATAACAACCTTCTTTTTTATTAGTGTTTCATCAGTATACAGGCAAAGTTTGTGTAATTGTACATCAGTGAATTGTGTAAAGTTTGCAATTACAGTTTCCATAATTAATTTCATAGACAAATAGAAGTACATACATATATAAAAGATGTTCAGTGTTCATTATTAATTCAATATTATTAGTGTTCATTAATCAGCATTACTAATACTAGCCACAATGAGAAGTAGTCAAATAACATGCTATATGGGTGTTCTTTTAACAGTTAATAAGAAAGTAGCAAATATGTATACACAGGACAGGTTCTGACAAATGTTGCTCACTAGCAATATTAAAAAAAACTGTTTATATATGTCCGTTTCTTCCCTGAACTCATTATAGTGTTGTTGTATGAAATTTATAAACTGTAATTATCCCACCTGCGTTTGTAAAATTTCCTCAGTCCTGTGACATATGTGATGGATGCTGGTGTGGTCCTGGTCATTAGAGGAGTCTGCTCACTTCTTCACATGAAGTTCTCGCTCATGGTAGTGGTTGAGTATAGATAGGTATTCCTGGGCATTCCTTGGTGTTCCTGGGTTGGATCCGACGGCGTTGGAGGAGCGTGTTAGCATAGCTCTGCAGAGGTGACAGGTGTTGTAGTCGCCATCCACGAACCTTTCTACCGACTGGGGCGGGGACCCTGCAAAATCGTTTCATTTGTACACAGCTATTGTAAAATACAGTAAAACCAGCTCCTTTTTCTCGGAACACCAACACCACACTCACACTGTCCTAATTTTAGGCACTCTACTTCTCTGCTATTAATAATGCTTAAACTTTGCATGAATATAATTCTGGTAGCTTAGTGCATAAGGCTTATGTCTGTCTTAGTCACCTTATTACAAAAAAAATTACACATCTTGCGTTAAATTTAAATTCATCATTTGTACGATATGTTTCCATATATTATTCATGCATTTGTTACTTTAATTCATATATTTTCACAACCATAAAATAACTTCGTATTGAACATCTGTACCCACATACATAGTACACCCAATGCAAACAGAAACAGTTTAATGTAATTTTAATTTGTCACATAATATCACCCCTTTTCTCTTTTAAACTTTATACACGGTGACATTAACATTACTTTTAGCTTACATTTATTTTTAAACCTTCTTAAATCAGTTAAGTGCAAAGTGCCATGTGGTGTCAGACCGGAAGTCACGTATAATTTTAATCTACATTAGATTGTTACAAAAAAGACGGCTTTATACGTTTAGATTACACACACACACACACACACATATACACACACACACACACACACGATATAACACACATATTCAGAATAACTAAACATTGAACACTCTAATAAAACACTGTCTAATAACCTCACCTGAGACACTTTCTTTTTAATCGCGCATGATAGAAGTCAAGAAGTCTGTTTCCAAGCCGTCTGACCAACTCACCATGTCAGCGGATGGAAGAAAAATGAGACCAGATAACACGTTCCATGAACTCAGGACGGTCCAGAAAAACTTGTTACAAATTGTCGAACCGTGATCAGCTGACAGGAGTTAAATGCAAGGTTAAAACTGCCTACCTTATTGCATCACCACTAGCGTTGACCAGCACGGCCACTGCCCGCCCGATTACGTCGCCAAATACGGGTGAAAGCCGCTCTTGTCTCCCAACAACACCGAGTCTGAAATTTAGCCAGCCGTGTCTGCCCAAAATATGGCCGGGCAATTTAAATTTTTTAAAATTGCATCGGCACACCCTCACCCCAAAAGGGCAACATGGTTGCCCCAAAATTGAATCAAACCGTAGCCACTTGGCTGTCCTATCATAACACGCAGGTCTCTTGGCTGACCTGAGGAAATCTCAGGAAAAAAAATTACCGCTCTTAGGAAGACAGAGGCTCAGAGTGTAAACGAAGGAAAAGGAAAGAAGAAGTGTAGTGTGTATGCCTGTGTGCATGTGGGTGTATCTGTGCAAGTGTGTGGGTACTGCATGCTGACTTGATCAGGGTCAACATACAGCGAGAAGAAATAGAAGGAGAAAAGAAGAAAGACGAGAACTGGGGCTCCCTCTGAGTTCTGACCTCCTAAGGCCTCCTACATTCACAACTAAGACCCCAGGACCGATACTTACTCAGGACAACTTTTATCCCCCCCTTCTGAGGACTGAAAAACTCTCAACCATGATCATCCCCACGCGACCCTCTCCGCCATGCCAACCTCACGGGACCGCCCCTACATGTCACCTTCACTGGTGACCACCACCTACTCCTACTGCTGCCACTCACATACGCGTCTGAAGACCAAACAAGGTATCACTGACCTTGATATGTGAGTGACCATACCACTACTGTCCACCTCTTGGACTGACCAGCCATATGCAGCAAAACAAGGCATCACAATCCTTGACATATGACTGGCCCACATCCCTACACTAGGGCGGATGGCCCCGATTAACTAGTCAGAGAAGACCACGCCGAGGGCACGCGAACATCACTCTAAATCCCATTAACCATAAGTTAACCTCAATACGTGAGTAAGGGAGGGGGTAAACTTCTTTACAGGGCAGCAAAATCGCCCAACCTCACCGCAACAGGAGACCATGTATCAGACCAAACTTATCATGGATAACACCATCACTTATTATTTGCACCACAAACAAAACTGTTCAAGAAAAGGAAAGGCAACACAGCACCCCACAAATGACTTTAAATACTTTCCATCCGAGCAAATTTGCCAAATCGATTTCAAATGAATAACTACTACCAATGAACATCTTTGACCGACGCTCCAAATGATACCACCCAAATCTAATTTTTGTGTCGGCCATCAACTTTCCATAATTGCTAAAAAAAAAAACACAAACAATAATTCAACGCCACATCTCAACAATAGAACGGAATAACTTGATTAGCTTCAAGTGATCTCAGGGTCCCCTAACGAAGCAATAGAAAGGATAATCTGAAAAGCAGAGCAAGCTCCTCTAATTCCGAACAAGAAAACACATATACACTGATACAGAAAATATTACTGGTAAGAAAACACCGATAACAACACACAATATACACACACCCAAATAATTACAACCTATAACACCCAACAAACAAGTATAAGGCATCAATCATCCGTTCAGAAGCTATGTAAAATTGGAAAAATTTTATACAATGAAAGCTCATGTCTAGATCCAATACATCAAATCAATAACAAGGGTGCCTGATCCGACCATAACCGCATTCTCCCCAAACAAAATTTAATTTGTGAATATATATTCCAGGGTAACTCCCCTATTACGATGCAATTGCTCTATACTAAAATTAAAACGAACCATATAATCACGTCCGAACCAGAAGGTTATTGGATAACATGGCATGCAGGAGTCGAACAAGTCATGACCAACTTGGACAAGGTCCGACAGAACGAAAGCATGCAGGAAAATTTCTCAGGTGAAGTTTAATCATAATAAAACTTTACAAGGGGACGTACCTAGTTGATTCCCCCTCTGTAATTAAACACTACTTCCGGTCTACACTGGCTAGTAACAACTTTTTAATAAGGAAGTGATCATAACATTATGGCCCACTTTGCACTAACTCTTACAACAATAATAATCCACTTACAACACTATATCACATATTCTAAATTTACAAAGACGTAAAAAAAACACCAATAAATTTTTTTTTTTTTCAACTCCATCCACTTCTAAACCCATACATACATATGCTATTACACCCTCTTTGCAGACCCAGGAAATTTATTTTTTTTTACTTTAATTACTTTAATCACCAGAAAATTTTGCTTTAATTTTCAAATGCTTTGCAAGTCCTGCCACCTGCTTGGCCAGCACACGGAGATGGAACCACGCTCTGTCTATGGAACATTAAATTTTAAAACTAGGCGTTTGACCTAGACGGAAGAAAAAATTGTGCTGGAGCCCATTGTGACAGGACTTGCAATTAAACGCTTATTCAACGATAACAACCTTCTTTTTTATTAGTGTTTCATCAGCATACAGGCAAAGTTTGTGTAATTGTACATCAGTGAATTGTGTAAAGTTTACAATAACAGTTTCCATAATTAATTTCATAGACAAATAGAAGTACATACATATATAAAAGATGTTTAGTGTTCATTATTAATTCAATATTATTAGTGTTCATTAATCAGCATTACTAATACTAGAGTCAGCTGCATGGAAGTAGTATCGTCAAGGTCACTCACTTTCACTGCTTCTCCCTGTCACCTCCACGCCCCTCGCCAAGCGTTGTTGCCGGCTAGTACAGTGTGTAGCGTTTTAGCAGTGTTACGAAAACAAATTTCATACATCCACATTATATTCTTCGTTTCAAATTTATTTATGCGTATCGCGTAAATGAATTTGTTTTATCAGGAATAATTAGTTGTGGGTAACACTGCTCAGTTAAATTCTGGGCGCCAGTATTTGAGCTCTAAAAATTTGTGTGAGTCGGCAACATATTTTTTGTTGTCGCGTAAATATCTACAGAATTTCTATCTTTGCGTTTCTTCTGTTTCTTTGGCTTTTTTTTTGTTACGATTTGCAGTTCTCTGAAACTACTATTTATACTGCGCTGGTTTTTCTTATGTTAGAATCTAAACCTTTTAGCAATACACACCCTAACTTTACGAAGTACCATTAGGTCAGTTATTTTGTGATTTCCGTACAGTGCACTTACTTATTAAAGTTTTACTGTTTTCTTCATGGGCGGTTATCCTACAGACTGACAGTTGTCAGAGAACGCTGACCTTGCCTGCTGTTGTCGCTTTAATTTTTTCATACTCACGGTCTTTTCCCTTTTGTAAATGAATCTGTTTTTGTTCTCTACACGGTCATTCCTAAGCCATATGGTTCGGAAGTTCTGTTAGGTATATGTACACATTTGGTATGCACATTGCGTATACCCTGTCGGCATGTCTTTTCGGTAAATATTGCTGTCTGACACTTTTATGAATGCCTTTGTCATTTTACAATCCCCTCAAAAATGTGTATGTTTACTGCCCGCGCTACTACCTTTCTTCCGTTGCACAAAGATAAATAGGACTGAGCAATTTCTGTAAACAAAATTGTCGCTGTTGTGACAAAAGCCAATCCCATTTCAGTTACAGTACCCCATTCCAAGTAGGTTGGGTGGACGAGGTGAGGAAGAGACGAATTAGCAACAAACATCCAAAATATTTATCGTCCTTAGTATTGTTGACAGACATTTTGTGCGTTTCATGTGAACGGTTGACGTCTTTATTGTAGACAGTGTGTGTTTTAGTTTATTTCAATAATTTGTATTTATTATGAGTGATATTGAGGAACAGTATCCTACATTTAGTTCGAGTACAAGCAGCGGTGGTGTACGTGCGGGCCGAGAGGACATTAGAAAACAAAGTAAAGTCATCATAGTAAACGTTTACAAGTTTTTTAAAAATCTTGCGTATAATGAAGAAGCCAGGAGGAACATAAACTTTGCACAAGTTCGAAAATTGACAGCGGAAGCTTGTGGCATTTCTGAACAGTCGGTGCAACGTATTAGCAATACCGTTGCTTCGGCAGATGATCAAGGCGTGAGTGTTGTGTTCAGTTCTCCAAGGAAAGGGTATAAACGGGAACACAAAAACACTGAACTGGACGATTTTAATAAACAAATAGTCCGCAGGACCGTACTAGAATATTACGACCGAGGGGAATACCCCACTGCAAGCAAAATTCGAGCTGATCTCTGTCAGAAAATCAATTATTCTGGTTCAGAAGCCTCCGTACTTCGCCTTCTGAAAGTGCTTGGTTTTAAATTTAAGAAGTGCAACGATGGACGAAAATTTTTAATGGAGCGCAGAGACATTGCTGCCTTGAGAGCGAAGTTTCTGAGAACCATGCATATACATCGTACGGAGGACAACAGGCCTATAATTTATTTGGATGAAACCTGGATATCACAGAATCATACGAATAAATACATCTGGCAAGACTCCAGAGGGAACGGTGGGCTGAAAGTACCTACTGGTAGAGGTGGCCGGCTGATTATTGCACATGCTGGATCCGCAAGTACAGGTTTCATAGCAGGTGCCAAACTTGTCTTTCGTGGCAGTAAGCATTCAGCTGCATCTGACTACCACACAGAAATGAATGCTGAAGTTTTTAAGACCTGGTTTGTTGGTATGTTGCGCTCCTTGGAAGAAGGCTCTGTCATCGTGATGGATAATGCCAGCTATCATTCTGTACAAATAGATAAACCACCATGTTCAAACTGGCGTAAAGCGGATATCATGGAGTGGCTGCGTAAGAAGAGAATTTCATTTTCCACAGCTGAAACCAGGGATGAACTTCTTTCTAAAGAAGAGATCCGAACGGCCAAGAAGACGTACGAATTGGATCAACTGGCAAATGAAATGGGACATACAGTAATGCGCCTGCCACCATATCATTGTCAGTATAATCCGATCGAGCTGATATGGGCCCAAGTTAAACGGTACGTTGCAAACAAGAATACGACTTTCAGATTGGCCGATATTGAACAACTTGCACACGAAGCTTTGGACAGGATAACTCAGGAAGACTGGGAGAAGTGCGTAAGACATGCGGAGGCACTACAAGAAGCCGATTACTCAAAGCAGTGCACGAGAGACACCACAGTGGAGCCCTTCATCATACACTTACGTGTGAGTAGTGACAGCGAACCTGAGTCCAGTGAATCCGAAGACGAATACTGCAGGAGTGTTAAAAAGTGTATATAGGTGGTAAACGTGTCTATAGCGAAGCGTAGTATTTTCTATTTTTATTGAAACATAAAAAACCGTGTGTGCGTGTTTTCTTCAGGAGTGTTATGAATGTGCTCTGTGCTATCACTTTGCAAAGTGATAATTGTGTGACTAACCCTATTTAAGGTGAGTTTTTCAACATACTGCTTATTTATAATAGTCATAAGGAATTCTATAGTTCATAAAATAAGGAAAATTTTAATTATAAAATTAGTAAGGACAATGCATAAAATATAGAATTATAAATTTAAATTCTATATTTAAAGATTTAAGTTAAAAAATATATATATATATATAAATAAATAAGGAATTTTAAATTTATTTCATGAGACATTTGTATTTGTTGTTTATAAAATTATCCTTATTTTCTTAAGAAATCCAATTCGTTTCACGTTTATACATACCATTATTTTTATGCTACTTGTGCATGTAACATCTTATAGTATAGTTCTAATTTTTTTACTTAATTATTAATAAGCAGCGCAGGAAATAAAAATAGATTATTTTTCTGAGTCACGAATAGTGCGGTGTCTTCAATAATTAAATGGGGCAAGCTTAAGACACAGGATGCGTATAAAATTCGTTCAAACAAACTATAGCTGACGCGTCGAATTGAATGTTATGTATAAGATACGGAAATTAATTGTTAATTAATTATTAACAATATATTAATTGTGATATAATTATTATTAAGAATTATTGACAATGTAACAATGTACTCTAATGCATGTATTACAAACTTTCTCACTTTGTTATATTCTTTACATTAAGTAGGCTTACTTACTAGTGTAGCATTTTTCGGAAGAAAGGGAAACTGTTGCTTAGTGGCAACGCTGTAAGTAAGCGGTGTGACCTTGACGATACTAGTTCCATGCAGCTGACTTTAGCCACAATGAGAAGTAGTCAAATAACATGCTATATGGGTGTTCTTTTAACAGTTAATAAGAAAGTAGCAAATATGTATACACAGGACAGGTTCTGACAAATGTTGCTCACTAGCAATATTAAAAAAAACTGTTTATATATATATTATATATATCTATATATGTCCGTTTCTTCCCTGAACTCATTATAGTGTTGTTGTATGAAATTTATAAACTGTAATTATCCCACCTGCGTTTGTAAAATTTCCTCAGTCCTGTGACATGTGTGATGGATGCTGGTGTGGTCCTGGTCATTAGAGGAGTCTGCTCACTTCTTCACATGAAGTTCTCGCTCATGGTAGTGGTTGAGTATAGATAGGTATTCCTGGGCATTCCTTGGTGTTCCTGGGTTGGATCCGACGGCGTTGGAGGAGCGTGTTAGCATAGCTCTGCAGAGGTGACAGGTGTTGTAGTCGCCATCCACGAACCTTTCTACCGACTGGGGCGGGGACCCTGCAACATCGTTTCATTTGTACACAGCTATCGTAAAATACAGTAAAACCAGCTCCTTTTTCTCGGAACACCAACACCACACTCACACTGTCCTAATTTTAGGCACTCTACTTCTCTGCTATTAATAATGCTTAAACTTTGCATGAATATAATTCTGGTAGCTTAGTGCATAAGGCTTATGTCTGTCTTAGTCACCTTATTACAAAAAAAATTACACATCTTGCGTTAAATTTAATTTCATCGTTTGTACGATATGTTCCCATATATTATTCATGCATTTGTTCCATTAATTCATATATTTTCACAACCATAAAATAACTTCGTATTGAACATCTATACCCACATACATAGTACACCCAATGCAAACAGAAACAGTTTAATATAATTTTAATTTGTCACATAATATCACCCCTTTTCTCTTTTAAACTTTATACACGTTGACATTAACATTACTTTTAGCTTACATTTATTTTTAAACCTTCTTAAATCAGTTAAGTGCAAAGTGCCACATGGTGTTAGACCGGAAGTCCCGTATAATTTTAATCTACATTAGATTGTTACAAAAAAGACGGCTTTATACCTTTAGATTACACACACACACACGACATAACACACATATTCAGAATAACTAAACATTGAACACTCTAATAAAACACTGTATAATAACCTCACCTGAGACACTTCCTTTTTACTCGCGCATGATAGAAGTCAAGAAGTCTGTTTCCAAGCTGTCGGACCAACTCACCATGACAGCGGATGGAAGAAAAAATGAGACCAGATAACATGTTCCATGAACTCAGGATGGTCCAGAAAAACTTGTTACAAATTGTCGAACCGTGATCAGCTGACAGGAGTTAAATGCAAGGTTAAAACTGCCTACCTTATTGCACCGCCACTAGCGTTGACCAGCACGGCCACTGCCCGCCCGATTACGTCGCCAAATACGGGTGAAAGCCGCTCTTGTCTCCCAACAACACCGAGTCTGAAATTTAGCCAGCCGTGTCGGCCCAAAATATGGCCGGGCAATTTAAATTTTTTAAAATTGCATCGGCACAATGCACACCAAAGTTATAAGGACTGCCTAAAATCCACAAACCAGACATCCCACTTCGACCGGTGGTGCTATAGGTTCTCCCACACAAAATCTAGCCGCGTTCTTAGCTGAATACTGCCAACCATTTGCCGAAAAAATGGATTCATATAAAAAACTTGTTTACTTTAAAAGAACAGCTCTCGGACTTCACTATCTCTTCTTCACATATCCTGCTCAGTTTTGATGTAGTCTCACTTTTCATCAACATACCGATCTTAGAAGCACTATAGACAATACAAGCTACATACGAAACGCCTCAGCACATCATGGAACTAACAAAGCAATGTCTGACTTCCACCTACTTTACATACAACAATCACTTCTACAGGCAAATATAAGGACCACCAATGGGCTCACCATTATTGCTGGTTGTTGCAAAACCTCTTCATGGACAATCTCGAGAAAAAAGCAAGAAGCACAGCACAGCTAAACCCTTCCTTGTGGATTAGATACATTGACAACTGCTTTGTAATATGGCCACATGGAAAGGACACATTAACATAGTTCTTTACACATATAAACAGCATCCATTCAAAAATAGAGTTCACTATGGAAACGGAGACAGACAACAGCATTCCAGTCCTTGAGTTTTCCATAAAGAAGAAAGACAGTCACCTTAGCTTTTCTACATACAGAAAACCCACACACACAAACAGATACTTACATAGACAGTCCCATCACCACCCAGTGCAGTTACAGTCTGTAGTGAAGTCACTTACACACACAGTCCTACTCTTACCGGATGAGGAACACAGGAAACAGGAACTGAACACTTTGAAGTAGACACTGGTTTTCAGTGGATACACCTCATCTGATTTAAACAACGCCATAAAATAAAAGAAGACACAACCTTAGAAAGAAACAGTAGTGCATCAGCACATTAACATTACCATATATAAAGGGCACAACAGAATACTCAAGAAAAATGACATCAGGACAACATTCAACACGCACAAAATAAATCAACGCCTTTCTACAAAATCCGAAGGACCACATACACTTAGAGGGACAAGGTGTATATCAAATACCATACAAAAACTGTGACCGATCTTATATCTGCCACTCTGGGAGAAATATCTGTCAACACGTCCACGAACATGATGAATTGGCAGTAGCAAAACAAAAAGACAACACATCCCTAACGAAACACGCCAAAGAAACAGGATTCACTTTTAATTTCAAATAGACAAAAAATTTGGCATGAACTAACTATAGGAAAATCAGACAGTACAGGGAAGCCATTGAAATATACTGGATGAGAGAGGTAGCGGTCAACGGCAGAAATGAATACACTAAATTAGCGACAACTTGGAAATTGCTGACTGACAGTTCACAAATTAACAAACAACATATGGCCACAACACACTCACCCCCACGCTCTAACCCTCCCACAGCAAAAATCACAAGGGTAGCAAGATATAAAATGCACACCGTAGTTAAATCAACATCAGTACACCTTGAAGATGTTCCAGGATTACAGAACAAAACGTTAGCAATATAAACATCACATACACGGATGTACAAAAAAAAAACAAAAAATATCAGATATTCACCATGAAAGCCTTCGCATGAGCATATATATATATATTATAACGAAACATTGTTATCAATGTTTATCGTTCTAACTGGAGTACGCATAATAAGCGTTATCTGCTACAATTGTACATTTAGAAGGGTACAGATAATATTTTATATAGCGAGCCAAAACGAGCATCTCTCTCATTCATAAAGTATTCGTTGAGTCGTACACACGGAACGATACGCTGCAGAAGACGCTTCAATGAGACCGGCAGACACCTGAGTTACTACAACTACGTACTACGGACATCAGACTATACCCGAGGCCAGAGACGCTGTGTCCATGACGATAAAGGAACGACGCCTAGCCTAGCTGTTCATACACCGCTAAGCGACGCTGACGGAGGTTTCGAGAGGAATAGCTGTACTCAACGCCGACGCCTGAGACCCGTGTACATCTGTGTAACATGAAATCATCAAAACAGGTGACCTGATATGGTTCAGGGTTCATAATAATGTTGTAAAACACAACAAGTAAATGAAAAGCCGCTATAAGCGACTTTGAACAGTTTTAAATAATTGATAAACATTTAATTATATAGGCGGTATGACTAAAGCCTAAAGACACTTTTAAATGTTGTACTGTATATCATATAGAGACATTTATTCTAAAAGACAGAACATTTAGATAATGTGTGATTATTATAATAATATGTTAATAAGAGTGCAGAAAGACTCTAAGCAAATGTTTTCATGAGATTGTGCACTGTATAAAAAATTATATTTGATAAATTAAATGTGATAAATTAAGGGAGAGTGCAGAGAAGCTCTAAGAGTGTTATCAAGATATTAGATGTCACAAATTTTATTGTTTCATATTAATTATTGTTGATAGCCAAGCAGGCTGAAGAGTAGAATAATTAAAAGGGAGTTACCCTTAATAAAAGTGTTTATATTAATAATAATTACCATAGAGATAACGATAAATATAACCCTTGTTATATTAATTTAAAAAGTTCGTATTTTATTTTCTCATGTATAAAGAACAGGGTTACGGATTTCATAGAATGAAATCAATTCAGTATTTCCATTTTATTAAATAATTATAATTCAATATAACAAAAATGATTTTTATAAATGAATTATAATTACCGGCAGACAGTGTGAAACTGCCCATATATGTGTGTATATTTCCATGTTATATGTTTTGTGTATATACTGTGTATTGTATGTCTTATTTTCAGGAACTTATAAATTATGTACTAAGATATATGATTTTAATATGTGATTGTTAGACGTAAGCATTATAACAATATATCACTAGAGAAAATATGTGTAAAGTAATATTCAAGAAAGAATATAAATTGGTGGAACCCGCCGTAAATTGTGTTAAATATTTGAAATTCTTTTTATTATTATGATTTGTTTAAAGATAAGCACCTTGAGGGTGACAATTATAATCATTGGAATGATAGACTAAAAAGGTAGTTTTCATTTATTCACAATTTATACAACTCAGCTTCCTGAAATAATTCTTTTGAAAACACATCGTCCCAACTCGTTACCTGATACCTAATAAGCCCAAATCCCACACCTAATAGCCGGCAAAGCAGAAAAGTACCATATACTGCAGGTAAGTGTTGGCATGGTATACCCTAACCAGGTCCATGTAAAACTCATAATCCATAATGAAAGAAATCATAAAAAGATGTGTTGCAATATATATATATATATATAGCGATGTATAAGGTCGCATAGAATAAGTAGTCGATAATTAGATATGGAATGTTTTGGATTTATTAAAGAATTTCCTTACTTTTATAAATTCCACAAATATTTTACTAGTCTATGACAACACAAAAAATTTAACTGACTGTTTCTGATACAAATAAAATAATCAATCGTTCTGTACAAAATAAAATTAATTACTACTTCTGTTGTAAAATAAAATTAAGTAACAGTTTCTTCTGCAAAATAAAATTAATTAACAGTTTCTGTTTATCTATTCTTTATGCTTAAAATAATTCTCTCCTATACTCTAATTACATAAATCTTAATACCTACAAGTTTCTGTGTCTTTTAGTTTATAATTGTTTTAATTGAGTTTATATAAATGCTTTCACTTCCCTTGTTTTGGAATGATGCAGTGTTGCTCCTCTTGTTCCTAATACCTGCCGGCAGATGTTTCTTTTAGGTAGACATCAGGATTGCTGGTGTTCCTCCAGGATCTTTCAGGATCTCCTTCTGCTTTCCAGCTCTCAGGGTTGTTTCTGGGTTGGCTACTTCTACGAACAGTGTTGAATTACTAATTTGTTAATGATTTGTATAGTGTATTTTACAATACACTGTTCCGGCTAACTTGACATGTTCATAAATGCCTAAACGGACAATCTTGAACTAAACCGTACTAGCACTCGAGATTAATACAGTTTCGAACTATATTATGTGTTCATCACTCTTGATAGACCTATTGCCTAAATTAGAGATAACGATTACATGTTATTAAGTTCAACGAGACTGCTTCTTCTGCGATCTAAATTAGAGATAACGATTACATATTATTAAGTTCAACGAGACTGCTTCTTCTGCGATCTAAGCTAGACTGACTTACATTCCATCACAGATCGAATCAACTAATATATTAGCCAATTTCATTGGTCAAAATGTTCCCTCGCCCTTACCACTCTAGTCCGATGAACACTGTAGTTGTAAGAAATTGTCTCTATCTCTTAACAATGTAAAACATTCAAATAAAACCAGCATAATCTTATTGCTTTTCTCTTGGGTCATATAACCTTTTCTATGAAAAAACTCATATATTTCATTCTTTATATTATTAACAAATATTATTACTAGATAGGTCTTTATTTTATGCATATTCTGGTGTAAGTCTTATGTCAGACATTTGATTTACACAGAAGTTATTTAACTTAATCCGTTTTTTATTATTGTTTCATAACAGAGTTATTCACATGCACACTTGCCATATGCCTATGCATAGGTTCACACTAATTCACAACACTCATTATTTCTTATACAGTCAAAAATCAACTGAATCTAACAATTTTGACTTGAATCTTACTGTCTATATGACAATGTCTCAACATGCAACCTTCTCAACCAATTCTCATTGTAACATGCTATCATATGTCAACAGTAAAGTTATTTTATATGCCAATCTCACCTAGTGCAACACACACACACACACACACACACACACACACACTACAAATAAATGAATGAATAGACAAGAAACTTGGTAGTTTGTTAATACATGTGTAATATTATTTTTAAATTGTGATTTTTTGATATTCATATTGGGACTGCTTGTATTTTGATTGTTTATTTCAGGAGAATTTTTTTTCTGATGTAATATCATATCTGATTGATAGCTAGACATCATGTAAAAAGCCAGAGTCTGCAAAATCTTGTATAGATTTTATTTAAACGTTTTATGACTTTTCTGCAGATAAGGCTTCTATAGAAAAGTGAGTTCAGTTAAAAAATCAATAGTAAAATTATATGTTTTGAGTTTATGACATACGAAAAATGTAGCGCTATTTATGACGCATACGTTTTCCACGTTTCATTCCAATACATTAATTATTATAGGAGTTATTCAGGAAAACACGAATAAAACGTGCATATGTGCACTTGCACACTAAAATTGCACTTGACATGACAGAGAATAAATTTATGGGAATTTTGACATATAACCAGTGGCGAAGCGTGACAAAATAATCTGGGTAGACATAAAAATTCCAGCCAACAGCTACCTCTTACAAAGATTTTTGACGTTCTTAACAAACCAGTAAAACTATGGTAAATAGGGTTAATGCTACCTCTAGCAGATAATAGCTAAGTGACTGTCTGAAAAACACGTATTTTGTTATATAATTTAGCCTAAATATCAAGAAAAACTATCGTATTGTCATTGGTGTCATTTATGAATCTTAATTAGAAAATATTGCCAGAAAAACATAAATTTTATTCACATTTTGTAATGGTGACAAATCCTGATTACTGTAGGCATTACACAAACGTTTCATATTTTCTTGTAAATGAGATTTACATGCCGTGTCTCATTTTTTCTTATTTTTATAGAATCAGCTCCTGAGAGATTGCCGTGCAATTTTGAATCACTCTGTGTATGTTCTTTTATGAAAGACTCTTCCGTTGTCAGTAAATTTTAAGTTTCTAAATAATTGCCCTTATTGAGAGATTGCTCATTTCCCTTAAGACTTCTAAAAGCTAACTCTTGTCCCTCTAAATAACATACAACATCTACCAAACGGCCTACTATCCTTCGATTTCGTGCCACATTTTCATTGTGCTGTACTACTTGAATTCTAGGTGTTTTGGACAAACAGTTTCAATTCTGTTATGTCCTAGCATGTGAAACGTCTCAGAATTTTTCATATGAGCTTTGCTACCAGCATGGTTAGCGGCTTTAATTTCAATATTTTTTAAAGTGCCTTCTTCAACTTTGCTCCATGGTTCCTCTTCATTAAACATCAAACAGTAATAGCAGTGCAGTTTTGTTTCGCTTACAACCAGAGAGCTACCTATATTTACTACACCAAACTTTCTGAAGTTTACTGATCATTTTTCCATCCTCCTGTGACAAATCTAAAGACGCCCGAGATATTTTTGACGTTAGGAATAACTTTTGCTCTAAATGTAACGTACCGATTTCGTATTTTAACAAAAATTCTAATGAATCAAAGTTGTCAGAGCTTATATCAAATACTTCTGCCATAGAACTGGTACTAACTGTATTCATTTTGCTCCTTTAAACGAATTAAACAGTATGCTTAAAGTACTTAAATGACGACACTTAAAAATATATATTATTAAATAATTAGTGCGTAAATGATTACACACTTCTTAGTCTATACAACTATATACAAAATTAAAAATAATTTGTAAACAAAAACAAATAGGGTATTTACTACTCAAGCTCAATGAAACACAGGCGGCCAGGCGACAATTCAGTGTGGGGGAGACATGTCTTCTGTCGTGATGTACGGGAAGCATTTTTATGCTGCGCATGCAGGTCCTCTCCCGTTGTCGCCGACCGAAGCCCACCTCACCTCCAGCCATGTTAAAAAGACATTTCAATTAACGTCTACCCTGATACTCCGCGTACAATTACATCGCACAGCAAGCTTCCATGGCTCACACTCGCGTCATGTCGCATGATAGGCCTATTTAACTTATTACATTAGTTTTATACCTTTCTGAGTAACTTATGCAACTTGATGCATAAATAAAAATTAATTATTTTATGGATAAATTATTTGGGGAGACACTGTCTACCTTGTTTCCCCTGATGCTTCGCCACTGCATATAACACATGATTTCAAAACTTACAGCTACTTTACAAATAATTGAACAAAATCAATTTAAAACATGTCTATAACGTCATAAAGTGTATAACAGTATCTTGCACATTTTAAATTACTCTTACTGCATGTTTTATTGCAATATATGTATATTGCAATGGAACATCGCAGAAAAGGGTCTTTGTAGCTATGACTATATGCTTTTATACAATTTATGACGTTATAGACATGTTGAAAATTTATTTTGTTAAAATGTTGTAAAATAGCTGTAAGTTTTGAAATAAGAAATGGGTAAGTAACTGTTGTATGTAAAAATGCCCAAACTTTTTTTTCTGTCATGTCAAGTGCAAATTTAGTGCGCGAGTGCGCGTGTTATTCGTATTTACATGAATATCATTTGAGTAAATTAACGTATAGAGTTGAAACTTAGACAGCTCATACTCCTGAATTAGCGCTACATTTTTTATATGTCAATTACTCAAAACATATTATTTTAATATGTATTTTTTAACAGAATTCACTTTTCTAAAGAATCCTTATCTTCTAAAAGTCATAAAACTTATAGATAAAATCTATGCATGCGTTTGCAGTCTTCAGCAAAATTTAGCAGGACATATGTCTATCTATCTAACCCATCAATCATGTGCTATGGGTTTTAACCAATCAGAAGCTCCAATTTTCATTCAGATTTGTCCCTGTGGAAGAAGTTTTGGTCAGTTCAACCTAACAGCTCGGCCTTAATGGACGTCGTCTCTGTGCGAGTTTGTTGTATCAGTATACATTCTACATAAGGGTTACGAGTACTGTGTCTTAGCAACAAGTTGGTCTTTTGGTATATCGATTGGGTATTAGAACTCAAAATAATTTAATTGTAAATTAAATAGTGCTATCTCGTGATAGTCAAGATTTTTCCGCATATGAATCAGTGTATTTGCAGAAATACATCTAGGTGAATGCGAGGACATGTCAAGATATCGGAAGGTGTACGTAAAACACACCGAAGTTGAATTAATAATAGTCAAACCCATTATCAAGCCCTGAGATAAATGAGATAAACTATATCGGGGATAAACGGTGTGCGTGCGTGTGTCGCGAGAGTTCTATGTGTCATCATTGCAGCTGATCTAGCAGGTGACGAGTGTAGCAGTGGAGCAGTTCAATGGTTCGTCAAGGGAATTCGTCGAACAAGTAAAATAGACTATAAGAAAGAGAAACATTCAAACCATTTTACAGACACTATTTAAATTTAAGAATAATAATTTATGTTCACATCACAGACTATATTAAATTTGTTTTAAAATAAATACCTAACTCCAGATAAAAGACTCTGATACTATTTGTTCTAATTTACTATGCCTTCTATTTGTTACGTTGAAATATATATATATATATATATATATATATATATATATATATATATATATATTGCAACGAATCACAGGATCATGATAGGCGGGGCAAGTCATATATTACACAGACAATGGACATTCATATTATATTGGTAGATGGTTAAGTTTGGTTGTTATCAATTGTATTTAGTAAGGTTAAGGGTTTAGTTTAAAAAAACTGTGCATTATTATTTATGGTTATTCATGTACTGTGTTAGTGGAAATGTGCGCGCGTGCGCGAGTGGGAAACGTTTCCCGTGCGGTGCGTGAAGTATTATCGTTGTTTTGACATTAGCTGAGCTGAGACATGTGTATCGCTACAATCCCTATACCTGTCGGACTATTGTTTACGTTCATGTATATTATTAATATGTAGGCAGCATGCATGAGATACGTGTAGTCTGATTACCGCTATGCATGCTGTTACAAGGTAAATGCACTCTGATGCATGAAAAGTGCATGGTCACCTTTACTAACCATGTGACTTCCATCCACCAATAGAATGCTGACTGGTGGTTGGAAATTTTCTTATGCCTGTCGTTACACAGGCAGTTCTTCTACGCCATCTACCGCGAACGGAACGTGCACTCCTTGTACAAGAATTCTACCGCTTGCAAGGTGTTGTAAAAACTATTCGTCGTTAGTGAAACGGGAAGACTCAGAACTGTGTGTGTAGTACAGTTGCACACATCAGTGTTTTAACGCATAGTGCGAAAATTTACAAGCAGTTCTTCACTGCTGCTACCGCGAACGGTACATACAATCCTTGTACAAGACTCTACCGCTTGCAAGGATCTGTTAAGACTTTTCGGGAATAGTAACGCGTGTTACGCATAACAATTGATTTTATATCTTTACACACGATATTACTATTGTAGTACTACGTGTGTAAGAAGTGAGTGTAACTGTATCACTGTGCGAGATTTTCCGCAGTGACAGTATCATAAATTGTTACGCAATAGTTCCATCAAGACGTTTCCGTGCTAGTGCAAGATTTCCTCATAGGGTGGTCTGCTGATCGCGGTAGACCTTGGTATTCGCGAGAACACTTGAAGAAGCCGGAGAGGTATAAGCTCAATATACCGTTATTGATTAAACTCACTGTCACCTGAGATATTACTTGGTCTTAAACTCTATATAAGTTTTGCGAGTAATAAAATCCGTAGTACCGTTGTGTGTGCGAAGTGTCGGATTCATCGTGGGTATTGCAGGACATCAGCCCAGCTGTTACAGGACATCAGCCCAGCTGTTACAGGACATCAGCCCAGCTGTTACAGGACATCAGCCCAGCTGTTACAGGACATCAGCCCAGCTGTTATAGGACACCAGCCCAGCTGTTATAGGACACCAGCCCAGCTGTTATAGGACCAGCCCAGCTGTTACAGGACGCCAGCCCAGCTGTAAACGTTTCTGGTGAAACGTCTGTCATTTGGAAGCCACACCTGACGAACCAACTACATCGCAAAGACCGGCCCTTCTCTTCAACATCATCGTGGGAGTCTTCTTATGTAACGTATCACGTCTTGCGTATGAACATTATTTAACATTTTAAAAGAAAGACTCTATATCAAACATTACATTCTGTACATTTCAAATATACCATATAAACTATAACTTGTGTTTGTACAATAAATAATCTTAAACCCTCCAATATAGACTTGTAATTTGAAATACACATACTATCATATCCTATGCGCCAATAAATTAGTAATTTGTGTTGTCGCATAGAGATATTTTGGCGCCCAACGTGGGGCCAAAATATCTCTATGCGACAACACAAATTACTAATTTATTGGCGCATAGGATATGATAGTATGTGTATTTCAAATTACAAGTCTATATTGGAGGGTTTAAGATCATTTATTGTACAAACGCAAGTTATAGTTTATATGGTATATTTGAAATGTACAGAATGTAATGTTTGATATAGAGTCTTTCTTTTAAAATGTTAAATAATGTTCATACGCAAGACGTGATACGTTACATAAGAAGACTCCCACGATGATGTTGAAGAGAAGGGCCGGTCTTTGCGGTGTAGTTGGTTCGTCAGGTGTGGCTTCCAAATGACAGACGTTTCACCAGAAACGTTTACAGCTGGGCTGGCGTCCTGTAACAGCTGGGCTGGTCCTATAACAGCTGGGCTGGTGTCCTTTAACAGCTGGGCTGGTGTCCTATAACAGCTGGGCTGGTGTCCTATAACAGCTGGGCTGATGTCCTATAACAGCTGGGCTGATGTCCTGTAACAGCTGGGCTGATGTCCTGTAACAGCTGGGCTGATGTCCTGCAATACCCACGATGAATCCGACACTTCGCACACACAACGGTACTACGGATTTTATTACTCGCAAAACTTATATAGAGTTTAAGACCAAGTAATATCTCAGGTGACAGTGAGTTTAATCAATAACGGTATATTGAGCTTATACCTCTCCGGCTTCTTCAAGTGTTCTCGCGAATACCAAGGTCTACCGCGATCAGCAGACCACCCTATGAGGAAATCTTGCACTAGCACGGAAACGTCTTGATGGAACTATTGCGTAACAATTTATGATACTGTCACTGCGGAAAATCTCGCACAGTGATACAGTTACACTGACTTCTTACACACGTAATACTACAATAGTAATATCGTGTGTAAAGATATAAAATCAATTGTTATGCGTAACACGCGTTACTATTCCCGAAAAGTCTTAACAGATCCTTGCAAGCGGTAGAGTCTTGTACAAGGATTGTATGTACCGTTCGCGGTAGCAGCAGTGAAGAACTGCTTGTAAATTTTCGCACTATGCGTTAAAACACTGATGTGTGCAACTGTACTACACACACAGTTCTGAGTCTTCCCGTTTCACTAACGACGAATAGTTTTTACAACACCTTGCAAGCGGTAGAATTCTTGTACAAGGAGTGCACGTTCCGTTCGCGGTAGATGGCGTAGAAGAACTGCCTGTGTAACGACAGGCATAAGAAAATTTCCAACCACCAGTCAGCATTCTATTGGTGGATGGAAGTCACATGGTTAGTAAAGGTGACCATGCACTTTTCATGCATCAGAGTGCATTTACCTTGTAACAGCATGCATAGCGGTAATCAGACTACACGTATCTCATGCATGCTGCCTACATATTAATAATATACATGAACGTAAACAATAGTCCGACAGGTATAGGGATTGTAGCGATACACATGTCTCAGTTCAGCTAATGTCAAAACAACGATAATACTTCACGCACCGCACGGGAAACGTTTCCCACTCGCGCACGCGCGCACATTTCCACTAACACAGTACATGAATAACCATAAATAATAATGCACAGTTTTTTTAAACTAAACCCTTAACCTTACTAAATACAATTGATAACAACCAAACTTAACCATCTACCAATATAATATGAATGTCCATTGTCTGTGTAATATATGACTTGCCCCGCCTATCATGATCCTGTGATTCGTTGCAATATATATATATATATATATATTCAATCACTTTCTGCTACAGTTTGTTTCTTGATATATACCGGTATAAAGTACTTAAAATTTATGTTTACATTATTTTAAGATGTTATTTTTTTCCTTATTTGGAACATGTTTCGAGAGCTCCCGTGCGCTCATCCTCAGCCTTTGCGATCTTGCATCTGGTGAAGTATTTGTGTGTTGGCTGGATGCTATTAAGATTTCTTGTTGGTCTCTGGTATTTTAAAGTTGTATTATTGTGTGTGATTGTGGTATTTTGTGTATTTTCGATGTTGAGTGCTTTGAATATTGTGTCATGTTTTGTATTGATTTGTATTTGTTCAGGTATTAGTTTGTTTTGTGTTTTATGTTTGTATATTTGTACATTTTCCCAAATGTTCATTATGGTGCCTTTGTGTGGTATATGTTTTATTAGTGTCACATTGGTTATGTCTGGGAATTCATGTCCTGTGTTTATTGCATGTGTGGTTAAATTGGATTTATATATTTCTGGTTTTTTGTATGCGTTTAGGTGTTCAAAATAACGTTTTTTCAGCTGCTTTTTGTTTGTCCTATGTAACATTTATTGGAATCTTGGCATTCAATTTTGTATATACCGTTGGTTGTTGTATTATCTTTGTTGTGTGGGCTATTTAGTTTTTGTAAATTATTTTTATTAGTTTTGTATGCTATTTTTATATCTGTTTTTTAAATAGTTTTGTTAGTTTTGTCATTTTATTATTTATGTATGTGAATGTGGCCCATTTGTTGTTGTTGTTGTTGTTATTATTTATGTGTTGTTCATTTTGATTAATTCTTAATTGTTCAGTTTTTATTTTATATTTGATTTTATTTTCTATTTTGTTTATAGTAATTTTATTGTATCCATTTTCATAACCAATTTGGTATATTATATTTCTTTGTTTGTCAGTTTCTTGTTTGTTTAGGGGAATTTTGTACATTCTGTTAAATAATGAATAGAATGCTGCCATTTTATGTTGTGGTGGGTGGTCAGAATGGTTAGGTATAATGATGTTGGTAGAAGTTGGTTTTCTGTATATTGCATATTATATGTGGTTGTTGTTTTTTGTGATGGTTATTCTAAATAGTTGATTTAGTTATGTTTTTCTTTATCTTCTGTGAATTGTATTTTTGGATGTATGTTATTGATTTGATTTAATATGTTATCTGCTTTTGTATTTTTGTTACTTGATACATATAGCCCATCATCTGCATATGATGTAGTGAACTGTCACTGAAGTTTGTTGCATTTCTACAGTTTGTAATAAGGTTATCTTCCAGAGGAATATCTATTTCATCCAGTAGCCTACCCTTGTATTGTGCCTATTCACCTTTCTCCATCATTAGCAACAGCTTTGTAATTTTTGTCGTTTGGAATATGTCATCAGATAATCTGTAGTTGTTTCAGTGTATCGATGAACTATGTCTCATGAAAGTCGCGAGTTGTTCAATATCTAAATATTACTATAATATTGACGACTCGGAACACTAAGCTGTTCCGAGTCATCAATATTATAGTGATATTTAGTTAAGTAACGGACACGTCATGGACAACGAAATCCAAGAATTTGTTCAATATCTTCGTTGGACATGTGGAAAAGTTGACAGATAGTAGCAAGGTGCTTCCTAAGTGTCCTTGTCGAAATGGCGTCAGGTCTTTGACCTGCAAGCATTGCATATTTTTGAAATAATCTGTATCCGACAATTGTGTTATCACTTCCTGGGGGTGCAAAAATATACTTGTTTTCGTCATTTACAAAATTTCGTCTTACGTTCAGAATTATGTCTATGTTCTTTTGAACATCCAAACTGAATAATACTGGTGTTGCCTATCTCTTTCCTTTTATTACCATGCGTTTTCACATGTCTAGAAAAATGGATCAATGTAAACAAAATGATCCATTTTTAAGGGAAAATATGGGACACTTAATGATAATTGTAAAATTAATCATTTCATTGTAAAATGTACCTATATTCCAAGACCTTACAAGAAAATTTCTGGGGGCAGGATAACAGATCTAGATATAGGAATAACTCAGTTTTGGTTTTACTGTAATCCGGTGTGAAGAATTCATTATATCGTAGATAAACAAGTGTAGTTGGGAAGAACTCTTGCGTCAGCATTCAACATAACTCAGTGATAACACAAACACAACTGAAAATATGTGCATACAGACATTTGAATTCCTCAGCGTTGCCAGTTTTCGGCCGCGAAATGTCGTAAAACATGCAGTAACATATACATGTCAAGATATACACAGGCGATTGTCATGCTGCCAACGGTTATACCGTGAACTTAAAAAATGTACAAATTACAAGTTCTACATAAAATTTGGCGGCCAACATTTTTTCAAAACATTAATTTTTTTTTGTTCTTGGGAGGTTAAGAAAATGAAATAACTAGACATGATCATTCAGCTGCCGTATATGGTAGCCAAATACACCCGGCCGCCGAATGTTATGCAATCAGTGCAATGTACGGCCGCCGAATAATTGCTAAAATATGCATATATATATATATATATATATATTCGAACCCTTTTGCTACAGTCCGTTTCTTGATGTGTATAATATATTTAATATTTATAATGAAATTATCTCAAGATATTTTTTTTCCATATTAGGAACATGTTTCGAGAACCATTGTGTTCTCATCCTCAGCCTTCGTGATTTTGTATCTGGTGAAGTACTTGTGTGTTGGCTGGCCATTATTGTTTTTTCTTGTTGGTCTCTGGTACTTTAAAGTGTTATTATTGTGTGTGATTGTGGTGTATGGATTAGTGTTTTGTGTATTTTTGATGTTGAGTGCTTTGAAAATTGTGTCATGTTTTGTATTGATTTGTTCAGGTATTAGTTTGTTTTGTGTTTGAATATTTGTAAATTTTCCCAAATGTTCATTATGGTTCCTTTGTGTGGTATGTGTTTTATTAGTGTCATGTTGGTTATGTCTGGGAATTCATGTCCGGTGTTTATTGCATGTATGGCCAAATTAGATTTGTATATTTCTGGTTTTTTGTATGCGTTTAGGTGTTCAAAATAATGTTTTTTCAGTTGTTTTTTTGTTTGTCCTATGTAACATTTATTGCAATCTTGACATTCAATTTTGTATATACCATTGGTTGTTATATTATCTTTGTTGTGTGGGTTATTTAGTTTTTGTAGATAATTTTTGTTAGTTTTGTATCCTATTTTAATGTCTGTATTTTTAAACAGTTTTGTTAGCTTTGTCATTTTATTATTTATGTATGTGAATGTGGCCCATTTTTTATTGTTGGTATTATTTTTCTTTTGTTCATTTTGATTAAATCTTAATTGTTCAGTTTTTATTTTATAGTTGTCTTGATTATTCATCTCTTCTTTCACAGCACTAACACTTAACTAAAAATAAACTTTTTTCATGTGAACATTTTCACATGAAAAAAGTTCATTTTTAGTTAAGTTTTATTTTATATTTGTTTTTATTTTCTATTTTGTTTACAGTATTTTTATTATATCCATTTTCATAAGCAATTTGGTAAATTGTATTACTTTCTTTGTCTGTTTCTTGTTTGTATAGGGGTATTTTGTACATTCTGTTAAAAAGTGAATAGAATGCTGCCATCTTATGCTGTGGTGGTTGGTCAGAATGGTTAGGTATAATGATGTTACTGGAAGTAGAAGTAGCATTAGTAGCCAATATGCAGAAAATGTAAGAAGAAAATAATGCTAATATGCAGAAAATGTCAGAAGAAAATAAAGCTAATATCTAATATGCAGAAAATCTCAGAGGACGCAGTAAAACAGAATAAGTCACTACATGACGAGACTAAGAGAATTTATAACTCTGTGCATGATCAAGCTAAGCAAAATAAACAACTTTTAGAATCAACATAAAAGTGTATCGGGGAGAAAGTCGAATTAATTCGTACTAATATTGAGCTAGCACTAGACGCTAATAATTCATGGCTTAGCGACTGTGAAGCTAAGATCAATGTCATAGAAGAGAGAATGGTAAGTCATACATCGACGGTGAATGAATTGGTAGTGGAGCAGGACCAGTGGATACAGGAGTTAAAACAACAGCTAAACCGACTCCAAAGTACCTCGACACCAGCGAACCAGACCACATATATTTATAAAAATTATGATGACCTTAATTCGCAAGTAATATTCTATGGTACAGAGACGGAAAATCCCCTCCATTTTCTCAAAACTTGAGAGAGAAATATGGATGCGATAGATGACAACCTAAGCGAAATGGACAAAATAAACTGGGTGGTGAGAAAGTTAAAAGGTACAGCAGCTGAATGGTTTACCGTCATACAACACAAGGTATGTATGTATGAAGATCTGGTGTGGCATTTTAGGGCTAGGTACTGGAATAGCGAGATACAAAGGAAGATCCGTCTACAGCTGGAATTTGGTAAATATTCGAGTTTAAAAGGTTCAAAAGATAGCTATTTAATCCAGCTGATATCTGAAGTCAAGTATCTGGAACCTGAAATGTCAGAAGCAGAAATGGTAAGTAAGTTAGCTCACCATTTTGGACGCGGAATTCAAATCGCGGTTATTACACAAGGGGTTAAATCTTTGGAAGAACTACTCTTTTGTTATTGACTAAATGGGATAATGTGGATAACCCAAGTAATAATAGTAATAATGAGCAAGTACCTAAACAATTTCAGCAACAACAACAACAACAACAACAACAACAACAACAACAACAACAACAACAACAACAACAACAACAACAACAACAACAACAACAACAACAACAACAACAACAACAACAGCATCATCATCATCATCATCATCATCATTATCATCATCATCATCATCATCATCATCATCATCATCACCATCATCATCATCATCAACAACAACAGTTTAAAAATAAACCAAGGTTTCAAAGATTCAATCAGAGCAATGTATCGACAATTACCGAGACCAATGCAAATGAAGAGCTGCAAGAAAACGTGTAAGGTTGCACAGCGTGGGTCTGTGCGATAAAATTAATAATCTAAATAAAATTAAGAATAACAATACAATTAAAACATACAATAACAAACGACAGTATCATAAATCATATGTTAGCAATAATAATAGTGATAATAAGGTACACATTGCTTCTGGCTTATACCTTGTTGATGTTAGGAATGAATTAATATATAATAATTGTGTTGATAAATGTGTGGAAAATGCTAGAGTTAAGGACAATAATGACACTGTTGTGTTAGCAAGAATCAATGGTTGTGTTGGTAATGTTTTGCTCGATAATGGTGCGCAAGTATCATTAATTAATGAAAAATTTATTAACAAACGTAAGCACCAATTTAAGAAATCACCCATCTTACCTGTAAATAATACTTTGGTTACACAAATACTGGAGATACACAAATTATTTGTAAACAAGCACTTATATCGATAATTACACAAGGCATAGAAATTGAAGTGCCAGTCCTTATAGTTAAAAATCTAGTATATGATGTTATATTAGGCACTGACACTTTAAGCAAAATACACGCTACAATCGATTTCAGTAACAAAGAAATGACATGCATCATTCGAAATAAATTATACAAAATAAAATTAGGACAGATGAACAGTGATTTTAAGCAATGTGAGCAGTATATTGACGTACAAAATCCAGTTTATAATCTCGTAGATAAGATAATGAGTAACGGCCAGTCCACTGGGGGCAAGCTCACAGCTGATCAAGGGAAGGAATTAGATAATATTTTAAACAAATATGAATCAGTTTTTAAAAATGAACATACTATTACCAGCGTATACGAGCATAGAATATATGTAGTTGATGAAAATAAGTTTGTTCGGAAAACCTATCTGATTCCATTACACTACCAAAGACAAGTTGAAGAGGAAATTAATAAAATGTTAACCAATAATATTATTGAACGGGCTGATAGTAACTTCTTAAATCCTATGGTAGTGGTAAAAAATAAAAATAATGATATTCGTATTTGTTTGAATATGCGCAACCTCAACAGCTTAACACAAAAGTGTTATGATTGTGCACCTAACGCCGAAAATCTATTTATAAAATGTCAAGGGGTCAGGTACATGTCATGGCTGGACCTCAAAAGTGGGTTTTGGCAGATTCCATTAGCCAAAGATTGCCGAAAATTTACGGCATTCCTTTATAAAAATAAATGCTACCAGTTTAAAGTAGGTACCAGTTCTTTTCGGGTGATGACCAGCCTAGCTGCAATGGTCAAATGTCTTGAATTAGCACTAGGACTGGAAGTAGAAGAATTCATAAGCGTGTTTGTGGACGACATACTCATAATATCTAAATCTTTTGAGGAACATAACATTTAAATCACCTTGATATTGTCTTCCGTAAGTAAAAGAGATGCTAATCTTGTGCTTAACTTGGACAAGTGTGAATTTGGAAAATCCCAAATAAAGTTCCTGGGTCATATTATTTCGGTGGATGGGGTTAGTACCGATCCTGAGAAAATCCAGGCCATCACGGAATTTTCAAACCCCAAGAAAGCAAAAGGTATCAGGGCGTTCCTTGGTTTGACCGGGTATTTTCGTCGTTTCACACCTGAGTATGCAAAGACCATAGAACCACTTCTGGAACTATTAAGAAAAAATACTAAATGGCAATGGGAAGAGTGGCATGAGGCTGCATTCAATGCTACCAAGGAATTTTATACTAAGAATTTACACATATTCCATCCTGAAAAGGAAGGGACTTGTGTACTTAATTGTGATGCGTCGAACTACGTGATCAGCGGAGTGTTATATTAGCGGAATAACCATGGTGAACACAAGGTTTTTGCCCACATAAGTCGTTCGTTAAAAGGTGCTGAGAGAAACTATTTTACGTCGGAGAAGGAAATTCTCACAATAGTCTATTGTATCAACAAATTCAGATATTACCTTGTGAGACAACACTTCGAGATTTTATCAGACAATCAGGCGTTGTCTTTCATGCTCAAATGTAAACTCGCTAATGCGCGCATATCACCATGGATCATAGCGATCCAAGAATATGATTTTAGCATAAAATATTGCAAAGTTAGTGAAAACAAAATAGCAGATACGTTAAGTAGGTACGGTATCCTTCAATAATTGAAGAACAGTATTCCTCAACAAGAAATGAGGTGCAGATCTTGGCAATTAAATATGTGTTTCCCGACTCATTAAAAACTAGATTAACAAATATAAATACCGAGCAACAGCGGGATGCAAAATTAAAGAAAATCAGCGATGACATAAGAGATCAGGACAACCCAAAGTATAAAATAGATAAAAGTGTATTATACAAGATAATAGGTGGGCAGTGGAAGATAATGGTACCGGATGAACTAGTTAAAGATTTAACTTGGGCGTGCCACAAGAGTCTGGCACATAAAATACAAATATGCTATTTAGCAATGCGAGAAGGCTTTGTGTGGTTAAATATGGCTAGAAAAGTTAAATCTATTTTGCGTACCTGCCACATATGCCAAACTGCAAAGTACCCTAATCAACATACATAATATGTAGAAATGGACAATATTATTACAAAAAACAAAAATGAGTTATTATGTATTGATTTTTTTAGGTATGCTACCGCGTGCATCAAGGGGTATGAAGAATCTGGTGGTGTGCACGGATGCGTTCTCGAAATATGTAAGTCTTTATGTTATAGGACAACCCACCATGGCGGCCGTATAAAATGTCATCTTAAATAAATACATCCCTAAATATGGTCATGTAAAAAAAATTTTTATCAGACCAGGGTAAACAGTTCACAAATAGGAAGTGGCAATCAGAATTGGAAAAGCACAATATCCAGACTGTGTTAACAGTGATCCGGAGACCACAGGGGAACCTCGCTGTAAGGGTCAACAGAAAATTAGGTCAACTGTTCCGTACTTATTGTAATACCAACCAAAGTAAATGGCCAGATTATTGAGAAATATTTACAAACACGATTGTTTTGTAATGAAAGCATGTTAAAGAAACAGAAAAAAAACAAAAAGGGAAACCTCAATTTCATGTAACCAATACTTCTGTTAAAAAAATAATGCCTATTTCCTGTTACCAGCACTTATTTACATAGTTTTCATTTTGAGATTTTTTTACTTATTTTCAAACACAATTATTATATAATGATGAGAAAATTAAAAAAAAAAACAAGAAACTAAAAGGTTTCATTTTGAAAACTGTATAGGTTTATGCGTCTTCATTTTCTTCTGAAGTTGTCAAACTTGTCGGCCAATTAAATATTTCTTGATAGACAGCTAGTTTGGTAGTATATTATTTCATTAATTTTTAAATGTCCCTGATTTTTTGTCACTTAATGGCAATTTTTCATGTGTCCGAGTCAAAGGTAATTCTGTAATGGTGGTAATATTCATAAGTAATTTAAAGTGATGGGCTATTAATGAGGCAGTAATAGGCATTGCTTTTACAACTCCATTATTCTGGTTGTCAATACAAACAAAAAATTGGCACAGTAAAGGAAAATTTCTGTGCATGAGGTACACTTTGGGCTGAAGTTTCAATCAACACAACATTCTTCTGATAAAAATTCTGGCCATCAACTTTTGTAACAGCTGGCAAGCCAGTTTCTAGAAATTCTACTGTAAAATTTCCTGAATGACTTGACTCTGCTATCAGCCTTGCATATTTATCAGTACTGTAAACCCTACTGGTATCATTCTGTTTAATTCTTCTTTTAATGACTAAAAAATCTCCGTTGCAAGCTAAAAAAGTATGACCACTAACTGGAAAATGGTGAAATATTTTATTGAATGTTCCAGCAGATGCCAGATTTGATAAAAACTTTATGTGAATTAGTAGCTGTTCGCATTGTCTTTTGTTTCCCTTGTATAGGATTATGATGTTGGCAACGTATCTGTACCAATATAGTATTTTAAGTGAGTGTCTGTCATTGTCTATGTGGATTCTTGTTTTTTCTAAGTGTTGCAGGAAGATTTCTGCTAATATGCTGGATCTAGGTGAGTCAATGGGCAATTCTGTATGTAAAATTTACTATTATACGTGAAGAAGTTTTGTTTTGTGTTCTTGTATTTCGTTGTCCATGACGTGTCTGTTACTTAACTAAATACAATCAATTCACGACCGACTCAGAACACAAAATTTTTTATGGGTAAAAACGTAAATGTTTTACCTTATAGCCTTAACAGGTTTTCGCTTTTAAAAAGCTTCTTCATAGGCTGCCGTTGGGAGCACTGTCTGTCTTGTTGTTGACGACGGTATCGACTTTTGAAAGATCAATATTGTGTGTGTGGGGTGTGATATGTTTGAATAATGCATATGATTTGAATTGTGTCTGTTCGTTTAGGATGTTGTTTTTATGTGTTTTCGTGTGTTTGTATATTTCCAATTGTTCTAGGGTATCCAAAAATAGAGCAAAATACCCATAATTTTATGATCTATTATGTCCAGTGCAATGTTAGCGTGCGATTGCGCATATTATCCACGTTTTATTGAATAACTTGGTTAATAATTAACATTTCTAAATGAAACTTGGACAGAATATGCATAATAAAGAATGCTACATTTTTCATATGTTCAATACTGCAGAACTTTAATTTTAATATGATTTTTTAATGAAATTAACTTTTCTTTAACACATTATCTGCAAGAGGGTAATAAAATTTGTAGATATAATCTAGACAAGCCTTTGCAGATTTGGACATAGTTTTAACTTGAAGTCAGTATATCTTAATGAAAATCTATGACGTTCTTAAATTTATTTGGGTCAGTCTTCTGATGTGAGCACATTGGACAGTTTGGTTGAGATCCTGTCACAGAAAGGTGTACTAGCTGTCATGAGTTTTTCGTGTCAGGACACGTATATTCGATAAGTGACGCGGGACTTAAATACACGATACAAGTTTCCCGTATATGAAATCTAGGCTAGCAGAACTCAAACATCAACAATATTTAAAATAGATCAGTATAAGTGCTTTTTGGGTGAGTTCAAGATCTCTGCATAGGACATCAGTATTCACCAGAATACTACCGATTGAAATGCGAGAACACTTGAAGATTCCAGATTGTGCATAGAAAATATAGAGATCTACTAAATAGCCACTTACAAATCCCTGAGATAAATGAATAAACAGTTACTAAAAGATAATGGCGGGCATGTGTAAAACGTGAGTGTCAGCTATGCCAAGGTCAACAAGTATCTGTACGCCAACGCAGCTGATTAACGGACTTGCACGAGAATGTGGAATTCTACAAACAAGTAAACTTACACAGTTGTGAAAATAATCATTAAACTCTTTATGTAAAAGACTCAATATTAAAAAAAATAATTTTATGTTTTGTTAACAAATTACATTCTGTTTATAACAGATAGGGTTAATAATAGGTTAAAACAGCATGGTATCAGTAAACAAATGTAACCTTTTTTCATTACTTGTCAACAATAAATTACTAGAGAAAAATGGAGTTTATGAAATACACTGTGCAGAATCCAATGCTATTTATATCGGACAATGTGGCCGTGCTCTGAAACATCACATTTCTGAACATAAGAAGGTGATTTTAACCAATACAACCAATACAGGTTTTACAGATCATTGCTTACAACACAATCACTTCATAGATACAAAAAACATAACACTACTGCACAACATACAAAAGGTAAAAAAATGGATTTGTTGGAAGTTCTAGAAATTAGAAAAGCAATAAAAAGTAACAAAAATTTAACAAATGAACAAACTAAATTCTGTGTACGGTATCTCCTTTGTTAAAATCTGTTATTTAGTTTAGTTAATTTTTTTATATTTTCCATTCAGATTATATTTAGTATTTTAGCTCCCCCCTTCACCCCACCCATCACATGTCCGGAAACCCCACCTAAACAGATGTTCACCACCCTAACATCCTCTGTTTAGTTATTCCCCGATCTATTTGACATAGCTTGAGATGCTGAAACAGCTGTCAGAGTTAAATAAAAACTGTGAAACATACCAAGTGTTAATAAATTTTTAAAAACTTTTCTATTAATATGTTTAACCAAGTATCCAGTGACTCATCAATTAATATCGTTTAAATATATCCTTTTTACAAGATTCTATGTCTATTATTGTCTGACAGTCATGCATTTTGGTTAGAACCTTTTCGTAAGTCTAGTACAATCCAAGTGTATGCAAACACATTTTCAGAATGTTTATAGTGATTAGAACTCCCTTACATATATTAAAATTATACAGGCACATCTGCCTTATGTAGTAAGTTGCCTGATCAGGTAGTTTAGGTAAACATACATTTTTTTGACAATCAAAAGTAAAGATTTCTATCACCTCTTTCTCAACTTAATCAAATAATAAAATGCAAGGGCTCTCTTTGGTGTACTAAACTCCGAAATTTTTTTCTGTCTTTGATTGAAGTTTAACTTCTACACTGATGTCATCAGGAACCAGAGATTCAATAACATTTTTAACAGAAGCTTATTTAGCTGCAACTTTAACAGAAACTCTGTGTCTCCACTATGTGTCTCTTTTGGTGTTTCCCTTGTCTCTAGAAGTTTACGGCAAATTCTTTGAACCCTGTCTATAAACATACCAAGAATTTTACAAAAAGCCTTTTTTATTACATATTTTCACTCTTTGAACCTTAACATCTACTAGGAATTGGTTAGTAAAATACAAACATAACATATTATGTCTGTTTTTCTTTGTATATACACCTATGCAAAGCCAAGTAGTTTCTACTGTCACACATTTAAAAATATAACTATTTTGAAAATGAATATTTAACTTCAAGTAACCCATTAAATTCAGACGTTTAGTTTTCTCTCTTCTCCATTCACAAAGCATTTTGATCCGCTTCATAGGTTTCCCCTCATGAACAGAAAAGATTCTATTTGATTTGTTTCTCTCAGATATGATTGCACTTCACTCATGATTGAAAGTGTTCACTTGCTAACAAAAATGAGTAATAAACAAAAACATGCACAACAAATTAGCAAAGTTAGAAACAAACAAACAGTATGAGTACTTCGGCTTGCCGGACTGTAAGGCCGTGGTCTATGGTTGTTTTGTTCAAACATTTTGGCATGCCTTTGACGGCCATCTTCAGTGCTGAAGGCTGCAAAACACTGACAAAGGTTTCGTAGTCAGTGACCACTGAACTGTGGTTAAGGCTAGTGGCCGAGAGTAGGACACCCATATTTATATACTTTTGGTGTCTGCACGAAGTTGTCTGATACCACCAGCCAATGAGAAGAAGCAAATTCTTATTGGTTCGCCACAGCTCGAGTCCAAAGAGCGCTCAATGAGAGGGACTCACCCCACCGATTCACTGCAATAGATGCATGTTTCTGAATCTGGACAGACTCCATATGCAGGCAACGGAAATACGCACTCACCGATGATAGAAGCCTTGTCTCTTCAAAGAGCATGTGATAGTCGGCATTGGCGAGTGCGTGCTCCACTATAGCAGACATTTCTGGCTGCATCAAACAACAGTAGCAGATGTGTTCATCAACGCGGGCATGGACACTGCGTTTCGTAGTTCCGATGTAGAACTGGCCGCATGAGCAGGGAACTCCATACACTCCGCACAACGAGAGCGGGTCTCTGACCTCCTACACTGGTCTCAGAAACTGCTGGATTATCTTGGCCGGCTCGATTGGTCTGAGCGCCGGCTCAGCAACCTGCCAATACGAAGCCAAGCCAACACAACACAGCGAAGCGGACATTCTCCTGAGACACCGACTCCACCGGCCTGGCTGTTCTTCTTGGCTGGACTGTACATTTCACCTCCCCGATAGAATATCGGTTGGCCTACAGCGCTTGCTCGAGATGCCGCAGCTCCTCGTTGAGATACCGGGGTTCACAGATCCTCTTCACCCGGTCCACCAAGGTCTTCAAAACTGCCCGTTTCTGACTCGTATGGTGATTGGACAGCTTGTGGAGATATCTGTCGATGTGTGTTGGTTTCCTGTATACTTTCTGACCCAGGCTGCCACTGGCCCTTCTAAGACCCAAGACGTCAAGAAAGGCCAATTGATTATCCGCTTCTCTTTTCACGGTGAACTGGATCCGCGGGTGAACACTATTGAGGTGTGCCAGAAACCGGCCGAGTTCCTCCTCTCCATGGTTCCAAATGACAAACGTATCATCAACGTAGCGGAACCAACATCTCGACTTCGGTGGGGCAGTTGAAATAGCCCGCCGCTCAAACTTCTCCATGTAAAAGTTGGCCACTGCAGAACTTAGCGGGCTACCCATGGCAACACCATCGATGATTTCATAGAAATTACCATTGTACTGGAAGTAGGTTATCGTGAGAACTTGACGGAATAGAGCTGTCACGTCCGCCGGGAATAAGTCTGTGATGTGGCTAAGGACCTCCTGTACAGGCACCATCGTGAAGAATGAGACGACGTCGAAGATCACCATTAGATGACCAGGCTGCAGTACTAATCCGCCGACCTTTTCCAAGAAAT
Source organism: Magicicada septendecula (assembly GCA_034769895.1). Taxonomy (NCBI): domain Eukaryota; kingdom Metazoa; phylum Arthropoda; class Insecta; order Hemiptera; family Cicadidae; genus Magicicada; species Magicicada septendecula. The sequence goes on from CM068376.1 coordinate 66,164,552, forward strand.
GCGAGGAATTCCTCACAAACGTCTCCGGCTGCCCGATGTACGGCCGAAGTAGATCAGCAAGATGTTTTGCCAAGTTGTATGTAGGCGAGACTATGGCGCAGAAGATGAACCGCAGCGGAACATCAGGTTTGTGTATTTTAGGGAGTCCGTAAAACCTAGAGATAGAGCTTCCGAACACCGGACGGCCGCTTTCACTTCAGGCGCCAGGGAAGACTGCTTAACCAGAAAATCTGTCCTTTTCAGAACCACTGCCGTTGGATCTTTCCGCAGTTTCTTATATGTTTCGGGTTCCACGAGTTCTTCGATCTTCCTCTGGTAGTCCATGGTGTTCATTACCACAGTCGAACTCCCTTTGTCCGCTGGTAGGATGAAAATCGACTCATCCCTCTTCAACTCTTTCATTGCCCGTAATTCAGCCAATGGAAGATTGCATCGAGGCGGTTTGGTCCTTAGAAGGATCCTAGAGGGCTCTATATTTTTTTAATCCTCTTGTTCTTTCGTAAGTCGCCTCACGCCCGCTTTCAATTCGCAATGATGTCCTCCACTGGTATCCTCTTGCGAGCCACTGCAAACTACTCCCATCTGGTTAAAACAGTTGTTTCGATGTCACTCAGCTGCCGGTCGGAGATGTTGACCGTTCTGTACATGTCCAGGCTGCGTTGTTTTTGTCGAGTGTTTTCTTCAGGGCAGTCTCTCCAGTACTTACATTCGTGTGGGGCTCTGACACTATTGCGAACGGCCTCAAAAGCGCTGGTAGTTAAGCCATCCACCATATCCCAGTGGCCTCGTGACAGGATACAACTTAATTTCAGATGCAACGTCAGCTGATTTTTATCGTTGCAGGCTAGATCTTTCCTGATCTGGTGAATACACTCGCGGAGCATTGCCTGTTCTGCTCGCCGGTAAACGTTTCCGGCCTGGGGCGTAAAGATGGTGTTTTTTAGTTTCAAGAAATGGGGAATAACCCCCGAGTCCTGGCACCTCAGTAAAAGGCCAATGAGCAGAGTAGGTGGAATTGCCAACTCTGAATGTTCTTCTGAACATTTATTAGGTTATGTTCATAGCTATTATATTATTCCCTCAGTAGTTCTAAATAGGCCTACGTTTTTATGGAACGAAATATTTAAGATTGCAGATGTGCACTTAATGGATTTTGCAACCGTATGTAAGTCATTTGTTGAATGGTATGTAGAAAAGAGTGCTTATAAATAACGAGTTTACTATCAAAAGTTGTGTGGTCATTAACGTATTTTGTCACAGTAGGCTATGTGGTTATTGTAGAACCGAAACAAATTTTTACTCTAAAAAGTATGTTTGTATATTTGTACGATAGTGCTCATGGTAACAGTAGAGAAAATTATATTGTTTTGTGTAATGTTGTTTACCTTTACTACAGAAACCAAAATAGAATTAATGAAATTAAATTACACAAAGTAAAGTTTTTACATTTTTCATTATAGTCAACAATACCGGTAATATAGTATTTATTCAAGGTGTGATATTTATCGACACTTCACAATCGGTACACTTTTTTAATGGTCGATGTTTTACTTTTGGCGCTTAACCGACTTCCGGACGCCATTTCTTCTGCACGTTGACGGTCTTGAACAGGTTTCCACAAGTTTCCAGAGAGAGAGCGAATAGTAAGTATATTATTGCCTTTCAGAGAAACAGAAACATTCAGAAGTTATATATTTTTACTATTGTGTCGTATAAACACAAAGTGAAAGTAGTTATAATTTATATAATATAAAATTATGATTTTTTCGTACTTTGTCTTATCAACGGTGTATAAGGGAAGCGTTAACGCTTCTTTTTGATGAAGTGAAAATTGATAGTAATTAGTAAGTGGAACTTATCTATTAAGGTAAAGAAGAAAGTGAGCTTGGCCTGTAACCAGAAATACTTGTATTATTCGTATAAAGTCATAGTTATTACTTAACCTAACAGGGCTATCACTAGTAAATCAGTTGATATTTTTGAAAGCGGAAATTTAGTACTTTTTTGACCTTATTTTTATAATCTCAAAATATTCAAGAAAAATTAGTGTAAACAGTATTGTTTTTAAGCAAATATGCGTGAAGCGAAATTGTGTGAAAATAACGAATTTTCAAGCATGGCCCAAGTCGTCTATTGCGATTTCGGCCGCCGATTCTGGTCGGACATTCATAACACGTTATTCCAATTTTTGTGTTGTACTTTTTATTATTGCATGTTGTTTATAGAGGTTTGAAGCATAATCTTTCTACCTTAGAATTGTCAGGGTTTCTCGCCAAATTTGAAAAACGAATGTTGGCCGTCACATTCTTAATTTATTTTTAAGCGGTTTTCAGCTACGGCAGAAATCGGTAGCTATCTTCAGATAAATAATCCAAAATATAAAAATACAAATTACACTAACACACAAATTCGCTCTGGTGATGGAAAGTCATGTAAACGAAAATTACATGTGCTTCCAAAAAATAAAAACTTAGCAAACTTGAAACAGCTAACTTTCCAGAATCCAGCTGTCAGGTAAACGATCAATACGCTCTCAGAAAATAAATATCCCAGGAATGTGCGTCTTTTTTGGTTTCAATTAGAGTGAGCCACACATTTACTACCCCACGTGGACACTCGTTGATTTCATTGTTACAGAGTATGTAAGGATATGTTTTGAGTTTTGTAGAGTACAAAACTTAGAACAGGAAAATGTGACAGTGATATTCTTTAGATCAGAAATAGTAACGAGTTTAACATGTGGCCATTACATTATGTTTTTTATGTCCCTCTCACAACAAGCAAACATTTGGTTTGTAGTACAACATGGTTCCACCATACTCTCAATACTTCAGCTTTCAATATGAAAATTATGAAAAACAAGCTATAATGCATTTGTTGTTGCAGTGAATATCATCATATTAAAAACAAGATTTTTGTAATCCATGGCAATACACACAACCTTATTGACATGCTGTAAACCAGCTGTTCTAAAATGACAGTGCTCATTATGAGAATTTAACATTCCGCAATAATACGAGAAGGATTGTGCCAATAAAATTTAAGGCAGTAACAGTGGATAATAGATATTTTCTGTTACTTCAGTAGATCATTGGTTTGTATTGACATGAAAGACGAAACATTAAATCAGTGTGTTGGATAACAATGTACCAGTATACTTTTATAGAGTGTTACACATACCTATTTGTCTAATTATTTTATTTGGTAAACACACACACACACACACACACACACACACACACACACACACACACACACACACACACACACACACACACACACACACACACACACACACACACACACACACACACACACACACACACACACACACACACACACACACACACATTTTTTCAAACAATTCTTACAGTCCTTTTATTGAAATGTACATTATTTGATTTTATTATTATTTTATTTCAAGCTGTATTTTTCCTTTGAACACGTTTTGGGCATCAAATAGTTTGATGCTTGGAAGCATGTTCCATGTAAGGAAAAATAAATCTTGAATGAAAAATAGTATTAAATTTAAATTATGTGTGTGTATTTATTTATTTTATTTTATTTTTTCAGAATGTCAGGCAGAAAATCAGACAGCGACAAGGGCCTGCCCTTGCGAATTGAAGTGCAGTGTAATGAATTACATAATACCGGAGACTTACATTCACAGTATGTGGATTTGATAAGGCGAACTAATGAACGGTAGGGAAACAGTTAATTATATTTCATAGTCATAAATATTCTATAAACGTGGTGATCAAATAAACTTATTCATTTTGACATTTTACACAATATGCCTATGCGATGTAATTTTTATACAAGTTTTAAAATTATTTTACATTTGTAGTGGCTGTAGTGTTGGATTTTCTGTGTTCATTGAAGATTATTATAAATAATTTATGTTGTATTATGATTATAGATATATTTGTGTAGGTCTTACGTTAATGTTGACTTTTGAAGACTACACGTCAGTCATTTGCCTATTTAAAAAAAAAATAGGTTTTATAAAGTAGTGTGAACTACTACTTAAAAGTAAAGTAAAGTAATTTTTGATCTACCATGTGTATGTGCCATTAGGATGGCAGAAGGTTTTATTCAAACAACGCAGGTATTTTAACTTGGATAAAATAATTTGATCTTATGTCTTTTATTAAATCGTCGTTTACAACTACAAGGTGTGACTTAAATTTCTGAAATGGCTGTAAAAAAATCAAAAAATTGTTCATTTATCTGTACAATTCTGGTTGCCGTCAATTTAACAAATAGTTTTTTGCATCCATGTATTTTGTTACACATAAGCCATGATTGTAAACATTACTGGAACTCGTTTTCCAGAATGCTGCGCAGTGTGTTGTATGTGTTGAATGTCATAAAATTTGTCCCCTTTTAAGCATGTTTTAATATTGGAATCACCTAAAAGATACAGTAAGCTATGTTGGGAGAGTAAGGTGGTGGTTAAGTTTCAGAGTGAATTTCTGGGTCAGGAACTTACTACACGTAATGCATCTTGCACAGGAACTTGCATTGTGGAGAATCCACTTGTGAGGCCAGAATTGTGTTCTTTTCCTGTGAACAGATTCCCATAACCTTTTCAGAATTCCTAGCCAACTGTGTTGGTTGACCATTGTGTTGTGCATATGAACTTGTAGTGTACTATCCCACTGTGATCAAAACAACACTCCAGCATAATTTTGAACACAGTTTGAGATATACATGCTTTCTTGTGGCCAGGTAAATTCTTTGTTTTCCACTTCATGCTGTGACATTTGGTGTCTGGACCATACTAGGAAAAATGTTTCATCTCCTGTAATAAATCTATCAAACACCTCAACATTCTTCAAAAGATCAGATGAAATTTGAAGATGACATTCTTTCTGAACTTCTGTTAAGATTTGGGGCACGATGTTTGTGGAAATTTTGTCATTCCGTAATCTTATGTTACAATCTACTGTAGTGTTCCCCTGTTCATATTCAGTTCCTCGGCCATCATTTGGACTCAATTGTTAATCTGTGTGTATTACAGTTCACAGTCTGTCCCCAAATTTGTATTTTTGGCTGCCCACTTCGTGTGCTACTGTGGATATTTCATGGCCCTCCAAAAACCACTTGTGTTCATAAATATTATATTTCTTTATGGCATGTTCACCATAAACCTTATGTAATAGTTAAAGACAAAGCTCTGTTACACCATAAAGACTCATCAATTGATCTGTGCTTCTGGTGAGCACTAAATAGACCCTGTCAGATCATAATTGAGTAAAAATGACCCTGACTTACCACTATAGTGCTCTGCTACAGAGATTCCATTAATTATATCATCATGCCTTATATTAAGAATCTTACATAAAGTTTGTTTTTGAAACAATGGGTTGATGATATTGAAACTGAAAAAAAAACAGCTTGTGTCCATCAAGAGTTCAGTTTACTTTTTGTAAAGTACCATGAGTTTGAAAAATATATGCTCCCTCAAGATTATAAATATTTGTGTGTACAGTGGAGCCTCGAAAGTTCGGACCTCAACAATCCAGAAACTCAAAAATCCGGATCCAACAAATAAGAAATATAAATTTTTTTACCAAGTGCGGGATGAGTAGTTTTAGCACTCGCCGGTACTGTTAGCGCAGCGTTGTGGTCACACTCTTTGTTAGTCACTTCCGAGTCTTTTGCATGATCGCATTATTGTGAAGGGTTGTGTATGTTTATATAAACTTCTATGTTTATACGTTTGTTTACACCATTAAATATTTGTTTGAGTGTGGATACTTTAGTGTTGTTTGGAATGGTTAGTACGTCTGTTAGTAAAGCCAGTGAAAAACAAAAATGTGTGTTTTTGACAATTGAAACTAAGTTAGAAATGTTGAAAAGATTATCTAAAGGTGAAAGTGGGCCATCTCTTTTTAAAATCTACAATGCGGAGACTTCAGTGACATTAAAGTGCAAAAAGATAAACTGGAAAAATATGGCGAAAAATTGGATTCTGAAGAAGGGTCACAAAACAGAAAAACATTAAGGACGACCAATAATACAGCTTTGGAAGATTCAATTTACATATGGTTTACACAGAGAAGAAACTTAAACTATAATTTCTTGATACGGTTGTTAACACATTACAACTCAGTGCAGCATGGCGTGCCGGTGCATCATGCTGGCTGGTGCCAGGAGCTGGTGACGCGCCGGCACGACATGTGACTAACAAAGCTTCTACAAACCAGTGTGAGTTCAGTAGCCATGGACAGATGTTTTATCACTGTTCACGCTGTCTGGCAGTCTTGTGTTGTTTGCATTACGTGCTTGGTTTTCGCTTCCCACATTTTCGTTAGCCGTGCCTGCGTATTGAGTTTTATTGTGTTTTTTTGTTTTAATACATTTTCGTTATTTTAGTGTTTATTTGTGATTTTCTTTTGTAATTTACTGTTATAGTGGTGTTTATTATACATACACAAAGCAATTATCGGTATCCCTACTGTGTACAACGCGTGAATCGTTGTGTGATGGTGCGCATTCTGTCTTTGTAATTTTTTTAGTTTAGCGTCTGTATTGGTATTGGTCTGTATTTATTTATGTAGCATTATTTTAGACCCTACAATGACATATAATTTGTGTGGTGATATTGACCAGCCTTCTACGTCCAATGTCAATTATGATGACGATTATTTCGATAATGCTCCTGATAGTGATGACAGTGACGACGATTTTACTACCGACTAAGATGAAGAAAGTGACATTGAAATTAATCATGTGTGGTGTAACACAACAGCAGGACTAAAAGACACCCCTTTTACAGGCGAATCTGGAATAAAATACAATTTTGTGCCTGATGCGAAACTTATTGACTACTTCAATGTGTTAGTTAGTGATAAATTTTTAGAAAACAATAAGAGAGACAAATTGATATGCGGAAAAAATTAGGCAGGGTGTTGGTGAGGGGAGCCGTTTATCTAAGTTTAAACAAGTAACTGTGGACGATTTGAAAGTGTTTCTCGGACTGTTATTATGTACGGGCACTATATGATTGCAGAGCTGCCAAGGGTCCCCAGAGTAACTGAGTGAGATCACTGGTCAGGAAGAGTGAGATTTAAGGAAAATGAGTGAGACAACAAATTTATTTTATATATCCATTTATTTCATAATTAATCATTATCAAACCATTTTTTATTATAATGCAAATTATTTTTATGTAATATTCATCAGTTTTGTGGAAAACAACAGAACACAAGTTAATATATACCAAATGTTGCACTTAATTGCAAACAATACAAATCTCACTCTTTATTGCTATGTGTTTTATTATACTGATATGTTGCTTTCTTAGCATTAGCCACCACTTCTTTTGGTGGTTCGAATGTGTGGCATGGCTGAGGGATGGCCATTTTCATGGTCAAACAGATGATAATGTGCCATCCACGTTCATTGAAGGTCTAAAAGCTGTTTTATTTTTCCGCATCATAGAAAAAACACGTTCTTTGCCAGCATTAGAATGTGGAATTATCAAAACCAATTTTGCAACCTCAGTTAGCCTCTTATACCTTAATTCTCCATTTGCTAGTTTCATCTGAGATAAATATGCCCAAATTACATCCATTCGGTAAATGTACCGACTTACTTGCTCCTCATTTTGGACTTTAGCACTTTCCCGTACATCTTCAGGGATGCTGTCTTGTTTTAAAATTTTGTAATCCACAAATTCATCATATAGTTGTTCCATCTCGGTCACTGGGTGGATATGAGAAAGAATGTTATGGTACCTCAAGAGAAAAAATTCTATGTCACTAAACTGAACTGAACTTTTCTCAAAAAGTCAACAAATCTGGCATGTTTCAGTAAGTTGTCGTTCAATGGTAACTTCTTGGTTGCCTCAGAAATGACTTCCTGGTAAAACTGCCTAACTGCAGTTAAAACTTCAGCATAGTCTTTAGGGTACATGAAACAGAGTAGCCAGTTTTTGTCGAGTTGCAATCCCAATAAATATTTCCTCATCATCCAGTTGATCTTCTCTTATATCAACTTTGAGACTTTGAATCCAGAACCTTCAACCTCTTTAACTTTCTCAGGGGGGAGAATTTTACCTACAACTTTTTTCAAAAATTCATGCAAACATTGATAAGCAGCAATGATACATGGATCCTCCCTCTGAAGATACTTGTTAATAATAGTGAACATTGGCAGAACTGCATTGTAAAAGAGCAGATACACTTCCAGAATTGGATTATTGAACAACGTTTTAAGTCTTTTAAAACGTGGCTCACTCTCAGAATTGGACAAAAAGTAACTCTTCAATCCATCAAACAAGGAAAGGATTCTCTCCACTGCTCTCTCAAGACTCAACCATCTAGTGTTTACATGTTTGACTACTTTGTGATATTCAACATCACAAAATAAGCAAAATGTTTTAAGATTTGATTTGCACTTGGTGCTCTTATCAAAATAATAGTAGAGATCAACACACATATCTTCTACATCAAACCCACTTCTCTCAAGAAATTTGTCTCCAGCTCTCCTTGCAATATTATGTATTATGTGACAGGGGCACCCCATGAAGTAAGTATCCTTATTCTGAAGAAGGACTCGTGACATGATGGAGTTCCTAACACCTATATTTACATTCGTATTGTCAACACCAAAAGCAACACAATTAATCCAGGGAATGCTGTTTTTCACTAGTATCTCTGAAACCTTGTCATAAATTGTGGCTGCTGTTGCTGCTCCAGTACCTGTGGTGGTGCACATGTCCAAAAAATGACTCAACTTTCCATGATCTTATATCAAAGATGTGTACAGTCAGTGGGTTTAATTTCTCAAGACCATTGTCATTTGAACCATCTACAAGAACTGAATATGGATGAATCTGCATATGTTGCACCAACTGAGAATGAATGTATGGTGCAATAGCCACATTCATAATGCATGTAGTTTTCCATCTGCAAGAAGGAATGGTAACCGAATTAGGGTAAATCAGTGACAAGGGTCATGCTCCTCTATTGCTCACATGTTTCCATAAATTTATTTTTATAACCACATTCTCTTACATACCTTCCTGAAGCATAATTCTGAGCTATTGAAGAATCCGGGAAAATGTCCTTGAAGAGTGGACTCAAATGACTAGCAGTGGCAATTGGGATGTTGTGGCATGCAAGAAGTGTTGCTATTTTCACTTCTGCTCTACCAACCTGAAAATAAGGTAAAACTATTATAAAATGTGGTTGGCCTAAAATTAAATTTTTTAACGGTGCCTCTTTACCTATCGACCACACGTTTTAAAATTACCATATCATGAAACAACGTAACCTATCATTAAATAACCTCATGAACATCAATCGATATATCGCAGTCGATCACTAATTTAACAGCTGAACATCGCCTAGCGTCGTCCACTTCATAGGTTAGAGTGCGAAATGTGGTCGATCAGTAAAGAAATAAGTTTTTGGTGCCTTTGATAGGTAAAGAAATACGTTTTTAACTAATGCCAGTGAATAATAATTTATAACTACAATACATAAACATTAGGCTACTTACTTTTTCCATTGTTCGATCATCCTTAGGTCTGCTGAATACGTCAGATATTTTAGGCTGATTTCTACTAGATTTCATAAACTTCTATGAGCATCGGAGTCAACGTGTCTTTTGATATCTGCCTCACCTTGATGTCCACAGGACAAAGTTCGTGTACACACATCACGCCGAAGGGCAGATCCAGATGGATCATCAGCAACTGCAGATACAGGATACTTTACTTACCAGGCAATGTTGAAGCGGGTTTTATATTTAGCAGCTCCCGCAAAAGATCTGGGATTTGTATTTCTTTTTGGAGAAGTTCCTCCCGGAGAAGGATCATCCTCCTTTTCTGAATCTGAAGACAACAGAGACTGCACACACTTCATTCTTCCATGAAACAACTTATGAGTGACATGTCGAATCGGCCGTATGTGTTTCCTTTGAAGCTGGTAGAGGCGCTCCCGCCATCTGTTTGTGACAATCGCAATCTTTTATGCGATTATGGACTTATCTTTCACATCAATATTAAAATGACTGGTATTCAGAGACTGCGAAACACAATAAACAGGAGTTAAAATAAAGTTAATTTCAAAATAAAATTTTAATGTCTTTCATGGATAAAATGCGTGAGATTTCAGCTCACGTGCGTGTGAGTGTGAGATTGGCCTCGAATCCATGTGTCTCACGCTCAATGCATGAGACTTGGCAGGTCTGTGATTGAACTGTGTTCAGGACTATTGGAGAACACACAGACTGTTCAACATTCAGTGTTTCAGATATTATATGAGCAGGGGCCATTTCCTTAGTATTTCATGTTGTCTTCACTTCAACAGAGATGATGAAAGAAGTGAGATTGTTTACATAAAGTCCACCCCTTGATTGACACATTCAACAATACCATGAATTTTGTATATTATCCAAACAAGGAACTGTTCCTTGATGAGTCCATGATGCTATGGAGAGGCCGGTTATTTATTCGGTAATACATCAAGGAAATCAGCACAAATATGGGATAAAGTTTTACACTTTGTCAGAGCCCAATGGGCTTAACTTAAAATTTGCCATATGTGGTGGACAGAATGACATCCACGGCCTCTGGCAAAGACCACACCATAAAAGTTGTTCTTCACTTAATGGGGGAGAAACTAAACCGTGGACATACAGTAGGTATACATGGACAATTACTATAACAGTGTTACTCTTGCATCAATATTACTATCGAAGAACACATATTGCATGGGGACATTGAGTGGTGAGAGAAAACGCGTATATGAAAGGTGTTGATCGTGCTGACCAGCTTCTTTCATTTTACCCGTGTGAAAGGAAGACATTGCGATGGTACAAGAAAATATTCATACACGTTCTGCAAATGTTACTAATCAACAGCCACATTTTGTATAATATGAATAACGGTAACCAAACAAAATGAACATTTATGACTTCAGGTTAGAAATTCTTGAGTCACTTCTCCCACCAAAAAAGAGTCGCAGCACAACACCCCACACCATCGTCACAGAAACGAAAGGATATGGGAACTTCACATACCCTTGTGAAAGGTGAAGAGCGTGATGCCCGAAACCGTTTGAAACGAAAAAGGTGTTGGGTTTGCTTCAAAAAAGGAAACGCAACTATTCACACGCCCTTTTACTGTTCCGACTGTTCTGACAAACCTGGCTTATGCCCTGGGAACTGCTTTGATGAATTACACAAAAATATGTAAAAAAAAAAATAATAATTCTAATAAAAATAATAATAATTCTAATAAAATGTATTAATGATAATAATTATAATAGTAGTAGTAGTAGTAGTAGTAATGAACTATATTTTTGAATTTTGTGAGTGGGTGGAGTTCGGTACCGAAACGTGTTCTGGTAAAACATTTCGAAAACATAGTAAAATGTGAAGTAGTACCGGTAATGGTATATATGCAAACTTAGTGAAATATGCACTAAAAAGTGTTTAAATTTAGACATAATGTAGCGTAAGTGATTTTAAGTTGCAAAGAGACTCACCCATTATGGGTATGACGTGCTGGCGCATCACAGGAAATGACGTAACTTTTTCGCCGAAATAAGTCTGGGAAAATATTATTGACTTTACCTATGGATATTCAAGGTAGAAAGGTAAGTGTAGCCACAAAAAAAAATTTTAGCGATTTAGGATGTTGTATAAGTTAAGTGAATGTGTTAAAATGGTTTCAGCAAAGACGATGCATACAATGCTGATGAAACCGGCATAAACTGGCTTTCTCTGCCTAAAAAATCTCTTGCTTCCTGCTGTGAAACCTCTGCTGCAGTTTTTAAAGTAAGCAAAAACTGAGTGACTGCACTGGTTTGTGCTAATGTGAGTGGTTCTCATACACTGAAACTGTTATTGATAGGAAAAAGTAAAAGGCCATGGTGCTTCAAAAATATTAAGACCCTTCCTGTGAGTTTTAAGTCAGAAAGAAATGCATGGAAGTCATCTGATATTTTTAAGGACTGGTTTGAAAACAATTTCATACTAAGTGTGAAAAAATTTTGCGAAGAACAAACCAAAAGGAAAAAAGTGCTCCTTATTATTGACAATGCCCCAACACACCCATCTCTTGATGTGTTGAACAGCATTGATAAAATTTTTTTGTACAATGTCTTCCGCCAAACTGCTGTTCTCCAACCTATGGACCAGGCTGTCATTGAAAAAATGAAAAGAATGTACCAGAAACAGCTTCACCGATGTCTCTTGTAGCTGAATGGGACGAGGATGAGGTTATCGATTTTATTAAGGCAATCGATGTGAAGGACTTTGCGTAGATGTTGGCTGACACTCTTGGGAAACTCTTACCAAAGAAAACTTAAAGAATGGGTGGAACAAACTGGCTAGACAAAGAACGCAATGAAGAGGATTCTGTCAAAAATGAAAATGACAAAATTGTTGATGAGCTTACATCATTTTTTGATGTCATTCCAGGTTTGAACAATATGAAGCAAGTGACCCTGAAGAATAGCTGAACTCTGATTCCAACGCTCAAGGTTGTCAAATTGTAACTGATCAAGAGATAGTTGGCACCATAGTTGGAAGTAAAGCCCCTGAGTGTGAAAAAAGTGACATAGAGAAAGTGACTATTGAAGAGGAGGGATCTTCCCACAGTGACATTTTTAAAACATTAGAAACATCTTGTATGTCGTGGCTTGAAAAAAGCAGCCTATCCAGGTTGTGTTTTTGAAAAGGCTTAGAGATATGGTTGCAATAAAAAAGTGCTAACTTTGTTTAAAAGTCAATCAAGGATTTTTTTAAATCATGATAATTTAGAAAGCAACAACTTTTGTTTTCCATTGTTTTCAATACATTTTTATTTTAATGTTTAAACAAAAATGTAATGTGGATTTTTAATTGATTTTTTCAATTTAGAATTTCAGAGAATTTACAAACACTGTTGACAACTGATTCACACTGTAGTAAAAAAAAGAAATCATAGTCATTTCCTCTTTCTCAAATTCATGTTTCCATTCAGTATACGCATATAATTTCCGATGTTTCCTTTTTTCATTTTTTGATGTGGACTGTGATTTAGTAACTCCAGTGATACACATTCCACGACTGAGTGAACGCTTTTTTTCACAACAAAGTGAACACGGCAACATTTAAAAAGCAAAAAAAAAAGAAACATATTGGAAATTATATGCGTACACTGAAAGGAAGCATGAATTTGAGAAAGAGGAAATGACTATTAATTCTATTTTATACTGCAGTGTGAGTCAGTTTGTTGTCAATAGACTAGCATGTTACTGATATTACATAATGATATCGGATGGCATCCGCCACTTATTGTTTTTCAAAAGTTAACCATGAGGCAAACATCAAACACACATATAGAAAGTATGCGTAATCAAATATTATTCACTGCATATTCCTTTAATAGGTTCCCAAGATTGAGCAAGAGCTTGGGTAGGATAGGCGCCACTAGACAAACAAAGTGACACAAACAAAGTTGTTGTAGGTATATGCCCACCACAGTCCATTCACGACAAAAGTTATATCAACCCACTATGACCGCGTTTTCTTATATTGTTGGACTGAAAAATGAAAATAAATGATTGATTGCTATTTTTTGTCGATTACAAGGCTGATGCAGTTGAAAAATAGGCTTGGTCCCCTGGGAATAAAATTAATTTTACGGGTCATTAAAGTGTTAAGTCATTAAAACGGCACTATTGTGTACACATGCGGTAGTTCATTGTGAATTTAAAAGTGTTATTTTTTACTCTTTAAGCACTTGATTTCAATATACCTTAATATGTTAGGAATACATAAAACATGGATTATAACTTTTAACACATAAAATTGTATATTATATTATATTAGTCACCAACTTGGCCTTCCACGTTATTTTCGAGTACCTAAGGATAAGAAAATAAAATAAGATAAGAGCAGATATCTAATGAAATTTTATCACAAACTGTTTAGGTTGTGTTTTTATAAGGGTGATCAGTTTAAATCATGTCCGATGAAAATTTATTGTTATTTTAAAACATAAATTTGTATTAATTTTTTTTTAATACTTTGTCCTAGCTAGGTCTTCTTGCATATCACTAGTGGTATGCCTACCACTGGTCAGGAACCCCCCTACTATGGCAAGGCCTTTTTAAGTACTGCTGTCCACTGTGACTGTTGTCAGTTTTGCTAGGTTATGTTCATTATGGTTGGTTATGGCCTATAAGTTCTCTTGTTTCTTATTTTCTTTTAAACAGTAATAGTGTAATAAAGTCACAGTGTAAAGTAACACTGTTAATACTTTTAGTTTTAATTTATTTCTTTAACAAATTATATTAATATAGTTATATGTATAATAAGTTTATAATAACAGATATATGTACCTGTTATTTTTTGGAATGTTATCATTTGTACCTGTTATTTTAAAATACTAGTTTAGCACACTTCTACCACACTGACTAACGGCGACCTGGCTTGCGCAGGCGCAATCCCTACCACCAAGTCCACACTGATTCCTCAACAAAGACTGAAATAATAATGATAAAAGTTTTCAAGTTGCTTAAAATAATTTTGGAAATACATATTTACTAAATTTAACCAAATGTATCTCCTCAAAATAAAAAACTTGCAAATCAATTTTACATGCAGACTCATCCAATACTAGCAAGTTCCAACTGTTAAAAAGGGTATTTATTTATATTTAATTGGCAACGATGAAGAGTGTTTATATTAAAAATGGTGTCACATTTTAAGATTGTAAGTGATAATTAACAGGTAACTACAAGCATATTTTACACTTACTGATTCATGTACGTTCTATCAAAAATTATTCTTCTGGCCCTAGCGTTTTGTCTTTGGACAAATTCTTTATGGTTCTCAAAGTGAGTTGTGATCTTTGAATGTTCGTCTTACACATTTTCCCATGTTCAACAAGTATGCAACTGGCAAAATGTTTAGGATGGCAAGCATCTGTAAAAAAATGTTTTAAAACTTTATTACACTTTTGTCCATAGTCTGCGTTACTAAATGTCACCCTTGAGTAGAAAAACACAACCTTTATATTTTCTTTTACTGGATTAGAGTTGTGCATTGTGTAGATATCAGTAAAGAAGACAACTGGTCAATTTTTATTACAAAAGTTTCTGTTGTTTTTCAAAAGTCACAGTTCAAACGTTTCACTTTTCACTCAAGCTGTACTGTTTGATTCATAGCCACTTTGTCTTGTTTTTACATTTTTCAGTATGGGTTAGCTGACATCCTCATCATGAGCAAACACAGTTTCTGAAACACCCATTTTCCCCTGAGCAAGATATAATGCCCTTTTTGCTGTTTTCCACTAAAACAACTTCTTCCTTTAGAATTACAGTATTAAATATAATTATTTCACTACCGACTCAGAACACAAAGTTTTTATGGGTAAAAACGTAAAAGTTTTATTTTATAACCTGAACCAGTTTTTGCTTTTAAAAAGCTTCTTAAAAGGTTCAGGTTATAAGGTAAAACTTTTACGTTTTTACCCATAAAAACCTTTGTGTTCCGAGTCAGTACTGAAATAATTATATTTAGTTAAGCAACGGACACGTCATGGACAACAAAATCCAAGAAGTCACCAGTATGTTTAAAGTAAGCCCATCCTGTGACTTAGATAATTGCTTATCTAATCCGTCGAGTGACGTACTTGTAATTCCGCTTGACGCGTTTCAGGGCATATGCCCCATCTTCAGAATAATTCCTCTTCACAGAACGTCAGATATTAAGATTAAAATGTAATACATTAAAATTAAAATCCATGGTTAAAACATTAACTCGTCAAAATATTAAAATATACTAAATGCACAGAGGAGCACGCACTATCACAACATGAGTTCACTTCGCGTTATAGCCGGTGTACACCGCCGCGATGTTACTCGCGCACTGACTGTCCGAGTAAATTGTTATCTGTGCAACGCATCTTGTATCCCAATGGCCGTGTCGTACAAGGGATTTGACTTGAAGTTGAGTTGGTCGTTTAATATGAATCCGCCGTCTTGTGAGTTGTTCGTCTTTTTAAATTGTTTAAAGGCCTTGTAAATTTTGAATTCTTCTAATGTGTCCATATATCTGCCTTTTTTTGCAAATGTGTAATTGTTTAAAGTTGGTGTCAAAATTGGTGTAGTTATGATTATTATTTACGAGGTGACGTGCAAAGTTGGATTTGAGAATGTGGGTGTCGTTTTTTGGTAAATGTTCTTGGAAGCGTTTTTTGAACGCTCTGCCGGTTTGTCCGATATAGAAGCTGTTGCAATCATCACATTAGATTTTATAGACACCTGTCCTCTGTTTTATTGGTTTGGCAGATTTATGGTGAAGAATTTTCTTAATGTTGTTATCAGTCCGGAAAGTTAAAGTTATATTCAATTTTCTAAAAATGTTGGTTAATGTATGGGGTAAAGTTCGGCCGTAAATAGAAGTCACGTACGTGCTGTCTCAGTTACTACTCGGTTTTGTTTTCTTGTTATGTAACTTTTTCCGGTATTTTTTGATCAAAGCATCGATCCATCGTATAAGCATCGATCAGAGCACGTATATCCATTGGCCTTAGCTATGTATTTAATGGTGTTGACTTCCTCCTGAAAGTCACTGATTTCTAACAGTATGGTGAGTAATCTATGTATGAAACTGTTGTAATCTATTTATGAAACTGTTATAGGCAGCCATTTTTTGTGGAAGAGTAAATGTGGCTGAAGCAGTAAGTAGAAAGAAGTAGTTTCTACAGAAATATTTCATTTTGAAAATGATTTTAAATATAAATATTAGAACATGGAAGTCATGTATGGTTCTCCATACCGATATTTTTCTATGGCAAATGATAACTGCCGCACATTCAAACAGAATCAAATAATGTTTTGCACGCGTTCCTGAATTTTAGAAGACTCGAGGCTTGTTGATTTTGATGAAGATCGGTTAAGGGAAAGGGGTAGTTTACCTGCGTTTTATGTTTTAACAAGAGTAAAGTACTTAATTTTGATAAATAAAGTATCCTGATAAGAAGGTCATAATAATCCACTGTAGAAACGTATATAAAATATCTATAAATGAAAAGGCTAGTTGAATGGGGTGGGGATAATTTTCTATATGTGTACTACGTTATTGGCAACAAAGAAGTAGTTTATTGTTAAAATTCCTTCCCTCCTTCCCGGGCTGTTTGGCCGTAGTCCAATGTTTTCTGCAAAACCAGACGTTTCTGGAGTGCCATCAACTGCCATCATCAGTGAAAATTGAGTGCGATAATGTGAGGTGGTATACGTTAGTGACCACAGTAGGTACTGTGGTTAAGGCTGAAGCAATAAGTAGAAAGAAGTAGTTTCTATGGAAATACTTAATTTTGAAAATGGTTTTAAATATAATTCTTAGAACATGGAAATCATGTATGGTTCTCCATACCGATATCTGAATTTACGATTAAATATTCTGTTACCTGATTTTACACTTTGATTAAAATTTGCAAGGTCTTGTGTAGGCCTACATACTCTCTTAATTTCAATTTTTTCCTCAATCGGACGTAAACTGAACGGCATTTTCATTAAGTTTTTGACAGAATTCATTGCGTCCTACATGTTAAATATAACAAATATCTTACATTATGACACCTTAATCCTTTATTTGTACTATTATTTACATTTAACGATGAATTGGACTGACACTAACAACGAACTTCACAAAAAATTCAAACTTACCAACAAACAGACTGGTGGCGCCTCGATGTACAAACGGGGTCTACAGTCCCTAATCACACCAAACAAAGCTACATCTTTGTAACAGGAACAACCGAGTCTAGCCAGCCAGAGAACTATTGCATTATATTTCCCCTTATACAAATGCGTCACAGTTGGTGCATACACCGCGGCAAGAGGGTGTAGGCTACGGTTTTTAGTAATCCTCTGCGCTTTTCAATAGGCAAATGATTAATTACGATGATTTCGCTTGAAAACACTATTATTAGTTATTGTTTTATTCATAATTCTATAATTTAAAATACAATTCGGGATTTAATGGGCGTTGTACAACCGTGCAACCTAAGAACGGGCCTCCACTACCTAAACTAAATGTGTTGTTATTAAAGTGAAGTGTTCTGTTTTTTAATCTGTGCGTGTATCTGTATATTCTGATTTTTAAGCAATATGTTTATCGAGAGTGCTATATACTTTATACAACAAACACTAGAGGGACAAGAACGTTTTTTGTGAGTTTTACGCCATACTTTACCTTTCTTCCCAAAACTTTTCTCACACAAGCTTCAAATAAACATGATGGGTATTTATTTGTACTCTATAATAATACAATGAAGTTAACTATATTACTAATAGTATTAAATATATATATTTTTAGATTACAGTATTAAATGTATAACTGTATAACTAAAGCATAGCTAGTAATCAGTATGACACAAAATTAGAAACAAATTGAAAACAATAGTCAATGTTTAAATACAGCTGGGATGATATAACTGTAATACCGTACTGTTATTGTGTGCAACTTAGAAAAAACATGGTACGAAAATAAACTTTTAATCCTTTATTAGCTAAACAGAGTAATTAGGCTCTATAGAATTCTTTGAATAATGATTTCAGTGAGAAGGCTGTTATCTCTTGTGAGTTATCTGTACAAATATGAATCATTGTTTACATTTGAAGTTTGAAACGTTGTTTACGAGGGTGTAACTTTGAAAGACTTTTTATCACGCTAATGACTTCTCGTCTGATCATTTAAATGATGTCTTAGTACAGATGATGTTGATCTTTGTAACAGTAATTATAAAATGTTAATAGCTTTTATGACATAAAAGGGATCAATTTCTTCAAAGAGAACCGCTTATGAACATAGTATAACATAGGTCTACACAAAATATTGAGCAGAATGTAAAAACTCAAATGTTAAATATCAGAAAATGCTTGAATTACACACAAAATTGAAAATAAGATCATAAGTTATAACGTTATTTTTCTAGTTTTACTGCTATTGTTTAATGTTTAATTTTCAGGTATTATAGTGCTAGTGTTTATGTATTGTCATTTAATGAACTTCACAGTTTGTTTTTATTTACATGTTTTTATTTACATGTTTTAAGTACGTACATACATTTGTACTTATCCACTATATTTGTTTGTAATCCCAACACTCGTTTATGCTTACCATGAGTTTAAAAACTGATTTAAATTCAGACAACCATGCGAATAGGGTAAGGTCGTGTGGTATTGGACACTTTAGCTTTTATTAAGATTTATTTTTAAAGATTATCTAGAATCGATCTTGAAATAATATAAAACTTCAATCCCTTACCCGAACCCTGTGTGGAAGTTGTTTGGCTGAAAAAAATACTATGATTTTTTGGGAAAAATGAAAATCATAAAAAATTAGCCTTTCCAAAAAGTGGAGGGTGGAATAGGCCAGAAGTAAGAGTAAAGTAAAAATCAGTTTATTGAGTTTTTAATTAAAACTATTGACCATGAATATATTTTTTAATGGGTGTATAACTTATATTACATAAAACAAAGGAACTTAGACGATTACACTACACAAATGTCACAGTAATAAAAAAGGCTGTCCCTTTCAAGCTTGATTTGATTGATTGTTTGATTTCCTTTCCTTTTGTTTGATTTCTATCAACTTCTTTTTCTCTTCTCTCTTAGCATTCTTCTCTTCCAATAGTTTTCTTTTCTGTAGAAGCTACTCTTTGTAGGGTGTAGGTGTACAAATTTCACTTTTTTCACTGTGACTTTCTCTTTCTTTATACTTCACACTTGAAGTGATTGATAGTGGTGAAATTTGTTTTAAGATGCATTGACTCATTGATGATATAGACATTTGAGAAGCTGACAGTGCGAGAGGTTTTGCAGATGATGCTGCATTTTGTAACGGTACAGAATTGTGTGTTAAAAAATAATAATTTAAATCAGTCTTAATTCAAAGCAGTCAGTGTTCACCTTTGGTGTACCTCATTTTAACCAACTATACATATAATGTTATTACAAAACACGTCTATGTTTATGTCTGGAGCCTGCCCGGCTAGACGTATTACGTAACCGCTGGCAGCTCATGCGGCCGTGAATTACGAAAAACGCCAGTTTCAACAGGCAGTAAAGAATATCAGAATTCCCGGGCTAAGCGTCGGGACCTACCGGCCAATCAGAGAAGGCGAAGTTAAAAATACTTACGTTGGCACGCAGCTGGGCCAACGCCTAACACAGATTAACCAACACCTCAGTCGTTAACTAACAGTGGAGCAGTAGTAAGTTAATGGTGGCCTCGGGCGTATAAGATGGGCCGAAAATACCATTATCAGCCTATCCAATAAAGTGTACGAACAATTAAGGCAGTCCACTAATCAACTAATCAAAAAACAATCAGTGCTCGCGAGCGAGTTACGTTGGCCGACAAAATGTTATAAAAGAAAGTGTAACCAACTATAGTATTACACTACTAATTACTGTTTGTACAGTTACATAATATGGAGTGGGAAAAACTTGGTGAAACATTGAAGTGCGGAATGCTCGGGGAAATGGTAATTAGCAAGTGGAGGTGGTGAAATCAACTAGAACTTCTCCGGATTTGGTTAAGTACCAAGAATAAACTATCAGTTAAAAATATTAAGCATCTCAAACAAATAATTTAATATTGTAAAATAAAGATCTAAAGAGCTCTATAAATGGGGTAAAAAATGGAATTATAAAAGTACTGGTTCATTAAGCTTATGAATAATGTTGTTATAGCTAAATAAGATTTGTTCATTGGTTAATTTTATGTTTTTTTTTATATGTTGTTAATTTGACGAATGCTTTAATTTACAAGGAAAAAAATAAGAAATTTGATTGTTATCCAAGTGAGTAAAAACAATCATTTTGCGTAATAAACAAGAAGTAATTTGTTTTAGACAGCATAAACTGTATTACATCATTTCACAACTAAACCCAAATAATCCTTCTGCAACTGTTTTCGTCTGTACAACCCTGGATTAAAACCCGAAGATAAGAAAAAGAATAACGAAGTTTATAAATTCAATAAGATTATTTATTATTTGCTATAAATGTGTGGAGTTTCAGTGACGTCCGAACTAGGGACTCAATTTTATTAATTGAAATAAATTCAATAGTTTTAATTTGAATTTGATGGTTCTATGGTCTGGTTGGATTGAGGTCCCAGGTAAACTGCAATTGTAGAAGTTGCTGCTGTTGAAGGCTGGTCATGTATTTCATTGACAGGTTGATTCAGGGGTCCAGGTAAACTGGAAGCTGTAGATGGTTGAGGGAAAGCTTTGTTAGGACTGGTTGAGGTATGACTCATAGTAGTGGAGCTCCCTTCTACTGCCTGTGACTGGTTACAGAGTGAAGCACCAAAATCCAAATCACAAAATACATTGCAATTTAGTGGGCAGAGATTCCTGTGCAATTGAATCCATATTGCGCCAATTTTATCCTGCAGATTCTGGAAAAAGCAGTGTTGACCAAAGCAGCTATATCTTTAAGAGATATTTTCATGTTAGGATACTTCCTCATCCAAGCATTTTTGAATGGTTTCAAAATTGACCTGTCAAGAGGTTGGAGTTTGTGAGATGTGTGCGGAGGTAAACTTGTGAATATGATATTCCTTGGCATAAAGGATCACATCAAGGTCCTTGGCTTCCATGGTCATCAAAAATCAACAAGACAGGATTTTTTCATTAGGGTTTACCTGATCAACAAAAATATGCAACCATTTCAGGAACCCCTCCTTTATGATCCACCCAGTCTTTCGCCATCAAAAGTACTTCCTAACAACGCATCTCTTTTTAAATCATTCTCAATTATAACATGTGGAAAAACAAACAACGGAGGGATGAACTGGCCACCCGTTGCATTTATGGACAAGAGCATTGTCATGTTTCTGCCTCTCTCTGCAGAAGTCAGCTTACCAACCTGTTTGTTTCCTTTTACAGTCAGGACTTTTGGCTATTGTTGTGAACACATGTTACACTGGTTTTGTCCGCATTGAATATCTTAGATAGGCTGAACTTGTGTTTGTCCATAAGCTCAGTCAGCTTGTCAAAGGATCTAGCGACTTGGTCTTTACCGAACCCGACTGCACGCTGCAGACTTGTCGATTCGGCTGTCCTCAAACTTAAGTCTTGATGTCAGCTCATGAAGTCATAGTAAAAATCTTTTCCCACCATATGTTTCTTTTTGTTGAAGCGGTGATTAATTTTTAGCTTTTCAGCGAATTGGTAGGCTAGTTTTAAAAACTTGGCTTTGCTTAGCAGCATCAGCTGACTGTCCAAAGCCTTTACATGATTGTACAATATTTCTTCATGATTTTCATCAAACATTCTTTAGAAAGTGCCTCTATTATCAGTCCAAGGCTTGGCTATTACCTCTCCCCCCTCTGCAATTATTTTTACCTGATCTAGCATGCTCTTGGGTACAGAATGTTTAGCAGTCATCTCTTATTGTCATTTCTTTTAAAATTACTTTGTCAATTGCCGCCTTCATATTTGCTTTGTCCCATTTTCCACAAATTTTTCCCATGGTGTACTGAAAAAACAACACAAAAACCTCTATTAGGCTTAAAATTCAAAATTTACTGACCAACAAGGTGTCCGATACCACCTGATTCCACTTTGTCTGATATCACCCGAATGACATGCAAAATTGGGACGAATACTAAACCAAGAGCAATGATGCGAGTGATATATGGCTACAACATAACAACTACAATATAATATCTACACTAGTAATGGTAGAAACTAAATACACTTACTGTAAGAGACGTTTTAGCACTCCAAATTTACAGAGCAACTTTTTAACACTACACAACAGAGCAAAAACCAAAAAACTCAAAGCACGACACAAACGGCTTGATGTACACATTCAGTACGGCGATGGCTAAACTGGTTGGTTTTGATGAACCCGCTGACCACGTGACAAGTGCTGTCTCGAGCGACAAATGCCCTAAACTGCTCTTGTCCGATACCGTCCGCTGTCCGATACCAGACGACCTTCCTCCTAGGGAAGATAGTGGACAAGATGTTAACGAACAAAACCTTAAAATTCTAATTTGTAAACAGCAAATGAAAACTAGACTGACCCAATTAAAATCATTTCTTAAAAAAACTTGACAAACAAACTCAATCTTGTTCAAACTTAATGTTAAGACTGCAAAATCTTGAGTGTTGGATAGATTTTAACAAAATTCAAAATGAAATACAAGAAATATGTGAAGAAGGAAGTGGGGCGCCCTTGATATGTAAATGACGCCCTTGAAAGTGGGAGGTAGGTTGAAAAATGGATTGATTTCATCAGACTATTGGAATCCTACCTTGCTTCCTTGCAAACATTGAGTTACTGGATTGATATTGGACTAGAATCATATTGATAATCTTCATTGTGGACCTCTAGCTCTACTAGCTAATGCCAGAAATTTAATGGAAAGGTACTATGCTGCTCTGTTGTCAGAAGTTGTTTTAAATGTAGCAGAATTTCTCCAACTCCAGTCAAACATTTAATGGGTGAATTGCTATTGTACAGAGTTCAACTGAGTCATCCATTTACAAACTGTGGTGTCAACTATTGTGGTCCAGTGTACTATAAAAAGGTTAATCAATGTCGTTCAACACCACAAAGGGAATACACATTGAACTTGTGTTAGATCTAACCACTAAAAATTTATGGAAGCTCTTGAACGAATGATTGCTCAACATGGAGTCATGGAACATATTTATTCTGACAATGCGACAAATTTTGTGGGAGCTAACAATGTACTGAGAGACATGCTAATGATTGATCAATATCAAATTCAAAAATTCTGTACTTTCAAGGGTATAATAGCACTTTATACCACCCCCCCACTTTGGCGGTTTGTGGGACCAGGGGTTAAAGGACATCTAAAACGAGTGTTGGGAACTTTAGTATTATCCTATGATTCATTGGAAATATTGTTACTAAAAATTGAAGCTTGTGTGAATTCTCGACCTATTACCAAAATATCAAGTGAAGCTAATGATCTTACTCCTTTCCCAATTGGCGAATTGGCGAGCCTCTTAACTCGTTCCCTATCCCTGATGTTACCCAAACACCTTCTATCAGACTTAACCATTGGCAGCAGCTACAACAACTCTATCAGCATTTCTGGAGAAGATGGACAAATAAAAACTACAACACTACGACATAGGATTGATGGACTTATCAACACTACAACAGCAAAACAAATGGACTAAGGACTATGATCCTGCACCGCCAGGCTCCCTGGTAATCATCAAGGAAGACTTCGCTCCCACCTTTATATTGGCAGAAGGGGAGGATTGTTCAATTACATTACGGCCAGGACGGCAAAGCACACGTGGTCACAGTTAGTACTTATAAAGAGTTAATCAAGCGGGCCCTTAATAAACTATGCAGCTTGAAGTCTTCGGAGCCTTCAACGGGGGGCGATATGTAGAAGAGTTAGTATGGGCTTGGTGGTGGCGATAGCGCCTACGCACACCAGGTTGCTATTAGTCAGTGTGGACAGCTGGCTCATGCCAGACGCTTATACTCATTTTCTGTATACTGTTCTGATTATACGTTTATTCTAATTAAATTCATAAATTTTTTACGATTGTTTTTTATATGTAACCTATATATTAAACAGTCTTTTTTATTAATGTAAATTTATTGATTTTGTTTTGTTTTGTTTTGTTTAGAATTGTGTTAAGAACTGCTGGTACAGCAGAGTCAGAAGAGGAGTGGGTAAGCATACTGTCGTGGATAGTATTAATAACTGTATTCCAATTAAATTTGTGTTGTATTTCACAACTAACAGCTATGTACAGTACAGTTTCCAATAACAAGATAAAATTTTGCCATGAAATTACTACATGATATTTCAATTTACTCTATAATATCTGTGTTTACTATAAAGATTTACCAGTATTTTAAGAGTCACAGTACATTGTGTCACAGTAAATGTTCAAAGTGCCTCATAAATATTTTAATTTCAAAAGTTTACCATCGAATGTAAGTAAATATCAAGTTTTACTGTTTACATATATAAAAGCAAAGTTAGTTGGTCTTTTCAGACTATAAAACAAATTCTGTTTAATTAGCATTTTAAGTTTTTGTTGTTTTCAATCTATTTTGTATATTCATAGCTAACTTTATGAAGTCCCATACAAAACTTTATTAAAGTTATTCATTTTATTCTATTTCAAGCATTATATTTTTATCGATTGATAAGTTTTTATCATCGTAAACTAAGGAGACAACTAGTTTTGACAGCTGTGTTATTGTATTTAAAAGAAAAACCTTTTAACAAACTTGCTCTATTGTGTATGAGATGTTTCAATACAGTTATTACATACACAAGGATACATACAATTTAGTAGACAATACTGGTGTTTGACATTTTAAAATTAGGGTTGCTCTCTTAGAAAAAAATATGCTTTCTTAATTAATTTTCTACTGGCAGGTGGTAAGGTACTCAAGAGTTTGTAACAATGGGTGTGACAAATTAGGAAGTGTGAAGGGTCGTTCAAGGTAATGCAGAAGTTTCGAGGATATGGATACTGAAAATTCAGCAAGCGAGGAAGAAATTGACCGGTCAGAAAATATATTACACACAGGACAGAGAAAAAGTAATAGGAACAGGAATATTCTGAGTGATGGATAGAAAACAGAGTTAAGAGTATTAATTGAAGAGAATAAAGAAACTTGCCCCTAAATACAGGCATTCTTGAATACTCTTAGTCAGTTGTTTAGCTCTTATACTGTCAGTGTTATAGCCTAGATAGTTGTTACATGGTCATTGATACAGTCACTAAAGGATCACATTTATAAAACTAACTTTGAAAGTTACAGTGAAATCAGTGTTTATTGAGTTTGTACTTAAAGTTTCATTGAGTGTATGAGCTAAATTGTTTAAGTGTTAATAGGCCCTATCATGAGTAATAGTTAAGTGAGTGAATCATTAGCATGGTATAGTAAAATTGAAAGTTAAAGGCATATGCACAGAAACCAATTTATGGATGGATGAGTCCACTTTGAAATTGTGAAAGGCGGGAGGGTAACAGAGACTCAGCTGGTATGGAAGTGAAGGTGTCACCAACTTTGCACGTGATGTTTTAGTTACTCGTACATTGTTAGTTACTGTGTGACGTACTATCTCAGTCTTGCATTTGTTATTATTATTTCAATTTATTATTAATTATATCGTTGTTTTACAGTCACTCATTTTTATTAGTTATTTAATTTTTTAGTTAATTTCTATTGGTAGTTTTTATTCTGTAATTACGTATTATCGTAATTATTTGTGTTATCATCCTGTAATGAGATTTATTAAAATGAATACTTCTCTTTCAACCAGCAAAGACAGGAACGTTATTCATAGTCAAGCACGAGAAGTAATAATACACAGTTTTTTGTTGTCCAGGATTAAAAAGATTCTTGCAATTAAATTAAGACGAAGAATACATTCCTTTATGTAATGATAAACTGTAGAGATAAAGGTGTGGAAGTATACAGTTTGCAAATTCCATTGCGATAAGAACGGTCAGAAAGGCTGTAGTTTTTTACGTCTCAGCAGTACACAATGACGAACCAAACAACACTCAGATATGTTTATAAAACATTCTGATATGTAACAGCAACAAAATCCGATATGTGTGAACAGTACATATCATTTGCTTGATTTGTATAGTAATACAATTAGAATATTATTATTTAATCTACGTCAGAAACAGTAAACATAAAATTCTTTTTTATAGCCAGCTGTGTGACTGTAGGCACACACACACAAATCTCAGATAGAGATTCGTGGTGACACATTTACAAACAATCTTTAACAGTTGCAAGTTTTTGTTACTATTAGAAATGATATTCATAGGTTGGCAACACCGTTCGCTGATAACAACAATTCTCATCTCACATCTCACAGCAACTCCCTCCTCATCGCCTTTTCCCTCTGACCATAAGCGTTTCGCGCATTTCCATGCCCTTAACTTTCAATTTTGCTGTACATCAATCTTGAGAATCAGGACGAATAAGTAGGAGGAACACTCACTCATTAAGGTCATAATAATTAGTTATTGCTAATCAGTTATTTTCTTGAAAATCACTGCCCTATTTGAAAGATCCTGTGATTGAGAATCTCAGCGCTAACTATGTGGTGTCAAGCACTACCAATTTAGGTTAGTAAGAGTGAATTATTACTCATTTAATACATTGAGTTCTGCATGTACAGTTAAATTTTAACAGGAGAGGGATTGACAGTTGTCTGTGAACTAGTGGAGAAATGGTGTTTAGCGCGGTCTGATTGGGCGAAACTATACAGCACTGTGTTGTCAACTCAAACTTGCTGTTCCGCTGTTTATGCTTTACCACGTGCGCATAATAAATTAAATAGCAGTGCGTTTACTTTTGTTTGGTGGTATTAAAATAAAATTTAACAGTTTTAGAATTTACAATATTGTCATATTTTAGCGCGTGTTATATGATTTGGTGATATTTTTAAAATTTAGTGATCATTAGACTGATATTCAGAAGTGATTATGTGGTAGAATTTAAATTTTAGTGTATAAAGTGATAGTGATAGTTCATATTATCCATTCAGCTATGTCCCACGCCAGTACGAGTGCTTCAGATATACGCAAGACAAAAAGATGGGAAGTATTTAGTTGACAAGCAAGGCAACTTATCTGTTCAGTGCGTGAATAAAGCTTCAGAGCGTACAGCTTCTGCAGTGAAGTAGGGAAGAACCTGATAGTACGTATAGGAAAAGAGAAAGGCAATCTTCTCACTGATTTTACTGATATAAAGTCCAAGATTCAAACCCCTAATAAAAAAAAGAAATACAGGCAAAAGAGTTACGAAGTTAGATTCTTTCCAAGAAAATGCACATTTACAGCTACTATTGTAGAAAAGAGCACCGAACCGTAAATAAACTTCGTTAATCATTGTCAGCAGGTGATCATTTTACTGGTAGTCAGTCATCTGTTAGAAAAGTAATGCAAAATATCAGTTTTAAATTTACAAACATTTCGTCAGAAAAGTTCTAATGGAAAGTGAGTGTAGTTGCTTTACGCTGTAGATTTCTAAGACAAATTTAAACTAAATATATTGAACATATAGTGTGGTTAGACAAAACCTGGGTAAATATAGGTCACAGTTTACAAAAAGACTGGACAGATTATCCTGCGGAAGGAGCAATGAAAGTACTTTTAAGACGAGGGGGTAGATATATTATTGTACATGCTAAGACATCCGAAGGTTTCATACCTAACTCTTTTTATGCCTTTAAAGCAAAGAAAATGAGTGAATTTCATGAAGAAATGAACTCTGAAAACTTCAAGTGGTTCACAGAATCGTTATTAAAAAACCTCACAGTGCCGTCAACTATTGTAATGGATAACACTCCCATCACTCGGTTATATGTGACAAAGCGCTGACATTAGCTACACGTAAAAAAGAAATTATTCACTAACATAACATTTTTACTACTTTTAACATGAAAATGCAGAGCTATTGGAGCTAGTATCAGGTTGTAAATCCCAATTTCCGGAATAAGTAATTGACAAAGTAGCGGAAGAACTACCATAAACTAGTAAGATTACCACCATATTACTGCCATTTTAATTCCGTTGAATTAATTTGGGCATGAGTAAAGGGACATGTGCAAGAAATAATAAAACTTTTACAGAACAGAAGTAAAATAATTGATACGTGTGGGTATTATGATGTTACTGCAGACGACTGTGGAAAAGCAGTGATGCATGCAAAGAAAGTGATTGATGAAGCATGGTGGAATATTAGAAGACGTCATGGAACAACTGGTAACAAATTTGGGCACAGACTCCAGTGACTTGAGTGACTCTGGTAGTGATATAAGTGGTGTAACACCTTTAGATTAATGGCAGAGGCAGAAAACTATAGTTAGATAATAATAATTTTATTTTAGTTTAGATTATGTGGTAAAAGTAGCACAACATTGACTCATATTTTGCTGTCTTTTTTTTCATTATTGTTAATTTTTATTTACTTTCACTAATTTTGTATACTAAATTGATAATTTCACATTATCATATTTAACATTACATAAAAAATTTAAAGATACAGAACATTTGAAGTTGAATAAAAACAGTGAGTTAGTTAAATTCTCGATTATTTTTTTGTTAAGAATTCAAATTTTTAGTTTAAGAATTATCTTTAGTTACAACTGGATAAATATTCATTTTTAAGTAGGCCAATACATAATTAGTCTAAGCGTACTGGATTTGTTTTGTCTGCGTGAAGTAGGCCTATGTTTTGAGTGAATGCAGTAACGAAACATGTGCTTGGGCGACATTCAACAGAAACACGTGGTTATGAAGTGGCAACATGGTGATGACGTCATCGCAACTGTCAATCCCTCTCCTGTAAAAATTGTAGTATAATTATATATAAAAATCGGTATGGAGAACCATAGGCCTACATGACTTCCATGTTCAAAGATTTATATTTAAAATTATTTACGAAATGAAATGTTTCCATAGAAACTACTTCTTTCCACTTATTGCTTCAGCCTTAACCACAGTACTGTGGTCACTAACGTATACCACCACACGTTATCACACTCGATTTTCAATGATGATGGCAGTCGACGGCACTGCCGAAATGTCTGGTTTTGCAGAAAACATTGGACTACGGCCAAAGAGCCTGGGAAGGAATTTTAACAACAAACTACTACTTTGTTGCCGACCATATAAAAATTATCCCCTCCCCATTCAACAATAATTTTCATTTATAGAAAATTACCCCCACCCCGTTCAACTAGCCTCTTCATTTATAGAAATTTGATCTACGTTTCTACAGTGGATTATTAAGATCTTCTTAACAGGATACTTTATTTATCAAAATTAAGTACCTTACTCTTGTTACAACAAAAAATGTTTCCGGTAAACTACCCTTTCCCCGTAACTGATCTTCACCAAAATCAATAGGCCTAGAGTCTTCAACAACTCAGGCAGATTTGTAAAAAATTATTTGATTCTGTTTGAATTTATGGCAGTTATCATTCGTCATGAAAAAATTTCTCTTGTTACAATATAAAATGTTGCTGGTAAACTACCCCTTTCCCTTAACCGATCTTCACCAAAATCAACAAGCCTTGAGTTTGAGTTCTCTACAAATTAGGGACTTATGGAAAAAATTATTTGATTATGTTTGAATTTACGGCAGTTACTGTTCGTCATAGAAAAAATTAACCTTGTTATTACTTAAAATGTTGCAGGTAAACTACCCCTTTCTCTTAACTGATCTTCACCAAAATCAATAATTCTTTGGTCCTCTACAATTTAGGGATGTATGCAAAACAGTATTTGATTCTGTTTGAATGTGCGGCAGTTATCGTTTGTCATAGAAACAATTACCCTTGTTAAAACATAAAATGTTGCTGGTAAACTACCCCTTTTACTTAACCGATCTTCACCAAAATCAACATACCTTGAGTACTTAAAACTTCAGGAATGTATGCAAAAAATTATTTGATTGTCATTGAATATGCGGCAGTTATCATTCGTCATAATAATAAAATTACCTTTTTAAAACATAAAATGTTGCTGGTAAACTACTTTTTTCTCTTATCCGATCTTCACCAAAATCAACAGACCTTGAGTACTCTATAATTTAGGAAGGTTTGCAATAAAGTACTTGATTCTGTTTGAATTTACGGCAGTTATCGTTCATCATAGAAAAAATTACCCTTGTTAAAACATAAAACATTGCAGGTAAACTACCCCTTTCCCTTAACCAATCTTCACCAAAAACAACGAGTCTTGAGAACTCTACAATTCAGGGCTGTATGCGAACATTATTTGATTTTGTTTGAAGTTGCGGCTGTTATCGTTTGGTATAAAAAAAGAATTACCCTTGATAAAAAAAAATGTTGCCGGTAAACTACCCCTTTCCCTTAACCGATCTTCACCAAAAACAATAGGTCTTGAGTACTCTACAATTCAGGGCTGTATGCAAAAAATTATTTGATTATGTTTGAATTTACGGCAGTTACTGTTCGTCATAGAAAAAATTAACCTTGTTATTACTTAAAATGTTGCAGGTAAACTACCCCTTTCTCTTAACTGATCTTCACCAAAATCAATAATTCTTCGGTCCTCTACAATTTAGGGATGTATGCAAAACAGTATTTGATTCTGTTTGAATGTGCGGCAGTTATCGTTCGTCATAGAAACAATTACCCTTGTTAAAACATAAAATTTTGCTGGTAAACTACCCCTTTTACTTAACCGATCTTCACCAAAATCAACATACCTTGAGTACTTAAAACTTCAGGAATGTATGCAAAAAATTATTTGATTGTCATTGAATATGCGGCAGTTATCATTCGTCATAATAATAAAATTACCTTTTTAAAACATAAAATGTTGCTGGTAAACTACTTTTTTCTCTTATCCGATCTTCACCAAAATCAACAGACCTTGAGTACTCTATAATTTAGGAAGGTTTGCAATAAAGTACTTGATTCTGTTTGAATTTACGGCAGTTATCGTTCATCATAGAAAAAATTACCCTTGTTAAAACATAAAACATTGCAGGTAAACTACCCCTTTCCCTTAACCAATCTTCACCAAAAACAATAAGTCTTGAGAACTCTACAATTCAGGGCTGTATGCGAACATTATTTGATTTTGTTTGAAGTTGCGGCTGTTATCGTTTGGTATAAAAAAAGAATTACCCTTGATAAAAAAAAATGTTGCCAGTAAACTACCCCTTTCCCTTAACCGATCTTCACCAAAAACAATAGGTCTTGAGTACTCTACAATTCAGGGCTGTATGCAAAAAATTATTTGATTCTGTTTGAATTTGCGGCTGTTATCGTTCGCCATAGAAAAAATTCCACACACACACACACACACACACACACACACACACACACACACACACACACACACACACACACACACACACACACACACACACACACACACACACACACACACACACACACACACACACACACACACACACACACACACACACACTAGTACAATCAGAATCTGCAATTATCTCGAACACGATTTTTTTTGCCATCACCATACTGTGCCGTGTTTTGGAAAACTCGGCTGTTTTTTTTTATGTCAATAAGAACGGACTGCGTTGAATTAATAAATTACGTATTATCCGTCTTGTTATGTTGCCACCGTGCCGATCCGCGCGCGCTCTGGATCCATAGCTTGTACTATTTTTTCCGTAGTTTTAATAACTAGTCGACTAACAGCGTTCAACGTAGTAGGTTGTCTGTACTCGCCTGGCAGCTGCAGATTGAGATTTTGTCTACTATCTTTTACTATGCATAAGTAGAAGACTACGCGACCTTCCGGTAAGTGTTCCTACAATATATTTCCTACTGTTTAATAAAATTAAATTGGATTTTACTTAATATCAACGTTGATGCAGAGCGATATATTTGCCTTAATTTGTATTAGCCCGTGGCGGCATCAGGCTATTTTCTGCCAATTCATGTTTCAAGTGTTAACGCTGGTTAACAGATAGTGTTTTATAGTTTTTGTGCCTGTTTATTTAATTCATTATATTTAAGTGGGGCGTAAGTTAATTATTTGGTGATTTTGGTGAAATGAACGTACCTCACGAACCTGTTAAAATTTGTTAGCTCATGTTGAAAGTGATTAAGTGCTTGATGAAAACTTATGAATAACTATTTATTTGAAATAATTTATTATGTTGAATGAATATATTATGCTTTATAATATTTAAAGGGGTTATATTTGAAATGATTTATTTAATTAAATAGGGTTTCAATGCATAAGTAAATTTTCTGGAGATTTTAAACTGGGCATGTCGTTAAGTGTGTGTTCAGCTGGGTGGATGGGGTATTGTGATTTATTGAACCTGTGAGTAATTACCCCTATAATTGTGCAGGGTTTCCGAATTAGTCGTCAATCTGTCCCGCTCCAGCGGATGGCCGATCACCTGCTATCCATGAAGTAAATCCAGGGACTTTCCGCTCAGCTGTCAGGATGAATGGACGGACACACACACACTACAACACCCTCCAGCCTTGGGCTGTATAACCAGGTGACATTTATGCCTTTTTAAAACAGTTTGTGGCCGCTACACCTTATCTTGAGATATTTCGGAAATGCTCCAGTTTAGAACTTTGTTCCGCACAAGTCCAACGGGACATTTGGGGTTACATATTACTTTTTCATTTTTACTAATGCTTACGCCTCATTAACTTATTAATGCTTATCTCATTAAGAGAAATTGTAAACTCAGCCAGGGTCATGCATCACCCGAATTGATGTTAGTTTTTCTGTAAATATGGGTGGCACTGATTGTCACTAAATGATTTCAGCGTTAAGTATGCATGCACGGGTGCCTTGGTACATTGTTGTGGAATTTTTGTGGTCATATACATTTCATTTAATTGGGTATTTGATTTGGTTTTTAATTTAAAGGTCAGGGGGAGGTGCTTTAACCTGTGGACGACACCTGTTGGTGCCGTTACCCACAGGCCAATAACATGTCATAGTTTGTTGGATCTAGTACGGGCACATGACCGTGCCTGATGTCAAGTGGATTCTTTATGAACACCTCAAGTATGTTTTAGTAAATTAAATCAATAGATTCTGCTTTAAGAAATTCAATTCAACTGTCTAAATAATTTTGTAACCACTAAATTTTGCCATAGCCAGCACAAGAATTGTTCAGTTTACCTTTTTTTTAATAATTCATAATAATGATTCGTTGATAAGGTTAAAGAATGTAAAACAAATCAGTACCAGTTGTAAGCTATTTTTTGGGTGGTTACGTTCCACTCATCTTGCTTAAAAATTGTTTTTTCTTGGTAAGAAAATAAAAGAAATGAGAATATGCAGTTATGCAACCGGGCATCCATGTTGACCTCGTGACGGCACACTTATTATTATTTGGGATACGAAATTGATAATTACCTTTTATGCTTGGTACTTGTGTGCCGTTCGGACTATTTAGCCAATTTGACTTTGGCCTTTCACATACTTAGAATTTTTGGGGTGTTTCAACTCTGGTCTTTTGTGACTTATTATTTGGTTTTGGGTTTGTTAATTGAAAAATTTAAGGTGGGCCGGATATTTGATCTGAATAAGAGGGTTTGAGGGTGTTACGATGACAATATATATGCTGTTAACCAGGTGGACATGGTGTGTGGTATTTATATGTAAATGTGTATCTATGTTAATTATATGTTGTGGGTCATGTCTTTAGGTGATTGTTAGATTGTTTATACGTTGTTATGCATATATATATATATATATATCATGTTTATCGTTTATGTGACTTACTGGGAGGTCGATACTATGCGCCAGTCTTACATTATTTAGAAGTAACTATATACTGCTCAGTGATATTACGGTCAATTATTTGGCGAGGCCAATGTTTAGTGTTGAATTATAACAATTTTTGAGCTATTTTTATGAAGTGAAAGCACTTGTAATCCTAATTTGATTGTATGAATATGCAAATATGTGCATATGTATAACATTGAAATCTATTCTATGCATTGTGTAAAATTAACTTAATCATTCAAAGGCGCATATATCATATACTGGGGGAATTGATTGTACGAAAACATAACTCTAATAAATCTTGTTATTGTTATCTTAGAGCAGAGTTTCATTTGCAAGTCCCGTTATACTGGACCCAGCGCATTTTTGGCTTCTCTAGGGTCTTGCCTAGTTCTAAATAACTAGTGGCCTCTCTTTCAAAAAAAAAAAAAAAAAAAAGTTTTTTTTATATATAAAGCATAAAAGGAAAGAGGGGTTACAATACTTCCTTTTCCTTATGGAACATGGAAATAAAAACATTAAAATTATTTAACAAAGTGATTGTAAAGATATAATATGTACTAAAAGTTATGTAAATTATTTGATGTATTGCTAATATTCAAATCTGTATTTTGTTAGAAATTGTTACTAATTTAGTATTCACTATCAATTGATGTTATATTCTTATTCATATATTAATTAAGACACAGATCAAGAAAAAAATTTTTATTTGGTGCCAATTAAAAAAAGTGTTATATATGAGACAGTTTTCATTGTATCTGCTTGTTTTCAAGTCCTTCTCAGCCCATTTTTCAAAACTGCAGCATGTTGGGTTATATCAAGCCTACACATGTAATCAGTAAACCCCAATATTTATCTGTGTCTGTTGTAAGTTAAAATGTAAATATTTTATGATGTACTTCAGATATTTATTGTGACCCAACAATAAGTCATAGGATGCAATAGTAAAACTTAAGGTATACAGTTTCTTTGCACTTCATGCACACATAGTAATAATAATTAGTATTACACATTACAATGGGTGACAACTTTAAGTTGAGCTACTCTTATAAATAAAGGAATAATGCTCTTTTTACAACATGTAGGTGTATAAGTTTCCGTTAGCTTATAAGAATGTAATACTAGTGTTGACTATGTTTATCAATAACAATAAACTGTAGATTATGATAGAACACACACCATGTAATACTTGCAGACAATTCATATCACACACACAGCGTAGTAGAAAAGTACATTTATAATGTTACTTGATTTTTTGAAGGCAGACGTGTGCACAGTACACTCGATAGACAATGCTTAAAAAGCTTTGAGACTTACATGGGTTGTTACTGAGATTTCTTTCTAAAAATTATTGCATTTAATTTTATACTTTTATGTTTTATAGTACACTATCACCACACAGGTGGTTAAATGTGAAGGGCATCGAGAAAATAGCTCTGATTCAGAGTATCCTGTAATAGAAATTTCAGATGAAGAAAGCCAAGCAGATGAATCCGGTGGACATGAAGTAAGAAACACCATTCCCTCTGATGGACCTGAAAGGGTAAGAGTACTGTTTATTTCTTCACAGTATAGTTGACTTTATAAGAAACTATAATCATGTTGACTGTAAGCTATGTTACATGCACAGTTAATAAATTGCTCTGTACAGTTTGAAATGAAAACATTCACAAGTACAAACAGCACTATATTAGTGAAAGTCAGAGCATATTTTAAGCAATAAACTAGGCGGCACTAGTGAAGGACTTGGTGCTGGTGCCGAAAAATGAGAAAAAAGGGAAGAACTCAGCAAATCACGAAGGCTTGCTTGTATGAATTAAGGAAATATTTTGTTACTAACATACTTTTTCCTTTTTCTTCTTAACTAACTTACTTGTAAAGCAATTTAATATGAAATGTTTATGCATTTTTCATTTAAAAGCAATTACTTAAAATTAAACAAACTTCTAGTGTTTAAGCTTTTGCCAAACTCAGTTTGTGTGTGTGTGTGTGTGTGTGTGTGTGTGTGTGTGTGTGTGTGTGTGTAATTATACCATATATATAATTACAGTACTTTATATATTTTTTAGTAGACCAGTGTTGAATGCCTTGAATTTGTAACAGGCCTCCATGTAGTAGTAATGTGCACATCACATTGTAATTTACTTATTGAATATTACATAATTAGTTATAATGAAACCATTTGAGTGTTTGTGTGTATTTTTTTTTTAATCTTCCTATTGTCTAAAGCATTTGTGTCTATTTTTTACAGTTAATTTAATGAGTAAATAATGAACATGATCTTGATCAAGTTAAATTCAAATTATATAATTTACAATGTTATATAAAAATCACACACACACACACACACACACACACACACACACACACACACACACACACACACACACACACACACACACACACACACACACACACACACACACACACACACACACACACACACACACACACACACACACACACACACACACATTGGTTGGTTAAGTGCCGCCTAGTGCAAATTCCTTAAAATATGCTCTGGTGAAAGTGTCTCCTTAATTCCCTAAACAGGTTAGGGTGATACTGTGTAGTTGCTGGTTTGTCTTTGTATAATACATCAAGGGAATCATAATTATTCAAATTAAAGGGGATGATAAAGATATTTTTAATAACGCCTTTAAATTTAATTTTAGTTGAAAATATAAATAGATATGTTTAATGTTGGCAAGCAAAGGTGTGTGCAATACCATGTATATAATTATGCAAAGGCAAGAAGATTCTAAAAGGTTCCAAAAAGGTTTATGAGAAGCAGATGTGTTGCACCATTTGAAGAATTATGTGTTAGCTGCTATTGATTCACTATTTTATTAATTAAAACAGCATTTTATTTTTCTTGGATTTCGTTGTCCATGACGTGTCCATTACTTAACTAAATATCACTATTACTTTAACGACTCGGAACACTAGTGTTCAGAGTTGTTGAAGTAATAGTGATATTTAGTTTATTTTTCTGTTATGTAATAAACATAACAGCACCTCGTTTTCACCTGATTAAAACAAAATAAAAGGATATTGTTGTACTCAGTTGTTTCTGTAGTTGGGTTGTTTACAGTAGTATGAAACAGTTATTGGTTTTCCCCCACTCTGATATCATAATAAGCTGCAATATTTTATAACACTGCTCCATTTTGTAGTTGCAAGTTTCTGTTTGAAGTGAAAAGTTAATATTAATTTTTAGTTGTAATTGGGTTTATAACAAATCAAGAACTAATAAACATGTTTAACAGATGAATTATATCAAAAGAGAATAGTAGTAACAAAAGGCTTATCTAGTTGGAACATGTTCAGGAGATTGCTGAAAGTAAGGTTGAAGGTAGTGGTAAGGTAATGAGAAGAAATTAAAGAAAAGGTGTGTGAGCAGAGAAGCCAGTAATGTTCAAATTGTGATTGTAAGACAGCCCTGTTGAACACTAAGAGGTCTTCATTATAGCCAGCCACAGTACCTTCAATAAACAGGGCTTAGTCATCCCAAGCCAAGGCCCTTTATCAATTATTTAAGCTACGAAGTAAGTAATCAACATCGGCTACACTAGCGTGTCAACAGAAAATTGTTTTCTTGTTTGAATAGCCTTTGCGGTTATAGCCATATGTTTACAGGTCCTTTACCATTATTAATGAAAACATGTTTAAAATACAGAATATGCACATGACTATTGCTTAACAACA
Organism: Magicicada septendecula; assembly: GCA_034769895.1. Classification (NCBI taxonomy): domain Eukaryota; kingdom Metazoa; phylum Arthropoda; class Insecta; order Hemiptera; family Cicadidae; genus Magicicada; species Magicicada septendecula. The sequence continues at coordinate 66,202,545 of CM068376.1, forward strand.
AATTTGTTATGAATACAAAGAGTCATATTTTATCTGTAATTGAAGTGATGATCCAATGAATGTTTTGTGAATTGTTTTTCAGCCATTTGTTCTGAAATGCCCAGCAGTATTTTCATTAAGTGTTTGACTTATGTTTGACTCCTCCAATGCCGAGAACCATACCTGACACCCATTGAGATCACTGCGTAATTCATTCACGTCACCAAATAGGAGTCTTCTATGAAGTGTCCTTCATTTCCACTGTTATATCCTATCCGACTTCTGACACCATTAATCAATATATTTATTTAAGCACTACTGAAGTGACAGGATATGTGCCATTATCCCATTTCTGAGGTGGTTTTTCATAAAGTCTGCAAAATACCTCTCTAGAGCAGCAGTCACTTCTTGGATTAGTGAAAAACTGTGACCACCATGAAGAGATTTATTTTTGGAAATGAACAGAAGTTTGAGAGAACCAAATCTGGGGATTAGGGTGAATGTTCCAACAATTTGTAATTAAAATTCCCCTAGTTTTCACATTGCCAAAACACTTTGTGAGTAGGTGCACCGTATTGATGAAAAAGATTTCCTTCTACAAACTAGATCTTTTTTTAAATTTTATTATCTTGTCACTTTAAAAGATTAGAATTGTTTTCTCCAGTCGCTGTTTTAATCTTTTCATGATAATTAATAAATCTCTTTAGCATCCAAAAAACAAATGCCATAATCTTTTCTGGTCATGGAACTGACTGTGTCTTTTTTGGCACTGAACAACAGCCTTCTGTCTGTTATTTTGACTGCTGTTTCAATTGTAGTGTGTAGCGGTAAATCCAAGTCTTGTCCATGGTTATAAATAAACTCATGAAACCAGTTTTTTCTTCTTAAAATGGTTTAAGAGATTTTTCATCCATTTTTATTTTTGTTCTGCTATGAAAGGTGCAGTATCCATTTTGTATAAAAAATTGTTGCAATTCTTCATGTAAAATAAATCTTGTTTCTGACACCAAATATCCCACAGATCATCATGTTGTACATTGAAAACAGAATAACTGACACCAGTGAAGTCGCTAATTACAAACTTTAATTAGACACAAACAATAGTTGGGAACCAACAAAAGCAGTCTTATACATTAAATTGTCCAACACATGACAATAAATGTCAACCATATTACAGTTTAGTAATAATTAACACACTAGTCACTTTCTGCCAGTCGCAGTAACAAATACTCTGAACCTCACTCTACTATCACTGGTCCATAACTGACCTTGACAGCTTTGAAATCCAGTATTTACACCTCTGCCGTCTTGCATTATAGTGAGATAGATTGGACCTTGGTGCTGGTAGAGTACCAAGTAACGTCTGGAAGGGAATCTCAAAGAATCCAGAGTACATAATTCTGCCACACAAATGTTACATGTGCAGCCACCACATATTCACTCAGCGATGTAGTATTGTCTGTTTCCTCAGCGCAGCAATATAATGTTGCATTTCTACTGTTGTTTAATTTTAATTTTTTAAATTTAGTGATCATTAGACTGATATTCAGAAGTGATTATGTGGTAGAATTTAAATTTTAGTGTATAACGTGATAGTGATAGTTCATATTATCCGTTCAGCTATGTCCCACACCAGTATGAGTGCTTCAGATATACGCAAGACAAAAAGATGGGAAGTATTTAGTTGACAAGCAAGGCAACTTATCTGTTCAGTGCGTGAATAAAGTTTTAGAGCGTACAGCTTCTGCAGTGAACTAGGGAAGAACCTGATAGTACGTATAGGAAAAGAGAAAGGCAATCTTCTCACTGATTTTACTGATATAAAGTCCAAGATTCAAACCCCTAATAAAAAAAAGAAATATAGGCAAAAGAGTTACGAAGTTAGATTCTTTCCAAGAAAATGCACATTAAAGCTACTATTGTAGAAAAGAGCACCGAACCATAAATAAACTTCGTTAGTCATTGTCAGCAGGTGATCATTTTACTGGTAGTCAGTCATCTGTTAGAAAAGTAATGCAAAATATCAGTTTTAAATTTACAAACATTTCGTCAGAAAAGTTCTAATGGAAAGTGAGTGTAGTTGCTTTACGCTGTAGATTTCTAAGACAAATTCAAACTAAATATATTGAACATATAGTGTGGTTAGACAAAATCTGGGTAAATATAGGCCACAGTTTACAAAAAGGCTGGACAGATTTTCCTGTGCCAGGAGCAATGAAAGTACTTTAAGACGAGGGGGTAGATATATTATTGTACATGCTAGGACATCCGAAGGTTTCATACCTAACTCTTTTTAAGCCTTTAAAGCAAAGAAAACGAGTGACTTTCATGAAGAAATGAACTCTGAAAACTTCAAGTGGTTCACAGACTCGTTATTAAAAAACCTCACAGTGCCGTCAACTATTGTAATGGATAACACTCCCATCACTCGGTTATATGTGACAAAGCGCTGACATTAGCTACACGTAAAAAAGAAATTATTCACTAACATAACATTTCTACTACTGTTAACATGAAAATGCAGAGCTGTTGGAGCTAGTATCAGGTTGTAAATCCCAATTTCCGGAATAAGTAATTGACAAAGTAGCAGAAGAACTACCATAAACTAGTAAGATTACCACCATATTACTGCCATTTTAATTCCGTTGAATTAATTTGGGCACAAGTAAAGGGACATGTGCAAGAAATAATAAAACTTTTACAGAACAGAAGTAAAATAATTGATACGTGTGGGTATTATGATGTTACTGCAGACGATTGTGGAAAAGCAGTGATGCATGCAAAGAAAGTGATTGATGAAGCATGGTGGAATATTAGAAGATGCCGTGGAACAACTGGAACAAATTTGGGCACAGACTCCAGTGACTCGAGTGACTCTGGTAGCGATATAAGTGGTGTAACACCTTTAGATTAATGGCAGAGGCAGAATACTATAGTTAGATAATAATAATTTTATTTTTAGTTTTGATTATGTGGTAAAAGTAGTACAACATTGACTCATATTTTGCTGTCTTTTTTTTTTTTAAATTGTTAATTTTTATTTACTTACACATGTTTTGTATACTAAATTGATGATTGCACATTATCATATTTAACATTAGGCCTACATAAAAAAATTAAAGATACTGAACATTTGAAGTTGAATAAAAACAGTGAGTTAGTTAAATTCTCGATTATTTTTTTGTTAAGAATTCAAATTTTTAGTTTAAGAATTATCTTTAGTTACAACTGGATAAATATTCATTTTTAAGTAGGCCAATACATAATTAGTCTAAGCGTACTGGATTTGTTTTGTCTGCTTGAAGTAGGCCTATTTTTTGAGTGAATGCAGTAATGAAACGTATGCTTGGGTGACATTAAACAGAAACACGTGGTTATGAAGTGGCAACATGGTGATGACGTCGTCGCAATTGTCAATCCCTCTCCTGTAAAAATTTTCGTATAATTATATATAAAAAAATTAAAATTATTTAACAAAGTGATTGTAAAGATATATGTACTAAATGTTAAATAAAAGATGTTATGTATTGCTAATGTTCAAATTTGTATTTTGTTAGATATTGTTACTAATTTAGTATTCACTATCAATTGATGTTGTTATATTCTTGTAATTATTCATATATTAATTAAGACACATATCAAGAACAAAATTTTTATTGGTGCCAATTAAAAAAAAGTGTTATATATGAGACAGTTTTCATTATATCTGCTTGTTTTCAAGTCCTTCTCAGCCCATTTTTCAAAACTGCTGCATGTTGGGTTATATCAAGCCTACACATGTAATCAGTAAACCCCGATATTTATCTGTCTGTTGTAAGTTAGAAATGTAAATATTTTATGATGTACTTCAGATATTTATTGTGACCCAACAATAAGTCATAGGATGCAATAGTAAAACTTAAGGTATACAGGTTCTTTGCACTTCATGCACACATAGTAATAATAATTAGTATTACACATTACAATGGGTGACAACTTTAAGTTGAGCTACTCTTATAAATAAAGGAATAATGCTCTTTTTACAACATGTAGGTGTATATTTTTCTGTTAGCTTATAAGAATGTAATACTATTGTTAACTATGTTTATCAATAACAATAAACTGTAGATTATGATAGAACACACACCATGTAATACTTGCAGGCAATTCATATCACACACAAAGCGTAGTAGAAAAGTACATTTGCATTTTTACTTATTTATTTGATAGCAGACGTGTGCACAGTACACTCGATAGACAATCCTTAAAAAGCTTTGAGACTTACATAGGCTGTTACTGAGATTTCTTTCTAAAAATTATTGCATTTAATTTTATACTTTTATGTTTTATAGTTCACTATCACCACACATTTGGTTGAATGTGAAGGGCATCGAGAAAATAGCTCTGATTTAGAGTATCCTGTAATTGAAATTTCAGATGAAGAAAACCAAGCAGATGAATCCGGTGGACATGAAGTAAGAAACACCATTCCCTCTGATGCACCTAAAAGGGTAAGAGTACTGTTTAATTCTTCACAGTATAGTTGACTTTATAAGAAACTATAATCATGTTGACTGTAAGTTATGTTACATGCACAGTTAATAAATTGCTCTAGTACAGTTTGACATGAAAACATTCACAAGTACAAACAGCACTATATTAGTGAACGTCAGAGCATATTTTAAGCAATAAACTAGGCGGCACTAGTGAAGGACTTAGTGCCGGTGCCGAAAAATGAGAAAAAGGGGGAGAACTCGGCAAATCACGAAGGCTTGCTTGTATGAATTAAGGAAATATTTTGTTACTAACATACTTTTTCTTTTTCTTCTTCTAAATTAAACAAACTTCTAGTGTTTAAGCTTTTGCCAAACTCAGTCTGTGTGTGTGTAATTATACCATATATATAATTACAGTACTATATATGTTTTAGTAGACCAGTGATAAAGGCCTTGAATTTGTAACAGGCCTGCATGTAGTAGTAATGTGCACATCACACTGTAATGTACTTATTCAATATTACATTATTAATTATAATGAAACCATTTGAGTGTTTGTGTGAGTTTTTTTTAATCTTCGTAATGTCTAAAGCATTTGTGTCTATTTTTTACAGTTAATTTAACGAGTAAATAATGAACATGATCTTGGTCTAGTTAAATTTAAATTATATAATTTACAATATTATATAAAAATCACACACACACACACACACACACACACACACACACACACACACACACACACACACACACACACACACACACACACACACACAGAGAGACATTGGTGGTTGTTAAGTGCCGCCTAGTGCAAATTCCTTAAAATTCCAGTTGCATTCCAGTGCATTTCCAGTTGTGCTTTGTATAATTTTATGATTAGATCCACCTTCTTTACATATAAATGTCTTAGCTCTTCTCTTAACCACATTCTTTCAGCGCGTTCTTTTATTTTTATTGCAGTTTTGGATGTGTTCTTAATTTTTATGATAGCATACTTTGGTATTACGTTGTACTTAATCCATTTTTTGTTGAATTTTATGTGTAGGTTGGTTTTCAATATCCAAATCTATAGAAAACCAACCACAACAGATATCACTATACACGCAGATTCCCACCACTTTACATCTCAAAAAATGGCTGCATACAACAGTTTTATTCATAGGCTAATTACAATACCACTTGAGACAATTGATTTTCAAAACGAGTTAAATACAATAAAATACATAGCCAGAGCTAATGGATATCAAAGTTCAATGATAGATAGACTACTCAAGAAACAGCAAAACAGACAAATGAGGCCCCCGAAAAACAAGGCAAGAGCAACACACATATCAACTGAGTATGGTAATGTCCTTCCGAAAATTCTAACAAATATCTTTAAGAAAATGAATATAGCGACGGCCTTTCAAACAAGCAATAACATACATAAAATACTTAGTCCAAAAACGGCCAGACCTTTAAAAAATAGAAAAAACAGGTGTCTACAAGATAATATGTGATGACTGTAACTGTTTTTATATAGGCCAGACAGGGAGACCTTTCATAAAGAGATTCAAAGAACATCTTCCCAAAAAAGACTTTGAAAAAACTAAATCCAATTTTGGACGACATTTGATTGACAATAATCATAATTATACAGATTTTAGTACAAACTTTAAACCGATACACATATGCAATAAAGGTAGGAATATGAATGCTAAGGAAGAATTTGAAATATATAAGGCCTTTAAAACCAGTCCAGATTATTTACTAAATGACCAGTTAAATTTTCAATCTAACTCTTTGTATGACACTGCGATGCAAATCTCAGAACAACTAAGGTCCACGTCACGCATCATGCGCGAGCAGTGTAAGCGGTGAATTGATAGCGTTAGTTCAGTCTCGTCAAGGTGCGCACCGAAAATGTATCGTGCGCGTTAAGTACTGAATACGTACTTATGTTTAGTGTTTTATGTGTTTATGATATTTCTTAATGTTTCGACGACCTCGCAAGAGTAATTACACTTGATGATGGAACATACGTTCTGAAACGCGTAGTGTTGTTTAGAAAAAGAGAAGTCACAAGTCGGATAATAAGGTAAATATTAAAATATTAATTTATAGATTCGAAGTCACCGATCGGACACCTTACTGTCAGAAAGGATGGCCAGTTCCGATGAGATACAAGGAGGCAGTGAAGGCAGATCCAGAAGATGGAGGCGAATAGTATCATTGAAAGGTCTCAGAGTCCATACATCAAACCTATGGTCACTGTCATAAAAAAAGACCAGACAGTTAGATTATTTTTCGATGCCCGTAAACTAAATTCAGTAACAATTCCGGACCATGAGGGAGCCATTTCAATTAATGAGATACTGGCAAAATGTGGAAACATTAAAGTCTTGTTCACAATTGACCTCCGTAGCTCATTTTGGCAAATTCCATTGCATCAGGAATGTCGAGATTTTACTGGATTTTTGTACGAGGGCAAGTGCTATCAGTACACTGTGATACCGTTCGAACTGAAGACTAGTCTAGCAAGTTTGACTTGTGGGTTGGACCGGGTATTATCGGAAGAAGTGAAGGCATTTATTATCTTATATGTAGATGACTGCCTATGTATCTCGGACAGCATGGAAGAGCACCTACGACACTTAAAATTATTAATGCGTGATCTAAAACAAGCCAATTTAACTGTCAACTTTAACAAATCACAACTGTTACATAAACAGATTGATTATTTGGGATATCGCTTAACAACAGATATTATTACCGCTGCACTGGATAAGATAAGAGCTATTCAAGAGTTTTGAAAGCCAAAGAATCAAAAACAACTCAAAGGGTTTCTGGGCTTAACCAACTTTTATAACAGATTCACGAGTAAATATGCCAGGGCTACGCAACCGTTACTAAACCTATTAAAAAAGGATACCACGTTTAAATGGACTAAGGAAATGGACCAGCATTTTGAGAAGGTCAAGGAGTTATTTATCGAAGCAGTGGTTCTTAAGAATCCTGACACCAGCAAGCGTTTTTACCTAAAAACGGATGCGAGTTGCTATGTGCTGGGAGGACAGCTGTATGAACTAGACGAGAATAACGACATCGGAGTGGTCGCATTTACAAGCCGCGTGGTACGGGGAGCTGAGCGTAATTACTTCACTACAGAATTAGAGCTACTGAGTGTCGTCCACTGTTTACAGAAATTTAGGACATACGTACTGGGTAAGCCTCTAACGATAATCACAGACAACAAAGCATTAATTTTCATTAAAAAATGTCACTTAAATAACTCCCGCATAACGCGATGGATTCTCGCAATACAGGAGTATGATTTTGACATCATTCATTGTAAGGGGCGAGACAACATCGTGGCAGATATCCTGAGCAGACATCCTGAAGACATGGACAAGGAGGAATCAATCGATCAAACCGAGGAATTAGAGATAAATCTTATCAACATCCGTATTAGTAAGGAGGCCAAGGAGCAGCTCAAGAATATAAAAGGTTATCAACTAGCAGACACGAAATTGAAGCAAATTATCGACTTGATACAGGCAAATAAGCAACATAAACTTGCCCAAAAATACATTTGGCACAATGAAAAATTATACCGCAAGGAAAAGGGGGTATGGAAACTCATGTTGACCGAGGAACTATGCCGCAACATGATTTATGAACTACACCAGGTGTACAGTCACGTGGGGAACCGGCGTACGTATCACCTAGTCAAGGAAAATTTCACGGGGGACTCAATCAACAAGATCATGAAATTAATTACAAGGACTTGTCAAACCTGCCAGAAAAGCAAGGATCATTTTAAAAGAATGGTAGGCGAAACGCAACCTGTGATACCCAAAAACAAGAGCGAACTAATTAGCATTGATTACTATGGACCATTACCGGTGTCTACAGGCAAGGTCAGGTACATACTAACTATGATCGACAATTTTACCAAATATGTAAAATTATGTAAATTAAGGCAAGCCACCACGACCGCCACTATAAGTAAAATTAAGTTATATTGTAGAGAAATGGGAAAGCCGTCAGCAATTTTAACTGACAACGGTACACAATTCACCAGTCAACGATGGACCACAGCATTGACAGAAATGAGTATTAAACCAAAATATACCGCAATTCACAATCCGTGCACTAATTTGGCAGAAAGGATCAATAGACAGTTAGGCAATATGTTTAGGGTGTTGACATCTGAAAAACACGTAAAATGGGCACGATTTCTAAATCAAATTGAAGCATGTATAAATCAAACGTACCATGAAACTATTGAAACCACCCCGTACGAGGCACAGTGGGGAAGAAAACCGGAGCATGATTGGACCAAGTATATCGACAGGGAAATGATGCCGGCAAGCCAGCCAATTAACTACTACAATATTTACTTGCGCATAAAAGAAAAAGGAGAGAAGAGGACCGATCAAATCAACGCTGCCCATCAAATCACAAAATTCCAAATAGGAGATAAGGTGTTGCTACGTACGTATCCGATATCCAATCTCAATAAGAAGATAATAGGGAAGTTTTGTAATTTATTCGAAGGACCATATAAAATAAAGAAGGAACTCGTAACAGCAACCTACCAGCTAGAAGACATGCAACTACCAGGATGTATCCGGAGAAATTTTAATATACGGCAATTAAAACCCTATTATGAGCAATGACCCATTGCTACACACACGAACACTGACACAACACATCAACTAAAACAGATTGTAATAGCACACAAACGTCTATATATGTAATAGTTGTAAGAGATTATAATACCGTTGTAATGATAGGATGAACTTTGTTAATTACTCAACTGTATAGTAATTCCAAAAGGTATTAACATAATTGTTATAAATTTACTACATTATAAAATGCGTTAAGGGAAACTAGAATGTAAACAAACACTAAGGCGAAATGCCATTGTAAAACGTTGTGTTAGGATGAAAGTAAAAGGGAACCGAATACCCTAGCTCAGTAGTTTGACCAGTTTGCAAGGGAGGGGTGGAGAGTTTGTTTGTAAACAAACATTGAAATGCCGTTGACACGTAGGGTACAACAACAAGTAGTCAATAGATAATGTTATAATGTTATGTATTATAAATTAGAACTACTTAATATAAAGTGATGTATAAACAATTGTATATTCTAGCAAATTGTTAGACTAATCATTGATAGTAAAAATACAATTAGAATGGAATTAGGGACGCGTCAATAGAATCAATTTCATATTTTAATATAAAAATTTGACATAATTCTATTGGGGGACGATATAACGTAAAAATTGCACACTCAACAATTTTACGGGGACAAAGTTATGTGGTACCCATAGAAAAATATAAATTCGTAGAAAGCGGGGAGAAAATAAAACTAAAACTACCGTTAGAGCGGTGGTGCTTCAAAGGAGTAAGTATTAAAATGTTGTAGTAAGGAGCGGTAGTTGTTCATAGAGACGACCTTGAGTTGGCGCCTGTAAGACGGCTAAAATTATGAAAAAGTCACATAGCGGACGAACCGTCATAAAATTTTATTATTTTCAAGGGTGTCAGAATTCTGCCCTAAGATTGTAAAAAGTTAAGTGCATTCAACAAAGGAACCGTTAGATTAGACAGAGAGATGAGAGCGAGATGGAGATAGACGCTAAGTTTTTCCACTACGTCTACATGCACAAATAATTGACGAATAATGGAACGCGTCATTTTTTATGCGGGACGTTTTCACTAGACAGATTGGGTAAATTTGAAATTAGCGGTATGTCAGACCAATTGGCGTGTATTTTGTAGATAGTTGGTGAGGGTAGTTCTAAGCAATGTATAAAAAATGAAGTGGTAAGAATTTAAGTGAGTCTACAGAGATATTACACTTAAAAGACTCGTATCTAGTGTGTTAAGAAATTTGTCGGTAATTTAAATAAATATATTTCAATTGCAACAAAAAAGTCAGTTACGGTAACGCGATATGTATTGTGAAAGCTACATATTATAAACATTTAATAATCGTTTACAAGAATAACGTTCAGAGAAATTAGAGAAGATAAGTTAAAATCGAGTAACATATCCAAGTTTTACTTAATAAAGCATCAATAGTTGAATGTTGAAATACATCGGTAAAATTAATGTGTTAAATATCACAGTACGGGACAGTCGGTCGGTATTTGTTATCAATCCGGTGTTAGACGCTTTAAGCACATTTTTTGAGCAGTTTAAAAAATTCATAGCACATACACAATAAAAGTCTAGTGATTCAAATTAATACAATTAATAGCTTACCAAATTAACTTTGTTTTCTGAAAGTTTCATATTTTTTTGAGGTCCCTCACCAGAGATACAGAGCTTCAAACTTCGGTTATTTTCACAAATTTACGATATTCATGCTTAGGTCAGAAGAGACAGGTAAATCTCTGGGGGATGAGTTTTACTGCATAAACTCCCTTTGGGTAGGGTAACATCTGGTATAAATTTGAGCTCTTAGAAATCACTCCTTCATTGCAAAATAAAATTGTCAAAATGGCGTTTTTGAATAATTTGCGTCTAAACGTTATGATTTAATCTAAGCATCTTTTATTAAAAATAGCTTAATGTGAGTTACATATGAATAAGCCCCATTCAATATCTACAATGTGGTTTTTGATTTACATCTCTAACTTTTTTATTTCTTAAGTTATAAGTTTTTCTGTAAATGCTTATTTTTCAGGATTCGAGTGTCGACCAAGACAGAAAAATAGCCGCCAAGGACAAACGGGAGGTCCAAAAAATATTTATCATCTGATTTCATCAAACATTTATGTATGGGAATAATATATAAAAAAATAAAAATTTTTTGAAATTGTCAAGCTACCACTTTCTTTCTGGACGATTTCCGATGAAATGACCCAGTCTTGTCCATTAGTTATAAATAAACTCATGAAATCAGTTTTTTCTTCTTAAAATGGTTTAAGAGATTTTTCATCCATTTTTATTTTTGTTCTGCTATGAAAGGTGCAGTATCCATTTTGTATAAAAAATTGTTGCAATTCTTCATGTAAAATAAATCTTGTTTCTGACACCAAATATCCCACAGATCATCATGTTGTACATTGAAAACAGAATAACTGACACCAGTGAAGTCGCTAATTACAAACTTTAATTAGACACAAACAATAGTTGGGAACCAACAAAAGCAGTCTTATACATTAAATTGTCCAACACATGACAATAAATGTCAACCATATTACAGTTTAGTAATAATTAACAACTAGTCACTTTCTGCCAGTCGCAGTAACAAATACTCTGAACCTCATTCTACTATCACTGGTCCATAACTAACATTGGCAGCTTTGAAATCCAGTATTTACGCTTCCACCGCCTTGCATTATAGTGAGATAGAGTAGACCTTGATGCTGGTAGAGTACCAAGTAACGTCTGGAAGGGAATCTCAAAGAATCCAGAGTACATAATTCTGTCACATAAATGTTACATGTGCAGTCACCACATATTCACTCAGAGATGTAGTATTGTCTGTTTCCTCAGCGCAGCAATATAATGTTGCATTTCTACTGTTGGAAAGGATTATTCTTTACCACCACATACATTTTTATCTTCTTTGTCCAAGAAGCATTGGTTTCACAGATGGCTGGTGCTAGTTACATTTATTAAAGTCTGTTTACCTGGGCATACTGGATTGTTTTTTAAAATGTAATTTCAGTAATATTTATTTTCAAAAAGAACAATAAAACCGTTGTTAATTGTAGAAACGGTGAAAGGGATTTTAACGAAAATACCATGCTGCAAATACTAACCATGATATTTATGTAATCTACAAATAGTATTAGCAGTGTTTAAAAAAATGAATAAAACAGGAGTTACAATAATATTAAAAATGTGTGTGTGTGAAAGATAATAGGCTTTATGAATTCTATGTATGTCAATGCCATTATCATGGTTTTGTACAGATTTTTGTTGTCAGAGATAAAAATTTTATGTTGTGTTCCAAAATTTGTATTAAAAATATGTTTATAAACTTATAAGTGAACTCTTGTTTATTATGAAATTGGCTTGGCACTTTAGGACTATCCCACACAGAATCAGTTGGCACATGTTAAATAATCAAATTACGATTCATGTTAACATGAAATGTGTTTTGTTTCAGGGATAATTTTGTTATGCTTAAAAAATTAGTGAAAATCATTACAAATTGTTCAACATGAATGTTTGTAAATTTTATTTCGTTAAGTATGGAGTATTCTAATATTTTGTGTACTATAATGTCAGTATAGACATTATAGTATTATAATATGGACATTATAGACTATAATATAATTATAAAACATATAATTTTATGCTTTTGATAATTACATGCCTAAAAATTAACAAAATTTATTACATTGATAGAGCTGTAGCTGTCTTGGTGCCATATTTTTCCTAAAAGAATAATTTTTAAAGCCCGTTTTATGACATTTTTGAATCTAAGACTATTATTACCATATTTTTTTTTAACAATAAACTTAAAACTGAAACATTTGTGTTCAATTATTTAAATAAGCTGTGTACCATAAAGTCTTATTACAGTCTGTAAAATCTGTGTATTTTAAGTTGTACACTGTGTTTACAATGTCATCTAAAATTAATGTATTTATTTTAGATTCAACGTCAACCATTCAAATTATCGAAGACATGGAGTCTAGTAGATAGGGCACTCTTACAAAAGGCAATAGAAGGAATTATAGATGAATACTTACCAAAAACGGACAAGGGTGTTACAATTGTATGTAACATATTTATTAAGTTTAATTTGCATCATCTACACTTAGGCTTTCACCATGTTACAAACCATAAGTTAACAGTTACATTAGGACCATTCTGTGTGTGTGTGTGTGTGTGTGTGTGTGTGAAACAGTGAATGTAATAAGACACACATGCCATGGTATACAGTAAGACACATGCAATCGCAAAGTCATGTACTTTGAAAATTGTGTGGCATGAATCCATTAACTTAACAAATAAGACACTGTAAATTCATACTGTACTGTATAAATTAAGATTTTAGAGTATTTTAGGCCATATCATATAAATATGGGAAAATAACACGTATTATGAACTATAAATGCAAAATAGTCATTAAAAAAGCCTATAGTTTTTAAAATAATACTAGTGTATTGAAAGTACAGAATTATATACTGTTTGAGTGGCGTAATGAGGAGATGCTATGAAGGGGGGGGGGTTGATTGGCTTGAAGGTTATACTCTCCATTTTCCTAAAGACAAATGACAAATTCAGGGTCGTCTCCGTATAATTTTATAAATTCTTTGCATATCAAAGATTGATTCGTATGTAGCAAATGTTGAGTAATTGTCAGTATTCAGAAAACTCAAACTTTATTTTATTAATGTAAAAATATTGGATTGGATTTTATTTGTATAATTATTTATAATCCTTATTTTAACACATGATCACAGAATTTTCCTGAAACTGTTTGTAGCTCTATGGTGATTGATACACACCACCACCACCACCACCACTGTAGTTACACTGATAGCCTACAGTATTAACTGAAACACGTTATGTTAATGAGGTGTGTGGGTGTCTCACTACATTCAGGAATTAAAATATTATCTACAATATATTGGTAAATAAAAGTTAATGGAGTGTATAATCCCACACACACACACACAATAGTAAATGTGTACACATTAATAAAATTTTGAAAAATTACACAGTACTTAAAAAAAAATCATTTCACCTGTTCATTCTATTGTTTAGCATTATTAATTTGAAATAAAAGAATCTAACCAAACACATGTAACATCATTTTTCACAAAGACTTGTAATTTGTATACAACTTCTTCACTGACCTTTAGATCTTCATTGTTGTTCTCTTTTCGTCAGGATTGTTTTCTACAAAGTAGGATGGGTACCGTAGCTTTAAATTTGTGAAAGCTTTAGCATTCCATTTACCATACATTACTTACTTCATTTCCACTTCTACAAAAGTGTTATTTTCCCCATGTCTATCCCTGTTTAATAATTCACTGAGGTTTAATTGGCTGTTTTAGTCAAACAGCTCTTCAACTTTTTTTTTTGTCAACTTCATCAATCTGGCCTGTATTGTGAACTCAGTTTTTTTAATTAGTGGAGGGATTACGTTTTATGTTACTAAAGTTTACATAAAGTTTACAAATTTGTGAATTGCTTTAGAAGAGTGGTTCTTAACTTTTTTTTTTCATAGTACACTAATTTAAGAGTTGCAACAATGTGGGAGACTCAGGCTTGTGTGTGTCACAGCTTGCCCATTCAGTAGTCAGATTTTTGTAAGCTGGCAGTCATAATGCCATTTAATCAATGTTCTGACTGCTCTGAGGTTAGCTGTTCTTGTTGTTTGCATTAGTCAGTTATTGTGGTAATGTTGCTTATTAAAAATGTTAAGTTCTGTATAGATAAGTTGTTGATTAAAAGAAGAAATATTGAAGATAAGTCAGTGACATTCTAACTGTAACAAATGTGATAACAAACTGATTCCAAGTGTAAGTGTCATGATACAGTACAGAGGGATGTGAACGCTACTAGAATTTTCCACAAGTACCAAGATAGTTATCTAAACTGTGAATTTATGTTCAGTGCTCATGAAAACCATCCTATATCAGAATGTGTCATGTGTCAAATAAAGCTAAGCAATGAATGTATGCTCCTATTACACTGGAAGACATTTGAATACCAAACATAATTGTTTATATAGAAAAGATGCAAACTATTTTAGCCTATTATTGTGAACTGAAGCAATAGCTGTGGAATGGAGAGCAACTATTTCTGAAAAGCACAAACAGCCAGTTATAAAGCTGTCAATATAGTAGTGAATAAGTGCAGCCCCACACTATTATTGAGGATGTAATTTTACCTTCCTGCAAGGAAATAGTGAAATTGATGTTAGAGGTGACAGTGCCAAAAAGGAAATATCGTAGGTTCCATTGTTAAATGATATTATTTCCGGGTTGGTTGATAACCCAGCTTCAGCTATCTCATGCTGTGTACCTGAAAAGCTAAGTGATTGTTCAGTATTTTCATTACAGCTCGATGGGTCAACTGATTTAAGTCTGAAATGTCAATTACTGAGTTATATGAGATTTGTTGATCACAAATTATTGAACAATTTGTGTAATGAATTGCCTTTATCTGGATCAGACATATATTTCCATATCAAGCAGCTTTAAACAGAATAGGCTGTTCTGGAAAATTGTCTTTCTGTTTGCCTAGACAGTGTATCCACATCAACAGGAAGTTTAAAAGATCTATTTCCAGAGTGTAGGTTCACACACTGCTTCATACGTTGTGAAGCTCTGGCGAATACCATATTGGTCCAAATATAAGATGGGCTCACATAAGGCCACCCTGAATTTTTTGAGAAGTTCTGTGAGGAAAGAAAATTAAATGGTCTAAGTACCATATTTTCAGGTGAAAATAAATTATGGCTATTTTACATTGAAGGTATATTCTAGGTGACAAAGCGCCTTATTATTTTTAGTCCCAGTTATCATTCCTGTTTTCTTCTTCTCCAAATTCACCTTCAGTAGTGGTACTGGAATCAGAATTACAACTGGAGATTTTCCACAAAATGTCATCTCATTCCCATCTGTGTTATTAGAAACAACATTTTTTAAAAATCCGATCCCTTTACAATGGACTTACTTTTGATTTTCCCCTGGGCTGTGATTATCCACTGGGTAGCTGTGTGCTTGGTTTCTTCAACATGTCTGCCAGAGTCAATCCTTGGTTTCCAGTCACCATGGTTCTTCCGTAAGTGATCCTTAGATGTTTATTAACAGCCACAACTAGAATTTGAAGCTGAGAAGTCATTCCCCCAGGGGTTATAACAATATCAGTGTTCATTTCTGCAACCAGGTTTCTTTATTTTCTTAGTTGTGTGACCATCAAGAATTAACATGACTGTGCCCAGGTAAGCACTTAGACACTGTCCTGAAACCAATCTGCCATAATTTTTTCAGTCATCCATCTGTTATCCTATACACTAAAAACAATCCCAGCTGGTAACTGTTCCTTTGGAAGCAGTTTTCTCTTCAAAATAACATACGGTGGAAGTTTTCTACCAATGGCAGCCAATCTGCCATTTACTCCTGTCTACCAATTACACCTAGTATCACAGTAATGCATGACTTTATTGCCTATAGATCTAACTATAGCTGATTTTGCACCCTTCTTGTCCAAAGTAACACTTGATGGCATATCGAAAAGAGTAGTGTTTGTTCAGCATATGCCATTTGGCCAAGCAGGTAGTTGCAACTTCTTCATACTGAGATACGCTGATCATTAAAAAGTGAAGTCCCGGAGAGATTTTGTGAGCTGTGAAAAGAGATGTTAATATGTTCAGAGTCAAAAAATGAGTTTGCTACACAGTTAAACATCGGGGAGTGTTGTTCAAAATTAACCTACCTGGTTGGTATTTTCTGCTTTTTAAATTACCTAATGAGAGTTTGCAAGGAAAACAAGAAAATGTGTACACTTCAAGCGATAAACTCACCACTTTCTTTAGAAAACTTGGAATATGGAAATTACAAGTGGAAAAGAAAATCTTCAGATTGTTCCTCTGACTTTAGAGGTAGATCTACATGAAGATAAGAGAGAGCCAAAGTGATTTTGAGTCATCTCTTAACTCATGAGAATGGTCACACCTCTTAGACATGGGCTCCTGCATACTTAATAAGAGGGTCGAGTCAGATACTTGACTTGGTAGTGGCATTGAGAATACCATGTTGTAGAATGGCCAGCACTTTGTCAAAAACGGTTTGTGTTAAATGTAAAAACAGTTTAAACTTAAAACACAAAAGTTTACAAGAAGCCATACGTTTGCAAGTATACGTTCTTTTTACATCCTACACCCATGTGTCTGGGAAAAATAAGCTGTATTATGAGGCTGTTCGTCAAATTATTGTAAGCAATTTTTTTTTATCTGTGGTGTATGCAATTTTAGAACAGCCCTGTCCTTGTAATAACATCAGAAATATAATTTAATATACGATTTTCATGTGCATTATACTGTACAATAGTCTCCAGTAACATGCTTATTAAGTGTGCTAATGGCTTAAAAATGTTGATAATAGTTGTGTAAAAACAAACAAGTTTTTTTTTTGTATTGGAGACATTATAAAAAAGTTTCAGGTAATGGAGACATTAAATTCCATAAAAACAATTCTATATACTGTTGCAATTTAAGATCATGCACAACTGTAAAGATAGTTTTATATTTTATTATGTATATTAGCTTTGAATATTAAAATATTTGTAAAGAACTAAAATATTTAACAAAGCTTTCAGGAAAATACAAATTCTTTTGGAGAGGCACAAGTACCATATTGTATTGTGTATGTCAGCTTAGAATATTAAAATATTTGTAAATAACTAAAATATGTAACACATCTTTCAGAAAACATCAAACCCGTTCGGAGAAGTCACTTGTACCCAACAATTTAGTGGTTCAGAAGAAGGCACCACTGGTTTGCAACCAACTCCAGCAAATGAACTTATGTTTGCTGATTTACTGGTTCAATTACTGAGTAGGGTGGATCGAGACAGCGCACAAGAGTTGACTAGACAGAGGGTTTTTTTGGCACTACTTCAGGTAGCAACTGACTGCCGCTTGATGTTAAAAAATGATGAAAGTAGAGATGGTGCCATTCAGATAACTAGATTGGCTGACGAAGACCAGACTGATGAACCTGGAAATGATGATACAAATGAAAATGAAGAAAATTGCGGTGGTAAGTATATTGTCTCTCTAGATTTTGGACTGTTTGTAATTTTCTGTGATGGGTTTTCTGACAATTAATATTATCAAAGCATGTAACAAGGAAAATTTATACAGTCAAACCTGGGTAATTTGAAAAGCTTGGTTATTCAATTTTTTCTTCCTCTCCTTTATAAATGGAAATTCTTTAATTATAAAAGTAATTAATAGTTATCTAAACATTTTGGAACCATAATTTAAGAATTACAGTTTCCTTCCAAACTTTAAAATATCATTTGGCTAGCCAAACTATGAAACATAAGTTCTCTTTAAAGTGCACTAGTTATCAGTAAACACACAGTGAAGGTAATTAAACAATATAGTTTATTTATTGCCCCATATTATCACTTCATAGCACAGAAAATCCATTTCGTATACAGTTACATTCTACAAAATGAAATTTATTACAACAAATAAATTATAATGAATATTAAATATGGAATGGTGTAGTACTTCATGCAGAATTACACATGTTTTCATGTGTTATACAAGGCTTTTTGTATTATATTTTATTACCTAAACATAATCTTCTAATTGCTCAACAACTAAGTGCTCTTAATGTTTCAGCATGATTACTACACTGTACTGAATACTCATCTCATTATTCTATACTATAAAGTGAGCTATTCTTGAAAGTATCTAACATTTAATCTCAAAAAGTGTATTTTTTGAAAATACAATTTTGATCCAAAAGTGTACTTTAATGAAATGGATTAAATTTATGTTTTCGGGAATGAGAATTTAGGTAGTTTATGACTTTGAGGAAATTCATCTTTACGAATCTGGGAGAACAAGCAAAAATAAATAAATCTAAATATAGAATAGCTTTGATATTAAAAACTTGATCACACATATGTATGCTGAATTGTTCAAGCATTTTGATACATGTCATGGAACTTATAGTTTTAAAAAAGCTTTCTTGCCTTGTTGTAATGCCACTCGTCTAAATTTTTTTATATGATTCTTAATTTGTTTGTGCATTCTTGGTGTCATGCAATAGTTGTGATTTCTTTATGTAATGCTGGGTTTTTGAAGGTTATTTTACAGTTTGGTTCATATTGTTTTGATGCTTTACTGTGTCCATCAAATTGGTCATCTTGAGTTTTTTTAACTAGTTTAAAAATTATGACTTAATGAAAAAACATGCACACCTTGTGAAGTGCTGAGTATTCAACTTTAATAATAATATGGCGTCATTGGAAGAGGAAAAGTCAAATAAGTGTATATGGAACATCCTCAATATTATGATCTGTTGCTTTTACCTTGGATGAAGAACGTTGGTCTATAACATATATCTGACCAATCTGAGTAGTGAATGTTAGAAGCATAAAAAAGTTATGACTTGCAGTAAATTTAAATCGGAAGAAAGATTCAGTCAATAAAAAGATACCTATGAAGTGCAGAAACATTATTGTGCTTAGAAGAACTGTGATTATAGAACATTAAAACCAATCACAACCAAAACCATTGAAGAATAAGTTCAGCAACTGGAAGACATGCCAGCTATGTGCCAGTATACAACTCAACATTTATTGAACAAAACCAATGAACAGAATAATCAGTGTTTAAAAGGAGCAACGTCATTATACTAGATGCCTAAAAGCATTGGAACGAATCAGTCACCAGCCTTAGAACTTGTTGTTAGCATCTACGTGACTTAACAAAGCTTGGGATCCTTCAACGCTGTGTACATTAATTGGAAAATAGTCCATTTCCAAGAAAAGGTGTATTCCCAACTAACTCCTTTAGCAAATGTTGCAGGTATGGTTGAAATGATCTGAAATAACCAGTTTCTGAATGCATTAGTGCATCAGTTGTACAGTGTTATCCACTTTCTGAAGAATTTTACAAAAGAATCCAGTGCTTTAATACATTTTTCTCTGGTGCCATTCAGTATGGATTTCAGTAATTTCAGAATTTATAGATATGTTCTAATAAGTTTGCTACAAGATAAATATGGTAGCTCATCCAAGGTGAATGTGAACTACTGAGTAGTGATGCTGTTGCCTAGTGAGATTTGAATGTCCCTTAAAATATGGAATCAGTTCAGCTATTCAGAATTAATTTGTGGTACAAATTATTGATTGCAGAGTGGAATGGGCAATCCATCTTAATGATTTAATGATACAAGATATAAAAGAACAACTTAGAAGGTGCCAACTACACAAGTAAAAACCTTCCCATGTCCATTAAAATATGGCTGTTGTACGCTTAATTTTGATACAGATCACAGCTTCTAGATTGCATAATTGAAGCCTGTCAGCATCTTGAAAAGATTATCAACAAATTCAATGGAGTCCCTCCACATTTGTACTGTTCTATCCAAAAGTAACATTTGGCTACTCTGTCAATCTGCAATTACAAATACTTTACTTCAGTAGTATCTTACATGGCTTGAAGTGGCACAATACTAAATCAGTTTCTTGCTAAGTACCTCCCACCAGAAAGAGGTATAATGGATTGTAATCTGTGGCAAATCGACTTCATTGTGTACATATTGGTGACTATTGTTGTACCAGTACCTATATTAAGAAACTATATTAATTGTATTACAAATTAATCCAACATTTGTTATAAAGTAGATTTAACATTAAAATATATGTAAAAATTATAGTGAAAGCCAGCAATCTTAAATAATTCACTGTCTTCCAATAAACAGATGTGTAAAAAAACAACACCTGGTTTAAATACAGTTTCATCAGTCATTGAGAAATATACATAAAACACATAGAAATAAATGGCTGTGTTATTTTTGTGCCAAAATTATTATTTATTTACTGAGCATAGTGTTATTATATTGGTTCAAATATTTTATAATAACTAATTTTAATTAATGCTATATAAACATAATCACACTGAATGGGGAAAGAGAAGACTTGTAAGTGCTGGCCAATGTAGGAGGAAGTTTGTCAATGAAATGTGAAAGCTGAATAAACCAAAATATTGGATTAAATCCTGGCATTGATAATGATGATGGATATATGAATATGTAGTCTTAAATTTATATATGTCATAAAATATTCTAAAATGATTATGCCACTGGAACAGTAGGCCTACAGATCTTCAGGTTGTGTGTTTCTCTAACCATTGAATGTCCTGAACAGTTACGCTAAACTGAGCTTTTGTGGCTCAGTCCGAAGGATGACAGATAATGTTATTTTGGTTTTGAATCCCATATTGACTTGTGCTCTTTTTCCTTAAAGATTTGATGAAGATGTTTCAAGAACATTCTGCCTTAAGTACCAGTTTCATGCTAAGTACTGTTGAAAACTCACCTTTTTGTGGCATGTTTTTTTTTTTATCGCAATAGCTTACTTTCCATTTGATTCTAAGGTTATTACCTTTTTTTAGCTACTCAAAATACTTGAAAAACTATTAAAAAACAAGCAGTATAAAAAATCCAGTCCTTGTACAACTACAGAGCTGTATTTGGTTTATTTAAAAAGTATTTAGTGGTATCATATAACTTATTTATTTATTGTTGATGTCACAAATTTTAAATAGGTTTTAGTGTCATATTAAATCCACATTAATAGTTATTATAGTTCATTATGCAATACTGAACTAATTATTTTTCTTTTGGTAGGGAAATTTTGTTTCTGTGCTACTGTTCGGCCTGTGTAATTGTGTACATTATGCTGTTGTAGTTGGGTATATAGCACTTCTGAAAATGCAGATTATGTGAACACATTCATTTAGCTGAATGATAGAAAATTACTATTGCCAAAATTGATTATATTAAAGGTAGTGATACAAATGTTCAAACTAAGTTCTATTAGTGAAGGGCAGGAACTAGTTTTACAAAAATTAGTTGCTCCTATATTGAAACCTATTTAACAGTGGCATTACGTAGACTTGGGGTGAGAATTATCACTATTTACATTTTTGTCATAGCTGCATCACACCTTAACATTTTAATAACTTGTCAAGCTGAATCGAGATATTTTAACACTGCAGGATATCTCGATGGTGAAATGGAAAGTATTAGTGTCACTTAATGAAAAGATAAAACTGAATAAAATGTTATGTGTGCACAGTAACAAAGAATTGCCTTGATCTAATTGAAATTTGCTTAGGGCCTTACAGTAAAATGAGCAACGGCTATTGTTATTGTAATAGTATCGAAACTACTATGTAGAAATTTATTGCTTTGTATTTGAATCTAAAGCTATTTCATATTTTGACATTTTGTACATTATAAGAAAAAAGTCTTACCAATGAGTTAAGTATGTTATATTACGATCTCTTTTTACATTATAAACAGGAAAAATGTCTGAAAAATATTTTAAGGGAGCCTGGTGCAAGGATTGTTAGGACTCACTGTTACATACCAACATAATTTTTAACATAAAACCCTAGTTCACTTCATTATAGTTCAGCCCACTATGCTTTAGATATTTTATAGAATGTGGGTAAGAAGTAAAGTTGAAAAACATTGCAGGTCGTCTCGAACTTCCATATAACAAAGTGTTTGAGGGAAGGTGTGAAAATCTGTTGTATAAAAATTTCTGTTTGTAGCAAATTAACTTTGTACTGCCTTGTCAAGCATTGAGTTACATTGTAGTACAGAATGTTCTTTGCGCATGCATTTGTTCATTTTATTTTTTAAAACGCTGTTACATTTGTTGGTACTTTTCTGTCAAAATTAATCTTATTTTCTACAAATGCCTCAATGTACTTTAAGTGTATGAACATGTTGTCTGGAACAGTTTCTTAACATCAGAACACAGCCCATACAACTGATTAAAATAGTCAGCAGGTCATCAATTGTTATCTTCGTATTTGTTCTGCACTTTGTTCTGTGTCTTCATTATTGCCTCTTGAGTTACAGAAGTTGCTTATTATTTTGTAGTCAGCAGGATACTTGGTGATTAAAATTTCTGTATTTGCATTTATGTGTTGGTCTAATGTTCTCTTCACAGAATCTTAAAATCTTGCAATTTCTTTTACTGATTTTCGCGCATCAGTGACAGTATCCGGAATACCAACAGAGGTAATAAGATACTGTTATTCATGTAATATCAATGCTGTTTGTTTCGGAAAATTCTGCCTTTCCTAAACGTCAAAGTTGGACCAAGATTCAGATACTTCTGCTATGTAGTCTGTCAGTATAACAGGTAGTTTGTAGTAATAGTAGCCGTAGTAACTTGCAGCCAACAGTCGAATAGCACCCGTATTCACTACTCAGTTAGAGATTAGTAAATTTACAACTTTTTTGTATAGAAACGTAGCTTTGTTAAAAACAAGTAAAGTTCCTTTGTACAGATCACAGAACCGTAAATAAATTAATTATCATGAAGTGTTATAACATTTAGTAAATTGTTTTATGACAATGATTCTACATTAGACCATCCTTGTGCTTGGCATCTAAGTTGCGAGAATAGAGAGAAAACTAAATATAGACATACATAGTAGCTCTGTCCACATGTGTGTTGTGTTTAGGCAACTTTTTAAAAATAATACAATTTCTGTTTCAGGTACAAGTGAAAAAGCGACCTGAAGATAGAATCAAAGATTGTTTAGATTACAGATTTAAACCAACTAAATGGTGCTATTATTGTTTATTTTATTATTCTTTTTTTTTTAGTTTATTTGAGATCTTTTCTTTTTTTGGCCTTTTTTGTTGGCCTAGCGTGTAATTGTTCTCTTTTTATAATATATAATTTGTATTATTATGACTCTCTTTTGTTTTTTGTATGATACTTGATGTCCTGTGATAATGGTAAATGTATGCATAGTATTACAAATACTATGCTTTTATATTGTTAGTTATTAATGTAATATGCACATAAGACTGTTTATTGATTAAGAATCAGAACTCTCCATCAGTAATTTTATTATTATTCACACGACATTATTTGCTTGTTTCTTAAATATATAAATTGTACATGATGATTTACAATATATATACGTAAATAAAAATGTGCTACAGACATCTTGAAAGAAATGATCAAAATGTGTTCTTAAACATATTTATGTTCTTTTTTTCCTTTACAAATGCGAGTTCCTGGTAAACAGGAGTATATTTTGTTTATACCTATTGAATTATGTTTTGGAAAATTTGAATCCACAAAATTTTATGAAACCAAGCCTTTGTGTGCACATATGCTCTCCAAAATTCTTTCATTGTGTGCTTTTTTCATGTATTATACATATTTGTGAATGATCTTGGAAAAATTTTGAACTTCAAACATTTGTCATTTATAAAGTTCACCCACACATATGTGTGTGTGTGCTAATATTTTTTGCACTGATGATACTACAAACATAAGTTTTGTATCATTAAAGATAATATAAAACATAATAACATAATATTAAAGATAGTTTAATAACATTATGAGTTTGAAATTAGTAGTTGGTGCATAGTTGAACATTTTGTCAGAAGCAGGTTAATTGTGTAACAAGGTGAAACCTGTATTTGTAAAATGTATTGTGAGTCATCATCGTATTGATTTCAGAGGAAACTTCCTTTATTGAAAACTCATTTATGTTAGGATTGTTTTATACAAAAAGTTTGTAATAGTTGAATAATTAGTTCCTGTTAAATGTGTCAGTATATTGTACATGTGTAATTATATGTTCAGCAGTCCAAATATATTACTGAACAGTGAATGGCTGCTAATATTATATATGTTTTGTTTGCATTTATTTCATATGATTTTGTAATTGAGAATTAATAAGCTGCAGACTTGTCAAAGATTTATTGTTTTTAAATAGTTTTTAATAAATGAAGATTTAGGTTTTTTTTTTAAATACGAGGAAACTAAAAAGTTTACCTATTTTATAATAAATGAAGATTTACTGTTTCTGAAATCTAAGGAAATCATTTGTCAACTGTAAAATGTTCACATATTTTTTAGTAAAGGTTCAGTTTTGCAAAGAATAAAATACGAGTTTTTCATTTGTGTATGCATGCAGCCAAACAATTAAAATTACTTTCTGAATAATTTGAAAGTATTTGTGGAATGAGTTTTGGACACACTCAAAATATTCTTATAGATATAGCTATGAAAACTGCAGCCTCTTGTGTCAACAGTACACACTGTAAAGTAGAGCCACAGAATGTGCATAATGGAAAATACTTGAAAATAATATGCTAAGCACTTACTTTTCTGTTTGTTGATAAAAGGAGAAACCTTAAAAATTCTAGTGGACCCATGATCCCTTTTTGTTCTTGCTTTCTACATAAAGCTTTGAATGTGGTCTGTGTATGTGTGCATGCACGGACGCATGCAAGTAAATCAAACTGAGCTCATTCTGTTTATTGTGTTATTAATTTGCAGATTATTTTCTGTTGATAAATAAGGTAATAATATAAATATTTCTAAAACTGAAAATGAAGAAAGTGGTCCTCTGAAAATAAATGGAAAGTTTTCCGATAAAGGCAAAATTAACATTGTTTTAAACTTGAGCATAGTGGAAGTGAGTTTCCGCTGGTTATAAATGTGCTGCTGATTGCAAGAGACAGGTGAATAATGAAGACAATTGGTTCAGTAGAAAAAAAGGTCCTAAAAATGCTCAGTGTCACTATCCATATTTGACAGTCAGGATACAATAAGAGATTCACTGTCCCAGTTAAAGTTTCACACAAAATTTGCTCAACTTAAAGAAATCCCCCTAGGTGAATGCAAAAATAGAGTATGGTGGGATGACTTCTCAAACAACTGCTCATAGTTATTCAAACATATTGTTACAATGGTCTACTTGATTGTCATATGGTACAGTGGAAAACAAAATACAAGACACCAATTAAATCAGTAATCACCGGCTTTAATTATCACAATTAAACAGTTTAATATAACTCATACATTATTTCCAGTTAGATTTGTCCACACACAATAACAATGTCTATTAATAGAGTTTCACACAATTATTAACACAATACTACTTCTCTTCGACAACACTCAATCTGCACTATCAAAAATCGCTCAGGTAACTGAACTGACAATCCAGCTGCTGTGGCTTTATATATGTCGTAGGTTTTAATCAGCCTGATAATTTTTAGGCTTATTACAATGTGCCCGTACGGCTTTAGGCTAATTAGAAAATGTACTATTGTTCGCTCAAACAGCCTGGTTTCATCCAGGCTTATTGCAATAAGCCTTATCAGATGCCGGTTAAAACTGAAACGTAAGTATAGTTTTTTTACACAATCAATATACCAACAATTTCTTTTAATAAAAGTTAGTCACTTAGTTAAATGGGTTTAGATTTTAATTAAAAAAAAATTGGCAATTTTTTAGTCACGATGTATGAATTACAATATTGTAATTTTGAACTCCTAAATCTCCTAATAAAATTGTTTTTATAATTTTTTAAAATTGTTTTTATAGTATCCTGTAATAGTTTCGCCCATTCCGTAGGCATAATTCTTCGATATTTTGAAGTTTTTTTGTACATAACTTGTAGTTGGGAACACAATGATGAACTTTTGTGTGTCAATTGCCACTTGTTATAACAGTATTTTAAGAAAATTTCAGATGTAATATACTAAGTTGCAAATCTGTAATTTCAAGCAAAGTTCAATATTTCAAGAATCATAAAAAATTAAGGAACATATACAGTTTCATAAAATGTATACAGCATGTAGAGAGTAATGGTGTCTTTCTATTATAGAAATATTGAAGGTGTGTCTTTATTGCTGTGTATGAAACATTTCTTCTAAAGTTGTTCGTTTTCACAATTTCAAACACAATTTTGAATTTAAATTTCAGGTAGTGGGAGTGGCAGTGGTAGTAATTAAAATAATAAGATTAAGATTCTTGTCTGGTGTACGGGTACCATCTCTATCACTTAAAAACTGGGAAATTATATATATTATAACGATTCATATTAGTGTCCTATCTGAGCGTTATATGAAAGTGTAAGACTGTACGAGTATAGCAGCGTAAGCAAGAGAGAGAGCGTACAATCGCAACCATCTCACTCTAACCTCGTCACAGCGATGTCCGCTACCGGTATGAACATGAAACTTTACTCAATTCAAATTATCAGTTCAACCTGCAATAACTTCAAAACTAATAAATATAGGGCAATTCTGAAAACAGCATTGTGTTCAGTAAGTAAAGCTTTATAAGTAGCCGCAATCTCAGTTAATATAATTAACAATTGAAGAAGTTATACTGAAGATGAACGCCAAAAGGAATAACAAGAGAATTATGCTACGTAGGAATTAGGTGTTTTCACACACACACAGATAAAGACCTAAGCAACAATATTCTGTGGTCAGATCTTTGAAAACACATTTGCAAATACCTGTAATCAATCAATTTGCAAACACAGGAAGTACGATTTTAACTAGAAATTCTCTGCCATTTCAAACCTGTCACGGGGTGTTTGCTCGACCTGTTCGAGATTGTCGAGACTGGAAAAACGTATGATTTATTTGAACAACCAATCAGAAGCCCGTATTTAAAACAGACACCAACTCAAACCGAGGGGTAGCGTTACTCTTTGATCGGATCTTCAATGCGCTAGTCGTATGTAAATTACGTGCAGAAATTTTACAATCACGCAAAGTGGTATTTAAGTATAAAATTCGAGAAGTAGTCCGCAGTGAAGATGAACTAGTACCGTTCAACAACTCTCGCTGTGTATCACCACGTTAATTAATTAAATTATTAATTAATTAATTAATAATCAGCCATGAAGTGACCTGAGCAACAGAGTGCTACAGCATCTGTAATTGCCAGAGCATCTTTCTACAGGATTGATCAACATCATTTCTTCTGTGCTAAACCATCAAAAGGAGGACCTCTACGGATTCCTATCTTCGGTCGATGCATCAAACAGTAAGAAATAGATTCATTGATCAATGAAATAAGCACTAAACAAATAATAAAAAGCAATAAACAATTTTTAAAAGACACTAAGAATCACACACTTTGTATTTAATGTGTAAGATTAGTCATAACATAGTATAGGAGTGTAGAATGGAAAGTGAGGTGTAGTATTGGACGTGCAAATTATTGCAGACCTGTTCTTTAGCACTGGTTTGGGAGATATCAATCTCTTAATTAAACCAGATAAGAGCAATAGGTCGTTTGAACGTCTTAATCTCTACTTTTCACACACACTCGTTAATTATAAGTGTTAGGGTAGCAATAAGTCCTACAGTTAACATTTTCAAGAAGTTTAAAAATAATTAAAACATTAATTAAACATACTCAAGCAAATTTTAAAGTGTTATTTGTAATGATTCCCCTTGATTCCACAATCATTGAACGAATCCTGAGAAATTTGTGTCTCTATGCTCTGAGCTAAGCTGGAACCGTGTCATTAGTATCTGGGATTTGTTCTGGCGCCCAGGTAAAGTAATCTCACGGGTAAGTAACGTTTTATCTATCATTCAAAATATAAGATAAGAGTGTTAGATGAAAAGTAGTGTTGTAATATATATATATATATATTACGTTAATATTTATACTAAATTTATCTCAAGATGTTTTTTCTATTTGGAACATGTTTCGAGAGTTCCTGTTCTCTCATCTTCAGCCTTCGCCATCTTGTTTCTGGTGAAGTATTTGTGTGTTGGCTGCTGGTTGTTATTAAGGTTGTTTGTTGGTCTTTGGTCTTTTAAAGTTGTATTATTGTGTGAGGTTTTGGTATATGTTTTTGTATTTTGTGTATTTTCGATGTTGAGTGCTTTGAAAATTGTGTCATGTTTTGTATTGATTTGTATTTGTTCTGGTATTAGTTTGTTTTGTGTTTTATGTTTGTATATCTGTAAATTTTCCCAAATGTTCATTATGGTGCCTTTGTGTGGTATGTGTTTTATTAGTGATACATTGGTTATGTTTGGGAATTCGTGTCCTGTGTTTATTGCATGTGTGGCTAAATTGGATTTATATATTTCTGGTTTTTTGTATGCGTTTAGGTGTTCAAAATAACGTTTTTTCAGCTGTTTTTTTGTTTGTCCTATGTAACATTTATTGCAATCTTGGCATTCAATTTTGTATATACCATTAGTTGTTGTATTATCTTTGTTGTGTGAGTTATTTAGAATTTGTAATTTGTTTTTATTAGTTTTGTATGCTATTTTTATATCTGTGTTTTTAAATAGTTTTGTTAGTTTTGTCATTTTATTATTTATGTATGTGAATGTGGCCCATTTTTTGTTGTTGTTATTATTTATGTGTTGTTCATTTTGATTAATTCTTAGTTGTTCAGTTTTTATTTTGTATTTGACTTTATTTTCTATTTTGATCATAGTATTTTTATTGTATCCATTTTCATAACCAATTTGGTATATTATGTTTCTTTCTTTGTCAGTTTCTTGTTTGTTTAGGGGTATTTTGTACATTCTGTTAAATAACGAATAAAATGCTGCCATTTTATGTTGTGGTGGGTGGTCAGAATGGTTAGGTATAATGATGTTAGTGGAAGTTGGTTTTCTATATATTGCATATTGTATGTGTTTGTTGTATCTTGTGATGGTTATGTCTAAATAGTTGATTTTGTTATGTTTTTCTTTTTCTTCTGTGAATTGTATTTTGGGATGTATGTTATTGATTTGTTTCAATATGTTCTCTGCATTTGTGTTTTTGTTATTTGATACATATAGTCCATCATCTACATATGTTATCCATATGCCATTTGGGTCATGTGTTTTTATGATATTTTGTATTTTGGTGTCTATGTGTTGTAGGAATATTTCTGCTATTATGCTTGATAATGGTGATCCCATTGCTAAACCTTCTTTCTGTTGATAAATTTTGCTATTAAATTCAAAGTAATTTTGTTTTAGTATTAGTTGGAGACTATTTTTTATTTCGGTTATATATTGTTTGTTTTCATTTTGTTCTTTAAGTTTGTTTATTATTATGTCAATTGTTTCTACTACTGGGATATTGGTGTACATGTTTGTGATGTCATATGATGTGAAAAATGTATTTTCATTTATATTTATTATTTTTAGTTTGTCTATTAATTCGTATGTATTTTTTATGTTATGATGGTTATTTGTCAGATGGTTACTTTTTAGTTTTTGTGCTATTATTTTTGCTATTTTGTATGTAGGAGCTTTTTTGAAATTGATTAATGGACGTATTGGGTTGTTTAATTTGTGTATTTTTATTAGGCTATTAATTTTAGGTGGTTCTGGATTATGGTTTATATATATGTCTATGTTTTTATGGTTGAAAATGTTTTTAGTTGTTTTTATTAGTTTTATTGTTTGTTTAAGATATTTTTCTGTTGGGTTTTTATCTAGTAGTACGCATTTATTATTGTTGATGAAGTCTTCGGTTTTTTTGATGTAGTCTGCTTTATCAATGATTACTGTTGCTTCACTTTTGTCTGTTTAGTTATTATTAAATTATTGTTCTTTACTTTATTTTTAATTTCTTTTATTGTTTTTCTTTTGTTTATCTTTGTTTTTCATTTCGCTAGTGATTATTTTTTTAATTATATGTGTTGCTTCTGTTCTTTTTTCTTCTTGTATGTTGTCTTTTATTAGGTTAATGGCAAATTCTGTTTCTACTATTAAATTTTCTAGATTATTGTTTGCATTTTGGGTTATGTTAGTTTTTGACATATTGTTTAAATATTCTGTTTCTTTTTTGTTAAATTCTGTATTGCTAAGGTTAATGTTTCGAGGGTAAATGTGGGTTTATTTTTGTTGTTTTGTTCTTGATTTTTGTTTTGTTGTTTTAATGTGTTAAGTTTTTTGTTGATTGTATACGTCTTTTTGTTTTTTTCAAATTTTATTTTATTTTCTATGTTATTGTATTTATTATTCCAAGTGATTGGATGTAATAAACTTGTTAGCTCTAAGTGTAGTTTGTATATGTCTAGTGTTATGCTATTTTTCTTACTGTATAATTGATTAATTTCGTTTTGTATCCATAGCCTTTGTGCTTGTTTTATAGTTTTTTGTGCAGTCATATTTTTGTTGTTTGTGTTTATGTTGATGTATTTAGGTGTTAATTTATGTTTTTGGCATTGTCTATTGAAGTATATGTTCATGTTTGTGTTCATTAGTTGTTTTTTTCGTGTTTGAAATTTGTTTAATAATTTGGTAATTTGGTTATATGGAATTGTGGTTATGTTGTTTGTGTACATGTTAATGAAACAAATAAATGTGACAAATAAATGTAACGAATCTTTGTACATAAATTTAGGCATGTCGTGCTCTAAGTCCAGGGCGACAAAATAATGTATCAATACAACATTGCAAATATAATATAATTTAAATTTGTGATGCTCCATGTTGGAAGCGACAATTTATGTAACAATAAATATAGTTTAATTTGGGTTTCAGGTGTATCTGCAATAAGAACTCTATGTAACTTGTAACGGTATTTCAAATTTATTTGATATTAATAAAATTGTGCACCTGGCACTTACTTCGACTTAAAACATTCGTTATTATTTTGTTACTATGCCGTAAGGTTTATGCTATATACATCCTTACTGACTAAATATTCTATTCTACTAATTATTGTATTAAAGAAAAATCTCATTTCCAGACTACTCAGTCAATTAGTGTGTTTCAAAATGTCAATGTTTAAATATCTTTTTATATATTGTAATGTAACTCAAAAATATCAATAGTTACTGAATTTATCTTTTGTTTCTCAGTACTGATTTATATCAAACACTAATTTTTACTTAAATGCTTCGTATTCTTTTCATTTCAATACTAATTTGAGCTCTTGTTTACGTTAATCTTATTTCAAAACATCTATGATTTTAATTCTAATTTACAATAAACATTGGCTCTTACTTTTTAAATAGAACAAGAATGTCTTTAATTGTCTTTGAGTTAATTGTTCGATTAAGAGATAAATAAGTTGTTTATCACCTTATTGTCGTCAATCATACTCAATCATTGGATCCATCTGTAATCGTCCTCGTCGCGAACTCCAGTATCACTTCCTCTTGTCCAGCGTCGTCTCCTCTAGAGTCCAGCGTCGTCTCCTCTAGAGTCCAGCGTCGTCTCTCTCTTGCCCAGCGTCGTCTCGCTCTTCTCCTCTTGTCCAGCATCGTATCGCTCTCTGGAACTTCTCCTCATGCTGTTTCGGACGTCAGTTGATCTTCTTATGTGGATCTTCTTATGTAATTTTGTTACTACTTAAAAATTGTTTGTTTTACAATCCAGTTACATAACTGTGTGTAACTGGAAGGATGAAACTATTTACAAAAATTTAAATATTCTGTGCGGACGGGCAGAAGCTCCCGCTGCACTGTGGGTGATTTAAGAAAGAGAACCACTGTAGCATGTGTGTCCTATTTATACCCATGTCTTGGTCAACACCTGCAGTTGTACGAAATCGACATGTCAGAAACTGTCTCTGGGTTCAGTTACCCCACTCCTTGTCAATTTCACTATTTCTTATATTTCTGCGAATTGCAGAGTCCTGTAAGTATACTCTTATACTCATCTTATAACTATTTTCACTACACATGTTCACTGTAATTTTGGACATTGCAACTTAACCCTTTCGATTTGTACACAGTTATTTCACTACTACACTCGTACGGTGTGTCACTTTCACGTGGTTTTCGTACACAGTATTTAGTAAATTTTATTATATTTTATTGTGTTTTTGGATTTTACTCCTTAATTATTGTTTATGAATAAATACGGAAAAACACTAATTATGCAATTATTCATCTTGGGGTGGTAAACTCGCCTGCATAGACCTGCGTTCACACACACTAGCAAAATACTGGTGTACACACTTTCAGTTACATTTGTGTGTGTGTGTGCACGTTGATTCAGGTCGAAACACCTGTTCATATTTTTGTCTGAGCCAAGCTTGCAATCCCTGACATGCTTATTTCTAATACATTATTAATTATTTACAGTTTATTAGGTATATTTAACTTTGTATATTCAATGCTCAGTACATCACTTGTTTGTACTGTCGCATTATCCCTCTGCTTGGTAATAAAAAAAAATTTAATAAATTTATTTATTAAAATTTTTTTTTGTATTATTATTATTACAATTGTAAAAAATGTAACAAATAATAAAGAATAATATTCGTCATTTCACCCTTAATTGGAGTGTATACAAATGTCTTACCTCCCCTCTTCACATGCTCACTGCTCGTGACCTTGTAGTAGGGTGTCTTTAACAAACAGCTGATCTGACTGGTTTCATTGACCTCGTTGTTTTTATGTGTAGAACTTCCTAAATGACGTTGCGTGGAATTTACCAATTTCTTTTTTCTGTATCTCATCATATACGATGAAAGTGTGTTGTCCTACTCGCTGTCTTAACGTATACGGTCCATTATAAAGTTTGAAGAATTTCTTCGCCGTATTATCACTCCGTTTTCCCATTGGATTAGCTCTGAGGAGTACACTTTCTCCCACGTTGAATTGTTGTAGCTTGTGAGTTAGATTAAATCTCTCTACTCTCTTGTTACCTGTTTCTATTATCCGTTACTTTGCGTATTCAATTTTCACACTTATTGGTACAGGTACATTCTGGTTATTAGGTTTGTTTATATACTTGGTCCAAAATCTGTTTGGCTTCTTATCTTCTTCTAATTCCATTGGAGTATATCCTGTTGCTTCACTATAATTTTCGTTGATGGCTTTTTCAAGAAATGGTAAATACTCTGCCCATTTATTGTGTTGATCATGGCAGTATATTCGTAAATATTTACCTAATTCTTTGTTAACTCTCTCAGCAAGGTTTCCTTGAGGATGTCTTATGGATGTGAGTACAGGTTGTATTCCATTTTCCCTTAACGTCCTCTCCCATTTTTCACTTTGGAATTGTACACCTTGATCACTGAGTACCTTCTTCATTTTTCCTTTATGACGGAATATATTTCTGCAGTAGCATCTTTAGAACAACTTTGGTTGTGGGTCGCATAATTGGGTACAGTCGGACTGCCTTGGAAAACACATCGATACATACCAATATGTGCTTCACACCTCGACTTGATCGTGGTAGTGGTCCCAGAAAATCCACTGCAATTAGCTCTGCCTTGTTCCCCTTCTGGATGCTCTGCACTTCTACGTATGTGTGTAAATTTGGTCCTTTCGCCATTTTACACTCATAACACTTCTTTACTTCCTTCTTTATTTTTCGATACATATTATTAATCGTGAAATCCTCTCGTAGACTCAGATAACATTTCAGAGCAGCAGCATGTGCTAAACTCTCATGTGCTGGTTGAATTAATTTTTGTAACATGTCGTTCGTTAGTACTATCTTCCAGTCTTGTCTTACTAACCTGAAAAGAAGTCCATTCAGTACCTTATAATGATTTGGTAGCTGTTCTTGGTCCTTCATCTCCCTTATTGTCACGTCGAAATCTTGTTGTTGTGCTAAATTTTTCAGCATTTGTTTTACTTAATAATTCTCTTTGAATTTAATTGATAACAATCGTACTTCTTTCTTTTCGCTCTCATAAACGTCTTCACATTCTTCTTTGATGTATCGGCTTAGTGTATCAGCTATAATATTGTCTTTACCTTTACAGTATTTAATGGTGAATGAGTATTCGCTAATGGCTAAAATCCATCTTAATAATCGGGCATTTGTTACTTTACATTTCAATAGAAATGATAATGCTTGGTGGTCAGTATGTATCTCAAAATGAGTACCATAAACATAATATCTGAATTGTTTAAGAGCGTATACTATAGCAAGTATTTCTTTTTCTGATGTGGAGTAGTGTTTTTCAGCTCCTTTGAAGACTCTACTGGCGTAGGCAATAACTCGGTGCTCTCCCGTAGTATCTTGTTGATACAGTACACTTCCTACTGCGCAGTCACTAGCATCGGAGTATATTACGAATTTTCCTTCTCGTTGAGGATGATGTAACATAATATTTTCGATGAATAACTCTTTCACTTGGTTAAAGGCATCTTGGTGTTTCTTCTCCCATTTCCATTTTTTTTCTTTCTTCGTCAGCTCTAGAAGCGGTTGCGTATACCTTGCATATAACGGTGAGAATCTTCTGTAGTATCCTGTTAGTCCTAAGAATGCTCTTAACTCTTTGAGATTTCCGGGTATAGGGAAATTAGTTATGCTAGAAATTTTGATAGGATCGGGTTGAATACCAGAGGATGAAATAATGTGACCTAGGAATTGGATAGAGGATTTGATAAATTCACATTTGTCTAGGTTAAGGGATATGTTCGCTTGCCTAAACTTGTGGAATGTCGTGCTTAGATGTTTTATATGTTCGTCTAACGTTTTAGATACAAGTAAGATATCATCTACAAATACCATGGTGTAGGGTTCCACCTCAGGTCCTAGGGCTCTTTCTAGACACTTTACGATGGCTGCCAAACTCATGCTTAATCCAAAGGGTACTACCCTGTGTTGGTAGCATTTATTCTTATACAGGAAAGCGGTGTACTTTCTATTCTCTTCACGAATTGGAATGTCGGGATAGCGAGTGGAGGTGTGGTACTAGGTCTTAAATCAACTCTTCAATTAATTGCTCTTCACTTAAAGTTTATTAACATTCTTCTTAACTAGTTAGCTATTACAGCTTCTATCGAGAACACGTCTAAATGAACTCGTGTTCAAATGAATAGTCAGTAAATCATAATGAACTCTAATTCAAATGATTGAGTTTTCTTTCAACAGTTAGTAAATCATAATGAACTCTAATTCAAACGATTGAGTTTTAATAAACAAATAGTATATCATAATACTTTTACATAACCAAGTAGTAAATCATAATACTTTTACATAACCAAGTAGTGACTCTGTTTTACTCTCAAAAAGATTCTAAGTTCGTTAAAACCAAAAGATTCTAAGTTCAATAAGACTTTGAATTTTTACATGTTTCTTAAGTCAAGTATTTGATAAGTCTGCGAACAGTAGTTCACTCACCAATTAGAAGACAACACATTGTAGTAGAGAAGTGTTCTGGCTGAAACGAGCGTACGGTACACGGGCCGCGACTGTATAGCGTATGACCGAATGATCGAACGATCCTCTTTGCGGTCAGGACTCGGGTATTTATTGAAATCTGGGGCAGTATGCCTCCACGTGCGCCCTTGAAGTTGTTTACAAAACCTGATGGTTGACGTAATATCCAGATAGGTGATGGACAGATGTGGCGTTAACGCTCGTCCGAAAAGGAAGTGTTGTGGCTCTGGTTTGGCAGACAACAACTGATAGGACAGATATGATATGATAATTAACCGCTAGATGCTGGCGCGTGTATCCGGGTTGATAGGCCTTGGATTTGACATGTACACTGATTGAATTGCGTCTTGGCGAACATCTGCGTCTCAAATAAAGAAAACAAAAAGAAATAATCAAAACAGAAGTTGCTCATGGGAGGTCTGGGCACTGGGCACTACATCACCCCTCCCTTTAAAAAAGAGGTAAGTACTTCCCTACTTGGCTCTTTTACTAAGGACCTCAGAGTCTTCTCTTGGTATGTTTACAATTCTCTTTAGTTCAGAGCGTTTTTCTTTATCTCCAAGCATATATATTGTTAATTGCGAAATATATTAATTCATTAACACCTTGTTAATGTTAAAGCGTGGTAATATTCACTTAAGCCTACTATCATCATATATATTAACATCATATTATTCCATAATATCCATATACCAATAATTATATAGTAATAAATCATCATAGTATTATTCATGGTAACAATAATAATCATCATAATCATAAACATAGTATATCATCATCATTGGTTCATTGCACATGTAATACATTACAATACATATAATAAAACATACTTAATCTATATCAAATAGAGCATAAGTAATCTAATACATCGATGAATTCATAAACTCATAAAATAAACATTACAATTGATGAATGGCTAACAAGCTCTTCTTAATGCGGTTAAGCGAACAATAATACGATTTCGTAATATAGTATTGAATACATGAATGAATGATATAGTATTGAATAATGAATGAATGAGATGGCCTCGCTCATAGATAGGTTATTGCGGTAAGATAACAGGTGGCCTGTCAGCTGAGTACTTGCTTCCAACCACACCGTCGGCGTATGGGTGAGCTCGTCTCATCGATATCCTTAATCTACGTTGCCCCTCTAGCACTACCTTATAATTATGTCACTTTTTTCTGTCTTTGTCACTTTTGGCTGTGGCACCTTTTGTATGTGTATATATATGCATTTTTACATTTAATTTTATATCTTAATTTTACACCTCACCGAGTGTTTTGTCTCTCTCTTCCCCATATCCACTGTCTGTGTGCTTTGCTATTTACTACATTGTTACATTGTTTACTTATACGTTTATATATTTACTTATACATTTATATTCTTTGTCTTGTGTTGTCAGGTTACATTTACTGTTAATTTAAGTTATTTAAATTTTGAATTTTGCTGATTGCTACTTTTAGTTTAGTATCTGACACAAAAACCTACTAAGAAGAAATATCAGACACAGCTAGGGAACCCGTGGTTGCCATCCACGTACTCACCAGGTGTGAGCCCTTGGGTTTATTACTCAATTAAACACTTTATACACACAATAGTGCGTTACTGAGGGTCTTTCTAGGCCACTGTCACTATCTGGTTAGTCGTGCACTGCACTGGGCACCGTGCGACGAATGTAGACACGAGGGGTCGACACCTCCTCGAGGGTCTGCTCCTCCTCTGGTTGCGCTGGCGTCGGCCGGTACTCTCCTCGAAAATCCTCCTCAGGTGGGATTAAGCAGCACCGCCGGGTCAGTCTGATGAGTTGCTTGCATATGATGGCGCGTTGCCATATCACCAGTATTATGGTGAAACATGTGATTAGTCCGATGGTTGCATGTACGAACCACTGGAGTCTGACAGTCTCATGTTGTAGTCTCTCCGCCCCGAGTCGTTCTAGTTCTGCAGCTATGAGGTCAACAGTTACTTGGTCTGTCTTGCGCTGACGCAGCGTCGTTATTACTGCCTCTAAGTCCTTGAATTGGTTGGTTTGGTTATATGTTTGGAAGACCGTTTGTTCTCGGTCAGTGAGGATTGTTGGGAAGTCGGGTATGACGACATGTTCAGGTTCCAAGGTCGTTTTGGTCCGTCCATGAGTATAAGGAAATAGCTCAAAGGAATCGGAATGAAGGTGACAATGCTTGGTATTATTTAGTATACCGGTACCTTCGATGACCTCTGTTCTCACAGTGTTGTTGGCTGGACAGTTCCAGGTGACTCTGGTAGGCTGCGGAAGACTGTATATCCACAGGTTCTCAGAAGGATCTCTGTAGAACACTGGCACCGTGAAGTCTAGTGGTACTTGTCTCGTACAGTGCGAGATGATCTTCTCCGTCTCGGCGAAGAACAGCGAGTACACACACGAAGTGTTACTCCTCCTGTAGAGTGGGTAATCTGCAGGACATACTTTAAAATACTGAGTACTTTCACATTGCAATAGATGGTGTACTGTTGGCAGACCATAAATTTGACGATCTTTTGATAAAATTAAATAATCAGAGTCAGTACTTAGTTTTACAAACTTTTGCAATCGTTTTTCATAATATGGTAACTGTTTTACATTGTATAGCTCAAAGTATCTATTTTCAGCTTTTAGTGGAATGTCTACTATTAGCTTAATCGTGTTTTTGATAGCTACTGCATGAACGTTCGCAATCTGGTAGTATACGTACATATCATTGACATTCGTTCCTGCCAAAAGGGTCGATCCAGCTGGCAATTCGGAATTTACTTCTTGTAAGATTTTAGCTAATTCATGCGGTTTTACAAAGATTGAACTAAGACGGGTTTTAGAAGTAGTATCTAAAGCAAGTTGAGTCTGGGTTATCTCTCTTTCTATAGTATTTATAGATAACTCTATTTCTCTAAATAAGGATGATAATTTATTTGAATATTGAATTTCATTTTTTAGTTGGTCTATTTCTCCCCACAACGTAGTGTTCACTATAGTCACGTTTAACAAGGCTTGTTTTGCTATTTCGGCGGTGAGTATGATAGCTTGCGTGTTCTCTTGGACATCTTGTCTTAGTTCCTTTATGTATGAGAATAGTAGTTGACTGTTGTGGATGACGTTCTCCTGGGTTTTGTCCAAGTGTTCCAGTTCCTTTGTTATCTCTTCGAGGTCGTTATTGTCCATCGTGTCGAACAACATCTTCATACCTGAGCCGATTATATTTATAGCACCTCTCTTGTTTCGTCTGGTATGTGGCATAAGAAGTTCAAAGTTACTTAATTTTTCTCTTATATTGCTGGTTATTTCTCGGAATCTGACTAATTCAGCCCACGGAACAATTCTACTTATAACGGTATCGTTCTTGTATGTTTCAAAATGGTCATTCAATTTATCCAGCTGTTGTAAAGCGGTATCGTATTTTTCGAAACTGGCAGTGATTATTAAAGTCCATTTGTCATCACTTACTATCAGATCGCTTTCCTTAATGAAGACAATTCCCTTGTTTATTTTCATTATTTCGTGTAATGCGCATTTTCCCATAAGAAGGGTTGTTATTGCCGCATGCCATGTCAAAGCTGTAAAGGAAACAATAATAATGTATCAGCGGTTGAATCATTTGCATATATACATTATGTATGAACAACATTATACAAGTTTTATATGTCTCTCTGTCGCGGACGTAAATTGTACGCTGGCGCGTCGGCGTTTCCTGGTGGATCTGGTGAAAGAGTTACATCAGGTTCATAATCTGAATCTCTAGCGTGCTCACTGACTATGGTCTCATCTTCACTGTCAGTGGCTTGTGCGTCGGTGTCTAGTGACTCCACTATGATTGGTATCTGTCGGCCAGTTACTGGAATAGTTAATTCATCTTCGCAGTTTGACTCGCTTTCAAGGCCGGTGATGCCGGTAGGCGGTACTTCCGCGTGTGGGTCGTTTGGCGTATCAGCGCTCTGTTGCGGTTTCCGTCTTGTTGATTTTGGGTGTTTATCGCTTGTCGTGGCTTTCTTCAACCGGTTTACATGTATCACAGCAGTTGTATTTTTGTCCAAATAAATTTTATAATTAAGTTCACTTATCTTTTCAGCAATTTCGTATGGTCCTGACCATGGTTTGCCAAATTTTCTCTTGGGAGTTTTCTTAACTGCTGGATTAAAGATAAACACCTTATCGCCCACTTCGTAGCTAATTGTTTTACTTTTCTTATCATATCGCTGTTTGTTCACTTGTCTTGCGTTTTGTGTTGTTTTTATGGCAATTTCTCGGGCTTCTTTTAGTTTATTTGCTAATGACTGCATGTGGTCAGCTGTATCTTCTGTATTTTCACTTACGTGTCGTACGTCTAAATCATCGTCTAAGGGTAAGTTCATTTTATCCCCGTAAAGTAATTCATGCGGACTATAGCCTGTAATTGAATGTTTTGTACTACGGTACGCCATCATTGCGTAAGGTACGTATTCGTCCCAATCACTAGCATATCTATTGACATAATGTGACATCATATCGACAATTGTTCTATGAAGTCTTTCAAGTAACCCATTTGTTTGCGGATGATAGGGGGTAGTTTGAATTTTCTTAATTTTTAACAATCTACACGTTTCCTTGAATAAGGTTGATACAAAGTTTCGACCTTGGTCAGTTAATAATTTCTTGGGTACTCTGTGTCTAGTAATAATACCTTTTACAAATACTTTAGCTACTGTTTCACTGGTTTGATCGGGTATGGCAAACGCTTCGCAATATCGTGTTAAATAGTCAATGAATGTTAGAAGATATTTGTTTCCGTTTTTCGTTGTTGGTAACGGCCCTACTATATCGAGTGACACAAGTGCAAACGGTTTTTCAGCTGGTTTAATCCCATTGGAGCGACTTTGTAGTCTGTAGTTTTCCGTTGATTGCATGCCAAACAATTAGTTATATAGTCGTGCACATCTGTCTTTATTGTAGGCCAATAATATCTTTCTTGTAGTATAGCTAGAGTTCTTTTAATTCCTTGATGTCCAGAAAAAGGTGTATCGTGGTGCTGTTCTATTACTCGGTTAACTAGTGTTTTTGGTATTACTAATTGATTACTGCTGGAGGTATGTCTGTAGATTAAACCGTCGACGTCTTTAAAGTATGGTTCGTCAATACTTTCTTTATTCGTTCCTCTGTTTACAACGTTGGTACAGAACTGGTCATTCTGTTGCTCGTACAATATTACTTCTCGCGAAAGGTAGGGAATTGTTACTTTGTTTACGTGCCTGCTTAGTGCATCACAATTACTATGCTTTTTACCAGGTTTATGCTGGACTTCGTACTCGAACTCGGACAGTCGTAATGCCCATCTAGTTAGGCGAGAAGAAGGATCTTTTAAACTAAGCATCCATCTCAAGGCGGCATGATCTGTTATGGCGATAAATTTTCTTCCGTACAAATAACATCTAAAGTATTTAGTGGCCCAAACTAAGGCTAGAAGTTCTCTTTCAGTTACAGAATAATTTCTTTCGGCTTTACTTAGCTGACGACTTGCGTATGCGACAGGATGTTCGTGACCATCTTGCACCTGAGACAAGACTGCACCTACGGCGGTAGCTGAAGCATCGGTTGCTAATCGAAATTCCAACGAGTAATCAGGATATCGGAGAATCGGTTCGGTTTGTAATGCTTGCTTTAGCGTAGTGAATGCTGTTTTCTGAGCTTCGGTCCACTTGAACTCTACTGATTGTTTAGTTAGTTCGGTTAGTGGTTTTGCAAGAGCGGCAAAATTTGGAATGAACCTACGATAGTAGCCTACTAATCCCAGAAATGCTCTAACGTCACGCACAGTTTGCGGTTCGGGGTAACCCTTTACGGCTGATATTTTCTTGGGATCCGGTTTTACTCCCTCACTTGTTACAATGTGTCCCAAATATTCTACTTTTTCTTCACCAAAATCGCATTTGCTTATTTGCATGTACAGATTGGCTTTTTCTAATCTTTCAAATACTTTCTCGAGTCGGGTCGCATGACTGACTATATCCGGGCTGAACACAATAATA
The DNA here is from genome assembly GCA_034769895.1 of Magicicada septendecula. Taxonomy (NCBI): domain Eukaryota; kingdom Metazoa; phylum Arthropoda; class Insecta; order Hemiptera; family Cicadidae; genus Magicicada; species Magicicada septendecula. The sequence goes on from CM068376.1 coordinate 66,244,620, forward strand.
TCGTCAAGGTATACTAATGCTTCTATTCCGGTAATTCCTGTTAGCACGCTGTCCATCAAGCGTTGAAAAGTGGCGGGTGCATTCTTCAAACCAAACGGCATACGGTTGAACTCAAAATGGTAACCAAGAATTGAAAAGGCTGTTTTCTCCTTATCATCGTCATGCATCTGTACTTGGTGGTATCCGCTCGCTAAGTCAATGGTTGTGAAATATTTACTTTTACCTAAACAATCTAATGTTTCCGTTATATTCGGTAGGGGATACGCATCGCCCTTCGTTACGGCGTTGAGAGCTCGATAATCTACACAAAATCTATGTTTAAGAATTCCATCGGAACCTACCTTCTTAGGTACTACTACAACAGGAAAATTATACGGAGAGTCAGATGGTGATATGATGTTTTTTCTCAACATATCGTCTATCTACTCTTGTACAGTTGACTTCAAGGCTTCAGGTAATCGGTACGGCTTTTTCTTAATCGGAGGCTGATCTCCAGTGTATATTCGATGTTTTACTCCAGTTAAACATCCTTTATTCCCTGTATCTTCCCCAAATAATTTCGCATATTTCATTAACACTGGATACAATACATCAAAATCTATTTTACTCAAATGACTCAATTTCTTACGTATGACTGGCTCCAAGCAGTCAACACTTACGCGCGCAATATTAACACTTTTTCTATGTTCTATATTTTCTCTATTTTCATCTGTATGCAGCACTAGCGGTGGCCGAGACATCGTCTCTAGGTTGCGGGTACTCTTCCGCCAACCCCAACAAAATACCTTTTTGCAGCTCTACTCTTTCTTTGCTGCAATTTACTACTTTTACTACGACACTTTTGTCGCGACTATTTACTTTACTTAAAACACGAGCCACGCATATGCCCTGTACGTCGAGCTCACGAGGTTCTACTAGGACAGTGGAAGGTAAGGTTTTACCTATCCAGTCACCTGAGCGACTGATTAAGCTTCCGCGAGTGATAAACTCACTCATTGGTGGCAGACTCTGAGAGACAGAATTAACTACTCTCCAAACAGGCTGTGATTTAGGGGTTATCAGAGCTGGCAAGTGTTAAAGGTTTCCAGGTGATCAGTCTGTAGCCCATGAGTTTTTCTGGTGAAGATTGTATTATCTCCACGAAGGCCTAACTCAATTTTACAACACCTATTTTGGCACTGCAAATATCCTTCTCCTAAATTCAGCGAAATTTTGAGTCGTTTCATAATATCTAGTCCCAGTATCCCATCATATGCGGCTAAAAATTCTCCGCTTACTACTAAGAATGTATGTCGAATTATCATACAAGCCGTTTTACCAATTTTTATATCAATGTCTTGCTCACCGATAATAGATAACTTTTCCCCCGTTATTCCCTGAGCCGTTAAACTAGTTTCGTGTATGGCACGTCTACTAAGCCCTCTCTTAATTATCGAAACGCTGGATCCGGTATCGACAATGAACCTCCATACCTGATTATGTGCTGTAATATGAACAACTAAGTCAGTCGGTGGAGTCTCACTACGGGAACAATTCTTGATTACTACTGAGTTTCCCAGTTCGACGAGTGCGTGCCTTCCCACGCCGAACTCTTTACGTTTGGGGACTTCTGTTTCTTGCGACATTCACGCGCATAGTGCCCAAACTCGTTACATGAGTAACATTTTACTTGGAACTTCCTATCTGACCTATTGGCATTTCTATTATTGGTCCCGTTACTGTAACGTTTGTTGTCATTTTTATTTATATCACGATCGCGGGTTTCCGTCTGAGTTCTATCTCCCTTGTTATCACGAGAACGACAGTTCCTAGCTATATGGCCTTGTCCCTGGCATTTGTAACACGTCACCGCGGTTAGAAATATATTGTTATTAGTATTCGGTGCTCGCTCATAGCGATGCTTATCAGCTTCGCCGGCAGCGACGGTCAAGGCGATTTGTATTGCCTCTTGCAGTGTGTTCGGTAACCTATATTTGACTTGTTGGCCTGGTACACCATGTAGGCCATTAATAAAAGCAGCTAGCATACGCCGTTCACCCTCCGCATTGAGTATGCGTTGTTCGTTCGGGTTGTCTACCTGTAAAATGGTCTTTTCGGCCAATACCCGACATCGGTCAGCGAAAGCTTCAACGCCCTCGTCACGGCGCTGTCTAACGTTCTGCAATGCGGTGTAGTTATATTGATCAAGTTTCTTTATCTTGAACCGGTCAAGGAATAAGTTTACTAGTTCTTCATACCGCAAATCTGGCTTTCGAAAGTCTGGGTTGGAATTATAATACAGTGAGGCCGGACCACGTAGCTTAATAGCGACGATGCGTATTTTGTCCTCCTCGCTCCAATTACCTAACGCGGCTGCGTCGTCAATTCGTCGGAAAAATGCCGAAACTGGACCATCCCCCCGATAATTCTCAACTAAATTCACTAACGATAAGTCTTTAACAATGGGCGCAGCTACGGGTGTAGCCGAAGAGGCGGCAGTCGTCTTGGATTTATCCGTCATTGTTATGCTGCTAGTGCCACTTCCACAAGGTTGTGTTTAAATAGCAATACAACAAGCTTTCGTAACCAACGTGAAACAATACAGTAATGAGAAAAACTATCACAAGTATAATCCCTAATACAATAGAACACAAAAATTCCCAAATACTCATTAAATTCGTTTAAATCCAATCTCAATTTTTATTATATTAACTCTTACAACGTTAGGTTCATTAGTATAATTACTAAACCCGTTTATATGTTTTTCAACAATTCTTTGCAATAAATTTCTCAACAAAGTTTCACATCCCTCTAATAATACATCAGGGTCACTTATTGGCAAGTAGTAAATTCCAGATTGGCTGGTCATTACTTTCTACGTTCGTCGTAAATATGTGTTTGTGGTTTCGCAATTGAAGGCACTGTACACGGTAAATTTTGCGTCGCGTGTTCGTAATAAACGGTAATGACACCTGCTCTAGTGCCTACCTTCATAAACAATTCTGGGCTTAAACTAGGACGTACATTGACATTTGACACACTACTACTGCTAGCACCGAAAGGTCTAAACACTTCCATACACTGGTCGTTCGTGTCACTAACTTTCGTTTTCTTACTACCCATATAAAAATACACAAATTGCGAAAATTCAGGTCAATAACTAGTACCACTTACAACTCCACTTGTAACAAATAGGGGTTTGCTACTACGATGATGTCGTGTGACTGTGAAATAAAAATTACGTCTTTAGATTTTTCTTTGTCTACTAATTCTTTATTAATTGACAGCAACCAGTCATTTAAACTGAGATAAAATTTATTTGATCTGAGTGGCTGTAGAGGATGCCCATGCCGATAAATGTAACTAGCTTCTTTAAAACGAATACTATTAAATTGAACTAATCCCAAAATGGCTACAAATCGTCCTCTAATTCTTTTATCACTTAAAAATTTCTGCAATCCGACATCATTTTCAAACAAAGACTCCCATGCAAGTTTTACTACCATGACAAAGTGGGTACGTCTAACCCCGTAAAAGAGTTAAATAAGTACAATACAAACTTAAAGTATTAAGTACTATCCCACTTCTGACACCAAATTATGTCGGGATAGCGAGTGGAGGTGTGGTACTAGGTCTTAAATCAACTCTTCAATTAATTGCTCTTCACTTAAAGTTTATTAACATTCTTCTTAACTAGTTAGCTATTACAGCTTCTATCGAGAACATTTTTAAATGAACTCGTGTTCAAATGAATAGTCAGTAAATCATAATGAACTCTAATTCAAATGATTGAGTTTTCTTTCAACAGTTAGTAAATCATAATGAACTCTAATTCAAACGATTGAGTTTTAATAAACAAATAGTATATCATAATACTTTTACATAACCAAGTAGTAAATCATAATACTTTTACATAACCAAGTAGTGACTCTGTTTTACTCTCAAAAAGATTCTAAGTTCGTTAAAACCAAAAGATTCTAAGTTCAATAAGACTTTGAATTTTTACATGTTTCTTAAGTCAAGTATTTGATAAGTCTGCGAACAGTAGTTCACTCACCAATTAGAAGACAACACATTGTAGTAGAGAAGTGTTCTGGCTGAAACGAGCGTACGGTACACGGGCCGCGACTGTATAGCGTATGACCGAATGATCGAATGATCCTCTTTGCGGTCAGGACTCGGGTATTTATTGAAATCTGGGGCAGTATGTCTCCACGTGCGCCCTTGAAGTTGTTTACAAAACCTGATGGTTGACGTAATATCCAGATAGGTGATGGACAGATGTGGCGTTAACGCTCGTCCGAAAAGGAAGTGTTGTGGCTCTGGTTTGGCAGACAACAACTGATAGGACAGATATGATATGATAATTAACCGCTAGATGCTGGCGCGTGTATCCGGGTTGATAGGCCTTGGATTTGACATGTACACTGATTGAATTGCGTCTTGGCGAACATCTGCGTCTCAAATAAAGAAAAGAAAAAGAAATAATCAAAACAGAAGTTGCTCATGGGAGGTCTGGGCACTGGGCACTACAGGAATCTGCCAGAAACTTGAGCGTAAATCAAGCTTCGTCAGATACCTTGCTCCTTCACACTTAGTAAATAATTCATCCGCAGTTGGTGCACAGTCATGCTCCTTTAATACACTGCTGTTCAGCTCCCTCATGTCAAGGCATAGACGTATTTCACCATTTTCCTTCTTCACTACCACTAGAGGATTCAGAAAGTTGCTGATCGATCGCTCTATGACTCCACTTTCGATCATACGCCGAATTTCCAGTTCAACCTCTTCCTCATATCGCATTGGGATAGGGTATGTCTTCCTAATGACTTTCGTAGGGTCTGACACAACTATAGAGTGCTCGTATACTGTCGTCTGCGTCGGTACTTCACTAAATACATCACTGTATTCTTCTATTAATTCGTGCAGTTTTTCTTCTTCCTGTGTCGTCGTTCCTTCATCTACCGCATTCACATGTCGAGTTGGACCATATTGTATTTGTGGCTTGTACAAAGTAATAGGTGTTTCACTTACCTTGCACTCTTCTTCCTCGCTGTTCATATTTAATTCATATTGAACATTTTTATAATTACATACAATTGTATTATCATTAACATTAATCTTAGCATTTATTGCATTTAGTATATCGATACCTAAAATTCCATCATAAATCAATTTATGCATAATTATCATGGGGTGTTCTAATTCTAGATTTTTATATGCTTGTTGTTTAACTCTTTCTTTTTTATTGGTAGCTGTTGTAATATTTAAATTATTTACGGGCAAAATTGCAGTATTTTTAAAATATTTCTTATTGCGTTGAACCCATGCAGCGTTAAGAACTGACAGTTGGCTGCCGGTGTCAACAAACATCCGTATTTTACACCTGTTTATGCTTACAGTCACAATAGGGCATTGTGTTTGCTGTGCGTCTCGCTTTATATCCTGTTCAGTGCTTAATAAGTCCTCCCTAATATCGCAGGGGTATATGTTGTTTATTTTATAATTTTGCTTCAGTTTATTCAGTCATTGTGACGCTTTTGATGTAGACGGCCGGCTGTGGAATGTTACTGTCTCCATCTCATTCATTTCTTGGCTATCTCTCTTCAATTTTTTCTCGTCGTACCTTCGTACTGCGGCAACGCGTTTGTCAGCTGGTTTTGAAAACTGTTTACGATTGGACGAACATACAACGTCCCCTTGTCGTTTAACTGTAGTTATTCGTTCAGTCTCTGTAGCTGTGCGTGTTGTAGTGTTGTACATTGGTGGCGAATAATTTAGGCCTATTTTGTAATTATCACGGTGCGGTGTAGTGTTTTGTATTGCTTTCTTGTCATCTCTGTGACAATTATGGTGGTGATTAGCGTGTTTTTGTTCCCAGTATTGTGTGTTCTTACCTTTATTGATATTCTCTGACTGTGTTACAAGGATTAAAAATTCTTCTATGCTTTTAATTCCCTGCGTATAAACTGCTAACTGGATATCTCGCTGAAAATGGTAAGATAATTTTGAAACAATTTCGTATTCTGAGAATTTAGGTTTAAGATGCTTTACACGTTCTATTTGCGTAATTGTGTATTGTTCAATACTCTGCTGTCCTTGTGCATTGAACTTTCCATATTCGAGTTGATCCCGTACTTGTCGTTGGGTATGTAGATTCCAGTATCGGTTCTCGAATGCCTCACGAAACTGCTGATATGTACTGACGTTATCTCTAATAATAGAGTACCATTGGCTGGCTGAATGTCTAAGATATCGCGTGACGAAGTCTATCTTCTCGTCGTCATTTATTGCACTCCCAATTTTTTCTATTTCCTTCTCTACTCTAGCTAGGAATTCCATACTGTTCTCTCCTTTACCACCTGAGAATTTAAGTCTGCTCCTTTCTTCCATTGGTGTAGGAAATATGGTCATTTGGTTCTGTTGTCTTCTTAACTCACTTCGTAGCTGGTTCATTTCCTCTTGAATTTCTTCTTTCATATGTGATACACCTCCCGAACGGTCTTTCTTAGTTTCTTCAATTTGATTCTCAATAACTACAGTACGTGTTTCTATTTCTCTAAGTTTACTGGTATTTGCTTGCGATACATTATTAATAGTTTGAATTTTATCATCCTGCTCTCGTGTTATAGTAGTTAAAGTATCATTTATTTGTTTGTGCGTTTCTTTTAAATATTTTCTCCACTCGAGACGTAATTCTTTTTGTTTATTTTCAATCCGTACAATTTGTTCATGTAAGGCTTGTTTAAAATTATTCTCTAAAGTATCAATACGTATGTTGGTGTCACCAATTTTTTCGGTTAACTGTGCATTACTGTCGATTATACTTTGTTTGATTTCTATGTTCTCTTGTTTCAACTGGAGATTATCAATTTTTAACTCTTCTAGACTCTCTGCGATTTTTATGGTGTCTTGTCTAAAATTTTCAGTTTGTTCTTCTAATTGTTTCTTATTAGATTCTTTTAATTCATCTATTTTAGCATTTATATTTTCCGTTTGTTTTGTGCTTATTTCATCGTCCGGAATGCCTCTACGTCTAAATTTCCTGGAGTCGTTATGTTGAAGTATTATTAAAATATTTATTTAGTAGTAATTCTTTAACAATTATTATTGATAACCGTTCCCTACTTATTTATTTATTTCTTTATTTTCATTAATATTTATTAATACTCATTACAGTTACACCTGTTACATAGACAAACAATATTATTTGTGGGCGCCAGCTGTGTTATTACACAACAATTAACATTACATTCAGTTTCTGTTTAATATAAATAATTATTATATAAAAATACATTTTTCATTTAACACACTCTTATATTTTAGAGCAACCATTTAGCTACATAAAAAAATTTTAATAGTTAAATGGTGGGGATCGGGCCATACGTTCATGGGCGACAAATTAATGTAACAAATCTTTGTTACATTTTACTAATACAAATACACATCTATTTGTGTTTGAATAGCCCCACGATCTTGGAGCGACAAATAAATGTAACGAATCTTTGTACATAAATTTAGGCATGTCGTGCCCCAAGTCCAGGGCGACAAAATTATGTATCAATACAACAGTGCAAATATAATATAATTTAAATTTGTGATGCTCCACGTTGGAAGCGACAATTTATGTAACAATAAATATAATTTAATTTGGGTTCCAGGTGTATCTGCAATAAGAACTCTATGTAATTTGTAACGGTATTTCAAATTTATTTGATATTAATAAAACTGTGCACCTGGCACTTACTTCGACTTAAAACATTCGTTATTATTTTGTTACTATGCCGTAAGGCTTATGCTATATACATCCTTACTGACTAAATATTCTATTCTACTAATTATTGTATTAAAGAAAAATCTCTTTTCCAGACTACTCAGTCAATTAGTGTGTTTCAAAATATCAATGTTTAAATATCTTTTTATATATTGTAATGTAACTCAAAAATATCAATAGTTACTTAATTTATCTTTTGTTTCTCAGTACTGATTTATATCAAGCACTAATTTTTACTTAAATGCTTCGTATTCTTTTCATTTCAATACTAATTTGAGCTCTTGTTTACGTTAATCTTATTTCAATAACATCTATGATTTTAATTCTAATTTACAATAAACATTGGCTCTTACTTTTAAATAGAACAAGAATGTCTTTAATTGTTTTTGAGTTAATTGTTCGATTAAGAGATAAATAAGTTGTTTATCACCTTATTGTCGTCAATTATACTCAATCATTGGATCCATCTGTAATCGTCCTCGTCTCGAACTCCAGTATCACTTCCTCTTGTCCAGCGTCGTCTCCTCTAGAGTCCAGCGTCGTCTCTCTCTTGTCCAGCGTCGTCTCGCTCTTCCCCTCTTGTCCAGCGTCGTATCGCACTCTGGAACTTCTCCTCATGCTGTTTCGGACGTCAGTTGATCTTCTTATGTGGATCTTCTTATGTAATTTTGTTACTACTTAAAAATTGTTTGTTTTACAATCCAGTTACATAACTGTGTGTAACTGGAAGGATGAAACTATTTACAAAAATTTAAATATTCTGTGCGGACGGGCAGAAGCTCCGCTGCACTGTGGGTGATTTAAGAAAGAGAACAACTGTAGCGTTTGTGTCCTATTTATACCCATGTCTTGGTCAAAACCTGCAGTTGTACGAAATCGACATGTCAGAAACTGTCTCTGGGTTCAGTTCCCCCACTCCTTGTCAATTTCGCTATTTCTTATATTTCTGCGAATTGCAGAGTCCTGTAAGTATACTCTTATACTCATCTTATAACTATTTTCACTATACATGTTCACTGTAATTTTGGACATTGCAACTTAACCCTTTCGATTTGTACACAGTTATTTCACTGCTACACTCGTACGGTGTGTCACTTTCACGTGGTTTTTGTACCCATTATTTAGTAAATTTTATTACATTTTATTGTGTTTTTGGATTTTACTCCTTAATTATAGTTTATGAATAATTACGGAAAACAGTAATTATGCAATTATTCATCTTGGGGTGGTAAACTCGCCTGCATAGACCTGGGTTCACACACACTAGCAAAATACTGGTGTACACACTTTCAGTTACATTTGTGTGTGTGTGCACGTTGATTCAGGTCGAAACACCTGTTCATATTTTTGTCTGAGCCAAGCTTGCAATCCCTGACATGCTTATTTCTAATACATTATTAATTATTTACAGTTTATTAGGTATATTTAACTTTGTATATTCAATGCTCAGTACATCACTTACTTGTACTGTCGCATTATCCCTCAGCTTGGTAATAAAAAAAATTTAATAAATTTATTTATTAAATATTTATTATTATTATTATTATTACAATTGTAAAAAAAATATAACAAATAATAAAGAATAATATTCGTCATTTCACCCTTAATTGGAGTGTATACAAATGTCTTACCTCCCCTCTTCACACGCTCACTGCTCGTGACCTTGTAGTAGGGTGGCTTTAACAAACAGCTGATCTGACTGGTTTCATTGACCTCGTTGTTTTTATGTGTAGAACTTCCTAAATGACGTTGCGTGGAAGTTACCAATTTCTTTTTACTGTATCTCATCATATACGATGAAAGTGTGTTGTCCTACTCGCTGTCTTAACGTATACGGTCCATTATAAAGTCTGAAGAATTTCTTCGTCGTATTATCACTCCGTTTTCCCACTGGATTAGCTTTGAGGAGTACACTTTCTCCCACGTTGAATTGTTGTAGCTTGTGAGTTAGATTAAATCTCTCTACTCTCTTGTTACCTCTTTCTATTATCCGTTGCTTTGCGTATTCAATTTTCACACTTATTGGTACAGGTACATTCTGGTTATTAGGTTTGTTTATATACTTGGTCCAAAATCTGTTTGGCTTCTTATCTTCTTCTAATTCCATTGGAGTATATCCTGTTGCTTTACTATAATTTTCGTTGATGGCTTTTTCAAGAAATGGTAAATATTCTGCCCATTTATTGTGTTGATCATGGCAGTATATTCGTAAATATTTACCTAATTCTTTGTTAACTCTCTCAGCAAGGTTTCCTTGAGGATGTCTTATGGATGTGAGTACAGGTTGTATTCCATTTTCCCTTAACGTCCTCTCCCATTTTTCACTTTGGAATTGTACACCTTGATCACTGAGTACCTTCTTCATTTTTCCTTTATGACGGAATATATTTCTGCAGTAGCATCTTTAGAACAACTTTGGTTGTGGGTCGCATAATTGGGTACAGTCGGACTGCCTTGGAAAACACATCGATACATACCAATATGTGCTTCACACTTCGACTTGATCGTGGTAGTGGTCCCAGAAAATCCACTGCAATTAGCTCTGCCTTGTTCCCCTTCTGGAAGCTCTGCATTTCTACGTATGTGTGTAAATTCGGTCCTTTCGCCGTTTGACACTCATAACACTTCTTTACTTCTTTCTTTATTTTTCGATACATATTATTAATCGTGAAATCCTCTCGTAGACTCAGATAACATTTCAGAGCGGCAGCATGTGCTAAACTCTTATGTGCTGGTTGAATTAATTTTTGTAACATGTCGTTCGTTAGTACTATCTTCCAGTCTTGTCTTACTAACCTGAAAAGAAGTCCATTCAGTACCTTATAATGATTTGGTAGCTGTTCTTGGTCCTTCATCTCTCTTATTGTCACGTCCAAATCTTGTTGTTGTGCTAAATTTTTCAGCATTTGTTTTACTTAATAATTCTCTTTGAATTTAATTGATAACAATCGTACTTCTTTCTTTTCGCTCTCATAAACTTCTTCTTCACATTCTTCTTTGATGTATCGGCTTAGTGTATCAGCTATAATATTGTCTTTACCTTTACAGTATTTAATGGTGAATGAGTATTCGCTAATGGCTAAAATCCATCTTAATAATCGGGCATTTGTTACTTTACATTTCAATAGAAATGATAATGCTTGGTGGTCAGTATGTATCTCAAAATGAGTACCATAAACATAATATCTGAATTGCTTAGGAGCGTATACTATAGCAAGTATTTCTTTTTCTGATGTGGAGTAGTGTTTTTCAGCTCCTTTGAAGACTCTACTGGCGTAGGCAATAACTCGGTGCTCTCCCGTAGTATCTTGTTGATACAGTACACTTCCTACTGCGTAGTCACTAGCATCGGAGTATATTACGAATTTTCCTTCTCGTTGAGGATGATGTAACATAATATTTTCGATGAATAACTCTTTCACTTGGTTAAAGGCATCTTGGTGTTTCTTCTCCCATTTCCATTTTTTTTCTTTCTTCGTCAGCTCTAGAAGCGGTTGAGTATACCTTGCATATAACGGTGAGAATCTTCTGTAGTATCCTGTTAGTCCTAAGAATGCTCTTAACTCTTTGAGATTTCCGGGTATAGGGAAATTAGTTATGCTGGAAATTTTGATAGGATCGGTTTGAATACCAGAGGATGAAATAATGTGACCTAGGAATTGGATAGAGGATTTGATAAATTCACATTTGTCTATGTTAAGGAATATGTTCGTTTGCCTAAACTTGTGGAATATCGTGCTTAGATGTTTTATATGTTCGTCTAACGTTTTAGATACAACTAAGATATCGTCTACAAATACCATGGTGTAGGGTTCCACCTCAGGTCCTAGGGCTCTTTCTAGACACTTTACGATGGCTGCCAAACTCATGCTTAATCCAAAGGGTACTACCCTGTGTTGGTAGCATTTGTTCTTATACAGGAAAGCGGTGTACTTTCTATTCTCTTCACGAATTGGAATCTGCCAGAAACTTGAGCGTAAATCTAGCTTCGTCAGATACCTTGCTCCTTCACACTTAGTAAATAATTCATCCGCAGTTGGTGCACAGTCATACTCCTTTAATACACTGCTGTTCAGCTCCCTCATGCCAAGGCATAGACGTATTTCACCATTTTCCTTCTTCACTACCACTAGAGGATTCAGAAAGTTGCTGATCGATCGCTCTATGACTTCACTTTCGATCATACGCCGAATTTCCAGTTCAACCTCTTCCTCATATCGCATTGGGATAGGGTATGTCTTCCTAATGACTTTCGTAGGGTCTGACACAACTATAGAGTGCTCGTATACTGTCGTCTGCGTCGGTACTTCACTAAATACATCACTGTATTCTTCTATTAATTCGTGCAGTTTTTCTTCTTCCTGTGTCGTCGTTCCTTCATCTACCGCATTCACATGTCGAGTTGGACCATATTGTATTTGTGGCTTGTACAAAGTAATAGGTGTTTCACTTACCTTGCACTCTTCTTCCTCGCTGTTCATATTTAATTCATATTGAACATTTTTATAATTACATACAATTGTATTATCATTAACATTAATCTTAGCATTTATTGCATTTAGTATATCGATACCTAAAATTCCATCATAAATCAATTTATGCATAATTATCATGGGGTGTTCTAATTCTAGATTTTTATATGCTTGTTGTTTAACTCTTTCTTTTTTATTGGTAGCTGTTGTAATATTTAAATTATTTACGGGCAAAATTGCAGTATTTTTAAAATATTTCTTATTGCGTTGAACCCATGCAGCGTTAAGAACTGACAGTTGGCTGCCGGTGTCAACAAACATCCGTATTTTACACCTGTTTATGCTTACAGTCACAATAGGGCATTGTGTTTGCTGTGCGTCTCGCTTTATATCCTGTTCAGTGCTTAATAAGTCCTCCCTAATATCGCAGGGGTATATGTTGTTTATTTTATAATTTTGCTTCAGTTTATTCAGTCATTGTGACGCTTTTGATGTAGACGGCCGGCTGTGGAATGTTACTGTCTCCATCTCATTCATTTCTTGGCTATCTCTCTTCAATTTTTTCTCGTCGTACCTTCGTACTGCGGCAACGCGTTTGTCAGCTGGTTTTGAAAACTGTTTACGATTGGACGAACATACAACGTCCCCTTGTCGTTTAACTGTAGTTATTCGTTCAGTCTCTGTAGCTGTGCGTGTTGTAGTGTTGTACATTGGTGGCGAATAATTTAGGCCTATTTTGTAATTATCACGGTGCGGTGTAGTGTTTTGTATTGCTTTCTTGTCATCTCTGTGACAATTATGGTGGTGATTAGCGTGTTTTTGTTCCCAGTATTGTGTGTTCTTACCTTTATTGATATTCTCTGACTGTGTTACAAGGATTAAAAATTCTTCTATGGTTTTAATTCCCTGCGTATAAACTGCTAACTGGATATCTCGCTGAAAATGGTAAGATAATTTTGAAACAATTTCGTATTCTGAGAATTTAGGTTTAAGATGCTTTACACGTTCTATTTGCGTAATTGTGTATTGTTCAATACTCTGCTGTCCTTGTGCATTGAACTTTCCATATTCGAGTTGATCCCGTACTTGTCGTTGGGTATGTAGATTCCAGTATCGGTTCTCGAATGCCTCACGAAACTGCTGATATGTACTGACGTTATCTCTAATAATAGAGTACCATTGGCTGGCTGAATCTCTAAGATATCGCGTGACGAAGTCTATCTTCTCGTCGTCATTTATTGCACTCCCAATTTTTTCTATTTCCTTCTCTACTCTAGCTAGGAATTCCATACTGTTCTCTCCTTTACCACCTGAGAATTTAAGTCTGCTCCTTTCTTCCATTGGTGTAGGAAATATGGTCATTTGGTTCTGTTGTCTTCTTAACTCACTTCGTAGCTGGTTCATTTCCTCTTGAATTTCTTCTTTCATATGTGATACACCTCCCGAACGGTCTTTCTTAGTTTCTTCAATTTGATTCTCAATAACTACAGTACGTGTTTCTATTTCTCTAAGTTTACTGGTATTTGCTTGCGATACATTATTAATAGTTTGAATTTTATCATCCTGCTCTCGTGTTATAGTAGTTAAAGTATCATTTATTTGTTTGTGCGTTTCTTTTAAATATTTTCTCCACTCGAGACGTAATTCTTTTTGTTTATTTTCAATCCGTACAATTTGTTCATGTAAGGCTTGTTTAAAATTATTCTCTAAAGTATCAATACGTATGTTGGTGTCACCAATTTTTTCGGTTAACTGTGCATTACTGTCGATTATACTTTGTTTGATTTCTATGTTCTCTTGTTTCAACTGGAGATTATCAATTTTTAACTCTTCTAGACTCTCTGCGATTTTTATGGTGTCTTGTCTAAAATTTTCAGTTTGTTCTTCTAATTGTTTCTTATTAGATTCTTTTAATTCATCTATTTTAGCATTTATATTTTCCGTTTGTTTTGTGCTTATTTCATCGTCCGGAATGCCTCTACGTCTAAATTTCCTGGAGTCGTTATGTTGAAGTATTATTAAAATATTTATTTAGTAGTAATTCTTTAACAATTATTATTGATAACCGTTCCCTACTTATTTATTTATTTCTTTATTTTCATTAATATTTATTAATACTCATTACAGTTACACCTGTTACATAGACAAACAATATTATTTGTGGGCGCCAGCTGTGTTATTACACAACAATTAACATTACATTCAGTTTCTGTTTAATATAAATAATTATTATATAAAAATACATTTTTCATTTAACACACTCTTATATTTTAGAGCAACCATTTAGCTACATAAAAAAATTTTAATAGTTAAATGGTGGGGATCGGGCCATACGTTCATGGGCGACAAATTAATGTAACAAATCTTTGTTACATTTTACTAATACAAATACACATCTATTTGTGTTTGAATAGCCCCACGATCTTGGAGCGACAAATAAATGTAACGAATCTTTGTACATAAATTTAGGCATGTCGTGCCCCAAGTCCAGGGCGACAAAATTATGTATCAATACAACAGTGCAAATATAATATAATTTAAATTTGTGATGCTCCACGTTGGAAGCGACAATTTATGTAACAATAAATATAATTTAATTTGGGTTCCAGGTGTATCTGCAATAAGAACTCTATGTAATTTGTAACGGTATTTCAAATTTATTTGATATTAATAAAACTGTGCACCTGGCACTTACTTCGACTTAAAACATTCGTTATTATTTTGTTACTATGCCGTAAGGCTTATGCTATATACATCCTTACTGACTAAATATTCTATTCTACTAATTATTGTATTAAAGAAAAATCTCTTTTCCAGACTACTCAGTCAATTAGTGTGTTTCAAAATATCAATGTTTAAATATCTTTTTATATATTGTAATGTAACTCAAAAATATCAATAGTTACTTAATTTATCTTTTGTTTCTCAGTACTGATTTATATCAAACACTAATTTTTACTTAAATGCTTCGTATTCTTTTCATTTCAATACTAATTTGAGCTCTTGTTTACGTTAATCTTATTTCAGTAACATCTATGATTTTAATTCTAATTTACAATAAACATTGGCTCTTACTTTTAAATAGAACAAGAATGTCTTTAATTGTTTTTGAGTTAATTGTTCGATTAAGAGATAAATAAGTTTTTTATCACCTTATTGTCGTCAATTATACTCAATCATTGGATCCATCTGTAATCGTCCTCGTCTCGAACCCCAGTATCACTTCCTCTTGTCCAGCGTCGTCTCCTCTAGAGTCCAGCGTCGTCTCTCTCTTGTCCAGCGTCGTATCGCTCTCTGGAACTTCTCCTCATGCTGTTTCGGACGTCAGTTGATCTTCTTATGTGGATCTTCTTATGTAATTTTGTTACTACTTAAAAATTGTTTGTTTTACAATCCAGTTACATAACTGTGTGTAACTGGAAGGATGAAACTATTTACAAAAATTTAAATATCCTGTGCGGACGGGCAGAAGCTCCGCTGCACTGTGGGTGATTTAAGAAAGAGAACAACTGTAGCGTTTGTGTCCTATTTATACCCATGTCTTGGTCAAAACCTGCAGTTGTACGAAATCGACATGTCAGAAACTGTCTCTGGGTTCAGTTCCCCCACTCCTTGTCAATTTCGCTATTTCTTATATTTCTGCGAATTACAGAGTCCTGTAAGTATACTCTTATACTCATCTTATAACTATTTTCACTACACATGTTCACTGTAATTTTGGACATTGCAACTTAACCCTTTCGATTTGTACACAGTTATTTCACTACTACACTCGTACGGTGTGTCACTTTCACGTGGTTTTTGTACACAGTATTTAGTAAATTTTATTACATTTTATTGTGTTTTTGGATTTTACTCCTTAATTATAGTTTATGAATAATTACGGAAAACAGTAATTATGCAATTATTCATCTTGGGGTGGTAAACTCGCCTGCATAGACCTGCGTTCACACACACTAGCAAAATACTGGTGTACACACTTTCAGTTACATTTGTGTGTGTGTGCACGTTGATTCAGGTCGAAACACCTGTTCATATTTTTGTCTGAGCCAAGCTTGCAATCCCTGACATGCTTATTTCTAATACATTATTAATTATTTACAGTTTATTAGGTATATTTAACTTTGTATATTCAATGCTCAGTACATCACTTACTTGTACTGTCGCATTATCCCTCAGCTTGGTAATAAAAAAAAATTTAATAAATTTATTTATTAAATATTTATTATTATTATTATTATTATTATTACAATTGTAAAAAAGTATAACAAATAATAAAGAATAATATTCGTCATTTCACCCTTAATTGGAGTGTATACAAATGTCTTACCTCCCCTCTTCACACGCTCACTGCTCGTGACCTTGTAGTAGGGTGGCTTTAACAAACAGCTGATCTGACTGGTTTCATTGACCTCGTTGTTTTTATGTGTAGAACTTCCTAAATGACGTTGCGTGGAATTTACCAATTTCTTTTTACTGTATCTCATCATATACGATGAAAGTGTGTTGTCCTACTCGCTGTCTTAACGTATACGGTCCATTATAAAGTCTGAAGAATTTCTTCGCCGTATTATTACTCCGTTTTCCCACTGGATTAGCTTTGAGGAGTACACTTTCTCCCACGTTGAATTGTTGTAGCTTGTGAGTTAGATTAAATCTCTCTACTCTCTTGTTACCTCTTTCTATTATCCGTTGCTTTGCGTATTCAATTTTCACACTTATTGGTACAGGTACATTCTGGTTATTAGGTTTGTTTATATACTTGGTCCAAAATCTGTTTGGCTTCTTATCTTCTTCCAATTCCATTGGAGTATATCCTGTTGCTTCACTATAACTTTCGTTGATGGTTTTTTCAAGAAATGGTAAATATTCTGCCCATTTATTGTGTTGATCATGGCAGTATATTCGTAAATATTTTCCTAATTCTTTATTAACCCTCTCAGCAAGGTTTCCTTGAGGATGTCTTATGGATGTGAGTACAGGTTGTATTCCATTTTCCCTTAACGTCCTCTCCCATTTTTCACTTTGGAATTGTACACCTTGATCACTGAGTACCTTCTTCATTTTTCCTTTATGACGGAATATATTTCTGCAGTAGCATCTTTAGAACAACTTTGGTTGTGGGTCGCATAATTGCGTACAGTCGGACTGCCTTGGAAAACACATCGATACATACCAATATGTGCTTCACACTTCGACTTGATCGTGGTAGTGGTCCCAGAAAATCCACTGCAATTAGCTCTGCCTTGTTCCCCTTCTGGAAGCTCTGCATTTCTACGTATGTGTGTAAATTCGGTCCTTTCGCCGTTTGACACTCATAACACTTCTTTACTTCCTTCTTTATTTTTCGATACATATTATTAATCGTGAAATCCTCTCGTAGACTCAGATAACATTTCAGAGCGGCAGCATGTGCTAAACTCTCATGTGCTGGTTGAATTAATTTTTGTAACATGTCGTTCGTTAGTACTATCTTCCAGTCTTGTCTTACTAACCTGAAAAGAAGTCCATTCAGTACCTTATAATGATTTGGTAGCTGTTCTTGGTCCTTCATCTCCCTTATTGTCACGTCCAAATCTTGTTGTTGTGCTAAATTTTTCAGCATTTGTTTTACTTAATAATTCTCTTTGAATTTAATTGATAACAATCGTACTTCTTTCTTTTCGCTCTCATAAACTTCTTCTTCACATTCTTCTTTGATGTATCGGCTTAGTGTATCAGCTATAATATTGTCTTTACCTTTACAGTATTTAATGGTGAATGAGTATTCGCTAATGGCTAAAATCCATCTTAATAATCGGGCATTTGTTACTTTACATTTCAATAGAAATGATAATGCTTGGTGGTCAGTATGTATCTCAAAATGAGTACCATAAACATAATATCTGAATTGCTTAGGAGCGTATACTATAGCAAGTATTTCTTTTTCTGATGTGGAGTAGTGTTTTTAGCTCCTTTGAAGACTCTACTGGCGTAGGCAATAACTCGGTGCTCTCCCGTAGTATCTTGTTGATACAGTACACTTCCTACTGCGTAGTCACTAGCATCGGAGTATATTACGAATTTTCCTTCTCGTTGAGGATGATGTAACATAATATTTTCGATGAATAACTCTTTCACTTGGTTAAAGGCATCTTGGTGTTTCTTCTCCCATTTCCATTTTTTTTCTTTCTTCGTCAGCTCTAGAAGCGGTTGAGTATACCTTGCATATAACGGTGAGAATCTTCTGTAGTATCCTGTTAGTCCTAAGAATGCTCTTAACTCTTTGAGATTTCCGGGTATAGGGAAATTAGTTATGCTGGAAATTTTGATAGGATCGGGTTGAATACCAGAGGATGAAATAATGTGACCTAGGAATTGGATAGAGGATTTGATAAATTCACATTTGTCTATGTTAAGGAATATGTTCGTTTGCCTAAACTTGTGGAATATCGTGCTTAGATGTTTTATATGTTCGTCTAACGTTTTAGATACAACTAAGATATCGTCTACAAATACCATGGTGTAGGGTTCCACCTCAGGTCCTAGGGCTCTTTCTAGACACTTTACGATGGCTGCCAAACTCATGCTTAATCCAAAGGGTACTACCCTGTGTTGGTAGCATTTGTTCTTATACAGGAAAGCGGTGTACTTTCTATTCTCTTCACGAATTGGAATCTGCCAGAAACTTGAGCGTAAATCTAGCTTCGTCAGATACCTTGCTCCTTCACACTTAGTAAATAATTCATCCGCAGTTGGTGCACAGTCATACTCCTTTAATACACTGCTGTTCAGCTCCCTCATGCCAAGGCATAGACGTATTTCACCATTTTCCTTCTTCACTACCACTAGAGGATTCAGAAAGTTGCTGATCGATCGCTCTATGACTTCACTTTCGATCATACGCCGAATTTCCAGTTCAACCTCTTCCTCATATCGCATTGGGATAGGGTATGTCTTCCTAATGACTTTCGTAGGGTCTGACACAACTATAGAGTGCTCGTATACTGTCGTCTGCGTCGGTACTTCACTAAATACATCACTGTATTCTTCTATTAATTCGTGCAGTTTTTCTTCTTCCTGTGTCGTCGTTCCTTCATCTACCGCATTCACATGTCGAGTTGGACCATATTGTATTTGTGGCTTGTACAAAGTAATAGGTGTTTCACTTACCTTGCACTCTTCTTCCTCGCTGTTCATATTTAATTCATATTGAACATTTTTATAATTACATACAATTGTATTATCACTAACATTAATCTTAGCATTTATTGCATTTAGTATATCGATACCTAAAATTCCATCATAAATCAATTTATGCATAATTATCATGGGGTGTTCTAATTCTAGATTTTTATATGCTTGTTGTTTAACTCTTTCTTTTTTATTGGTAGCTGTTGTAATATTTAAATTATTTACGGGCAAAATTGCAGTATTTTTAAAATATTTCTTATTGCGTTGAACCCATGCAGCGTTAAGAACTGACAGTTGGCTGCCGGTGTCAACAAACATCCGTATTTTACACCTGTTTATGCTTACAGTCACAATAGGGCATTGTGTTTGCTGTGCGTCTCGCTTTATATCCTGTTCAGTGCTTAATAAGTCCTCCCTAATATCGCAGGGGTATATGTTGTTTATTTTATAATTTTTCTTCAGTTTATTCAGTCATTGTGACGCTTTTGATGTAGACGGCCGGCTGTGGAATGTTACTGTCTCCATCTCATTCATTTCTTGGCTATCTCTCTTCAATTTTTTCTCGTCGTACCTTCGTACTGCGGCAACGCGTTTGTCAGCTGGTTTTGAAAACTGTTTACGATTGGACGAACATACAACGTCCCCTTGTCGTTTAACTGTAGTTATTCGTTCAGTCTCTGTAGCTGTGCGTGTTGTAGTGTTGTACATTGGTGGCGAATAATTTAGGCCTATTTTGTAATTATCACGGTGCGGTGTAGTGTTTTGTATTGCTTTCTTGTCATCTCTGTGAAAATTATGGTGGTGATTAGCGTGTTTTTGTTCCCAGTATTGTGTGTTCTTACCTTTATTGATATTCTCTGACTGTGTTACAAGGATTAAAAATTCTTCTATGGTTTTAATTCCCTGCGTATAAACTGCTAACTGGATATCTCGCTGAAAATGGTAAGATAATTTTGAAACAATTTCGTATTCTGAGAATTTAGGTTTAAGATGCTTTACACGTTCTATTTGCGTAATTGTGTATTGTTCAATACTCTGCTGTCCTTGTGCATTGAACTTTCCATATTCGAGTTGATCCCGTACTTGTCGTTGGGTATGTAGATTCCAGTATCGGTTCTCGAATGCCTCACGAAACTGCTGATATGTACTGACGTTATCTCTAATAATAGAGTACCATTGGCTGGCTGAATGTCTAAGATATCGCGTGACGAAGTCTATCTTCTCGTCGTCATTTATTGCACTCCCAATTTTTTCTATTTCCTTCTCTACTCTAGCTAGGAATTCCATACTGTTCTCTCCTTTACCACCTGAGAATTTAAGTCTGCTCCTTTCTTCCATTGGTGTAGGAAATATGGTCATTTGGTTCTGTTGTCTTCTTAACTCACTTCGTAGCTGGTTCATTTCCTCTTGAATTTCTTCTTTCATATGTGATACACCTCCCGAACGGTCTTTCTTAGTTTCTTCAATTTGATTCTCAATAACTACAGTACGTGTTTCTATTTCTCTAAGTTTACTGGTATTTGCTTGCGATACATTATTAATAGTTTGAATTTTATCATCCTGCTCTCGTGTTATAGTAGTTAAAGTATCATTTATTTGTTTGTGCGTTTCTTTTAAATATTTTCTCCACTCGAGACGTAATTCTTTTTGTTTATTTTCAATCCGTACAATTTGTTCATGTAAGGCTTGTTTAAAATTATTCTCTAAAGTATCAATACGTATGTTGGTGTCACCAATTTTTTCGGTTAACTGTGCATTACTGTCGATTATACTTTGTTTGATTTCTATGTTCTCTTGTTTCAACTGGAGATTATCAATTTTTAACTCTTCTAGACTCTCTGCGATTTTTATGGTGTCTTGTCTAAAATTTTCAGTTTGTTCTTCTAATTGTTTCTTATTAGATTCTTTTAATTCATCTATTTTAGCATTTATATTTTCCGTTTGTTTTGTGCTTATTTCATCGTCCGGAATGCCTCTACGTCTAAATTTCCTGGAGTCGTTATGTTGAAGTATTATTAAAATATTTATTTAGTAGTAATTCTTTAACAATTATTATTGATAACCGTTCCCTACTTATTTATTTATTTCTTTATTTTCATTAATATTTATTAATACTCATTACAGTTACACCTGTTACATAGACAAACAATATTATTTGTGGGCGCCAGCTGTGTTATTACACAACAATTAACATTACATTCAGTTTCTGTTTAATATAAATAATTATTATATAAAAATACATTTTTCATTTAACACACTCTTATATTTTAGAGCAACCATTTAGCTACATAAAAAAATTTTAATAGTTAAATGGTGGGGATCGGGCCATACGTTCATGGGCGACAAATTAATGTAACAAATCTTTGTTACATTTTACTAATACAAATACACATCTATTTGTGTTTGAATAGCCCCACGATCTTGGAGCGACAAATAAATGTAACGAATCTTTGTACATAAATTTAGGCATGTCGTGCCCCAAGTCCAGGGCGACAAAATTATGTATCAATACAACAGTGCAAATATAATATAATTTAAATTTGTGATGCTCCACGTTGGAAGCGACAATTTATGTAACAATAAATATAATTTAATTTGGGTTCCAGGTGTATCTGCAATAAGAACTCTATGTAATTTGTAACGGTATTTCAAATTTATTTGATATTAATAAAACTGTGCACCTGGCACTTACTTCGACTTAAAACATTCGTTATTATTTTGTTACTATGCCGTAAGGCTTATGCTATATACATCCTAACTGACTAAATATTCTATTCTACTAATTATTGTATTAAAGAAAAATCTCATTTCCAGACTACTCAGTCAATTAGTGTGTTTCAAAATATCTATGTTTAAATATCTTTTTATATATTGTAATGTAACTCAAAAATATCAATAGTTACTTAATTTATCTTTTGTTTCTCAGTACTGATTTATATCAAACACTAATTTTTACTTAAATGCTTCGTATTCTTTTCATTTCAATACTAATTTGAGCTCTTGTTTACGTTAATCTTATTTCAGTAACATCTATGATTTTAATTCTAATTTACAATAAACATTGGCTCTTACTTTTAAATAGAACAAGAATGTCTTTAATTGTTTTGGTGTTAATTGTTCGATTAAGAGATAAATAAGTTGTTTATCACCTTATTGTCGTCAATTATACTCAATCATTGGATCCATCTGTAATCGTCCTCGTCTCGAAACCCAGTATCACTTCCTCTTGTCCAGCGTCGTCTCCTCTAGAGTCCAGCGTCGTCTCTCTCTTGTCCAGCGTCGTCTCGCTCTTCTCCTCTTGTCCAGCGTCGTATCGCTCTCTGGAACTTCTCCTCATGCTGTTTCGGACGTCAGTTGATCTTCTTATGTGGATCTTCTTATGTAATTTTGTTACTACTTAAAAATTGTTTGTTTTACAATCCAGTTACATAACTGTGTGTAACTGGAAGGATGAAACTATTTACAAAAATTTAAATATTCTGTGCGGACGGGCAGAAGCTCCGCTGCACTGTGGGTGATTTAAGAAAGAGAACAACTGTAGCGTTTGTGTCCTATTTATACCCATGTCTTGGTCAACACCTGCAGTTGTACGAAATCGGCATGTCAGAAACTGTCTCTGGGTTCAGTTCCCCCACTCCTTGTCAATTTCGCTATTTCTTATATTTCTGCGATTTACAGAGTCCTGTAAGTATACTCTTATACTCATCTTATAACTATTTTCACTACACATGTTCACTGTAATTTTGGACATTGCAACTTAACCCTTTCGATTTGTACACAGTTATTTCACTGCTACACTCGTACGGTGTGTCACTTTCACGTGGTTTTGTACACAGTATTTCGTAAATTTTATTACATTTTATTGTGTTTTTGGATTTTACTCCTTAATTATAGTTTATGAATAATTACGGAAAAACAGTAATTATGCAATTATTCATCTTGGGGTGGTAAACTCGCCTGCATAGACCTGGGTTCACACACACTAGCAAAATACTGGTGTACACACTTTCAGTTACATTTGTGTGTGTGTGCACGTTGATTCAGGTCGAAACACCTGTTCATATTTTTGTCTGAGCCAAGCTTGCAATACCTGACATGCTTATTTCTAATACATTATTAATTATTTACAGTTTATTAGGTATATTTAACTTTGTATATTCAATGCTCAGTACATCACTTACTTGTACTGTCGCATTATCCCTCAGCTTGGTAATAAGAAAAAATTTAATAAATTTATTTATTAAAATTTTTTTATTATTATTATTATTATTACAATTGTAAAAAAATGTAACAAGTAATAAAGAATAATATTCGTCATTTCACCCTTAATTGGAGTGTATACAAATGTTTTACCTCCCCTCTTCACACGCTCACTGCTCGTGACCTTGTAGTAGGGTGGCTTTAACAAACAGCTGATCTGACTGGTTTCATTGACCTCGTTGTTTTTATGTGTAGAACTTCCTAAATGACGTTGCGTGGAATTTACCAATTTCTTTTTACTGTATCTCATCATATACGATGAAAGTGTGTTGTCCTACTCGCTGTCTTAACGTATACGGTCCATTATAAAGTCTGAAGAATTTCTTCGCCGTATTATTACTCCGTTTTCCCACTGGATTAGCTTTGAGGAGTACACTTTCTCCCACGTTGAATTGTTGTAGCTTGTGAGTTAGATTAAATCTCTCTACTCTCTTGTTACCTCTTTCTATTATCCGTTGCTTTGCGTATTCAATTTTCACACTTATTGGTACAGGTACATTCTGGTTATTAGGTTTGTTTATATACTTGGTCCAAAATCTGTTTGGCTTCTTATCTTCTTCCAATTCCATTGGAGTATATCCTGTTGCTTCACTATAACTTTCGTTGATGGTTTTTTCAAGAAATGGTAAATATTTTGCCCATTTATTGTGTTGATCATGGCTGTATATTCGTTAAATATTTACCTAATTCTTTGTTAACTCTCTCAGCAAGGTTTCCTTGAGGATGTCTTATGGATGTGAGTACAGGTTGTATTCCATTTTCCCTTAACGTCCTCTCCCATTTTTCACTTTGGAATTGTACACCTTGATCACTGAGTACCTTCTTCATTTTTCCTTTATGACGGAATATATTTCTGCAGTAGCATCTTTAGAACAACTTTGGTTGTGGGTCGCATAATTGCGTACAGTCGGACTGCCTTGGAAAACACATCGATACATACCAATATGTGATCACACCTCGACTTGATCGTGGTAGTGGTCCCAGAAAATCCACTGCAATTAGCTCTGCCTTGTTCCCCTTCTGGAAGCTCTGCATTTCTACGTATGTGTGTAAATTCGGTCCTTTCGCCGTTTGACACTCATAACACTTCTTTACTTCCTTCTTTATTTTTCGATACATATTATTAATCGTGAAATCCTCTCGTAGACTCAGATAACATTTCAGAGCGGCAGCATGTGCTAAACTCTCATGTGCTGGTTGAATTAATTTTTGTAACATGTCGTTCGTTAGTACTATCTTCCAGTCTTGTCTTACTAACCTGAAAAGAAGTCCATTCAGTACCTTATAATGATTTGGTAGCTGTTCTTGGTCCTTCATCTCCCTTATTGTCACGTCCAAATCTTGTTGTTGTGCTAAATTTTTCAGCATTTGTTTTACTTAATAATTCTCTTTGAATTTACTTGATAACAATCGTACTTCTTTCTTTTCGCTCTCATAAACTTCTTCTTCACATTCTTCTTTGATGTATCGGCTTAGTGTATCAGCTATAATATTGTCTTTACTTTTACAGTATTTAATGGTGAATGAGTATTCGCTAATGGCTAAAATCCATCTTAATAATCGGGCATTTATTACTATACATTTCAATAGAAATGATAATGCTTGGTGGTCAGTATGTATCTCAAAATGAGTACCATAAACATAATATCTGAATTGCTTAGGAGCGTATACTATAGCAAGTATTTCTTTTTCTGATGTGGAGTAGTGTTTTTCAGCTCCTTTGAAGACTCTACTGGCGTAGGCAATAACTCGGTGCTCTCCCGTAGTATCTTGTTGATACAGTACACTTCCTACTGCGTAGTCACTAGCATCGGAGTATATTACGAATTTTCCTTCTCGTTGAGGATGATGTAACATAATATTTTCGATGAATAACTCTTTCACTTGGTTAAAGGCATCTTGGTGTTTCTTCTCCCATTTCCATTTTTTTTCTTTCTTCGTCAGCTCTAGAAGCGGTTGCGTATACCTTGCATATAACGGTGAGAATCTTCTGTAGTATCCTGTTAGTCCTAAGAATGCTCTTAACTCTTTGAGATTTCCGGGTATAGGGAAATTAGTTATGCTGGAAATTTTAATAGGATCGGGTTGAATACCAGAGGATGAAATAATGTGACCTAGTAATTGGATAGAGGATTGGATAAATTCACATTTGTCTATGTTAAGGGATATGTTCGCTTGCCTAAACTTGTGGAATATCGTGCTTAGATGTTTTATATGTTCGTCTAACGTTTTAGATACAACTAAGATATCCTCTACAAATACCATGGTGTAGGGTTCCACCTCAGGTCCTAGGGCTCTTTCTAGACACTTTACGATGGCTGCCAAACTCATGCTTAATCCAAAGGGTACTACCCTGTGTTGGTAGCATTTGTTCTTATACAGGAAAGCGGTGTACTTTCTATTCTATTCACGAATTGGAATCTGCCAGAAACTTGAGCGTAAATCTAGCTTCGTCAAATACCTTGCTCCTTCACACTTAGTAAATAATTCATCCGCATTTGGTGCACAGTCATACTTCTTTAATACACTGCTGTTCAGCTCCCTCATGTCAAGGCATAGACTTATTTCACCATTTTCCTTCTTCACTACCACTAGAGGATTCAGAAAGTTGCTGATCGATCGCTCTATGACTCCACTTTCGATCATACGCCGAATTTCCAGTTCAACCTCTTCCTCATATCGCATTGGGATAGGGTATGTCTTCCTAATGACTTTCGTAGGGTCTGACACAACTATAGAGTGCTCGTATACTGTCGTCTGCGTCGGTACTTCACTAAATACATCACTGTATTCTTCTATTAATTCGTGCAGTTTTTCTTCTTCCTGTGTCGTCGTTCCTTCATCTACCGCATTCACATGTCGAGTTGGACCATATTGTATTTGTGGCTTGTACAAAGTAATAGGTGTTTCACTTACCTTGCACTCTTCTTCCTCGCTGTTCATATTTAATTCATATTGAACATTTTTATAATTACATACAATTGTATTATCATTAACATTAATCTTAGCATTTATTGCATTTAGTATATCGATACCTAAAATTCCATCATAAATCAATTTATGCATAATTATCATGGGGTGTTCTAATTCTAGATTTTTATATGCTTGTTGTTTAACTCTTTCTTTTTTATTGGTAGCTGTTGTAATATTTAAATTATTTACGGGCAAAATTGCAGTATTTTTAAAATATTTCTTATTGCGTTGAACCCATGCAGCGTTAAGAACTGACAGTTGGCTGCCGGTGTCAACAAACATCCGTATTTTACACCTGTTTATGCTTACAGTCACAATAGGGCATTGTGTTTGCTGTGCGTCTCGCTTTATATCCTGTTCAGTGCTTAATAAGTCCTCCCTAATATCGCAGGGGTATATGTTGTTTATTTTATAATTTTGCTTCAGTTTATTCAGTCATTGTGACGCTTTTGATGTAGACGGCCGGCTGTGGAATGTTACTGTCTCCATCTCATTCATTTCTTGGCTATCTCTCTTCAATTTTTTCTCGTCGTACCTTCGTACTGCGGCAACGCGTTTGTCAGCTGGTTTTGAAAACTGTTTACGATTGGACGAACATACAACGTCCCCTTGTCGTTTAACTGTAGTTATTCGTTCAGTCTCTGTAGCTGTGCGTGTTGTAGTGTTGTACATTGGTGGCGAATAATTTAGGCCTATTTTGTAATTATCACGGTGCGGTGTAGTGTTTTGTATTGCTTTCTTGTCATCTCTGTGACAATTATGGTGGTGATTAGCGTGTTTTTGTTCCCAGTATTGTGTGTTCTTACCTTTATTGATATTCTCTGACTGTGTTACAAGGATTAAAAATTCTTCTATGGTTTTAATTCCCTGCGTATAAACTGCTAACTGGATATCTCGCTGAAAATGGTAAGATAATTTTGAAACAATTTCGTATTCTGAGAATTTAGTTTTAAGATTCTTTACACGTTCTATTTGCGTAATTGTGTATTGTTCAATACTCTGCTGTCCTTGTGCATTGAACTTTCCATATTCGAGTTGATCCCGTACTTGTCGTTGGGTATGTAGATTCCAGTATCGGTTCTCGAATGCCTCACGAAACTGCTGATATGTACTGACGTTATCTCTAATAATAGAGTACCATTGGCTGGCTGAATCTCTAAGATATCGCGTGACGAAGTCTATCTTCTCGTCGTCATTTATTGCACTCCCAATTTTTTCTATTTCCTTCTCTACTCTAGCTAGGAATTCCATACTGTTCTCTCCTTTACCACCTGAGAATTTAAGTCTGCTCCTTTCTTCCATTGGTGTAGGAAATATGGTCATTTGGTTCTGTTGTCTTCTTAACTCACTTCGTAGCTGGTTCATTTCCTCTTGAATTTCTTCTTTCATATGTGATACACCTCCCGAACGGTCTTTTTTAGTTTCTTCAATTTGATTCTCAATAACTACAGTACGTGTTTCTATTTCTCTAAGTTTACTGGTATTTGCTTGCGATACATTATTAATAGTTTGAATTTTATCATCCTGCTCTCGTGTTATAGTAGTTAAAGTATCATTTATTTGTTTGTGCGTTTCTTTTAAATATTTTCTCCACTCGAGACGTAATTCTTTTTGTTTATTTTCAATCCGTACAATTTGTTCATGTAAGGCTTGTTTAAAATTATTCTCTAAAGTATCAATACGTATGTTGGTGTCACCAATTTTTTCGGTTAACTGTGCATTACTGTCGATTATACTTTGTTTGATTTCTATGTTCTCTTGTTTCAACTGGAGATTATCAATTTTTAACTCTTCTAGACTCTCTGCGATTTTTATGGTGTCTTGTCTAAAATTTTCAGTTTGTTCTTCTAATTGTTTCTTATTAGATTCTTTTAATTCATCTATTTTAGCATTTATATTTTCCGTTTGTTTTGTGCTTATTTTATCGTCTGGAATGCCTCTACGTCTAAATTTCCTGGAGTCGTTATGTTGAAGTATTATTAAAATATTTATTTAGTAGTAATTCTTTAACAATTATTATTGATAACCGTTCCCTACTTATTTATTTCTTTCTTTATTTTTATTAATATTTATTAATACTCATTACAGTTACACCTGTTACATAGACAAACAATATTATTTGTGGGCGCCAGCTGTGTTATTACACAACAATTAACATTACATTCAGTTTCTGTTTAATATAAATAATTATTATATAAAAATACATTTTTCATTTAATACACTCTTATATTTTAGAGCAACCATTTAGCTACATAAAAAAATTTTAATAGTTAAATGGTGGGGATCGGGCCATACGTTCATGGGCGACAAATTAATGTAACAAATCTTTGTTACATTTTACTAATACAAATAAACATCTATTTGTGTTTGTATAGCCCCACGATCTTGGAGCGACAAATAAATGTAACGAATCTTTGTACATAAATTTAGGCATGTCGTGCCCCAAGTCCAGGGCGACAAAATTATGTATCAATACAACATTGCAAATATAATATAATTTAAATTTGTGATGCTCCACGTTGGAAGCGACAATTTATGTAACAGTAAATATAATTTAATTTTGGTTCCAGGTGTATCTGCAATAAGAACTCTATGTAATTTGTAACGGTATTTCAAATTTATTTGGTATTAATAAAACTGTGCAGCTGGCACTTATTTCGACTTAAAACATTCGTTATTATTTTGTTACTATGCCGTAAGGCTTATGCTATATACATCCTTACTGACTAAATATTCTATGCTACTAATTATTGTATTAAAGAAAAATCTCATTTCCAGACTACTCAGTCAATTAGTGTGTTTCAAAATATCAATGTTTAAATATCTTTTTATATATTGTAATGTAACTCAAAAATATCAATAGTTACTTAATTTATCTTTTGTTTCTCAGTACTGATTTATATCAAACACTAATTTTTACTTAAATGCTTCGTATTCTTTTCATTTCAATACTAATTTGAGCTCTTGTTTACGTTAATCTTATTTCAGTAACATCTATGATTTTAATTCTAATTTACAATAAACATTGGCTCTTACTTTTAAATAGAACAAGAATGTCTTTAATTGTTTTTGAGTTAATTGTTCGATTAAGAGATAAATAAGTTGTTTATCACCTTATTGTCGTCAATTATACTCAATCATTGGATCCATCTGTAATCGTCCTCGTCTCGAACCCCAGTATCACTTCCTCTTGTCCAGCGTCGTCTCCTCTAGAGTCCAGCGTCGTCTCTCTCTTGTCCAGCGTCGTCTCGCTCTTCTCCTCTTGTCCAGCGTCATATCGCTCTCTGGAACTTCTCCTCGTGCTGTTTCGGACGTCAGTTGATCTTCTTATGTTGATCTTCTTATGTAGTTTTGTTACTACTTAAAAATTGTTTGTTTTACAATCCAGTTACATAACTGTATGTAACTGGAAGGATGAAACTATTTACAAAAATTTAAATATTCTGTGCGGACGGGCAGAAGCTCCCGCTGCACTGTGGGTGATTTAAGAAAGAGAACAACTGTAGCGTTTGTGTCCTATTTATACCCATGTCTTGGTCAACACCTGCAGTTGTACGAAATCGACATGTCAGAAACTGTCTCTGGGTTCAGTTCCCCCACTCCTTGTCAATTTCGCTATTTCTTATATTTCTGCGAATTGCAGAGTCCTGTAAGTATACTCTTATACTCATCTTATAACTATTTTCACTACACATGTTCACTGTAATTTTGGGCATTGCAACTTAACCCTTTCGATGTGTACACAGTTATTTCACTGCTACACTCGTACGGTGTGTCACTTTCACGTGGTTTTTGTACACAGTATTTGGTAAATTTTATTACATTTTATTGTGTTTTTGGATTTTACTCCTTAATTATATTTTATGAATAATTACGGAAAAACTGTAATTATGCAATTATTCATCTTGGGGTGGTAAACTCGCCTGCATAGACCTGGGTTCACACACACTAGAAAAATACTGGTGTACACACTTTCAGTTACATTTGTGTGTGTGTGTGCACGTTGATTCAGGTCGAAACACCTGTTCATATTTTTGTCTGAGCCAAGCTTGCAATCCCTGACATGCTTATTTCTAATACATTATTAATTATTTACAGTTTATTAGGTATATTTTAATTTTTATATTCAATGCTCAGTACATCACTTATTTGTACTGTCGCAACATATAAATCTACTTCCATGCGTTATTGTTATGTCGTGTTGTGTGTGAGTACCCACCTGCTGTCTGATCTTGCAGATTCTTCCGACTAGGGCGTGTGGATTTTGGATTTGAAGTTCGCAAGATAGTAATCTCAAATTTATTACAACAACACACAAAATAGGTTACTTTAAAGGGGGAGTGTTTTGTGAGACTGGTAGGCTTTATCGTACAACAATAAAACACTGTTATATGGGGTAATAAAACGTTGTTTATTACACCAACAACACACAAGAATAGAATGGTTATTATATTATGAATTTCTTACAATCTAAACAATGAATCAATGGTTTTCGATTGGTCAATAGTTGAAAGAAACTGAACTCGTTCTTTGGCGAGTTGATTGCAATTTAAATTTTACTTTATTAATTGATTTGAATTTAATTAAATTTATTTAATGAAATTGAATCTAAATGTTCATGAAACAAAATATAAAACTCTGAAATTAATTAGAATAATTAATTAAAATAAATTAGACGTGACAGTCTAGTTCACGTTATTAATTTCTAGTGATTCTACTTCTGATATACTGCAGTATGATCTAAGATTAGATTGTCAGTTAAGATTTGTATAGCGCTTTTTATACTACTTCTATTTCTTAACTGTAACTTACTAATGTCTTAAACTGCTATACAGATTATCACAACGAATTTACTTTTTAATTACTAGAGTCTTTGATTTTTGTTTGGCACCTGAATTATTTGAATTACAATGTTTTAATTGAAAAATAGAAAATTTGATCTGAAAAATAAATAAGTGGATTTTGCTTTCCTGTTACTGAAGAGGATGTCGTCCCGATTTGTCCCTCGTCGATTCGAGTCCTTGGTTAGAGAAAGTAATCTGCTTAGAACTGCTGGATTCGGTCGTGGAGTTCAAAATTCGGCAACACTCTGCTTCCTTGCTGTTTGTGAATATTTTAACGTCTGCTGCTGTCTGCTGGAACTGCTTCCTGTCTCTCGTCGATTCGCACGTTGCACGTCAGCGTGTGTGTGTGTGCTTCGTTCGGGTGGTCGCTCTGCTCGCCAGCTGTTCACCAATGATTTAGACGGCCTCTCTGCTGTATTCTTGAAGTCTGGTCTTGAAGTCTGGTGGATCTCTTGCGTGCTTATGACTAACTGGTAGTACACAATAAGCTTGGTTGATGTACTGAAGAGTATCTCGCCTTTACGCAACAATTACGAGCTATACAGATGATCTGTACTTAGTGTGTTCGTAATTGCGTGTGTGTTGACCACGTAGAGTCTTCTTGTTGATCTTCACCACTTTGGTTACTAGACGATCGAAGGACTACGTCTTAACTTCGTGAGTACTGGCAAAAGAGTGAGGTTTCAACCAGAAAACACCGCACTGGCCGGGGCTCGCGTGAAATGATTTCATTGGCTGGCACACTCTCCCTACCACATAAAATTTTAATTCCCTTGGTCCGTGAGAATGAAGTTAGGTTCCCACAGACGGAGAATTGATATTATTATCTAATATTCTTATTATAATTATCCGGTGGAACCAATTTCCCGCTCCGGATATCCTGTGCTTATTTAATTTTGCAATAACTTGGTTGCAAACCAAGTTGTGTGAAATTTAAAATATACAATCTATCAGAAATTATTATCTTTATAACATACTAAAATCTCATTACTGTAACTCTATTTTTACAGAAGTTATTAAATTATTTTAATTAACTCTTTCATTTGTTAATTATATCGCGTAAAATTTGCACACGTTATTATTAATATTTCGGCAAACATTTTGGCTATGTTGGATTTCGCCTTTACTTATTAGTTTCCGAGATATTAATAATTAACAGTTTGGGTGTGGTCGCTTCCTTGTACAGCGAACTGATTACATAATGACCACGTGTGCGTTGCTTTACAAAGCATTATTTTCAATGCGCTACATTCAAATGGAGTTTTGACTGGTACATTTTATTTAAATATGCTTTCAGTATGCGGTAAACATATAACCCCAAATAGTTAATATTTGGTGCTGTTATATATTCCCACACCCGCTTTAAAAAAAAAATGAATGTAATAATTACAGTTATTTTTTTTTTTTCTTAATCATTACACACATATTCTGTAATCATTATACTTATTACCTATACATTGTATTACTTATTCAAAAGAAAAACATACATGTGTGTTAATATTATTTCATTACATACAACTTAATTCTACATACTCTTATTAATAATATTACACTTGCAATTGTCTGTGTATTAATGTTTTTAGAACGGCTAATATCTAACTGTAGCGTTTGTTTGTAAACAGTAGCACGCGTGCAAAGGAATTTGCTGACAGTCTAAACAATCGTTATCGCCGGGCGCGCGTAGCTAATTGCTTGACCTAGTTTCAAATGTCGGTCAGGTAGTTTATCGCGTGACGTTACTATTTCCTGCTGTGTGCTCGTTCAGTTCTACACGCCCGCTGGTTATCGCGATAGAAAACATTATTATTACTACACAAGCTATCTACAATTATTATTAATAATATTATAAATCACAAGTTATTTATTTTAATTTTAATTATTATAATACAATTACATTATTAACTCTAAATACTATTTTTTTTTTTTAAAGTCTTATTATTTCGTCGCGACGCGCTTTGGAACGCCATGCTACTCAAAGTATTTTCTCAAAGAGCTCGCATGGTATTTACCGATCGTTTTCGTTCGGTCGAGCGTCGTAACGATAAACGTGTGAGGCGCGAGTTGTTGAGCCAACAGATAGGGACCATTATATAAACGAAAAAACTTTGCGGCCACATTTATGTCTCTTCGGCCTACAGGATTCGCCTTGAGCAGTACTTTCTCACCTACTACAAAGTTCGTTAGTTTATGAGTCGTATTAAATTTGTCTGCCCTTTTTCGCCCCTTTTCAACTATTCTTTCCCTCACAAGTTGATTTTTACATTGCACCGGCAGAGGTAGATTATAAGTCTTTGGCCTACTTAAATAATTATTCCAAAACCTCTCTGGCGTGGTTCCAGAGTCTAATTCTGCTGGTGTGTATTCCGTGGTATCGTGATAACTCTCATTTATTGCCTTTTCGAAGAATGGTAAGAACTCGGGCCATTTACTTTGTTCCTTATAGCAATAGATACGGAACATTTTACCGATTTCCCGATTCACCCTTTCGGCAAGGTTTCCCTGTGGTCGTCGTATCGAGGTTAGGACTGCTTTGATACCGTTACGTTCCAGGGTGGCTGCCCAGTGTTTGTTTTGGAATTGCTTTCCCTGGTCACTAAGTACGTTCCTTATTGGTCCATGTTGTGGGATATACTTATTAAGTATAATATTTAAAACGGACTTTGTGGTGGGCCTAGGGATCGCATAAAGGCTAACTTTTTTAGTAAACACATCGACGCAAACTACCATGTGTTTTAGATTTCTGGTAGCCTTGGGTAATGGTCCCAGAAAGTCGATGGCGATCATCTGTCCCTTACCTTCCGTTATCACATTGGCCATGGGAACGTAAGTGTGCAAGTTTGGTGCTTTCGCTGTCTGACATGGATAACATGTTTTTAGCAATTTCTTTACCCTACGGTACATGTTGGTAATTGTAAAATCCTCCTGCAATATTTTGACACATTTTACAGGAGATGCGTGCGCCATTTTTATATGTAAAGATTGTGTTACACACGCAAGCATCGCTGGAGACAATACCACTTTCCATTCGCCCTGTAACAATTTATACAATATATTGTCTTGTATAAGATAGTGAGGATTTGGGTGAGCTGCTAACATTAGCTTTTTAGCAAGGAGTGCGAGGTTATCGTCCTGCTCGCGTCCTAAGTTCTGTAGCATATTAGTAGCTTCAGGCGCGACCGTGTATTGCATATTTAACACTCTCAACTCGTCGTCAGCTGCTTCATATACCTCCTCCTTTTCTACGGGCGGATATCTACTTAGAGTGTCTGCGGTGGTATTCTCTGATCCTTTGCAATATTTAATAGTGAATGAGTACTCCTGAATAGCTAACACCCATCGTGTTAGTCGGGAATTTGCTAATCGACATTTTAATATAAACGATAACGCCTGATTATCAGTGTGGATCTCGAAATGGGTACCATATAGGTAGTGTCTGAATTTTCTGAGTGCGTTTATTATGGCGAGTATTTCTTTCTCGGAAGTACAATAGTGCAACTCAGCGCCTTTGAGCGTTCTATTGGCGTATGCTACAACATGAAGACTACCTTGTTCGTCTTCTTGGTGCAACACGGCGCCGATAGCGTACTCGCTAGCGTCAGTGTACATTACGTACTTCCTACCCTGCTGTGGATGGAACAATTGTAAATTAGATTGGAACAGGCCCTTAACCCTCTCAAACGCATCGTTCTGTTCAGAACCCCATTTCCACTTTATATTTTTGCGTACCAGCTGTAGCAAGGGGACTGTATATTCGGCGTATTTGCTGGTGAATTTCCTGTAATATCCCGTGAGTCCAAGGAATGCTCGCAGTGCTTTGAGGTTCTTGGGCACCGGGAACTCCACAATACTCCTGAGCTTCTCTGGGTCCGTACTGATACCTGTAGCTGAGATTATATGTCCCAGGAACTTCATTTGAGACTTTACAAACTCGCACTTGTGTAGCTTGAGCCTGATGTTTGCTAACCTCAGCTTCTGGAAGACGCTCCGCAGATGCTCGAAGTGTTCCTCCAAAGTGCGGGATATGACGAGGATGTCATCAACGAATATTACAGTGTATGGGTCTACCTCAGGTCCTAGAGCTCTCTCGAGGCATCTTACAATCGCAGCGAGACTCGTGCTAAGGCCAAAAGGTACCACCTTGTGTTGATAGCATTTGTTATTGAATATAAATGCTGTATACTTACGATCTTGCTCACACAGCGGGACCTGCCAGAAGCTTGCTGTTAGATCTAACTTCGTGAGGTACCTGGCTCCTTCACATTTAATGAAGAGGTCCTCCGCTGTCGGTGCGCAGTCAAACTCTTTCTCTACGAGACTGTTTAAGTTCCTCATATCCAGGCAGAGTCGGATCTCTCCAGTCTTCTTGCGGACGACCAGCAGTGGGTTGAGGAAGCTGCTATTAGATCTTTCAATAATATCTTCTTCCAACATCCGCTGTATCTCCTGCTGGACCTCGGCCTGGTATTTTATAGGGACTTGGTAGATTCTCCTTATGAACTTCTCCGGCTCTGTGAGGTGGATTCTGTGTTCATACACTGATGAGATTGAATGCTCTTCACTGAAGATATCGCTGAATTCTTCTTGCAGCGACGACAATCTCCGTTCAGTTCGGGAATCTAAGGTCATCTCCCCCTCTTCACATTCTTTATAACGAATTACTTGTTTTGGTGGCCGTGTGATTTTAATTGGGTCACCATGGTTTTGTGTGTGTGTATGTGTGTTCAATTTAAAAGTGTAACTAACATTGTCAATGGTACATTTTAATAAGTGTTCACTGGTGTTAATTTCCGCACGTATTTGTTCTAATACATCTACCCCCAATAACATATCACATTTTAAATTGTTTATACCCACTACACACACTTCAAATTGCACTTCGTCTAGCATGATAGTTAGATAGTATTGAGTGTCAATTTTTTCTTTTGTATCGGTAGCGGTTCGTATATAAAATTGATTGATTGGGAGTGATGGGGCCGTACGAAAATATTTTTTTATTGGCACGCAGGAACCTTACACTGACGCCGGAAACAACGCTACCAGTATCCAACAAAATCCGTGTGGGAACGCTATTGACAAAGGCGTGTAACACCGGACACGCCGCGCTCACGGGCCTTTGTCGCGTGGGACCGGATTCTAGCAACGAATCCCTGACATCCGGTGGGAACACATTATTAACTGGCACACAAGTTACATAATTAAAAGTACACATTTCACACAATATATAATCCTTATAATTAACATGCTTATATTTACACAATTTTGCCGAATTTATAGCGCGTCCTTGCTGGATGCGCATTTTGGCACGTTTTTTGTAGCTTGGTAATTTTTCGATTTATTGTTCGAGTTTTTATTGCCCTGGGAGTCGCTGTCTTTTGCAGTTGTATCAGCTTTGGCTAATTCGACCGTTTGAATCGCTCTAATTTGTGCCCCGTCGATGCCCTTACCCTGCCCCTTTGGTCTACCAAAATTTTGTTTTCCCTTGTACTCAAAGGTTTTATTTGGCTGTTTTGACGGTGTTTGGGGTGGAGTAGAACTGGTACTCGGTTTTTGATCCGTTTGCTGATGGTACTGTAGTCGCGTATGGTAATTTAGGCGAAATCGGGATTATAACGCCACCCACCAAAATCAAAAACCGTCTCACTTTGGGACACAGGAATGAGGAGTTCGTCTACCGTGCGAATACCCTGCGTAAATACAGCTACTCTAATGTTATGATTAAAATGGTAGGCAAGCTTCGTGACTATGTCAATCTCCGCAAATGCTGGGGTTAAATGCTTCGCGCGTTCGACCTGCTGGATTATATAATTTTCGGCGGTAATACCCATTTTCTTATCAAATCGGCCATATTCCAGTTCATTGCGCAGAAGTCGTTGGGTATGCGAGTTCCAGTACCGGCTTTCAAATTTTTGTTTGAACTCCGCGTATGTGGACACTCTATCGCGTACAATGTTATACCACTTACGCGCCGAGTCACGCATCGCGTTAACCACCCACTGTATTTTGTCTTGATCTTCTAGTCGGGAACCTACTCTAGCCATTTCACTCTCACACGCTAATAAAAATTCAATGGGGTTTTCGTTATTTTCCCCCGTAAAATACACGCGATTTTTCTCGTCGACAGGACCTTGTACCAAAATATTAGGAGCAGATCTCCTTCGTACCTCCTGTCGTACTTTCAAAATCTCGTCGTTTAACGTTTGTAAAACACTCTCTTTATTAGAGTCAATGTTAGATCGCGTCTCTACAATTGAAGCGTCTAATTTATCTACTCGTCGTTGCGTTTCGGTCACGTCCGCGTGAATCTTTACCTCTAGAGATTCGACCTTCCTTGAGACGTCTAGGATTTGCTTCTCGCAACGGCTTATGTGATCCTTGAACCGGCCTTCCATACGTGTTACTTGTTCAATAAACGATTTTTGCATAGTGGTCTCAAAAACCTTAAACCGTTCATTGATTTTAGTATCGACCGTATTTACTCTTTCACCAATTTCCGCGAATTTCTCCGTTAATTGTTTATTACTCTCACCGATTTCAACGACTTTAGCGGTTAACTCGGTTACGCTTTCGTCTATTTTCGCAGTTAATTCTTTACTAACTTTCTTTAATTTCTTTATTTGTTTGTTTAATGCTTTGCTTAATCTCGGCGTTTATGTCGGCGTTACTGTGATCTAATTTCTCTGTTAGACTAACTCTCTGCGCCTCGATATTAGATTTTAATTCTGCGATATTTATCTCAGCATTGGCTGTTATTTGTTCGAATTTCGCGTTCATATTAGCGGTCAAATCCGCACTCATTTGCTGCATTTGTTTAAGTATTTTATCCATATCCATTTTAAATACACAACAATTTCAAATATAAACAATTTAAAATACACAGGACAGTTTCAAATACACACAATAACTCTACTGCTGTACGAACACCAGTCACAAAACTCTTTGGGGATTGTTTAGTTGGACGCCAGCTGTTTTATGAGTTAAAACAGCAAAGTTTGTTTTAAAGTGAAAATTAAATTTAAATTTAATGAATTTAATTTTGTCGA
This sequence comes from Magicicada septendecula, assembly GCA_034769895.1. NCBI lineage: Eukaryota > Metazoa > Arthropoda > Insecta > Hemiptera > Cicadidae > Magicicada > Magicicada septendecula. Next base: position 66,283,135 of record CM068376.1, read on the forward strand.
GCCCCACGAAATTGGAGCGCCATTTATAACTCTATTACAAATGTGGCGTTTCAATCTCGTTGTGATTTAATTAATTTAATTCAATCGCGCCCCACGTTGGCCGACATTTATAACTCTACTTCTATGCGTTATTGTTATGTCGTGTTGTGTGTGAGTACCCACCTGCTGTCTGATCTTGCAGATTCTTCCGACTAGGGCGTGTGGATTTTGGATTTGAAGTTCGCAAGATAGTAATCTCAAATTTATTACAACAACACACAAAATAGGTTACTTTAAAGGGGGAGAGTTTTGTGAGACTGGTAGGCTTTATCGTACAACAATAAAACACAGTTATATGGGGTAATAAAACGTTGTTTATTACACCAACAACACACAAGAATAGAATGGTTATTATATTATGAATTTCTTACAATCTAAACAATGAATCAATGTTTTTCGATTGGTCAATAGTTGAAAGAAACTGAACTCGTTCTTTGGCGAGTTGATTGCAATTTAAATTTTACTTTATTAATTGATTTGAATTTAATTAAATTTATTTAATTAAATTGAATCTAAATGTTCATGAAACAAAATATAAAACTCTGAAATTAATTAGAATAATTAATTAAAATAAATTAGACGTGACAGTCTAGTTCACGTTATTTCATTTCTAGTGATTCTACTTCTGATATACTGCAGTATGATCTAAGATTAGATTGTCAGTTAAGATTTGTATAGCGCTTTTTATACTACTTCTATTTCTTAACTATAACTTACTAATGTCTTAAACTGCTATACAGATTATCACAACGAATTTACTTTTTAATTACTAGAGTCTTTGCTTTTTGTTTGGCACCTGAATTATTTGAATTACAATGTTTTAATTGAAAAATAGAAAATTTGATCTGAAAAATAAATAAGTGGATTTTGCTTTCCTGTTACTGAAGAGGATGTCGTCCCGATTTGTCCCTCGTCGATTCGAGTCCTTGGTTAGAGAAAGTAATCTGCTTAGAACTGCTGGATTCGGTCGTGGAGTTCAAAATTCGGCAACACTCTGCTTCCTTGCTGTTTGTGAATATTTTAACGTCTGCTGCTGTCTGCTGGAACTGCTTCCTGTCCCTCGTCGATTCGCACGTTGCACGTCAGCGTGTGTGTGTGTGCTTCGTTCGGGTGGTCGCTCTGCTCGTCAGCTGTTCACCAATGATTTAGACAGCCTCTCTGCTGTATTCTTGAAGTCTGGTCTTGAAGTCTGGTGGATCTCTTGCGTGCTTATGACTAACTGGTAGTACACAATAAGCTTGGTTGATGTACTGAAGAGTATCTCGCCTTTACGCAACAATTACGAGCTATACAGATGATCTGTACTTGGTGTGTTCGTAATTGCGTGTGTGTTGACCACGTAGAGTCTTCTTGTTGATCTTCACCACTTTGGTTACTAGACGATCGAAGGACTACGTCTTAACTTCGTGAGTACTGGCAAAAGAGTGAGGTTTCAACCAGAAAACACCGCACTGGCCGGGGCTCGCGTGAAATGATTTCATTGGCTGGCACACTCTCCCTACCACATAAAATTTTAATTCCCTTGGTCCGTGAGAATGAAGTTAGGTTCCCACAGACGGAGAATTGATATTATTATCTAATATTCTTATTATAATTATCCGGTGGAACCAATTTCCCGCTCCGGATATCCTGTGCTTATTTTAATTTTGCAATAACTTGGTTGCAAACCAAGTTGTGTGAAATCTAAAATATACAATCTGTCAGAAATTATTATCTTTATAACATACTAAAATCTCATTACTGTAACTCTATTTTTACAGAAGTTATTCAATTATTTTAATTAACTCATTCATTTGTTAATTATATCGCGTAAAGTTTGCACACGTTATTATTAATATTTCGGCAAACATTTTGGCTATGTTGGATTTCGCCTTTACTTATTAGTTTCCGAGATATAAATAATTAACAGTTTGGGTGTGGTCGCTTCCTTGTACAGCGAACTGATTACATAATGAACACGTGTGCGTTGCTTTACAAAGCATTATTTTCAATGCGCTACGTTCAAATGGAGTTTTGACTGGTACATTTTATTTAAATATGCTTTCAGTATGCGGTAAACATATAACCCCAAATAGTTAATATTTGGTGCTGTTATATATTCCCACACCCGCTTAAAAAAAAAATGAATGTAATAATTACAGTTATTTTTTTTTCTTAATCATTACACACATATTCTGTAATCATTATACTTATTACCTATACATTGTATTACTTATTCAAAAGAAAAACATACATGTGTGTTAATATTATTTCATTACATACAACTTAATTCTACATACTCTTATTAATAATATTACACTTGCAATTGTCTGTGTATTAATGTTTTTAGAACGGCTAATATCTAACTGTAGCGTTTGTTTGTAAACAGTAGCACGCGTGCAAAGGAATTTGCTGACAGTCTAAACAATCGTTATCGCCGGGCGCGCGTAGCTAATTGCTTGACCTAGTTTCAAATGTCGGTCAGGTAGTTTATCGCGTGACGTTACTATTTCCTGCTGTGTGCTCGTTCAGTTCTACACGCCCGCTGGTTATCGCGATAGAAAACAATATTATTACTACACAAGCTATCTACAATTATTATTAATAATATTATAAATCACAAGTTATTTATTTTAATTTTAATTATTATAATACAATTACATTATTAACTCTAAATACTATTTTTTTTTTTTTAAAGTCTTATTATTTCGTCGCGACGCGCTTTGGAACGCCATGCTACTCAAAGTATTTTCTCAAAGAGCTCGCATGGTGTTTACCGATCGTTTTCGTTCGGTCGAACGTCGTAACGATAAACGTGTGAGGCGCGAGTTGTTGAGCCAACAGATAGGGACCATTATATAAACGAAAAAACTTTGCGGCCACATTTATGTCTCTTCGGCCTACAGGATTCGCCTTGAGCAGTACTTTCTCACCTACTACAAAGTTCGTTAGTTTATGAGTCGTATTAAATTTGTCTGCCCTTTTTCGCCCCTTTTCAACTATTCTTTCCCTCACAAGTTGATTTTTACATTGCACCGGCAGAGGTAGATTATAAGTCTTTGGCCTACTTAAATAATTATTCCAAAACCTCTCTGGCGTGGTTCCAGAGTCTAATTCTGCTGGTGTGTATTCCGTGGTATCGTGATAACTCTCATTTATTGCCTTTTCGAAGAATGGTAAGAACTCGGGCCATTTACTTTGTTCCTTATAGCAATAGATACGGAACATTTTACCGATTTCCCGATTCACCCTTTCGGCAAGGTTTCCCTGTGGTCGTCGTATCGAGGTTAGGACTGCTTTGATACCGTTACGTTCCAGGGTGGCTGCCCAGTGTTTGTTTTGGAATTGCTTTCCCTGGTCACTAAGTACGTTCCTTATTGGTCCATGTTGTGGGATATACTTATTAAGTATAATATTTAAAACGGACTTTGTGGTGGGCCTAGGGATCGCATAAAGGCTAACTTTTTTAGTAAACACATCGACGCAAACTACCATGTGTTTTAGATTTCTGGTAGCCTTGGGTAATGGTCCCAGAAAGTCGATGGCGATCATCTGTCCCTTACCTTCCGTTATCACATTGGCCATGGGAACGTAAGTGTGCAAGTTTGGTGCTTTCGCTGTCTGACATGGATAACATGTTTTTAGCAATGTCTTTACCCTACGGTACATGTTGGTAATTGTAAAATCCTCCTGCAATATTTTGACACCTTTTACAGGAGATGCGTGCGCCATTTTTATATGTAAAGATTGTGTTACACACGCAAGCATCGCTGGAGACAATACCACTTTCCATTCGCCCTGTAACAATTTATACAATATATTGTCTTGTATAAGATAGTGAGGATTTGGGTGAGCTGCTAACATTAGCTTTTTAGCAAGGAGTGCGAGGTTATCGTCCTGCTCGCGTCCTAAGTTCTGTAGCATATTAGTAGCTTCAGGCGCGACCGTGTATTGCATATTTAACACTCTCAACTCGTCGTCAGCTGCTTCATATACCTCCTCCTTTTCTACGGGCGGATATCTACTTAGAGTGTCTGCGGTGGTATTCTCTGATCCTTTGCAATATTTAATAGTGAATGAGTACTCCTGAATAGCTAACACCCATCGTGTTAGTCGGGAATTTGCTAATCGACATTTTAATATAAACGATAACGCCTGATTATCAGTGTGGATCTCGAAATGGGTACCATATAGGTAGTGTCTGAATTTTCTGAGTGCGTTTATTATGGCGAGTATTTCTTTCTCGGAAGTACAATAGTGCAACTCAGCGCCTTTGAGCGTTCTATTGGCGTATGCTACAACATGAAGACTACCTTGTTCGTCTTCTTGGTGCAACACGGCGCCGATAGCGTACTCGCTAGCGTCAGTGTACATTACGTACTTCCTACCCTGCTGTGGATGGAACAATTGTAAATTAGATTGGAACAGGCCCTTAACCCTCTCAAACGCATCGTTCTGTTCAGAACCCCATTTCCACTTTATATTTTTGCGTACCAGCTGTAGCAAGGGGACTGTATATTCGGCGTATTTGCTGGTGAATTTCCTGTAATATCCCGTGAGTCCAAGGAATGCTCGCAGTGCTTTGAGGTTCTTGGGCACCGGGAACTCCACAATACTCCTGAGCTTCTCTGGGTCCGTACTGATACCTGTAGCTGAGATTATATGTCCCAGGAACTTCATTTGAGACTTTACAAACTCGCACTTGTGTAGCTTGAGCCTGATGTTTGCTAACCTCAGCTTCTGGAAGACGCTCCGCAGATGCTCGAAGTGTTCCTCCAAAGTGCGGGATATGACGAGGATGTCATCAACGAATATTACAGTGTATGGGTCTACCTCAGGTCCTAGAGCTCTCTCGAGGCATCTTACAATCGCAGCGAGACTCGTGCTAAGGCCAAAAGGTACCACCTTGTGTTGATAGCATTTGTTATTGAATATAAATGCTGTATACTTACGATCTTGCTCACACAGCGGGACCTGCCAGAAGCTTGCTGTTAGATCTAACTTCGTGAGGTACCTGGCTCCTTCACATTTAATGAAGAGGTCCTCCGCTGTCGGTGCGCAGTCAAACTCTTTCTCTACGAGACTGTTTAAGTTCCTCATATCCAGGCAGAGTCGGATCTCTCCAGTCTTCTTGCGGACGACCAGCAGTGGGTTGAGAAAGCTGCTATTAGATCTTTCAATAATATCTTCTTCCAACATCCGCTGTACCTCCTGCTGGACCTCGGCCTGGTATTTTATAGGGACTTATTAGATTCTCCTTATGAACTTCTCCGGCTCTGTGAGGTGGATTCTGTGTTCATACACTGATGAGATTGAATGTTCTTCACTGAAGATATCGCTGAATTCTTCTTGCAGCGACGACAATCTCCGTTCAGTTCGGGAATCTAAGGTCATCTCCCCCTCTTCACATTCTTTATAATGAATTACTTGTTTTGGTGGCCGTGTGATTTTAATTGGGTCACCATGGTTTTGTGTGTGTGTATGTGTGTTCAATTTAAAAGTGTAACTAACATTGTCAATGGTACATTTTAATAAGTGTTCACTGGTGTTAATTTCCGCACGTATTTGTTCTAATACATCTACCCCCAATAACATATCACATATTAAATTGTTTATACCCACTACACACACTTCAAATTGCACTTCGTCTAGCATGATAGTTAGATAGTATTGAGTGTCAATTTTTTCTTTTGTATCGGTAGCGGTTCGTATATAAAATTGATTGATTGGGAGTGATGGGGCCGTACGAAAATATTTTGTTATTGGCACGCAGGAACCTTTCACTGACGCCGGAAAGAACGCTACCAGTATCCAACAAAATCCGTGTGGGAACGCTATTGACAAAGGCGTGTATCACCGGACACGCCGCGCTCACGGGCCTTTGTCGCGTGGGACCGGATTCTAGCAACGAATCCCTGACATCCGGTGGGAACACATTATTAACTGGCACACAAGTTACATAATTAAAAGTACACATTTCACACAATATATAATCCTTATAATTAACATGCTTATATTTACACAATTTTGCCGAATTTATAGCGCGTCCTTGCTGGATGCGCATTTTGGCACGTTTTTTGTAGCTTGGTAATTTTTCGATTTATTGTTCGAGTTTTTATTGCCCTGGGAGTCGCTGTCTTTTGCAGTTGTATCAGCTTTGGCTAATTCGACCGTTTGAATCGCTCTAATTTGTGCCCCGTCGATGCCCTTACCCTGCCCCTTTGGTCTACCAAAATTTTGTTTTCCCTTGTACTCAAAGGTTTTATTTGGCTGTTTTGACGGTGTTTGGGGTGGAGTAGAACTGGTACTCGGTTTTTGATCCGTTTGCTGATGGTACTGTAGTCGCGTATGGTAATTTCGGCGAAATCGGGATTATAACGCCACCCACCAAAATCAAAAACCGTCTCACTTTGGGACACTAGAATGAGGAGTTCGTCTACCGTGCGAATACCCTGCGTAAATACAGCTACTCTAATGTTATGATTAAAATGGTAGGCAAGCTTCGTGACTATGTCAATCTCCGCAAATGCTGGGGTTAAATGCTTCGCGCGTTCGACCTGCTGGATTATATAATTTTCGGCGGTAATACCCATTTTCTTATCAAATCGGCCATATTCCAGTTCATTGCGCAGAAGTCGTTGGGTATGCGAGTTACAGTACCGGCTTTCAAATTTTTGTTTGAACTCCGCGTATGTGGACACTCTATCGCGTACAATGTTATACCACTTACGCGCCGAGTCACGCATCGCGTTAACCACCCACTGTATTTTGTCTTGATCTTCTAGTCGGGAACCTACTCTAGCCATTTCACTCTCACACGCTAATAAAAATTCAATGGGGTTTTCGTTATTTTCCCCCGTAAAATACACGCGATTTTTCTCGTCGACAGGACCTTGTACCAAAATATTAGGAGCAGATCTCCTTCGTACCTCCTGTCGTACTTTCAAAATCTCGTCGTTTAACGTTTGTAAAACACTCTCTTTATTAGAGTCAATGTTAGATCGCGTCTCTACAATTGAAGCGTCTAATTTATCTACTCGTCGTTGCGTTTCGGTCACGTCCGCGTGAATCTTTACCTCTAGAGATTCGACCTTCCTTGAGACGTCTAGGGTTTGCTTCTCGCAACGGCTTATGTGATCCTTGAACCGGCCTTCCATACGTGTTACTTGTTCAATAAACGATTTTTGCATAGTGGTCTCAAAAACCTTAAACCGTTCATTGATTTTATTATCGACCGTATTTACTCTTTCACCAATTTCCGCGACTTTCTCCGTTAATTGTTTATTACTCTCACCGATTTCAACGACTTTAGCGGTTAACTCGGTTACGCTTTCGTCTATTTTCGCAGTTAATTCTTTACTAACTTTCTTTAATTTCTTTATTTGTTTGTTTAATGCTTTGCTTAATCTCGGCGTTTATGTCGGCGTTACTGTGATCTAATTTCTCTGTTAGACTAACTCTCTGCGCCTCGATATTAGATTTTAATTCTGCGATATTTATCTCAGCATTGGCTGTTATTTGTTCGAATTTCGCGTTCATATTAGCGGTCAAATCCGCACTCATTTGCTGCATTTGTTTAAGTATTTTATCCATATCCATTTTAAATACACAACAATTTTAAATATAAACAATTTAAAATACACAGGACAGTTTCAAATACACACAATAACTCTACTGCTGTACGAACACCAGTCACAAAACTCTTTGGGGATTGTTTAGTTGGACGCCAGCTGTTTTATGAGTTAAAACAGCAAAGTTTGTTTTAAAGTGAAAATTAAATTTAAATTTAATGAATTTAATTTTGTCGAGCCCCACGAATTTGGAGCGCCATTTATAACTCTATTACAAATGTGGCGTTTCAATCTCGTTGTGATTTAATTAATTTAATTCAATCGCGCCCCACGTTGGCCGACATTTATAACTCTACTTCTATGCGTTATTGTTATGTCGTGTTGTGTGTGAGTACCCACCTGCTGTCTGATCTTGCAGATTCTTCCGACTAGGGCGTGTGGATTTTGGATTTGAAGTTCGCAAGATAGTAATCTCAAATTTATTACAACAACACACAAAATAGGTTACTTTAAAGGGGGAGAGTTTTGTGAGACTGGTAGGCTTTATCGTACAACAATAAAACACAGTTATATGGGGTAATAAAACGTTGTTTATTACACCAACAACACACAAGAATAGAATGGTTATTATATTATGAATTTCTTACAATCTAAACAATGAATCAATGTTTTTCGATTGGTCAATAGTTGAAAGAAACTGAACTCGTTCTTTGGCGAGTTGATTGCAATTTAAATTTTACTTTATTAATTGATTTGAATTTAATTAAATTTATTTAATTAAATTGAATCTAAATGTTCATGAAACAAAATATAAAACTCTGAAATTAATTAGAATAATTAATTAAAATAAATTAGACGTGACAGTCTAGTTCACGTTATTTCATTTCTAGTGATTCTACTTCTGATATACTGCAGTATGATCTAAGATTAGATTGTCAGTTAAGATTTGTATAGCGCTTTTTATACTACTTCTATTTCTTAACTATAACTTACTAATGTCTTAAACTGCTATACAGATTATCACAACGAATTTACTTTTTAATTACTAGAGTCTTTGCTTTTTGTTTGGCACCTGAATTATTTGAATTACAATGTTTTAATTGAAAAATAGAAAATTTGATCTGAAAAATAAATAAGTGGATTTTGCTTTCCTGTTACTGAAGAGGATGTCGTCCCGATTTGTCCCTCGTCGATTCGAGTCCTTGGTTAGAGAAAGTAATCTGCTTAGAACTGCTGGATTCGGTCGTGGAGTTCAAAATTCGGCAACACTCTGCTTCCTTGCTGTTTGTGAATATTTTAACGTCTGCTGCTGTCTGCTGGAACTGCTTCCTGTCCCTCGTCGATTCGCACGTTGTACGTCAGCGTGTGTGTGTGTGCTTCGTTCGGGTGGTCGCTCTGCTCGTCAGCTGTTCACCAATGATTTAGACAGCCTCTCTGCTGTATTCTTGAAGTCTGGTCTTGAAGTCTGGTGGATCTCTTGCGTGCTTATAACTAACTGGTAGTACACAATAAGCTTGGTTGATGTACTGAAGAGTATCTCGCCTTTACGCAACAATTACGAGCTATACAGATGATCTGTACTTGGTGTGTTCGTAATTGCGTGTGTGTTGACCACGTAGAGTCTTCTTGTTGATCTTCACCACTTTGGTTACTAGACGATCGAAGGACTACGTCTTAACTTCGTGAGTACTGGCAAAAGAGTGAGGTTTCAACCAGAAAACACCGCACTGGCCGGGGCTCGCGTGAAATGATTTCATTGGCTGACACACTCTCCCTACCACATAAAATTTTAATTCCCTTGGTCCGTGAGAATGAAGTTAGGTTCCCACAGACGGAGAATTGATATTATTATCTAATATTCTTATTATAATTATCCGGTGGAACCAATTTCCCGCTCCGGATATCCTGTGCTTATTTAATTTTGCAATAACTTGGTTGCAAACCAAGTTGTGTGAAATCTAAAATATACAATCTGTCAGAAATTATTATCTTTATAACATACTAAAATCTCATTACTGTAACTCTATTTTTACAGAAGTTATTTAATTATTTTAATTAACTCTTTCATTTGTTAATTATATCGCGTAAAATTTGCACACGTTATTATTAATATTTCGGCAAACATTTTGGCTATGTTGGATTCCGCCTTTACTTATTAGTTTCCGAGATATTAATAATTAACAGTTTGGGTGTGGTCGCTTCCTTGTACAGCGAACTGATTACATAATGACCACGTGTGCGTTGCTTTACAAAGCATTATTTTCAATGCGCTACGTTCAAATGGAGTTTTGACTGGTACATTTTATTTAAATATGCTTTCAGTATGCGGTAAACATATAACCCCAAATAGTTAATATTTGGTGCTGTTATATATTCCCACACCCGCTTTAAAAAAAAATGAATGTAATAATTACAGTTATTTTTTTTTCTTAATCATTACACACATATTCTGTAATCATTATACTTATTACCTATACATTGTATTACTTATTCAAAAGAAAAACATACATGTGTGTTAATATTATTTCATTACATACAACTTAATTCTAGATGCTCTTATTAATAATATTACACTTGCAATTGTCTGTGTATTAATGTTTTTAGAACGGCTAATATCTAACTGTAGCGTTTGTTTGTAAACAGTAGCACGCGTGCAAAGGAATTTGCTGACAGTCTAAACAATCGTTATCGCCGGGCGCGCGTAGCTAATTGCTTGACCTAGTTTCAAATGTCGGTCAGGTAGTTTATCGCTAGACGTTACTATTTCCTGCTGTGTGCTCGTTCAGTTCTACACGCCCGCTGGTTATCGCGATAGAAAACATTATTATTACTACACAAGCTATCTACAATTATTATTAATAATATTATAAATCACAAGTTATTTATTTTAATTTTAATTATTATAATACAATTACATTATTAACTCTAAATACTATTTTTTTTTTTTAAAGTCTTATTATTTCGTCGCGACGCGCTTTGGAACGCCATGCTACTCAAAGTATTTTCTCAAAGAGCTCGCATGGTGTTTACCGATCGTTTTCGTTCGGTCGAGCGTCGTAACGATAAACGTGTGAGGCGCGAGTTGTTGAGCCAACAGATAGGGACCATTATATAAACGAAAAAACTTTGCGGCCACATTTATGTCTCTTCGGCCTACAGGATTCGCCTTGAGCAGTACTTTCTCACCTACTACAAAGTTTGTTAGTTTATGAGTCGTATTAAATTTGTCTGCCCTTTTTCGCCCCTTTTCAACTATTCTTTCCCTCACAAGTTGATTTTTACATTGCACCGGCAGAGGTAGATTATAAGTCTTTGGCCTACTTAAATAATTATTCCAAAACCTCTCTGGCGTGGTTCCAGAGTCTAATTCTGCTGGTGTGTATTCCGTGGTATCGTGATAACTCTCATTTATTGCCTTTTCGAAGAATGGTAAGAACTCGGGCCATTTACTTTGTTCCTTATAGCAATAGATACGGAACATTTTACCGATTTCCCGATTCACCCTTTCGGCAAGGTTTCCCTGTGGTCGTCGTATCGAGGTTAGGACTGCTTTGATACCGTTACGTTCCAGGGTGGCTGCCCAGTGTTTGTTTTGGAATTGCTTTCCCTGGTCACTAAGTACGTTCCTTATTGGTCCATGTTGTGGGATATACTTATTAAGTATAATATTTAAAACGGACTTTGTGGTGGGCCTAGGGATCGCATAAAGGCTAACTTTTTTAGTAAACACATCGACGCAAACTACCATGTGTTTTAGATTTCTGGTAGCCTTGGGTAATGGTCCCAGAAAGTCGATGGCGATCATCTGTCCCTTACCTTCCGTTATCACATTGGCCATGGGAACGTAAGTGTGCAAGTTTGGTGCTTTCGCTGTCTGACATGGATAACATGTTTTTAGCAATTTCTTTACCCTACGGTACATGTTGGTAATTGTAAAATCCTCCTGCAATATTTTGACACATTTTACAGGAGATGCGTGCGCCATTTTTATATGTAAAGATTGTGTTACACACGCAAGCATCGCTGGAGACAATACCACTTTCCATTCGCCCTGTAACAATTTATACAATATATTGTCTTGTATAAGATAGTGAGGATTTGGGTGAGCTGCTAACATTAGCTTTTTAGCAAGGAGTGCGAGGTTATCGTCCTGCTCGCGTCCTAAGTTCTGTAGCATATTAGTAGCTTCAGGCGCGACCGTGTATTGCATATTTAACACTCTCAACTCGTCGTCAGCTGCTTCATATACCTCCTCCTTTTCTACGGGCGGATATCTACTTAGAGTGTCTGCGGTGGTATTCTCTGATCCTTTGCAATATTTAATAGTGAATGAGTACTCCTGAATAGCTAACACCCATCGTGTTAGTCGGGAATTTGCTAATCGACATTTTAATATAAACGATAACGCCTGATTATCAGTGTGGATCTCGAAATGGGTACCATATAGGTAGTGTCTGAATTTTCTGAGTGCGTTTATTATGGCGAGTATTTCTTTCTCGGAAGTACAATAGTGCAACTCAGCGCCTTTGAGCGTTCTATTGGCGTATGCTACAACATGAAGACTACCTTGTTCGTCTTCTTGGTGCAACACGGCGCCGATAGCGTACTCGCTAGCGTCAGTGTACATTACGTACTTCCTACCCTGCTGTGGATGGAACAATTGTAAATTAGATTGGAACAGGCCCTTAACCCTCTCAAACGCATCGTTCTGTTCAGAACCCCATTTCCACTTTATATTTTTGCGTACCAGCTGTAGCAAGGGGACTGTATATTCGGCGTATTTGCTGGTGAATTTCCTGTAATATCCCGTGAGTCCCCAAGGAATGCTCGCAGTGCTTTGAGGTTCTTGGGCACCGGGAACTCCACAATACTCCTGAGCTTCTCTGGGTCCGTACTGATACCTGTAGCTGAGATTATATGTCCCAGGAACTTCATTTGAGACTTTACAAACTTGCACTTGTGTAGCTTGAGCCTGATGTTTGCTAACCTCAGCTTCTGGAAGACGCTCCGCAGATGCTCGAAGTGTTCCTCCAAAGTGCGGGATATGACGAGGATGTAATCAACGAATATTACAGTGTATGGGTCTACCTCAGGTCCTAGAGCTCTCTCGAGGCATCTTACAATCGCAGCGAGACTCGTGCTAAGGCCAAAAGGTACCACCTTGTGTTGATAGCATTTGTTATTGAATATAAATGCTGTATACTTACGATCTTGCTCACACAGCGGGACCTGCCAGAAGCTTGCTGTTAGATCTAACTTCGTGAGGTACCTGGCTCCTTCACATTTAATGAAGAGGTCCTCCGCTGTCGGTGCGCAGTCAAACTCTTTCTCTACGAGACTGTTTAAGTTCCTCATATCCAGGCAGAGTCGGATCTCTCCAGTCTTCTTGCGGACGACCAGCAGTGGGTTGAGAAAGCTGCTATTAGATCTTTCAATAATATCTTCTTCCAACATCCGCTGTATCTCCTGCTGGACCTCGGCCTGGTATTTTATAGGGACTTGGTAGATTCTCCTTATGAACTTCTCCGGCTCTGTGAGGTGGATTCTGTGTTCATACACTGATGAGATTGAATGTTCTTCACTGAAGATATCGCTGAATTCTTCTTGCAGCGACGACAATCTCCGTTCAGTTCGGGAATCTAAGGTCATCTCCCCCTCTTCACATTCTTTATAATGAATTACTTGTTTTGGTGGCCGTGTGATTTTAATTGGGTCACCATGGTTTTGTGTGTGTGTATGTGTGTTCAATTTAAAAGTGTAACTAACATTGTCAATGGTACATTTTAATAAGTGTTCACTGGTGTTAATTTCCGCACGTATTTGTTCTAATACATCTACCCCCAATAACATATCACATATTAAATTGTTTATACCCACTACACACACTTCAAATTGCATTTCGTCTAGCATGATAGTTAGATAGTATTGAGTGTCAATTTTTTCTTTTGTATCGGTAGCGGTTCGTATATAAAATTGATTGATTGGGAGTGATGGGGCCGTACGAAAATATTTTTTTATTGGCACGCAGGAACCTTTCACTGACGCCGGAAACAACGCTACCAGTATCCAACAAAATCCGTGTGGGAACGCTATTGACAAAGGCGTGTAACACCGGACACGCCGCGCTCACGGGCCTTTGTCGCGTGGGACCGGATTCTAGCAACGAATCCCTGACATCCGGTGGGAACACATTATTAACTGGCACACAAGTTACATAATTAAAAGTACACATTTCACACAATATATAATCCTTATAATTAACATGCTTATATTTACACAATTTTGCCGAATTTATAGCGCGTCCTTGCTGGATGCGCATTTTGGCACGTTTTTTGTAGCTTGGTAATTTTTCGACTTATTGTTCGAGTTTTTATTGCCCTGGAAGTCGCTGTCTTTTGCAGTTGTATCAGCTTTGGCTAATTCGACCGTTTGAATCGCTCTAATTTGTGCCCCGTCGATGCCCTTACCCTGCCCCTTTGGTCTACCAAAATTTTGTTTTCCCTTGTACTCAAAGGTTTTATTTGGCTGTTTTGACGGTGTTTGGGGTGGAGTAGAACTGGTACTCGGTTTTTGATCCGTTTGCTGATGGTACTGTAGTCGCGTATTCTGCCCTTCATTGTTTCGGCGAAATCGGGATTATAACGCCACCCACCAAAATCAAAAACCGTCTCACTTTGGGACACTAGAATGAGGAGTTCGTCTACCGTGCGAATACCCTGCGTAAATACAGCTACTCTAATGTTATGATTAAAATGGTAGGCAAGCTTCGTGACTATGTCAATCTCCGCAAATGCTGGGGTTAAATGCTTCGCGCGTTCGACCTGCTGGATTATATAATTTTCGGCGGTAATACCCATTTTCTTATCAAATCGGCCATATTCCAGTTCATTGCGCAGAAGTCGTTGGGTATGCGAGTTCCAGTACCGGCTTTCAAATTTTTGTTTGAACTCCGCGTATGTGGACACTCTATCGCGTACAATGTTATACCACTTACGCGCCGAATCACGCATCGCGTTAACTACCCACTGTATTTTGTCTTGATCTTCTAGTCGGGAACCTACTCTAGCCATTTCACTCTCACACGCTAATAAAAATTCAATGGGGTGTTCGTTATTTTCCCCCGTAAAATACACGCGATTTTTCTCGTCGACAGGACCTTGTACCAAAATATTAGGAGCAGATCTCCTTCGTACCTCCTGTCGTACTTTCAAAATCTCGTCGTTTAACGTTTGTAAAACACTCTCTTTATTAGAGTCAATGTTAGATCGCGTCTCTACAATTGAAGCGTCTAATTTATCTACTCGTCGTTGCGTTTCGGTCACGTCCGCGTGAATCTTTACCTCTAGAGATTCGACCTTCCTTGAGACGTCTAGGGTTTGCTTCTCGCAACGGCTTATGTGATCCTTGAACCGGCCTTCCATACGTGTTACTTGTTCAATAAACGATTTTTGCATAGTGGTCTCAAAAACCTTAAACCATTCATTGATTTTAGTATCGACCGTATTTACTCTTTCACCAATTTCCGCGACTTTCTCCGTTAATTGTTTATTACTCTCACCGATTTCAACGACTTTAGCGGTTAACTCGGTTACGCTTTCGTCTATTTTCGCAGTTAATTCTTTACTAACTTTCTTTAATTTCTTTATTTGTTTGTTTAATGCTTTGCTTAATCTCGGCGTTTATGTCGGCGTTACTGTGATCTAATTTCTCTGTTAGACTAACTCTCTGCGCCTCGATATTAGATTTTAATTCTGCGATATTTATCTCAGCATTGGCTGTTATTTGTTCGAATTTCGCGTTCATATTAGCGGTCAAATCCGCACTCATTTGCTGCATTTGTTTAAGTATTTTATCCATATCCATTTTAAATACACAACAATTTCAAATATAAACAATTTAAAATACACAGGACAGTTTCAAATACACACAATAACTCTACTGCTGTACGAACACCAGTCACAAAACTCTTTGGGGATTGTTTAGTTGGACGCCAGCTGTTTTATGAGTTAAAACAGCAAAGTTTGTTTTAAAGTGAAAATTAAATTTAAATTTAATGAATTTAATTTTGTCGAGCCCCACGAAATTGGAGCGCCATTTATAACTCTATTACAAATGTGGCGTTTCAATCTCGTTGTGATTTAATTAATTTAATTCAATCGCGCCCCACGTTGGCCGACATTTATAACTCTACTTCTATGCGTTATTGTTATGTCGTGTTGTGTGTGAGTACCCACCTGCTGTCTGATCTTGCAGATTCTTCCGACTAGGGCGTGTGGATTTTGGATTTGAAGTTCGCAAGATAGTAATCTCAAATTTATTACAACAACACACAAAATAGGTTACTTTAAAGGGGGAGAGTTTTGTGAGACTGGTAGGCTTTATCGTACAACAATAAAACACAGTTATATGGGGTAATAAAACGTTGTTTATTACACCAACAACACACAAGAATAGAATGGTTATTATATTATGAATTTCTTACAATCTAAACAATGAATCAATGTTTTTCGATTGGTCAATAGTTGAAAGAAACTGAACTCGTTCTTTGGCGAGTTGATTGCAATTTAAATTTTACTTTATTAATTGATTTGAATTTAATTAAATTTATTTAATTAAATTGAATCTAAATGTTCATGAAACAAAATATAAAACTCTGAAATTAATTAGAATAATTAATTAAAATAAATTAGACGTGACAGTCTAGTTCACGTTATTTCATTTCTAGTGATTCTACTTCTGATATACTGCAGTATGATCTAAGATTAGATTGTCAGTTAAGATTTGTATAGGGCTTTTTATACTACTTCTATTTCTTAACTATAACTTACTAATGTCTTAAACTGCTATACAGATTATCACAACGAATTTACTTTTTAATTACTAGAGTCTTTGCTTTTTGTTTGGCACCTGAATTATTTGAATTACAATGTTTTAATTGAAAAATAGAAAATTTGATCTGAAAAATAAATAAGTGGATTTTGCTTTCCTGTTACTGAAGAGGATGTCGTCCCGATTTGTCCCTCGTCGATTCGAGTCCTTGGTTAGAGAAAGTAATCTGCTTAGAACTGCTGGATTCGGTCGTGGAGTTCAAAATTCGGCAACACTCTGCTTCCTTGCTGTTTGTGAATATTTTAACGTCTGCTGCTGTCTGCTGGAACTGCTTCCTGTCCCTCGTCGATTCGCACGTTGTACGTCAGCGTGTGTGTGTGTGCTTCGTTCGGGTGGTCGCTCTGCTCGCCAGCTGTTCACCAATGATTTAGACGGCCTCTCTGCTGTATTCTTGAAGTCTGGTGGATCTCTTGCGTGCTTATGACTAACTGGTAGTACACAATAAGCTTGGTTGATGTACTGAAGAGTATCTCGCCTTTACGCAACAATTACGAGCTATACAGATGATCTGTACTTGGTGTGTTCGTAATTGCGTGTGTGTTGACCACGTAGAGTCTTCTTGTTGATCTTCACCACTTTGGTTACTAGACGATCGAAGGACTACGTCTTAACTTCGTGAGTACTGGCAAAAGAGTGAGGTTTCAACCAGAAAACACCGCACTGGCCGGGGCTCGCGTGAAATGATTTCATTGGCTGGCACACTCTCCCTACCACATAAAATTTTAATTCCCTTGGTCCGTGAGAATGAAGTTAGGTTCCCACAGACGGAGAATTGATATTATTATCTAATATTCTTATTATAATTATCCGGTGGAACCAATTTCCCGCTCCGGATATCCTGTGCTTATTTAATTTTGCAATAACTTGGTTGCAAACCAAGTTGTGTGAAATCTAAAATATACAATCTGTCAGAAATTATTATCTTTATAACATACTAAAATCTCATTACTGTAACTCTATTTTCACAGAAGTTATTCAATTATTTTAATTAACTCTTTCATTTGTTAATTATATCGCGTAAAATTTGCACACGTTATTATTAATATTTCGGCAAACATTTTGGCTATGTTGGATTTCGCCTTTACTTATTAGTTTCCGAGATATTAATAATTAACAGTTTGGGTGTGGTCGCTTCCTTGTACAGCGAACTGATTACATAATGACCACGTGTGCGTTGCTTTACAAAGCATTATTTTCAATGCGCTACATTCAAATGGAGTTTTGACTGGTACATTTTATTTAAATATGCTTTCAGTATGCGGTAAACATATAACCCCAAATAGTTAATATTTGGTGCTGTTATAATATATATTTAACACTTTTTGCTATAGTCTATTTCTTTATGCATATACAATTTATTTAATATTTCTGAATTCTTTCCCTCAAGATTTATTCCCTTATTTGTTACATGCTTCGGGAAGCGTACTGTTCGCATCCTCAACCTTCCTGATTTGATATCTTGTGGAGTATTTGTGTTTTGGTTGGTTGTTATGATTTCCTGTTGGCTTTTGTTATTTTACACTGGTGTTATTGTGTGTGATTGTGGTGTATATATTAACTTTTTGTGTATTTTTGATGGTGAGTGCTTTGAAAATTGTGTCATGTTTTATGTTGGTTTGTTTGGACAGGTAATTTATTCAGGTATTAGTCAGGTATTACAAATCAATACAAAACATGACACAATTTTCAAAGCACTCGACATCGAAAATACACAAAAAGCTAATATGTACACCACAATAATACCAATTTAAAATACAAAAAACAACAAGAAACGCTAACAACAACCAACCAAAACAGAAGTACTCCACAAGTTTCAAAATTAAGAAGGCTGAGGATGGGAACAGTATGTTTCACGACACGTTTCCCAAATAAGGGAAAAACATCTTGAGGTAAAGTAATTATAAATTTTAAATATAATATATATGCATCAAGATATAGACTGTAGCAAAAAGTGTTTGAATATATATATATATATATATATATATATAGTATTTAAAATTTATAATTATATTACCTCAAGATGTTCTTTTCCTTATTTGATGTTTCGAGAGTTCCTGTTCTCTCATCTTCAGCCTTCGCCATCTTGTTTCTGGTTAAGTATTTGTGTGTTGGCTGCTGGATGTTATTAAGGTAGTTTGTTGTTCTTTGGTCTTTTAAAGTTGTATTATTGTGTGTGGTTGTGGTATATGTTTTTGTATTTTGTGTATTTTCGATATTGAGTGCTTTGAATGTTGTGTCATGTTTTGTATTGATCTGTATTTGTTCTGGTATTAGATTGTTTTGTGTTTTATGTTTGTATATTTGTAAATTTTCCCAAATGTTCATTATGGTGCCTTTGTGTGGTATATGTTTTATTAGTGATACATTGGTTATGTTTGGGAATTCGTGTCCTGTGTTTATTGCATGTGTGGCTAAATTGGATTTATATATTTCTGGTTTTTTGTATGCGTTTAGGTGTTCAAAATAACGTTTTTCAGCTGTTTTTTGTTTGTCCTATGTAACATTTATTGCAATCTTGGCATTCAATTTTGTATATACCGTTAGTTGTTGTATTATCTTTGTTGTGTGAGCTATTTAGAATTTGTAATTTATTTTTATTAGTTTTGTATGCTATTTTTATATGTGTTTTTAAATAGTTTTGTCATTTTATTATTTATGTATGTGAATGTGGCCCATTTTTGTTGTTGTTATTATTTATGTGTTGTTCATTTTGATTGATTCTTAATTGTTCGGTTTTTATTTTATATTTGATTTTATTTTCTATTTTGTTCACAGTATTTTTATTGTATCCATTTTCATAACATATTTGGTATATTATATTTCTTTCATGTCAGTTTCTTGTTTGTTTAGGGGAATTTTGTACATTCTGTTAAATAGTGAATAGAATGCTGCCATTTTATGTTGTGGTGGATGGTTAGAATGGTTAGGTATAATGATGTTAGTGGAAGTTGGTTTTCTATATATTGCATATTGTATGTAGTTGTTGTATCTTGTTATGGTTATGTCTAAATAGTTTATTTTGTTATGTTTTTCTTTTTCTTCTGTGAATTGTATTTTAGGATGTATGTTATTGATTTGTTTCAGTATGTTCTCTGCATTTGTGTTTTTGTTATTTGATACATATAGTCCATCGTCTACATATCTTATCCATATGCCATTTGGGTCCTGTGATTTTATAATATTTTGTATTTTTGTGTCTATGTGTTGTAGGAATATTTCTGCTATTATGCTTGATAATGGTGATCCCATTGCTAAACCTTCTTGCTGTTGATAAATTTTGCTATTAAATTCAAAGTAATTTTGTTTTAGTATTAATTGGAGGCTATTTTTTATTTCGGTTATATATTGTTTGTTTTCATTTTGTTCTTTAAGTTTGTTTATTATTATGTCTATTGTTTCTTCTACTGGGATGTTGGTGTACATGTTTGTGATGTCATATGATGTGAAAAATGTATTTTCATTTACATTTATTGTTTTTAGTTTGTCTATTAATTCGTATGTATTTTTTATGTTATGATGGTTATTTGTTAGATGGTTATTTTTTAGTTTTTGTGCTATTATTTTTGCTATTTTGTACTTAGGAGCTTCTTTGAAGTTGATTAATGGACGTATCGGGTTGTTTAATTTGTGTATTTTTATTAGGCTATTCATTTTATGTGGTTCTGGATTATTATTTATATATATGTCTGTATTTTTCATGTTGAAAATATTTTAGTTGTTTTTATTAGTTTTATTGTTTGTTTAAGATAGTTTTCTGTTGGATTTTTGTTTAGCTGTATGCAATTATTATTGTTGATGAAGTCTTCGGTTTTTTTAATGTAGTCTGCTTTATCAATGATTACTGTTGCTTGACTTTTGTCTGCTTTAGTTATTATTAAATTATTGTTCTTTACTTTATTTTTAATTTCTTTTATTGTCTTTCTTTTGTTTTTCTTTGTTTTTCATTTCGCTAGCTATTATTTTTTTAATTATATGTGTTGCTTCTGTTCTTTTTCTTCTTGTATATTGTCTTTTATTAGGTTGATGGCAAATTCTGTTTCTACTATTAAATTTTCTAGATTTTTGTTTGCATACAACTAAACAAAAACCCAACAGAAAACTATTTTAAACAAACAATAAAACTAATAAAAACAACTAAAACATTTTCAACATGAAAAATACAGACATATATATAAATAATAATCCAGAACCACCTAAAATGAATAGCCTAATAAAAATACACAAATTAAACAACCCGATACGTCCATTAATCAACTTCAAAGAAGCTCCTACGTACAAAATAGCAAAAATAATAGCACAAAAACTAAAAAATAACCATCTAACAAATAACCATCATAACATAAAAAATACATACGAATTAATAGACAAACTAAAAACAATAAATATAAATGAAAATACATTTTTCACATCATATGACATCACAAACATGTACACCAACATCCCAGTAGAAGAAACAATACATACATACATCCTCGGCGCTACAGCCCAGTCCGGGCCCTGGCCTCCAAAAGAAATCTTCCCCACTGGTCTCTACTCCCGGCCAATGTCCACCAGTTTGCTGCACCCAGCCTCACTGCCTCCTTACCAACCTGGTCCAGCCATCTTGTACGCGGTCTTCCCCTCCTTCTCCTTCCCATCGGCAAATAATTCATCACTCTTTTTGGGATTCTATCCTCCGCCATTCTCTGCACATGACCAGCCCAACGCAATCTGTTAATTTGTATGAGTTGCACGATCGGAAGATCTTTAAACCTTTCGTACAACTCTCGATTATGCAGTCGCCTCCAAATGTTGTTTTCCCTCACAGGGCCATAGATTCTCCTCAGTACCCTCCTCTCAAAAACGGATAGTCTCTGCTCATCTAGTTTTTTTAACACCCAGCATTCCGAGCCATACATCAGGACTGGTCTAATCAAGGTCTTGTATAGGGAGGCTTTTGTATCTTTAGTTATTAATTTTGATTTAAAATGTTTCACCAGTCCGTAGTAACACCTATTAGCAGATAATATTCGTCTTTCAATATCTCTAGAGGAGTCATTTCCAGAGTCCACATATGACAGAAGAAACAATAGACATAATAATAAACAAACTTAAAGAACAAAATGAAAACAAACAATATATAACCGAAATAAAAAATAGCCTCCAATTAATACTAAAACAAAATTACTTTGAATTTAATAGCAAAATTTATCAACAGCAAGAAGGTTTAGCAATGGGATCACCATTATCAAGCATAATAGCAGAAATATTCCTACAACACATAGACACAAAAATACAAAATATTATAAAATCACAGGACCCAAATGGCATATGGATAAGATATGTAGACGATGGACTATATGTATCAAATAACAAAAACACAAATGCAGAGAACATACTGAAACAAATCAATAACATACATCCTAAAATACAATTCACAGAAGAAAAAGAAAAACATAACAAAATAAACTATTTAGACATAACCATAACAAGATACAACAACTACATACAATATGCAATATATAGAAAACCAACTTCCACTAACATCATTATACCTAACCATTCTGACCATCCACCACAACATAAAATGGCAGCATTCTATTCACTATTTAACAGAATGTACAAAATTCCCCTAAACAAACAAGAAACTGACATGAAAGAAATATAATATACCAAATATGTTATGAAAATGGATACAATAAAAATACTGTGAACAAAATAGAAAATAAAATCAAATATAAGATAAAAACCGAACAATTAAGAATCAATCAAAATGAACAACACATAAATAATAACAACAACAAAAATGGGCCACATTCACATACATAAATAATAAAATGACAAAACTATTTAAAAACACAGATATAAAAATAGCATACAAAACTAATAAAAATAAATTACAAATTCTAAATAGCTCACACAACAAAGATAATACAACAACTAACGGTATATACAAAATTGAATGCCAAGATTGCAATAAATGTTACATAGGACAAACAAAAAACAGCTGAAAAAAACGTTATTTTGAACACCTAAACGCATACAAAAAACCAGAAATATATAAATCCAATTTAGCCACACATGCAATAAACACAGGACACGAATTCCCAAACATAACCAATGTATCACTAATAAAACATATACCACACAAAGGCACCATAATGAACATTTGGGAAAATTTACAAATATACAAACATAAAACACAAAACAATCTAATACCAGAACAAATACAAATCAATACAAAACATGACACAATATTCAAAGCACTCAATATCGAAAATACACAAAATACAAAAACATATACCACAACCACACACAATAATACAACTTTAAAAGACCAAAGAACAACAAACTACCTTAATAACATCCAGCAGGCAACACACAAATACTTAACCAGAAACAAGATGGCGAAGGCTGAAGATGAGAGAACAGGAACTCTCGAAACATGTTCCAAATAAGAAAAAGAACATCTTGAGGTAATATAATTATAAATTTTAAATACTTTATATATATCAAGAAACGAACTGTAGCAGAAAGTGATTGAATATATATATACATATAAATTGTATGTATATACATATATATACATATATTTATATACATAAAAATTACACATATATATTATACATAGATACGATTGCACATATGTACACTTTCAATACAATTTTCATTAAGCAAAGTAATTATGATAACAATAGGCAGTTCCAGTGTGGATAAGGTGAACTGGTGGTAAACTGGTGAAATGGTGTAACTTGTGACTTGGAAATCTCTGAAAGGATTGTGGCTGATTTGAATGCTTACCTGTGTGTAGAATGTGCACCATTTACAGAACAATGCGCAAACAGGAAAACAGGTTGTGTTGACAAAATAGTTAAAGTGGATGCAAACTTGTTTTTGAAGAAGAAGAATCGTGTGTCATGTATACCCACAGGAATGTGTGATGAGACGAATGAGTGTGTTCTAGTTTAAGTTACCAACAGATTTTACTTACATTGCCGAACACCATACAAAAACGTGTAGAAGAGGAAATGGCAACAGCAGCGGTAGTAATGGAAAGAGCAAATCCAAGTCGCTGTTCTATCAGACCAAAGTCAGATAGTACAGTATGGTAGTCACACCAGAATCCTTATAATTATGTGGTAGAGACAGTAGCTAGTAGTGGTAGAGACTTTAAGAAATAGAAAAGAAAGAAAGGAAATTTATAAGGAAAATTCTGGGCCCAAGAAAAGTATCAGCAAATTAGTGTAACCCCTCTTTCTATTTTTTATGCTTTACAAAAAATAAACTTTTTTTTTTTTTCTTTTTTTTTTTTTTTTTGAAAAAGGGGTTACTAGTTAATTAAAACTAGGCGGAAGGCCTAGAGAAGCAAAAAATGCGCCGGGTCCAGTCCAGTGAGTCGGGACTTGCAATTATACTGTTGTAATTAATTCGCCAGGATGCAGAAATGATGAAGAGAGAGTAGACTATAGTTAATACATTTATTGAAAATTATTCACATATACAGCATTAAAATGGTTAGGTGTCAATTTTGAATATAAGATTGGCTAATGAGCGCATCGTAAATACAAGTCGTAAAATGTTACATTGAAGAATTAATTTAATGAGAAAGCCTAGAAGGCCATATATAAGTCTTGGGCCTAAGGCCTACATTAATTGTCGCGACAAAGAAGAAATGAATGTGACAGGATAGCAGCGGGCGCAAGGCCGACCGCCGCTAGCGAAAGTATGTAACGCACTGTCCAGATGTACAGACATGAATTGAGCAAATTAAAAGCGCAGATTAGCCAACCTATAAATGCAAAAATTACCGCGCTACTGTACATAACTGCCCGCAGAAATCAATAGATTTTTTAATACATTTTAGTAATTTATTATATAAAATACAGAGTTCTTAATAATGAAAGTTAATCTCAATAGGCTGCATTGAACCTTGAGTTGTAATCTTAGATAACAGTTGTGCATTAATTGTTTAGCGATAAGCTTGAATAAAGATAAGCTTTAATAAAGATAAGCGTTTAGTAGGCCAAGGTTGGCGTGCAATGTGATTTTATGCATGATTGAAAATGTAAGCGCTGGCAATGTATTGCCCAAATATATTGTATGTATACAATATTGAACGATATAAAACATGAAAGTACATAATTTGACAATGTTTAATAATGAATGATCGGAAACTCATCACATGATGGCCTGATAAATTGTAACCCTATGCAAGTCATAGATGGTTACCGTGAAATAGTTGAGGCCAGTAGACCTGTACAGAGTATTGCATACAATGAACAAATAAATTGTCACAAATTATACATGTTTAGACGTAAATCTAGCATGGCGTCATAAAGTTGAACGAGTCATGCTATACCTGAAGTTTCAGGAATTTACAATATATTGTTGTGTGAGAACAAGCTATAGATAGCTGACTGATTGCGAGCACATATGTAATGACATGTATGTCATAATTAAGCAGGAATACTAATTGTGCAATGCATAATCACAAAATACAAAATACCATATAAAAATACAATATAAAAATAAAATCTAGGCGTGGCGTGGTTACAGACAGTAGACGCAAAAAACAATATGTTTTACATAAAAGCAAATTATATAATAAATACAATAAACACCAATTTAGTTAATTACAAATATGAATAAGCGCAATAGCATAAGTAAGAAATACGACACTGTGGTTACAAATGTAATACATGAGTTGAACAATTGAGAAATACATTCATAGAACAATAAATCACACATATTAACAACTGTGCAAGAAATGCATACATGGTTGTATAACTGCAAACCATGCGAATATTATGTAACAAATTTTTATAAAACATTACCACCGATAACATGACACATACCCAATACCAATCAAAATGTAAATGTGTAGGACATAGTATGCCACACAAAATATTAACATATAAATACAAAATAGCAAATATACCACCATGAAACTATGATGAGTATAGAGATGATAGCACAGTGCATGGTTGTGAACTTACAAGTCACATGCAAATTTAGTATAGAAACACGCAATGGTGTAAATTGTCATGAAAATGTTGTGATGATACATATCACAATTAAGTTGACCAAATGGTCACATAATAAAGTAATAAAGCCAATGGCCGAGTAAAATAGCATTGTGCTAAATGATCATAATAACCCTGTGTCTAAGTCCCGTCCCGCGCTGGCAACAGACATAGCTTATGTACTGGTCTCCGCAAAACACCAGTAGGCGTGCGAATGTCTATGACTCTAATTAAGTTGTCTGGGCCGGGAAATGTGGCGGTAATTACACCAAATTTCCAGGCTAATGGAGGTAGGTTATCCTCAATAAGTAAAACTAGGTCCCCAATGGAAACATTATCCTTTGCGAATTTCCATTTGCGACGTTGTTGTAATTGGTGTAAATAGTCGCGAGACCAAGCCTTCCAAATGACTTGGACAAACTTCTGGAGAAGTTGCCAACGTCCAAGACGAGAGATAGGAACATGAGATAAGTCTGGGTCCGGTATCGCCGTTAATGGTGCGCAAATCAAAAAATGGCCAGGTGTAAGTGGCACCGGATCATTTACATCCGATGAGATGGCAAATAAAGGGCGAGAGTTTAGACATGCCTCTATCTGAGACAAAACTGTCGTAAACTCCTCGAAGGTGAGTATAGACTTGCCTACCACGCGGCGCAAATGAAACTTTAAACTCTTTATGCTGCTCTCCCAAAGACCACCAAAATGTGGTGACGAGGGCGGAATAAATGACCATGAAATACCCTGAGAGGCCGTGAATGATTTGATTGATGAGGTGGCATCCTTATTATGCCAAAGATTGTAGAGGTCATGTAAAACATTGCGGGCCTTCCTAAAGTTTGTGCCATTATCAGAATATAACTGACTGGGTATGCCCCTGCGGGACATAAAACGACGTAAGGCAGCTATAAACGCATTGGCTGTAAGGTCGGAGACCACTTCCAAATGAATGGCCCTGGTTGCTAAGCAAATGAACAAAGACACGTATGCCTTAGAGAGAGTTTTGGATTTCTGCCCGCCATGACGAATCATGAAGGGACCACCATAATCTACCGCGCAGAATAGAAACGGCCGCGATGGAGTGACTCTAGGAGATGGTAAAATACCAAGCCTCTGAACCTGCTGTTTGGCACTAAACCTGAGACACTTGACACATTTACGAATGATGGAGCGAATGACTAACCTGGCATTAATAATCCACCAACGTTGACGAAGTGAGTGATGCACGAGTTGAGCACCAGCGTGAAGTAGACGAATGTGTTCGCGTTCAATAATAAGGCGAGTAATATGAGCCGATGGATGCAAGACAATAGGATGCTTAGTGTCGTAAGGTAATTGCGACTGCTGTAAGCGCCCGCCGACGCGTACTACGCCAGACTCATCAAGAAACGGGTCCAGAGAAGACAACTTACTCCTAACAGAGACGGAAGACCCATTACGAAGGCAATTAATCTCGGCAGCGAAGTGGATCGACTGAGATTGTTTTACGAAGAAATTAAGAGCATGATGAATTTCGACGGGGGTAAGAGCGCCCGTTATTTTGTCAGCACTGGAGAGTCTAATATTTTTGATGAACCGAAAGCAGTAAGCGTATACGCGTGTCAGACGGTGCAACGAAGAAAAGTCCTTAGAAAGGTCAATAGCCAGGGTGGACATTAGAGAAAAGTTGGGGGTTTGTTTCTCTTCCGCAGTGACTTCAGAAGACGACGGATTAGAAGGTAAAAAGGGTGGAAAAGGATTGGACTCGAAAGATTGAGACAAACAAGCGGGACCGTACCACCAAAGCGAACAATCGCGCAAAACGTCAGGGTGACACCCCCTAGAGATAATATCAGCAGGATTGTGTCTAGAATTGATGTGATGCCATGTATAGGCTTGCGTAAGACGCTGAATCTCGGCAACACGATTAGCGACGTAGGTTTTCCACCTCGTGGACTGGGCATGAATCCAGTAAAGAGACACCATGGAGTCAGAATATAAATGAACACTATTAATAAACGAATAAAAACGCAGGAACGACCTTAGATACGAGTCGCGATAACAACAAGCAAGCACAGAGTTCGATAATAAAGTTTGCGTAATCGCGCGCAAGCTTAGAATCATGCCTGAATCGGCGTTCTACATTCAAAAATCTTGCTTCAGCATTGGTATAAGATTCCCCCAACTGGAGATGGTCGGACTTAAATGGTAGTGAAACAACGAACCTACCCTCTTGATTGCGATGAGTAGACCCTACGAAATGCTCCTCACAAGCTGACTCGTTATCAGGTGTATTATCAGGGATAGTTTCTGCTTCCCAGAATTTTTCGAGAGACTGCAAAATTTGACCGTCGTTGTTCCTAGCTAGGAACGAAACAGCAGGACCCTTATAACGGCAATGTTTGGGCAAATTGCCTGCCAAAATGTAGCCTAACTTTGTTTCCTGAATAATGGGAAAATGAGGACCGCGTACGTATTTGTTGGCTAAGATTAAATGTAGGTAGAATTGCGCCCCTAACAGTATGTCGATTTCGGATGATATGTTGAAATTTGGGTCAGCAAGAAAAATGTTATCTGGAATGTTGAAATGATTTATATCAAAAGATTGTGCTGGCAGTTTATGGGTTAATGCAGATAAGACAGCACATTTTGCCTCTAAGCTAAATCTTCGATAACGAGAAATAATGCGTATAGACGCGAGATTAGTGGCATGACACGCGGTATTATTTATACCTGTAATCGGTATGTTGGATTTAGTCAAGTTAAGCCGTAATTTCTTGGTAAATGATTCCGTACAAAAATTTATTTGTGAACCCGCATCCAAAAGAGCTCTTGCGGTTTGTCTGTTGCCAGCCTGGTAAATGACAAACACAATTGCTGTTGATAAAAGAATATTATTTGTGGCTTGTAATTTGAGTGAACAGTAATTACTGCTGCTGGTAGAGACTGGCTTCGGCACATTGTTTATGTGCAACAATGTATGGTGTCGTTTTGAACATATCTTACATGCCTGCTTAATCTTACAATTAGATACAAAATGATCTGATCTAAGACAATTGGTACAACATTTGTGATTTGATATAAATTGTCCTCGCTCAGCGGTGCTTAGTGCACGAAATTTATCACACATGTAAATTGGATGATTAGATTTACAGCACAAACATGAATAATTACTTGACGCTGAGTGATAACTTTTAAATGTAGTACTGCCAGCAGCGTTTCGTGATTTATATTTGTCAGATTTTTTGAATCTTAAACTTAGCTTGTTGAGTTGCTGTCCGGCATCGATAGGCAGTGTATTTTCTAACAGCTGTCTACGTGCGTTTAAAAAATGAGTGAAACCTTGAAAGTTAGGAAGACTATCAGGGTCTATAGACTCCTTTCATAATTTAAAAGTAGTATGGTCGAGTTTTGCTGATAATAGTTGTATAGTGATAAGCTCGAATGAATTCACTGACAGTTGCATTGCCGCCAGTGAATTAACGGAAGACGTTATTGTATTTGTGAATTCTGCCAAACTTTGGACAGAGTCTTTAATTGTTGACTTGACTTCAAGTAAATTTTGAATGTAGTACTTTGCTAGTATGAACTTTTTGTCATACCTTGCGGACAGCAAACTCAACGCTATCGAGTAGTTTTCATTACAAATAGGTAGTGATTTAATTAAGTCTAACGGCTCATTTTTTAGAGAAGAATGCAAATAATGTAGTTTCTGCACTGACGTTAGATCGGATCTTGCATGCACCAAGTCCAAAAAAATTGAATAAAAATGCTGCCATTCCAAGATATTGCCTGTGAAGCAGGGCAAACTTATCGGTTTTAATTGCATATGGCCCGTTAATACGGGAGGTACAGTCTGAACATTAAAGGTATCAATTAATTGTAAAATATTAGCTTCTGTGGAATATAACATTTCTTCGACCTCAACTCGGTCTTCTTGAGCAGCATTTATGTCTTTGCAAATAAGTTCGATTTCGGACTGTACCTCATCGTATTTCGTTGCCAAGCTTTTCAAACTTTCAAGTCTGACTGTCAAAAAGTGTTTGGTATTAGAGTTTCTATCAAAGTTACTGACAGCTGATTGTATACGCACTATTGCGGACTTTAAGCCGCCTCTCTTTCTGACTAACACTTTGAGGCCTTCTTCAGCCATTGTACGCACCTTGAAATGATGTTAGTGAGGTGATACCTTGTGGGCGATGTCCTGAAGCGTCGACGCCGTGGAGAAGATGGCAAACACCCAGCTCGGAGAGATGACTGCTTTGACTGACGTACTGAAGCTAGCAGGTGTAAGCTCTTGCAATGATGTCGTCAGGAGGCTCAAAGGCGACGAGCGAAATGCTGGTTGAATCACGCCACGGTCGTATCAGCGGATATGCTGAGTCGCCCGTGATGGCCAGAAATTGGGGCAGAAAAATAATAAATAGGTGATTGATGTATCCGGGAATCCAGATCCGGAGCGAGCAAAAAAATGTTAAGTATGAAGTGTTCGTGAATTGTCGATTTACTGTTGTAATTAATTCGCCAGGATGCAGAAATGATGAAGAGAGAGTGGACTGTAGTTAATACATTTATTGAAAATTATTCACATATACAGCATTGAAATGGTTAGGTGTCAATTTTGAATATAAGATTGGCTAATGAGCGCATCGTAAATACAAGTCGTAAAATGTTACATTGAAGAATTAATTTAATGAGAAAACCTAGAAGGCCATATATAAGTCTTGGGCCTAAGGGCTACATTAATTGTCGCGACAAAGAAGAAATGAATGTGACAGGATAGCAGCGGGCGCAAGGCCGACCGCCGCTAGCGAACGTATGTAACGCACTGTCCAGATGTACAGAGATGAATTGAGCAAATTAAAAGCGCAGATTAGCCAACCTATAAATGCAAAAATTACCGCGCTACTGTACATCAGTAATATAACATGTATATTATCCCAAAACTCATTATAGAAAATATAAATGATTTAAAAATATTTAGTATAATTTAATATGCAATTTAATATTTTCAAAACCAACGTTTCACATTATGCCTTTAATGTTTAGAATTTACAATATTAAAAATATCATTTCTCAATAATTCTTCAACATGCAAAGCCCCACCCCAAAATAACATCACTAATGTAATATAGTAAACTCGTAAGCTTGAACATCTTTAAAACATATATACATGTATAAAAAAAAATATCACATAGGCTACTTAATCAACATCCTATAAATTATTTAAATTCCCTTGATAACACTTAACACTAACAACACATACTGGAACATAAGGACACATATACATATAATATACATCACAGCTAAAATACATGTTCGACCTGGCAGCCAGCCTGTATATTATAGCGAACCCACAAATAACTGGGAGGAAAATCTGTATATTCCATAAAGCCCCAAAACTGGAATCATAAGTTTAAGCTTCCAGCACAGCTGGAATAATTTTATAAAAGCCACAACCCCTTAACTCCCTTAAAATGAAAAGAAAAATTTTTTTTAGGAAACAGTATGGATAACGACTAAAAACTGCAAAGTCAGAGTGGCATGGCAGCCCATATGATTTTGTAAAATCAAAGAATTGTATATTATAAGTATATCAAAAAATTAAAGATTTTCAAAACTGTATACAACAGTGATAAAAACAATTATCACTTAAGTTTTAAAACAACTGGCATAATTTTTACAAAATTGTTAAATCTTTTGTTTAAACCTTGTTACCAATATATATATATATATATATCAGCCATCTGTGCATATATAAATTAAAACTAAGTGGTATACTAGCAGCTGTGGAAGTGTGCCAGCATAGGCCTGACCTGACCAGGTGAGACAAGCATCAGGCCTGCATGAAACGGTACCAACGTGTGCCTAACTTGTGTCCCAAAAAACTATGTAAAATTTAACACCCGGAAACAACCTGAAAACGAAACCCCCAACCCTTAAATACAGAAAAATAATTAAATGTGAAACCCCAGTAATACTCAGAAAACATCTGAACCAGCCGGTTCAGAATCAAAAAACTCATACCTATACTTAGCTTTACAGAACAAATTACCCTTACAATATTAGCATTCGAAACATATAAAAAAACTCTGGCGCACCCCCACAGTGTAGCTCACAATTACAGTGATAGTACGTTATAAGTGTGGATAATGTTCATAGTAAATGTCTTGGTGACACACCCTTGATCTAACTGTCTAGCTGAGTAAGCACATTGTTCGAGCACAATTTGTTACACGGACGTTCAGCGGGCCAGGCCAAAAAAAATAATAATAGAGTTCATATCACCTTAACTGAAGCTGTTGAATTACATCTTTTCCTGTTAGCTAGCTCCCTCCTCGGTACAGATAAGTTACAGGTGGTTCATGGCTGGTGAAGGTGGCAGTACACCAGCTGTGGCCACGTCTCCGTCTAGGGCGAGAACCCGGGAAGTCTCAAAAACTTAGCCTGCCATCAAAGACGAGTAGAAGGCTGCCCAAGTAAACTGTCCGAGGAGACGGTGACGGGCTGACTGCAAATGAAAAATACAGCGACAGCGCAACGAACCCCAAACTTCGCCGCGAGATCGCGTACACTGTCTGACAGTGCCGTCCAAATATCGCCGCGCTAACTGACATTTATAAGTCAACGAATTTATTATTGGAAAACTTTTTATATCTTCGATCGCCGGGTTATGCAAACACCGGCACATTAGTTTACCTTTTATTTGAAATCAACCGTAATTAGTAATAATTTGTGCCACAATAATGCCACAAGTAGAAACACATTTTGTGTTCTGGACAACTTTCTTGTGTGGGAAAACGTGACAAGATGATTGAAACTACAAGTTTTTCCTATGAGCTGTATAATGGCAAGACATCAAATCTGTGCTGTTTCACAGTAGAGGCAAGAGCATTAACAGTAAGTCAGTGAAAGTAGTTAGGGATCAGACTAGAAATTCTAAATACAGTTAGAATTTAAAAAGGCTCTCCTTTGCCCAGGCTGGGCGTCTGTTTCATTCATTTAAAATGTTGTAGCTTTTACGAGTAGGCCTACACTAAAAATATGTGTTACCTATATCTTTATAAAGATCTAAATGTCATGTTTAAGATGTATTGTAGTATATATAATTTAGGTGTCTACGCTACGTGTAAATTACTTTTTACAATTAGTGTTTTGGGGAAAAATAAAACAATTGGCCAGGAGATGTGTACCAGTAGTTACTAAAAACCTACGGTGTTAGTAATATTTGTTATAAACACATTAAACCTATTGTTATCTAATAAGTTTTATAAATTTACATAATTTTTTTTTGGCGAAATAATTTAAAACATAAGCATAATGGAATTTTACATTTAACATGCAGCGAGTTTTCATCAGCAGCTGTTGCGAAAGTGATTGCCAATGGATTCTAGCAGATGCTTTAGATACTCTAAGAACACATTTTGTTTCAGGACGGCTTGAAAGACATATTTATACACACAGTACCATATAGAAACACAGTAAAATTACAGGATGTCAGTTAGTGTCCGCTGGCAACTTTCGAAGTTTTCAAAGGATGTCAGATGATGTCTGTTTCATCGAAGTGTTAAATGTCATGAAATATTGTTATGGCGATGTCTCTCATAACTTCTGTATTCTTAGAGTTATACACATTCAAAACTTGTATGAGCAATTCTTCTTAAATAAAGATAGTGCCTGTTATGCCACACATGCATGCACGCACATACATACACATACACGAACTAATTTTATTTAACAGCATTGTCAAGGTGTACTTGAAACATATTAAAAAAATTAGTCCATGTTCACAATGTGAAACATGAGGGGCAGACAGAATAATGCTCACTTAAAGAGCATAAATGTAAATCTTTATAGAACATTTAAATAATTAATATGGCAAGGAAAGGAATTGTACTGCATGTGCATGCACTGTGTGTATGATATTAACAAAATCAAGGCTTTTTGGTAAAGGAATAACATGTTTATGGATTATAAATATGGACAGTGAACATGACATTGATACAAAAAGGGCAAGTTGCCTAAAGAACCAATGAAAGGGCTGATATGAATAACAAGACAACACAGAAAACAGTTAAACGAATATGTAGTCAAACTAGAACAGAAGATATTGTTTACAGAATTAAGAAAAATAAATGGGGATTGGAAGGTCATTTGGCTAATGGAATGATAGCAGTCACAAAGGATTGGAGGCCAAAAGTGATGAATGGAACATAAATATTATTAGCGTTGTATAGTCTGTTACTGTTACAATACTTATTCTGGACAAACTCATCAGAATACCAGTCACAGTTTGATCCTGGCTTGTCCATAGTTATTGTAGCTTCTCTGTACAATGACAAAATGTTTAAATTTGAATTGTAAAACAAGAATTGACAGATGATTATTGAAAAAATGTTTGGTTTTTGTATTTGGGAATAATTGCACTAATACGCAATAAAACATAACTGAAGATATATTATGTGTGAAACACGTCTAGTGGACTTTATAGGTGAAATAAGATGTGGTCTTTAGTTATTGTTTTGCAGATTAATATAAATAATTTGGTTGAAGGTAATAATGATCAAGAGGTATTAATATTTTTAACAAAATAAAGTTTAGTCATATAATTTTAAAAAGTAGTACTGCTTTAAAGAATGATCACTTGACTATATATATATATATATATATATATATATGTTTAATATATATATACATGGTACAATTTAAAAATGACTACTCTTATTATGATTACACCCAAACTCCAATTATACATACACGTTATCAGTAATATTGTATGAGGTATACCACTACAGAAATTAGATTACATTTAATTAATACATTGTGTCGTTGTATAATTTTGGTGTCCCAAGAACGTGGGGCTCCTCAAACACAAATAAATTTGTATTTTCAACCTGTGTACACAAAATATACCGTTGTATAATTTTGTCGCCCGTTAACTTGTGGCACGACACTCCTACATTTAATGAATAAATGTATGCTCTATTGTTAAATGTGTGCATAGGTTTTTATGTATAATAATTGATGTTTATTTATGAATATTTTTGTATGTTGTTTATTTTGTTGTGTGTAATGACACAAATGGCGTCCACCAATACATTGATGTATATGATAACAGGTGTAATTGTAACAAGAGTATAATAATAGTTACTAATAAAAAAAAATAAACAAATAAATCAATAAAAAGTAGCGAACGATTGTATAATAATAATAATTTTAAAAATAAATTTAAATACATCCTATTTATGATGGCAGCACCAGAAAGCCTGAACATGGAAGCACTTCAAACCATGATGCGTGCTTGGGTATATAAAATAAGCACAAAACAGACAGAAAATCTAAATGCTAAATTTGAGGAACAAACTGAAAAGTTAAAAAACAAACTAGAACAACAGCCCGAAAATTTTAAACAGGATACTATAAAAATAATGAAGAAGGTAAAAGAGTTAACAGAAAAGGTTGTTGATACCAACTCACATATTGACACTATTGGAGAAAATATATGTGGAATAATAGATAAACAAACACAACAAATATGTCAAACAATGCTTTGGGAACAAACCATAATAATTAAAGATACGAAAGAAAATACGTTCGTAATTAATAATGATAATTCTAGAGAAGTAATTAACATTAAGGAAGAATGTAACGTATGATATAAACAATCATACCTTATTGATAGGAATATCCTATTCACTGTGCAAACTCACAGGAAAACAATACGTGTAAAACAATTAAAACGCAATATTTGCGACGAGAACACACACACTAATTATCACCGTAACTATAACTGTATGTGATAAACCTCCAATACGAAACACTACGCAAAATTGAGATAATTATAATATTAATTATACACACGGTAAGTACCGAACAAGTGATAATTATAGTAACGATAATTATAACTGTAATTATTAAAGCTACAGAGGTTATCATAAACGACGCACAAAATTATGTTCAACTGTGTATGTAAAACGCATACAACGGACTACTAGAGTGGGACAGGTGAGTTATGCCGTCACATCTGGTGATTGCAGAGTCGCTACGTTACAATGTGAAACCCCTACTTCATCTTGAGTAGTTAAAACAAAAGAATATTTCCTTTTGTAAAGAGGGGTTACAAGTTAATTAAAACTAGGCTAAGGCCTAGAGAAGCTAAAAATTGCGCTGGATCCAGTGAGACGGGACTTGCAATGAAAACTCAAGAATTAAATAATTAACAATCCCATTTTATTATTCTATCTCATAATAAAAATATAATGAACAAATAAATACAACAGTGATTTATAATTCCCCTTTAAATGGTTGAATAAAGAAGTATACCCTCTCAACAAGGCCACCTGAATAATATAAACTGAATCCAAGAAAATAATTGCTATGTCACCATCAATGAATTTAAAATTTAAAATAATCATTAACCTCAAAATAAAACTCCCATTAAACTATTTATTAAAATATAAAATTTATATCATGTGTTCCTTTTAAAATGCAGTATATAAATTAATAAAGATAAATGATTTCATTCCCAGTTACTATTAATAATTAAAATAATTACTCAACCAATAAATGAACTTTAAAGGTGACACTTCCTATACTTGTTATACTGTTAAATAAAATAAATAATTTATTTAAAGAAATGATCAGCCACGATTATTGAGATAGAACACCTCCCTTAAAAAGAAAATGAAAAGGATATATCCACATGCCTACATGTGTTAACTTTCTGTAGTAAAAGACCCTGAATAATAAATCCCTATATCCCACCAAAAGTACAGTAATGCATAATATTTATATATATATATATCCCCCAAAATGTACACAGAAATATACAGACATAACATGTTCCACAAGACAAATTACATTATACAATAGTATACAAATACATAAAGGTCTCTTGCCACGCCCTTTATTATATATTACCCTTCCGGTGTATATAAATTCTAAACTTCTTCTTTATAGGAATCCCAATTAGGATTAAAGATTTATTTCTATAAATGTACCCCCATGGTGTGGGTTAATTGCACGTCATGTGTATCATAAAGTATTGCATACAAATGTCCCCAGGACCTAATAAAAATTCAAAAGAAGTGCCTAAGTGGCTAAGTGCTAAAATACTTAATTAAGGTGAGAAATAAAAATTGTTTAAAATAATTAACGCCCCCCAGTTACCATGATTAATATAAAGAATTCATATAGACTAAAATAGGGCCAATTAATGAAAAGAGAAAAATTGCACAATATTAGCACCTTATATAAAAAAATACATTTGTGTGTGTCAGAGACGGACATGTTCCTTCAACTTATGACCAGTCTCAACAAATTTGTCTCAACAACCTTGTTTCGACAAACAAGTTGAAAAGTGTTTCGACATGCATAGCTTGGTTGAAACTAATTAAAAAAAACCTACCTCCCCAGTAATCTTTTTATACAAATGACATAACCTGATTTTAAAAATAAGAGAAAATATATGTTTTTATGCCTAGTAAATTAAACTTGAGAAAATTACTAATAACAAAACTGACTTTAAATCTGTAGCGATAGCCCTATAAAGAAATGAGTGGAAATCTATGTTGGATGCTGTGTTGTAGACATGTCAGTCTCTGAACTGACAATTTACTATACATATATTGAAATTTTACAATTAATTCTTAGTGTTCACATTAACTGTCCCATCAATTGGGGATCCAAATGAATGTTTAACTTGAAAGGTAAAAACTGATGATTATGTATAACTGGTGCCATGTTGATTCTACGTGTTAAATATAAATTGTTGTTTTTCACCTGCTTATGTGTCGAGAAGGATGATCTCTTATTTGTGACGTGGCGATCTTATGATTGGCATGTTGTTGTGGTCTTATTCTCTTCGGTGTCGAGTGTGGAGCTTTTAAGATGTCATTCTTTCAGTCATGTAGCAGGACTTGTCTCTGTTCGGCGAACCCGCAGTCGTTTAAGAAACTATCTCACCATAGTAGTTAGAAGATGTTGGAAATTAATACCTCTCCACCGAAGGAATTTACCACGCAGCCATCAGTTAGACTTCGATGTTGAGAAGGCCTTAACAAAATTTCCGTTCGTTGTTCGTTTGGGTAACGAAAACCTCACCAGGCTGCAGCACTGTTTTAAAACTGCTGCAAAAACTCAGCAGATGGCAACACCGACCAAACAGTGAAAAATCGAAAATGGTAGTTTCTCCTATCCGCGGGTAGGGAGCAGCACTCATTATTACTTTAATTTTTGTACTTTCCTTAACTTTCGTACTGCCAATAACGTCAAAACTGCCAATAAAATGACTGAACTAGCGCTGAATCTTTTGACTCAGCACACCCTCACCCCAAAAGGGCAACATAGTTGCCCCAACGTTAAAAGCCAGGAGAGTACCCTGCAGTATACCTCTCCCCAAAAGATACCAGTGGACGTCGTGGTTGGGTTGGCTCAGCTGAGCTTGCTCTCAGGAGAACGGATTCTCCGAAGGAAAACGAAAGAGACGAAAGAAGATATGTATTATGTAAGTGTGCGGGTGCTGCCTGCTGACCTGATCAGGGTCGCACACAGCACAAGAGAAGACAGCAAAAGACAAAAGAGAGATTCTTGTATGCATACGTGGATCTTCCGACCTCCTGAGGCTTGCCCACCAACTGAGGCCCAACTTGATACCTACTCAGGACAACAACAAACCCCCCCCCTTTTCTTACTGGGTTGGAAATCTCAACGCCAATGCAACCATCCTCATGCAACCCTCTCCGCCAGACCAACCCCACAGGACCGCCCCAATACGTCACACTCTCTGGTGACCACCACCTACTCCTCCTGCTGCCACTCACACACGCGTCCGAAGACCAAAACAAGGTAACTAATACCTTGGTATGTGAGCGCCCATAACTTTATTGTCCACATATGGACTGACCAGCCATATGCTAAAACAAGGCATCACATATCCTTGACATATCTAACTGGTCGTTAAAAAAAAACATCCCTATACTAGGGCGGACGGCCCCTATTAGCCGGACAGAGAAAACCGCATCGAGGGCACGCGAACATCAATCCCTTCACTTGGTCTTCATTACTGCAGATCTAACGAGGGGGTATACTTCAGTACGACCACGTCGAACAACCCACATTTAATCAAAAATAACTACCACGGAAAGCAACTAGGGAATGCGGCATGGCCAGGACTCTACAAAAATCAACGACAACCTACAACAAAGAAAAATGAAAACGACACTAAACTTACTACCCACGTAGTCACCACTCTTCCAACTAACTCCACTCTAACTCCTCTCGGATATTTTTTTTTTTTCCCTTTTCTAATTTTTTTTTGCTTTTTCCTTTCTAATTTTTATTTGTTTTTTGGTTTTTACTTTGTTTTCTGAGGGGAGGGGTAGGAAAATTGGGAAGATGAAAAGGGCAAGGATCATTGAAAGTTCAACCGCTAGGACTAAGGTAAAGGACATGGTTCGCTCCGGTAAGAAGGATAGGTGGAGAAAACCAAGGCTCGCGGAGGCAGGGGCGCAACCCTGAAGTAGATGTACACCACTGGGATTGTGAGGAACATCTACCCGCTACCCATCAACCGCTTTGTCTCACCCTTTTATAACGAACTTTAGGAACCCGTTCCTTGTGGACATCACTCTCTGAGAAACTATCTTGTGTAGAGCAATACTGATTTATTTCATGTAAGTTATAATCAAGGTAACTTACCTTTCTACGTTTACCCCGATTTGGATTATCCTCAACCTCTAACTCCTCTGCTTCTATCTTCTTCTCTTCTACAATTGCTTCTGGTTCTATTTCTTCCACCTCTTCCTTTTCCTCCTCTACATAATCCAAATCATCATCACGACACTGCACATCTTCATCTTCTAGTTGCTCACCTGGTCCAGCTGAAACTTCTTTCCATTCCTCGGAATCCTCAACAATACTTACAGAAAGCGTCTGCACATCTTCACACACTACATCATTCTCACCCACAAACTCTACAACGTTGCCACCCAGTTTCTCCCCAACTTCTACCTCATCTACTTCTACCACACTTGCAGACTGGACAACCCCTAGTCCATCCGCGACCTCAGAAACACTTGCAGCCTCCCTAACACTCACACTTATACTCCCCTGCGTAGCATGTGCAGACCACTCTTCTGCCTCCTCCTTCGATTCCTCTTCTTCACCACTCTCAGCAACTACAAGTTCCTCAACAGTACTCAACCTGGAATCCAGCTGTCCAGGTCCATGTGCAATGTCTAAATTAATTTCTCCTGACGATGGTAAAGCTCCACCATCAAGTGACTTCTCATCTTCCGGCGTAGGCGATGATGATGTTATCGGCTCTGGATCCACCTTGGGCAGAAATGGATTTACCGGAACAATTACTGCGACCTTTGGTCGGACCGTATTTGAAGCAACACAACACCGGGCCATCTCCGCGAAACTATTTGGACGATTCCCAAACCTTCCCAAACGGGAACTGTCTTGGGAACTCAGTCCTCCTATAATTATATCTAGGACTTCGGTGTCGGTCAACCCTAATCTTAATACCCGGGCAGCTTTTCGTATGTCCTGCACGTAATCCCCCAACGGCTCTCCGTCGGCCTGATAACGATAGAACCATTCCAGCCTTAGCTGGGAACGTCGTGGAGGATACATGAAGTAATCCAACACTTCCGCATGAAAAGTGTCGACCGTGCCGCCCCGACGCCAAGTGTTGGTGACCTTCTGTGCCAACGTACCCTGGCAATACGGGTATATAAGGCACAAGACCTCCCCATCGGATATACCCGGATAGGCTGCCAACTGCAGGACAAGGTCCAAGAAAACCAGCAGCTGGTCCTCCTTAAATCCATCTATCGGAAGAAACCGACTGCCGATCGGGCCATACCGCATAATCACAAAAACGGCAACACCTCCCCGAACATGGGCAAGGTAAACTCAAACTAACCAAGCACCGACTGCGATAAGTCTTGCCCAGGGATTTCCCCTTCTAAAATTTCCCACCACGTGGCACTATTCACTATGCAAGGCGGGCAAGTACATGTACATATATGGCAAAACCTTAAAACTAACAAAAATATTTTCAACCTTGGGATATAGGGCCTTTAAAATTTTTCTAAGTTCTATTTGAACTTAACATTGTGAAAATTCCAAAATATTTCATAAGTTTGCAAGCCCCGTCACACCCACAGGACCCTCGTCGTAACCACGCTCTGCTACAAAATGAAACCCCTACTTCATCTTGAGTAGTTAAAACAAAGAATATTTCCTTTTGTAAAGAGGGGTTACAAGTTAATTAAAACTAGGCTAAGGCCTAGAGAAGCTAAAAATTGCGCTGGATCCAGTGAGACGGGACTTGCAATGAAAACTCAAGAATTAAATAATTAACAATCCCATTTTATTATTCTATCTCATAATAAAAATATAATGAACAAATAAATACAACAGTGATTTATAATTCCCCTTTAAATGGTTAAATAAAGAAGTATACCCTCTCAACAAGGCCACCTGAATAATATAAACTGAATCCAAGAAAATAATTGCTATGTCACCATCAATGAATTTAAAATTTAAAATAATCATTAACCTCAAAATAAAACTCCCATTAAACTATTTATTAAAATATAAAATTTATATCATGTGTTCCTTTTAAAATGCAGTATATAAATTAATGAAGATAAATGATTTCATTCCCAGTTACTATTAATAATTAAAATAATTACTCAACCAATAAATGAACTTTAAAGGTGACACTTCCTATACTTGTTATACTGTTAAATAAAATAAATAATTTATTTAAAGAAATGATCAGCCACGATTATTGAGATAGAATACCTCCCTTAAAAAGAAAATGAAAAGGATATATCCACATGCCTACATGTGTTAACTTTCTGTAGTAAAAGACCCTGAATAATAAATCCCTATATCCCACCAAAAGTACAGTAATGCATAATATTTATATATATATATATATATATCCCCCAAAATGTACACAGAAATATACAGACATAACATGTTCCACAAGACAAATTACATTATACAATAGTATACAAATACATAAAGGTCTCTTGCCATGCCCCTTTTTATATATTACCCTTCCGGTGTATATAAATTCTAAACTTCTTCTTTATAGGAATCCCAATTAGGATTAAAGATTTATTTCTATAAATGTACCCCCATGGTGTGGGTTAATTGCACGTCATGTGTATCATAAAGTATTGCATACAAATGTCCCCAGGACCTAATAAAAATTCAAAAGAAGTGCCTAAGTGGCTAAGTGCTAAAATACTTAATTAAGGTGAGAAATAAAAATTGTTTAAAATAATTAACGCCCCCCAGTTACCATGATTAATATAAAGAATTTATATAGACTAAAATAGGGCCAATTAATGAAAAGAGAAAAATTGCACAATATTAGCACCTTATATAAAAAAATACATTTGTGTGTGTCAGAGACTAACATGTTCCTTCAACTTATGACCAGTCTCAACAAATTTGTCTCAACAACCTTGTTTCGACAAACAAGTTGAAAAGTGTTTCGACATGCATAGCTTGGTTGAAACTAATTAAAAAAAACCTAC
The DNA here is from genome assembly GCA_034769895.1 of Magicicada septendecula. Lineage (NCBI taxonomy): Eukaryota > Metazoa > Arthropoda > Insecta > Hemiptera > Cicadidae > Magicicada > Magicicada septendecula. Next base: position 66,325,156 of record CM068376.1, read on the forward strand.
CTCCCCAGTAATCTTTTTATACAAATGACATAACCTGATTTTAAAAATAAGAGAAAATATATGTTTTTATGCCTAGTAAATTAAACTTGAGAAAATTACTAATAACAAAACTGACTTTAAATCTGTAGCGATAGCCCTATAAAGAAATGAGTGGAAATCTATGTTGGATGCTGTGTTGTAGACATGTCAGTCTCTGAACTGACAATTTACTATACATATATTGAAATTTTACAATTAATTCTTAGTGTTCACACTAAACTGTCCCATCAATTGGGGATCCAAATGAATGTTTAACTTGAAAGGTAAAAACTGATGATTATGTATAACTGGTGCCATGTTGATTCTACGTGTTAAATATAAATTGTTGTTTTTCACCTGCTTATGTGTCGAGAAGGATGATCTCTTATTTGTGACGTGGCGATCTTATGATTGGCATGTTGTTGTGGTCTTATTCTCTTCGGTGTCGAGTGTGGAGCTTTTAAGATGTCATTCTTTCAGTCATGTAGCAGGACTTGTCTCTGTTCGGCGAACCCGCAGTCGTTTAAGAAACTATCTCACCATAGTAGTTAGAAGATGTTGGAAATTAATACCTCTCCACCGAAGGAATTTACCACGCAGCCATCAGTTAGACTTCGATGTTGAGAAGGCCTTAACAAAATTTCCGTTCGTTGTTCGTTTGGGTAAAGAAAATCTCACCAGGCTGCAGCACTGTTTTAAAACTGCTGTAAAAACTCAACAGATGGCAACACCGACCAAACAGTGAAAAATCGAAAATGGTAGTTTCTCCTATCCGCGGGTAGGGAGCAGCACTCATTATTACTTTAATTTTTGTACTTTCCTTAACTTTCGTACTGCCAATAACGTCAAAACTGCCAATAAAATGACTGAACTAGCGCTGAATCTTTTGACTCAGCACACCGTCACCCCAAAAGGGCAACATAGTTGCCCCAACGTTAAAAGCCAGGAGAGTACTCTGCAGTATACCTCTCCCCAAAAGATACCAGTGGACGTCGTGGTTGGGTTGGCTCAGCTGAGCTTGCTCTCAGGAGAACGGATTCTCCGAAGGAAAACGAAAGAGACGAAAGAAGATATGTATTATGTAAGTGTGCGGGTGCTGCCTGCTGACCTGATCAGGGTCGCACACAGCACAAGAGAAGACAGCAAAAGACAAAAGAGAGATTCTTGTATGCATACGTGGATCTTCCGACCTCCTGAGGCTTGCCCACCAACTGAGGCCCAACTTGATACCTACTCAGGACAACAACAAACCCCCCCTTTTCTTACTGGGTTGGAAATCTCAACGCCAATGCAACCATCCTCATGCGACCCTCTCCGCCAGACCAACCCCACAGGACCGCCCCAATACGTCACACTCTCTGGTGACCACCACCTACTCCTCCTGCTGCCACTCACACACGCGTCCGAAGACCAAAACAAGGTAACTAATACCTTGGTATGTGAGCGCCCATAACTTTATTGTCCACATATGGACTGACCAGCCATATGCTAAAACAAGGCATCACATATCCTTGACATATCTAACTGGTCGTTAAAAAAAAAAATCCCTATACTAGGGCGGACGGCCCCTATTAGCCGGACAGAGAAAACCGCATCGAGGGCACGCGAACATCAATCCCTTCACTTGGTCTTCATTACTGCAGATCTAACGAGGGGGTATACTTCAGTACGACCACGTCGAACAACCCACACTTAATCAAAAATAACTACCACGGAAAGCAACTAGGGAATGCGGCATGGCCAGGACTCTACAAAAATCAACGACAACCTACAACAAAGAAAAATGAAAACGACACTAAACTTACTACCCACGTAGTCACCACTCTTCCAACTAACTTCACTCTAACTCCTCTCGGATATTTTTTTTCCCTTTTCTAATTTTTTTTTGCTTTTTCCTTTCTAATTTTTATTTGTTTTTTGGTTTTTACTTTGTTTTCTGAGGGGAGGGGTAGGAAAATTGGGAAGATGAAAAGGGCAAGGATCATTGAAAGTTCAACCGCTAGGACTAAGGTAAAGGACATGGTTCGCTCCGGTAAGAAGGATAGGTGGAGAAAACCAAGGCTCGCGGAGGCAGGGGCGCAACCCTGAAGTAGATGTACACCACTGGGATTGTGAGGAACATCTACCCGCTACCCATCAACCGCTTTGTCTCACCCTTTTATAACGAACTTTAGGAACCCGTTCCTTGTGGACATCACTCTCTGAGAAACTATCTTGTGTAGAGCAATACTGATTTATTTCATGTAAGTTATAATCAAGGTAACTTACCTTTCTACGTTTACCCCGATTTGGATTATCCTCAACCTCTAACTCCTCTGCTTCTATCTTCTTCTCTTCTACAATTGCTTCTGGTTCTATTTCTTCCACCTCTTCCTTTTCCTCCTCTACATAATCCAAATCATCATCACGACACTGCACATCTTCATCTTCTAGTTGCTCACCTGGTCCAGCTGAAACTTCTTTCCATTCCTCGCAATCCTCAACAATACTTACAGAAAGCGTCTGCACATCTTCACACACTACATCATTCTCACCCACAAACTCTACAACGCTGCCACCCAGTTTCTCCCCAACTTCTACCTCATCTACTTCTACCACACTTGCAGACTGGACATCCCCTAGTCCATCCGCGACCTCAGAAACACTTGCAGCCTCCCTAACACTCACACTTATACTCCCCTGCGTAGCATGTGCAGACCACTCTTCTGCCTCCTCCTTCGATTCCTCTTCTTCACCACTCTCAGCAACTACAAGTTCCTCAACAGTACTCAACCTGGAATCCAGCTGTCCAGGTCCATGTGCAATGTCTAAATTAATTTCTCCTGACGATGGTAAAGCTCCACCATCAAGTGACTTCTCATCTTCCGGCGTAGGCGATGATGATGTTATCGGCTCTGGATCCACCTTGGGCAGAAATGGATTTACCGGAACAATTACTGCGACCTTTGGTCGGACCGTATTTGAAGCAACACAACACCGGGCCATCTCCGCGAAACTATTTGGACGATTCCCAAACCTTCCCAAACGGGAACTGTCTTGGGAACTCAGTCCTCCTATAATTATATCTAGGACTTCGGTGTCGGTCAACCCTAATCTTAATACCCGGGCAGCTTTTCGTATGTCCTGCACGTAATCCCCCAACGGCTCTCCGTCGGCCTGATAACGATAGAACCATTCCAGCCTTAGCTGGGAACGTCGTGGAGGATACATGAAGTAATCCAACACTTCCGCATGAAAAGTGTCGACCGTGCCGCCCCGACGCCAAGTGTTGGTGACCTTCTGTGCCAACGTACCCTGGCAATACGGGTATATAAGGCACAAGACCTCCCCATCGGATATACCCGGATAGGCTGCCAACTGCAGGACAAGGTCCAAGAAAACCAGCAGCTGGTCCTCCTTAAATCCATCTATCGGAAGAAACCGACTGCCGATCGGGCCATACCGCATAATCACAAAAACGGCAACACCTCCCCGAACATGGGCAAGGTAAACTCAAACTAACCAAGCACCGACTGCGATAAGTCTTGCCCAGGGATTTCCCCTTCTAAAATTTCCCACCACGTGGCACTATTCACTATGCAAGGCGGGCAAGTACATGTACATATATGGCAAAACCTTAAAACTAACAAAAATATTTTCAACCTTGGGATATAGGGCCTTTAAAATTTTTCTAAGTTCTATTTGAACTTAACATTGTGAAAATTCCAAAATATTTCATAAGTTTGCAAGCCCCGTCACACCCACAGGACCCTCGTCGTAACCACGCTCTGCTACAAAATGAAACCCCTACTTCATCTTGAGTAGTTAAAACAAAGAATATTTCCTTTTGTAAAGAGGGGTTACAAGTTAATTAAAACTAGGCTAAGGCCTAGAGAAGCTAAAAATTGCGCTGGATCCAGTGAGACGGGACTTGCAATGAAAACTCAAGAATTAAATAATTAACAATCCCATTTTATTATTCTATCTCATAATAAAAATATAATGAACAAATAAATACAACAGTGATTTATAATTCCCCTTTAAATGGTTAAATAAAGAAGTATACCCTCTCAACAAGGCCACCTGAATAATATAAACTGAATCCAAGAAAATAATTGCTATGTCACCATCAATGAATTTAAAATTTAAAATAATCATTAACCTCAAAATAAAACTCCCATAAACTATTTATTAAAATATAAAATTTATATCATGTGTTCCTTTTAAAATGCAGTATATAAATTAATGAAGATAAATGATTTCATTCCCAGTTACTATTAATAATTAAAATAATTACTCAACCAATAAATGAACTTTAAAGGTGACACTTCCTATACTTGTTATACTGTTAAATAAAATAAATAATTTATTTAAAGAAATGATCAGCCACGATTATTGAGATAGAATACCTCCCTTAAAAAGAAAATGAAAAGGATATATCCACATGCCTACATGTGTTAACTTTCTGTAGTAAAAGACCCTGAATAATAAATCCCTATATCCCACCAAAAGTACAGTAATGCATAATATTTATATATATATATATATATATCCCCCAAAATGTACACAGAAATATACAGACATAACATGTTCCACAAGACAAATTACATTATACAATAGTATACAAATACATAAAGGTCTCTTGCCATGCCCCTTTTTATATATTACCCTTCCGGTGTATATAAATTCTAAACTTCTTCTTTATAGGAATCCCAATTAGGATTAAAGATTTATTTCTATAAATGTACCCCCATGGTGTGGGTTAATTGCACGTCATGTGTATCATAAAGTATTGCATACAAATGTCCCCAGGACCTAATAAAAATTCAAAAGAAGTGCCTAAGTGGCTAAGTGCTAAAATACTTAATTAAGGTGAGAAATAAAAATTGTTTAAAATAATTAACGCCCCCCAGTTACCATGATTAATATAAAGAATTTATATAGACTAAAATAGGGCCAATTAATGAAAAGAGAAAAATTGCACAATATTAGCACCTTATATAAAAAAATACATTTGTGTGTGTCAGAGACGGACATGTTCCTTCAACTTATGACCAGTCTCAACAAATTTGTCTCAACAACCTTGTTTCGACAAACAAGTTGAAAAGTGTTTCGACATGCATAGCTTGGTTGAAACTAATTAAAAAAAACCTACCTCCCCAGTAATCTTTTTATACAAATGACATAACCTGATTTTAAAAATAAGAGAAAATATATGTTTTTATGCCTAGTAAATTAAACTTGAGAAAATTACTAATAACAAAACTGACTTTAAATCTGTAGCGATAGCCCTATAAAGAAATGAGTGGAAATCTATGTTGGATGCTGTGTTGTAGACATGTCAGTCTCTGAACTGACAATTTACTATACATATATTGAAATTTTACAATTAATTCTTAGTGTTCACACTAAACTGTCCCATCAATTGGGGATCCAAATGAATGTTTAACTTGAAAGGTAAAAACTGATGATTATGTATAACTGGTGCCATGTTGATTCTACGTGTTAAATATAAATGGTTGTTTTTCACCTGCTTATGTGTCGAGAAGGATGATCTCTTATTTGTGACGTGGCGATCTTATGATTGGCATGTTGTTGTGGTCTTATTCTCTTCGGTGTCGAGTGTGGAGCTTTTAAGATGTCATTCTTTCAGTCATGTAGCAGGACTTGTCTCTGTTCGGCGAACCCGCAGTCGTTTAAGAAACTATCTCACCATAGTAGTTAGAAGATGTTGGAAATTAATACCTCTCCACCGAAGGAATTTACCACGCAGCCATCAGTTAGACTTCGATGTTGAGAAGGCCTTAACAAAATTTCCGTTCGTTGTTCGTTTGGGTAAAGAAAATCTCACCAGGCTGCAGCACTGTTTTAAAACTGCTGTAAAAACTCAACAGATGGCAACACCGACCAAACAGTGAAAAATCGAAAATGGTAGTTTCTCCTATCCGCGGGTAGGGAGCAGCACTCATTATTACTTTAATTTTTGTACTTTCCTTAACTTTCGTACTGCCAATAACGTCAAAACTGCCAATAAAATGACTGAACTAGCGCTGAATCTTTTGACTCAGCACAAATGGAATTTTAACGAGGAAAGAATGCAAGACGGAAATGGTAAGTGTCGGCTACTGTGGTCAAAGGAACAATGAATTTCCTGTTGACGGACACAATACATTGTTAAATTAAACTAGGGTGTACAATCAAATGACACACCGCACTCTACGCTCTATTGTAAATGAATAATTATTTTAAAAAAAATATTACTGTTAATTATTAATAAGATAAAGAATTAATTAAGAAGGAATGTTATTGTTAGATAAGGAGTTAAATAATAAGGAATGATAATAATGTGAAGGAAGGATTATAAATGATAAGAAATGTTATTGTTAATGTTAAAGAATTAAATAAAAAGAGATGTGAAATAAATATAAGAAATAAAAGGAATGTTAGTATTCAAAGAAAGGTAAGGAATGTAAAGAATGTTGTTATTAATATGAAGAAAGGGTTAGAAATGAGAAAGAAATGTTATAATTGTCAGAACGGCTGATCAAGCGAAAACTTCATACCTTAGTGGAAATGCAAGGACACAGAAGAAATCGATAGTGGAAGTCAAAGGGCAGAGACTACTTAGGGCTCAAGACTACGATTAACACATCGAGTGAGTTAAGCACATAATAGTCTGGATATAGACGTGTTTCTAAGGCAGTCATCTGTAGCCGATCACGCGACACACTACGAAGCTAAAAAATATTCTGTTACGGAAGTGTATTACAGCACAGGGTAAGAATGAAGAAAATTATTAGCGATCAAAAAGGAAATGTAAGAATGAAGATTGGAATAAAAGGTGAATTAAAGGGTAAGGAACGAAAGAAGGGTGTGATTAAGGTAATGTAAAATTCCAGATTGAAGAATGACATAATATGTTAAGATACAGAATTTTTTACCATTTTGCAAGAAAGCAACTCAGTTAGGAAGTTCTACACGTAAAATAAATAGGTCAATGGGACCAGATTAAAGGAGAACAAAGGAAAGAGGAGCTATGCTCACACGTGGTCAGCAACACCTGTGTGGGGAGAGGGAACATTACTTGCTCTATCCTCCAACTAAGGGGAATTTAACAATTAATATTCATTATTATTAGTTGTATTGTATAAATAAAAATAAAAATAAATAATATGAAATATAAAAATATAGTGTGTCTAATGATAAAAGAAAAAAGTTTAATAAATAAATTGATTAAACTTTTTTTTTTACCAAGCAGAGGAATAATGCGACAATACAAGCATATGCTGTAATGTGCATTTATTAAATAAAATAAATATTTAGATTAATTTTAGTAATATGTAATAGACAAGCAGGTGTGAAGTTGAAAGCTGAATTAGACGCAGGAATGAACATGCATGATCACGCGATTGTTGCTGAGAGAGTGTACAGTAGTAAATAGTGTGTGTGCGTGGAGCCTGTTCAAGCCTGGAAGTTTGAAACCTCACCCCAAATAGATACTAAATTATAGTTTTATTTAATTATAAGCAAACCGTAAATGTTAGAAAGATTGCAAAGACTTCTAAATATGCGTAAAAATCACGCAAATGTGCAGTGCGAAAACGGTGTGATTATGACGTTCAGTACGAATTCTGTGCGATTTTAAGAGCATAGTAATTACACTAATTATGCGATCACTATGGTAATTACGTATAATATGTGTAATTAGATCAGACAATATTAGATCACTTTGAAATCCGCATTAGACATTGCAATTGGCAGAAATGTGCGAATATGTGAAATGGACGATAGTGGGGGAACTGACGCCACGGACAGTTTCTGACATGCAGAATCTGTAGACACGGGCCCAGGAGAGCCACATTTTACTCTCAATTGGTCTTCAGAAGCAGCGGGACTCTATGTCCGTTAGCGACGCGATTTTTTTTAAATAAACTGTAAAGTCGGGTGGACAATACGTTCATCCGAGTATCAAACAGTAACTCTTAGTTTGATTATTTTAAATACAAATATCGAACATACACCACCAGTCTACAACCACAAATGTTCAGCACTCCAGACAACTGGCGAGGTCACATCAAGCAGAGGAACGATGTGCAGAGCAATCAAGGCGTCTGCTAGGACAACAGCAGCTGATGCAGAGCGACATATTATTCTACAGCAACCAGAGAGGACCAGAAGGAACGAGTAACTAAAGGACGACAAGTGGAACCGTAGGACGTGCAGCGAAATCCATTAGAAGAGGACCTACCGATTACCGGATGACAGGGGTACAATCTACAGAATTGAGGTGACAAATAACCAATTTATAATTAATAAACGAAAGAATAAAGACATTGAAAAGACATTTTAAAATTTAAAAATAAAGAAAATTTGTGTCAAATGTAGGTAGAGATAATAAAATATAATTTAAATTTAGTAAGAATTTTTTTTGATGATGAACAATTGATTTAAAGTTAATTTAAATCATTGCTTGGATGATTGACGAATAATGTAATAAATTTAAATTTTCATTTAAAGCGTGTAATCAGTGAGTAATATTACACGCAATGTATAAAGTAACGTAGTTGGAAGTATAGAAGAAGACTAACCATTCTATTAGTAAATTTAAATTTTTATAAAGCATTAAGATGTATGCAATGCATAGAGTAATGTAATAAAGAAAAAATATATAAAGCAAAGAAAACAAGACTGAAAATAAAGCACACAGTCAGACTAAAGACACGGTCGAGAAATTTTAGAGTAACAAATAAATGTTTAACATAGATTTTTGTGAATAGGCCTATAGTATATAAGATTTATTTTATGATGAATGTACTGCAACAAAGAAAACGTTTAAACAAATGATAATGAATATTTTATGGCGAAGTAAATGCTATTTTAAAAACACTTATAATTTCTTTTGAATAAATTAATGAAAATATGTTATAATTTAAAAATGACTACTCTTATTATGATTACACCCAAACTCGAATTATACATACACGTTATCTGTAATATTGTATGAGCTATACCACTACACAATTTAGATTACATTTAATTAATACATTGTGTCGTTGTAATATACATATAATATATTTTATAATTACTTTACCTCAAGATGTTTTCTCCCTATTTGGAACATGTTTCTGGAAGCCTTGTGTTCCCATTCCTCAGCCTTCCTAATTTTGAGCCTTGCGAGGTATTTATGTGTTGGCTGGTTCTTGCTTTTGTTTCTTGTTGGTCTCTGGTGCTTTAAATTGGTATTATTTTGTGTGATTGTGGTGTATATATTAGTGTTTTGTGTATTTTCTATGTTGAGTGCTTTGAAAATTATGTCATGTTTTATATTGATTTGTATTTGTTCAAGTATTAGTTTGTTTTGTGTTTTATGTTTGTATATTTGTAAATTTTCCCAAATGTTCATTATGGTCCCTTTGTGTGGTATATGTTTTATTAGTGTCATATTGGTTATGTCTGGGAATTCATGTCCAGTGTTTATTACATGTGTGGCCAAATTAGATTTATATATTTCTGGTTTTTGTATGCATTTATGTGTTCAAAATAACGTTTTTCAGCTTTTTTTTTTTTTTTTTTTTTGTTTGTCCTATGTAGTCCTATGTAACATTTGCTGCAACAATATATAGTTATAAAATATATATTATATACATGAAGAAACGGACTGTAGCAGAAAGTGTTTGAATATATATTGCAACAAAGCACAGGATGATGATCTATATTAAGTATATCAGAGCATGGATGACGGACATTGACAGGTTTCAAATGGATTTATACAATTTTTTATCATTTAGCTATAAGTTTTGTATTTAGTGATGGATAAGGACTTATGTTATATCAAACTCTTTGTAAAATTGTGTTCTTTTATGCCATGTACTTTTTGTGTGAATATGTGCACGTGTGCGCGTGTGATAAACCATATTCGCTATATCTTCCGTGTTAATCGGCCGTGTTCCCATCGGCTTGAAACTTGGACAGCGAATTATTTAGGGTAATAGCTACAGTTTCTATATACTCTGTGGTTCCCAGCTATTTTATAAATGTGTTTTTTCTAAAAGTTAAAACCTCAACTTTTTACTCTTATCTATGAAAGAGTAATAAAATTTCGAGGTTAAATCTATGCAGGCCCTTGGCAACCTATACAAAGATTTGCCTGCAACCCGTATATCTTTTGTTCTATCAACCACGTGGACAGCTGATTAACCAATCAGAAACCCCTAATTTCAGTAAGATCCATACGTCATATAGCTTGCATCGGGGCAGTTCATCGAAAGTCAGTGGCGGTGGTAAGATAATGGGACCCCCGCAAAAACAGTAAGGGGCCCTTTGAAAAAAAGTTAAATTACAAAATGGGGCATAATCAAGATGGTAAAAATAAAGCACGTGAACTTTTTTACTAACTAAATCATACAACTGTAAAATGAGGCTTTAAGCTAAATTACTCACGTTTTACACACACAATAGATAAAAATCGTTTACTGCTAATGCGATGCACTTGACGTATGTAAGCCTACTCGACAAAAAATGGGTTAGGAATGACTTTTATTGAACGAAAGTGATCACGTGTAATGGTGTAATGACCGCCAGCCCCTCTATTTTTATTTGTCTAAACATGTTATTAAAAATAATTATAATACCATTCAAAATGAAATCTACACGTCACGGCATCGTTCACTATAGGAATAGGATGGTCTATAGTTTTTAATTTTCATATTTTCATGTATTTTCACTTTACCATTTCACAACTCAGTTTACAAAGTTATAATTTTAGCAGAGTTTATACTAAATAGGCCTAATATACTAATATTATGAGGTTCTTTTAAATTTAGCATAACTTGAGTGTCTACAGATCTTTGTCTAAAGTTTACTGTTGTCCTAATCTTCTTTTTTAAGAGTTAGAAACTGTTCAACTACTTCACTAATATTAATTTTCTGTGTTTCTTCATGTTGAATGCTTAAAATTGCTAAGTCACTTAAACGCATTTGGGTCATCGTACTTCTTAAGTACGACTTTATTAACTTTAGTTTTGAAAAACTTCTTCCCGCCGTAGCTGTTGTAACAGGAAGGGTCAAGTAAAGTTGTAGAGCTGTAGTTAAATCTGGAAGGCAACTGACAAGGCAAGAATTTTCCTTAACTAGTAAACTCATTACTTCCCTGACGTTTTTCTTTTGGCCGATTTCTTTGGCTAGCAATGTTCTGAAAGATATTACTTGGTCGGGCAGTGATTTTGAGAGGTCAGCTGGATACGTATTTACGAGAGACTCACTCTTCTCTATTATTTCTTCTCGTGTTAAGTTTACCAAATTCAGAGGTGACAGAAATGAAAAGCTTTCAACAATACAACGCAAGCTTTTGAATCTCATTTGTAGCTGATTTATCACAATATCTAGCGATGCGTTGAACACTTTTATTTCAAACGCCTTTACTGGATCGTCAAGTCTGTGATCGACAGCAATCTCATAAAAAAGCGTTTTACAAACCGCTTACGTTTATTTTTCATTTCACAAGTTATGTGGAAAGACTGGGCCAACTCTTTTGCATCAACCAGAAAGCCAGAAAAGGTACCTCTTAAAACGTTCAACTGATCACACGCACGGCTCCAAAAATACCATGCTTTGTCAAGATCAACTGTTTGCTTTTGTAAAGCTTTTGAAGCTATGTTAACATTCTCAAGTACTTTGCTTTTAAGGGAAAACAAAAGGATAAACTCGAAATTTCTGATTGCTGCTGTTTCTTCTACTTTGGCTTTTTTAGAACTGTAACCCTTCTTTCAACTTTTAGACTTTATTAAAAAAAAACCTTTTTTTTATTTTTTATTTTATTGTATTTTCTTTTTTTTTTTTGAAAGAGGGGCCACTAGTTATTTAAAACTAGGCCAGAGCCTAGGGAAGCCAAAACTGCGCTGGGTCCAGTATGACGGGACTTGCAATTAAACTCGTTGTTTAGCAACAATAACAATTTTATTCACTATTTCAAATAACATGCAAGTATCACTCCCTGTCATTACACTCCTCTGAAAATATGCACGTAACATCTCATCAAAATATAATGCATGTAAAACATCAGCATAATAGTATCTCCCCAAATATAAAATATATATAACATCGATCAATGTAAATACATCAATACACATAAATAAATAGTTACATAAATACACATAGCGCACACATATCGATATACACACATATACATACTACACACATGTTCACCTGGCAGGCAGCTCATAGACATTTAACCATGCCACCGAAGAATACCATCTTCAGTATCAGTGACCTAGATCCCCATCCCAAACTACTGTAAAAGGGTAAAGTGCCCAGCCTCCATAAAAAACTTTCATAAACCAAACCATTAACCAGTCCAGTTATGACTGCTTGCAACCAATGAAATTATCACAAGAATTCAAAATTTTAGAAAGGTTCCCCCAGATAGGACTGCGCCATGGCCAGGTCAACATGGCTGCACGGCCGTACGAATGTATAACAGAATTTATGATTAGAAGTAAGAATCAATAGTGTACTCATATTAACAACTGCACTAGTAGTACACTGGCTCTGGCAGTAAAAGAACTGAATGAAATTTTACTCATATTGAATTATTACTGAGTTAAGATAATTTTTATAAAATATGTATAATACGGTTTATGATTGAACCAATAGTGTGCTCATATTGACAACTGAACTAGTAGTACACTGGCTATGGCAGTAAAAGAACTGAATGAAATTTCACTTATATTGAATTATTACTGAGTTAAGATCATTTTTATAAAATATATATAATGACAATTTTAATTAAAAAAAACTTTATAACATCAGCCCCTAATAAAACACATTTGAGATGTTCCTACAGAATTGGCTTGGCCACAGGCGAGGCCATGCGCACCACCAGATCCAGCAACCTAAAACATGCTATGGACCTGTTACTAACGGCACCTACGGGTGACGTCCACAGGTTACACCACCTCCCCAAACCTTTAAATCTACAAAAAAAAAACGAAACCCATATAGCTATGAATACCCTTAATCAATGTAAGCATAATTCACCCCTTAAAAATCAGTAAACTTAAGTCACACACACTTTTACCCTTAAAGAAAATTTCTCAGCAAAATTCGGTAGCGCATGACCCCGTCCGGGCTCACACTTACTCAGGGGGCATAAGCCTTAGTAAAATACACTGACAAAATTTACAAGCACTAATTGTCTCGCTGGACTTGTGTCCCAACAACTTTAACCGGAGATGTTCCAGGAAGAGAATACGGTGTTCTACATTGTAGAGGCCAAACTATAGATAAATGGGTTAAATGTCACCTGTAAAATCCGGCACAAAACCTGATGTATTGTCCATTTCTTCCTCCCGACGGCACAGACGGAGAATCACTCGTGTAATACCATTGGTGGCAGATGATCGGCCACCCGCTGAAGTGGATCGAGATCGTCTTAGGTCGGGAACCCGAAGAGTCACGTAGTCGATTATCTAGTCATGATAGATATTAGCAGACAACAAAATCAAACTGATGGCCGCCTGGAGAAATTGGTTGCTGTTTCGTGTACGACTGCCTGGCGAATACTGAACACCGCAGTCACAAGAAAAATATTACGTATCGCTCCCGCCAGATAGTGCGCGGATCGGCAACGAAGCATGCAGATAACAGCGTATACTCCGCTCAAATAATTAATTCACAAACCCCCGCAATGACCGTCACATAATTAACTGGGAAAAGGGCCGAGTATTCCAAAACTCGGCACAGAACAGTGCATTATGATTTCTGTTAGGCATTTCATCACATTTTTGAAGTCATTTCTTAAAGCTAACAGACAATCATGTCGAGATGACCACCTTGTAGGACATAGCTTTTTCAAAGTTAGGTTGTTAGTTGAGCTGTCTTCTTTAACGGCAGCATTAAAATCTTGCCATCGAGGTAAGCTTTCACTGAAATATACGTATAATCTATGGACTACGTCATAAAACTGACTGACCTCAGAAATATGTGAAACAGAATCATTAAGGTTCAGGTTGTGGGCAGCGCAGTGTACATATTCGGCGTTGGGGACCTGGTCATTTATCCTTTTCTGTAACCCAGAATACCGCCCACTCATTGTTGCTGCGCCATCATAACCTTGACCTCTACACTTACTGATATCTACATCATTTGTTTTTAAAATGTCGAAAATCTTGTTCTCAAATCCCTCGCTACTGACGTCACTTATCTCTGTGAATCCCAAAAAAGATTCATTTATTACAATTTTATTTTTCTCAGGGCTTTCTTCTGTTAAATTAACATGTCTGATTACAACACTCATTTCATCTGTTTTTGAAATGTCCTGTGTACTATCAACAATAATAGGAAAAATGGAGCAGAGTGAATTTTTTTTAGTAAGGAATTTAGTACTGATCTTCCTAGTAAGCAAATAATTTGATTTTTAACGTCATGGTGAAGGTATTTTGCTCTGGAATATTCATTTTCCAAATGTGCACTGAGGAGAGAATCATAGCGAGAAACTAGAGATATTATGTTCAAAAAATTTCCACGCTCAGGACCGATTTCATCTAAACTCTCTCTATGACCACGAAACGGCAGTGAACACATTGCCATAGTGCGAATAACATCCACAATGCGAGTAAAAATGTCCTTCCACTTTTTTTGCTCGTCAGAAATTTGATCAGCTACTGTATTATTTTTTTCCAAGTAGCATACGTTAGGCAAGCTTGTAGGTGGGCATTGCTGGTTTCATGAGACTTTATTTTTTTACTAAGACCCTTCCAGTCTCTAATACTTCCATCTTCGTATTTCTTTTATGAATTTGCTAACTGCTATAATTTTTTTTTTTTTAATTTTTTTTTTAATTAAAATTTTGTTTAAGACCTGAAGATGTCAGTAATGACGAAAAGCTTAGTCGAACAATAAAAAAAAAATTATAGCAGTTAGCAAATTCATAAAAGAAATAGTAAGGATGGCTGCTAATTTAAACAATACGAAGAACTTCCATCTTCGGGCCTTAATATTTTCGCTGTAAAGCCAACATGGCAAACAATAAACTCCATCTAGAGTAGGCGAGTAACAAAGCCAAAACCTGTCGACTTTTTGGCCTGTTGGAGTTTTAAAGGAATAATATTTAGAACTGAAAGATCTTTTAGAATTTGGATGTTTTGGAAAAGACCCCTTTGGTTGACATGGTTCTCCTATTATAATTAGCTTTTTCACTTCATCAGTCAAAGGTTCTTGATTTTGGTAGAGTCCAATATCAGTTTCGAAATTTGTTGAAGTTTGATAACTTGGACCGGGCGGGTTTAAATTAGGTTCATTTTCACTTATATGTTCGGTTGGTTGTTCCAGTTTGTTTTGACTATTTGGACCGGGTAAGTTTTCAGTTTCATGTCCACATTCAAGTTCTGTCTGTTGTTCATTTTAATTACTCGTACTTGGACCGGACGGGTTTACGTTTACATTACGTTCACTTTCACCACACTCAAGTTCGGTTGGTTGTTCCCTTTGGTTACTTGGTCCGGGTAGGTTTCCAGGTTCGCATTCAAATTCGGTCGGTTGTTCATTAGTAAATGGGTTTTTTAAAAATGTGTCAATTTTTGGAAGTTTTTAAGTTATTCTGCCCGTTTTTTTTGTAGTTTTCTTTTTTGCGCACCACTTAAATAATCACGTTTACTTTCCATAACTTAAAACAAAAAACAACTCGAAACATAAACACACTGAAACACAAAGCGGCACTCTACACTCCGAACAGGAAAGATGGACACTCCTATCGCGAAGGAGATGCGAGGTACGATTGCTAGTATTAGGCGTAATTTGGCACTTGTTGGTAACGTCAAACGTGTATTCTGTTGCAATTGTGACTCATCGCGCCGGGCGCCGCGAAGGTGGAAGTTCAGCGCAGAGGAAAGGGAATCGACTTATAAATGATGAAATACTTACAAAAACTAACCATAAAATAATCATAATTACATATAATTAGAAAGACTATCTTTTTGGTATTTTAATACTTATTTTTTAAACTTTTAATTTTCCCAGTCTTACGCTTACATTACAGTGTTGTTCACTACTCACTTTGTGTTTCTTTTTTCCGGTGTTGGAGCCCATTTTAATTTTTTTCCCGGCCGGGGGCCCTTAAGGGCCGGGACCCTCCCGCGCGGCGGAGTCTGCGGGGGCCTTATCGCTGCCACTGTCGGAAGCATTTGCCCAGTGAACGTGTGTTCCTCTACAAGAGTTTTTCTTGTATGAACTAGTATCAATCGAAAGTTACGTTAAAACTTGGAACTCTTTTCGAGCTATTCGTTAAGAACCAAGCTGGTGAACAACCATATTATTATTACGAGCAGATTTCACATACACCAATTGTCACTCTCGGAATTTATTAGCGTTCTCGCTCCCAACAAGTTATTATTATTTTAAAACGTTATTGATTAATTAATCTCAGGGTGATTATGAGTAATTATTTAAAAAGCGGTGTATTGAGCTTACACCTTCCGGCAAATCTTGAAGTGTTCCGCGAAACTACAGATTTACCGCGGTCAGATATCTTCCACTTACGCAAAAACGTAACGTAACGGTGGCTTTACTAACAGTAGACAGCTGGTTTTGTTGGTGTTTTTTATTTGATTTATTTTTGTTAATGTGGTTAGTAATAATATTAATACATACACACCTGACAATTTCCGGATTTTTATCTTCAGGTAAGTTGTGAAGAACGTTTTCTACTTCGGTGATAATTCTCTCAGTGGGGATGCGATTATCATTATCCGGGAGGGCAAATTTTGGTCCTAAATGTTAAAAATAACTTTTAATAATTACGTAGTGAACATCCCCTAATCTGTTTTAGTTATAGGTAATATATTTTACTTTGCTATATGTTGACTGCTGTAACAATTTATGTACCGATCTAATATCCAATTGTTGATTACTGTTTGTTTAATTAATTAAAATATCATTACATTTAGTAATTTAAATTGTAATACTGTATAAATTAAGTTCTCTCATACTACAGGTATAATTGCTCGGTTTGTTAAAGATAATTTGAAGATGTAAACAAACTATCATAAGTCTTCACATATACAATGATACATACATATGCACGCACACACTCACATACACGAACACGTTCACCCAAATATTTAATTGTTCCGTTGTGTTTGACATTTCTTTTGTATTTCATACACAGGTCCTGAAGATGACAATAAATATTGTCGAAACGTCGACGCAAAATAGTTAAAATTTGTGTTATTTTGACCGATCCTCACTAACCATCCACTAAAAAATAGAAACTCAATATTTTTAATAATCTGAGAAAGTTAATATCCATGAGTACTTCTAGCAAATTTTTGACCATTTCAAAAAGATTGTAAACAATGTTGGCAAAAATAACTTTACTTGCCAATCAGTTACACTCACAGTCACACACACACACAGTGAGTGACACACAGTGAGTGTTACAGTCAGTTTACTTTAAATGTATCAGTTACATTTATTTGTAAAAAGTGTTAGACATAAGCCTATAGTAAAAACATTATAAACTTAAAAGCTAGGTCTAAATTGTTTGTTATTTAGGGATTATGTTTATAAATTTAACTAAAAAAACCAATGCAGTATTTTGGTATTTTTATGTGTATTGTGTTGACTGGTTACTTATAATTCTTCTTATCATTAAAAAACCTGTAGAGTAATCTGAATTTTCATAATTTTTCTGAATTTGAAATATTACATAATATTGAAAGTTACCTGATAATAAATATATTTTGTTCAAAACAGTGAGTTCTTTAGTTCAGGGTGCTTACTAGTGTATACAGAACAGATTTACTTTTATTTATGTACTTTGTCTAATCCTCTTACATCTCATGGTGTTGGATTCTGTTGGGCCTCTAACTGGTGGGCTATTTCAATATTGTTTTCCACAATGGCCTGAATTTCCTCTTTGGCACCTTATGTTATATCTCATTTCAAACACTTTCTTCACTTTTTGAGGTATTTTGTTCCACTCATCCATATCGTGTGCATCATTGAAGGTGTTTCAGTTCTTCATTTACTACTGATAGTTCCAGTCCTGGTTCTTTCCAAACATTTTAGTGTGTATCTCTTGCAGTGTTTCCAGATGTAGTGTTGTATGTACATAACAATTAGAATATATAGGTAATGTAAAACATAAGCTGGTGCATCTATAATGTTTTTATATTTTTGTTGATGTATACACAATTTGGACATAATTTATGATTATTTGCCTTTAGTGAGTATATAGGGTTTATTTTATTGGAATATAGAACTTTATCTTCAGGTAAGTTGTGACGAACGTTTTCTACTTCGGTGATAATTCTCTCAGTGGTTGCCTTAGTTCAAAGGTTGTGACAAAATAAATATACACAGTAGAACACGTTTAACACGAAATGTGACTCAGGTCCTGATCGCTGTAGGTCTATGTATTTTTCAGTTACAGTTTGTATGATTAACACGAAGGTTTAACCTACGAAATATCGCTTAACACGAAATTTTTGCTGGCTTTTCATTAGCTGCATAATAAATAAATCCATACATGCACGCCCTGAAACGTGTTTACAATGTCCCAATGTAAAGGAATCTGTGCTACGTGTAGGTGTAAAGAATAAACAGCTGCTTGGTATGTTACGTCTTTGTACTTGCTATTATATTAGTACAGTACCAAGTTGTTTACTTCCGTACCAAATGTGTTGTTCATTGTCCCCGGATACACTGCCATATCGTTACATTACAGGGTGCAGTTTGTTGTAAAGTTAGTGAGTTCAGTCCACTTACAGTATTCTGTGCGTGTGGTGGTGTTCGCAGTACGGTACGGATAACGTTTTTGTGAAAAAAATTTACTCAGCTGTAAGATTTACAGTAGCTGTTTATGCCTTTATTTTTAGTCTTTTACAGTCTTCAGTACAGTATTAAGTGACGTTTGGCCTACGTGTACATACAGGTGCTAAGTGAGGTTACGATTCTGTAAATTTCGTTTTTGCAGTATCAAAGTGTAAAAAATGGATAAGAAAGTGCGTAAACAAAATTCTATATTATTGAAAATGAAAATTGAACTCCTTCAAGCTGTTAACGAGGGTATTCTATCTAAAACAGAGATCTGTAAAAAATTCGGTATACCAAACTCGACGTTATCTACCATAATAAAAAACAGAGATAAAATTTTAGAGCTGTATGAGTCGAGCAAGTTTGAGCCAGATAGAAAACATTTCCGTAAGGCTAACCACGGAAACTTGGAAGCTGCTCTTCTTGCCTGGTTCAAGCAAGCGAGATCACAAGATGCTCCTATTTCTGGACCAATGCTAATGGAGAAAGCAAATGTTTTTGCTGAACAGATGAACTTGGATTTTACATGCAAGTAGTGGCTGGCTAGAAAGATTCAAAAAACGAAACGGTATATCGTGTAAAAACATCTGTGGCTAGTCAAGAGAGGTATCACAAGAAATGACATCATCTTGGTTGCAATCTACGCTACCTGCAATTTTAAAAGACTAGCCACAAAAAGATATTTTCAATTGGGATGAAACAGGGCTATTTTTTCATTGCATGCCCGATAAAACACTTTCGTTTAAAGGTGAACACTGCTCTGGCGGTAAAAAGTCCAAAGAGAGAGTGACAGTGATGGTAGGTTGCAATGCTGATGGGTCAGAGAAACTTCCATTACTTGTTATAGGTTAAAGTTTAAAGCCTCGGTATTTTAAAAATGTTATAAAGGTACCAGTAGAATATACAGGTAACAAACGAGCGTGGATGACGTCTACAATATTTACCTAATGGCTAGTTTCGTTAGAAAAACATTTCGCTTCTCAGAAGAGAAACGTTGTGTTAATTGTTGGTAACTGTCCTGCCCACTCGAGTGACGTAGAACTGACGGCAGTTAAAGTTATTTGTCTACCACCGAACACGACTAGTGTCCTATAACCTTGCGATCAAAGTATTATTCAGAATTTAAAATTTCAGTATAGAAAATTACTTCTGCGGAAATACTTGGCCGCTATAGAGGCGAAAACAATTTCTGTATAAATTTACTGGATACTTGTAATTTGTTGCGAACAGCATGGAACCTCGTGACACCTAAAACTATTGAAAACTGTTTCATTCATGCTCGATTCATTTTGAATTCAGAGATTTAACAAACCGAATGCGAAGAAACTGAAATTGGACCTACCCTGTCTGAAATGTTTAATTACGTATCATCAGCATTAAATGTTTCAGTTTCTCTAAATGAGTACATGTCTCAATTTAAATTTAAAATATACCTTATTTTGATCCATCTTGCGATCTTGTAGTTTATTATTTCGCTACATGTATCGGGAATAAATTCTCATCTTCAGGTAAAAACTTCTTCCTATTATATAGGAATCGTCGGCGAAATTATTAAAAACATATACATACACAGACAAATAACACAACCACAACTGTTACAGATAACATTATTAATAACCGTAAACACACAACTATCAAAGACAGTGCGCACTGCCCGACTGTCACATTTCAACTGGCTGATTGCAAAGTTCGCCGTTTATCTTCAATATGGTATCATACAACGTATTTGATTTAAATGAAAGCTGGTCGTTGAGCAAACATTCTTTTTGGATTTTGGATGCTTTGTAAATTTTAAATTCTTCTAACGCATACATAAAACGACCTTTGTTGTAAACGACCATGCACGTTAGCATATTCCATTTTTCAGCGTGACGCACACAGCTGGCCAGCGAGCCTCTGTGTTGTTACCGCGCGCTTTGTAAGTCGCGCCAGTCCCTACCAATATTGTCGTGTACCCCACCTTTCTCCCTACCGGCGCAAATTGAGCTTCTCTATCCTTGACAAGCTTTAATGCGTTGTGTTCGTGTCTTACTGGCTGAAACAGGCATTGTGTGCTGAATAGAGGATTTCTGTCTATGCGTGTATTTAACTTGTGTTAGTGAACTCCGGTCCAAACATCAATTAATAACAATAATTAAAGATCGTTATTTAATGAAAGCTGCATTTACAAAATACATTTCGTAATTTAGACAACACCATAAAAAAACTGTATTTAGACGCACGTGTTGATACAAGATTACTGCAAAAAGTTTAATAATGATGAAATTATATAAAATAAAGTTAATTACGACCATAATTAACTAATAATAGACAATTGTGCTGTATATATAAATAATGTGTGGACAATTGCATATGTAATGCCACTACTAGATTAAACACCAATTTTACCGTTATTGAAAGAAACAATGAAATGTGATCTGTTTAAAAAAGAGACGCTATGCGTGATTATGGTGTAACTATTCACTTTTATGCCAAATAAAATTCGTCCCTGTTCGTACGCCAATTGTAACTATTCGAATTATTTAATAAAACAAAACACTTCCAATATCTCGTTCTCTCACTTACCTTGTTGATTACCCAGGGTTCTATGGACGAACCTGTGAACTATAGAAGTGATTCGCTGGGTTTGACTGGCGAAATAATTACGCTAACACATGATTTTAATTAAATAATCATCTCATTTATTACTCTTTCAAAATTTCTAGTTCTCCTTTACTTTTCTTTCTCTTACTCTTTCTTTTTAGCAGTTAACTATGAAACACTTTATCAAAACAAAAAAAATTACTTATCCAACTATATTACATGTTTAAAAAGGCAAGCCAGTACTTTTAACCCCTTCTCATTTTCTTTTACATATTCATAACTCCCGTTTATTGAGCTCTTTTAGTTTTTAAAATATTTTAGTAGGCTGTTGTTTAATTTATTTATATGTTTAAAGGTTTAAAAATTTTAAATGGTATGCATCCTTGCTGTAGCCATTGGCCAATTATTTCACCACCACTTCATTCATTCATTACTTTCACAAGAGACTCCGAAATATGTTCTGAACTATTTAAAACTGATGTTGTTGAATGTCGGTTCACATTACACTCTTGTACTGATTTTTAAAACAATTTAAGTAACATTTTTTTAGTTGCCGGCCGACTTACATTTTGTTCGCGAGCCCTATTTACACAACCGCGCGTTAACACATCCGCGCGGTTGCGAGATCTTCTGTCGACTGACAGCGTCCAAAATGGCGAGAGTACTTTCGGTGGACCTTCGATGCCATCAACTTGTTCCCTGATTGGCTGGTGACTGTCTCGCGCCTTTCTCGACATCTCGTGAAAGGCGGTAAGGAGACCATATGCGCGGATTTTACGTCGCAAAAGGCGGCACACGCGCGCTCTTACACATTCCAATGTTCTAATTTGTTTTGTACCTTGCACCGCATGACACCGAACTGACTACCGGGTGTTCACAAAAGTCACACATTTGGTGATCTAAAAGTGTTGCCTAGCATGGTTAGCTACAAATTGTTACAAGAAAATTATGAAATTACAAAACCCCTTAGTTTCCCTCGTTACAATACCCCCCCCCCAACGAGAGGTTTTATGCCGAAGCATAAAAACTCTCATTGCCTAAAACCCAAGAGGACCAGCAAGAATATGGCGCCACGATCCCTCGTAATTCCTTATTAAAATCATGGGTAACTTACCTCCCTAGTCCGGTGATTGCGGGTGCACCTGCATGACCTTACTGGACTTCCCTTGTCGAGATCCCAACACCATAAAGTCAGACAGGTTCGCCACCACAGTATCACAAGACTCTATAACAATCAAACAAAAACATCAATAATTGGTCTTTCACAATGTCATATCCCGAACTGATTTCGTTTCCTCTTGGCCCGTACTGGTTTGTCTTTTGCAAAGTACTGGTTGCTCATCTTATTTTTCCACTAATACATAAATACTTGGTTTACTATATACCCTTAATCTAACATTGTACATTTGATTGAAGCTACATATAATGATTCGTTTACAAGATAGAATTCAAACACAAAAATTAATTTAACAGTTCAACTATGAGTTCAATTTACCAATATTTCCATCTTACATTTTCATTAGAATATACATTTAATGTCTCCCTTATAAGGCATATTACTTCTGTTCTTTATACAATGCAAACTACGATTAAGGCGACTCAGCAAATCACTTAACATAGCAGATACATATAGTACCAGGACAATCTCCGTCGATACTTTATCATAATTATAATTATGATGATGATAATCATTTACAAACACCTCTCCTTCCACATCATTTTATAATATCCCCCCTAACCCCGTTACAATTTGGTAATTAACCTCACGGGTAAACCGTGTAAGGCATCTACACATTTGCATAAATGCTATATTTATGCCCCTGGCTTGTAACGGCCATCTCCTTTCCACACACTCTGTTGACTTTTATGTTGGACTGTAGCGCCCATTTGCTCCCACAAGAACTGAAGTGGTTAGGGTGTAAACGCTGCTTACACAGTTCTTGTCTCGGCGTTATAAAACATTCGGCCTTACTGGTATATAAGACACCAGTAATCCTACTAAAAATTATTTACTTGCCCTTAAACGGTCTACCATCCCATTCGATGGATAGCCGCTGTTCCAAAGTTTATGATTGATTCCCCTGATTCACCCCCCGGTTAATTTATAAAGTCACCAATTTTGAAAATACTAACAAGTATGGTTAGGGTACAATAAGTCTACCCACATCTTGTTACCAATAATCCAAATCCACGGTCAGGGTTCGGTGAAGCCGTGACCGCCCAAAAATGGGGAATCTATTTAAAATATATATTGCGACAATACAAGCATATGCCGTCATGTGCATTTAATAAATAAAATAAATATTTAGATTAATTTTAGTAATATGTAATAGACAAGCAGCTGTGAAGTTAAAAGATGAATTAGACGCAGGAATGAACATGCATGGTAACGAGATTATTCCTGAGAGAGTGTACAGTAGTAAATAGTGTATGTGCGTGGAGCCTGTTCAAGCCTGAAAGTTTAAAACCTCACCCCAAATAGATACCAAATTATAGTTTTATTTAATTATAAGCAAACCGTAAATGTTAGAAAGATTGCAAAGATTTCTAAATATGCGTAAAAATCATGCAAATGTGCAGTGCGAAAACGGTGTGATTATGACGTTCAGTGCGAATTCTGTGCGATTTTAAGAGCATAGTAATTACACTAATTATGCGATCACTATGGTAATTACGTATAATATGTGTAATTAAATCAGACAATATTAGATCACTTTGAAATCCGCATTAGACATTGCAATTGGCAGAAATGTGCGAATATGTGAAATTGGACGATAGTGGGGGAACTGACGCCACGGACAGTTTCTGACATGCAGAATCCTAAGCCGACAGGTGTGGTTTTTTTGTTGAATATAAATACGGGCCTAGGAGAGCCAAATTTTACTCTCAATCAGTCTTCAGAAGCAGCGGGACGCTGTGTCCTTAGCGACACGATTTTTTAAAATAAACTCTAAAGTCGGATGGACAATACGTTCATCCGAGTATCAAACAGTAACTCTTAGTTTGATTATTTTAAATACAATTATCGAACATACACCACCAGTCTACAACCACAAATGTTCAGCACTCTAGACAACTGGCGAGGTCACATCAAGCAGAGGAACGATATGCAGAGCAATCAAGGCGTCTGCTAGGACAACAGCAGCTGATGCAGAGCGACATATCATTCTACAGCAACCAGAGAGGACCAGAAGGAACAAGTAACTAAAGGACGACAAATGGAACCGGAGAACGTGCAGGGAAAGCCATTAGAATAGCATCTACCGATCACCGGAGGACAGGGGTACAATCTACAGAATTGAGGTGACAAATAACCAATTTATAATTAATAAATGAAAGAATAAAGACATTGAAAAAGCATATTTAAATTTAAAATAAAGAAAATTTGTGTCAAATGTAGATAGAGATAATAGAATATAATTTAAATTTAGTAAGAATTTTTTTTGATGAATAATGTAATAAATTTAAATTTTCATTTAAAGCGTGTAAAGTAATCAGTGAGTAATATTACACGCAATGTATACATTAACGTAGTTGGATGTATAGAAGAAGACTAACAATTCTATTAGTCAATTTAAAATTTTATAAAGCATTAAGATGTATGCAGTGCATAGAGTAATGTAATAAAGAAAAAATATATAAAGCAAAGAAAACAAGACTGGAAATAAAGCACACATTCAGACTGAGCGGTCGAGAAATTTTAGAGTAACAAATAAATGTTTAACATAGATTTTTGTGAATATAGTATATAAGATTATGATGAATTTTATGATGATGAATTTTTAATTTTATGATGAATGTACTGCAACAAAGAAACGTTTAAACAAATGATAATGAATATTTTATAGCGAAGTAAATGCTATTTTAAAAACACTTATAATTTCTTTTGAATAAATTAATGAAAACATATTACAATTTAAAAATGACTACTCTTATTATGATTACACCCAAACTCCAATTATACATACACGTTATCAGTAATGTTTTATGAGTTATACCACTACACAATTTAGATTACATTTAATTAATACATTGTGTCGTTGTATAATTTTGTCACCCGTTAACGTTTGGCACGACACGCCTACATTTAATGAATAAATCTATGCTCTATTTTTAAATGTGTGCATGTCATGACACAACTGGCGCCCACCAGTTGATACATCAATTGAGTTACAATTGATGTATAATTGTAACAGGAGTATAATAGTTACTAAAAAAAATAAACAAATAAATCAATAAAAAAGTAGCAAACTGTTGTATAATAATAATAATTTTAAAAATAAATTTAACTACATCGTATTCATGATGGCAGGACCAGATAGCCTGAACATGGAAGCACTTCAAACTATGATGCGTGCTTGGGTGGATGAGATAAACACAAAACAAACAGAAAATTTGAATGCGGGAATAAACGAATTAAAAGAATTTAAATAAGAACCAAACTGAAAAGTTAAATACTAAATTAGAACAAGAGACTGGAAATTTTAAACAGGACACCATTAAAATAACGAAGAAGTTAAAAGAGTTAACAGAAAAGGTTTCACACATTTGTTTCACATATTGACACTATTGGAGAAAATATATGTGGAATAATTGATAAACAAACAGAAAAAAAAACATGTGAAACAATGCTATGGGAGCAAACCATAATAATTGAAGATACGAAAGGAAATACGTAAGTAATTAATAATGATAATTCTAGAGAAATATTTAGCACTAAGGAAGAATACAAAATAAAAATTAAACAATCATACCTTAGTGACAGGAATATCTAATTCGCTGTGCAAACTCACAGTAAAGTTACCAAACGAGCGATAACTATAATAACGATAATTATGACTATAATTATAATAACTAAGAGGTTATCATAAACGACGCACAAAGGTATGTTCAACTGTGTATATAAAACGCATACAACGGACTACTAGAGTGGGACAGGTGAGTTATGCAATCACCTCAGGTGAGCTCACAGTTTCAACGTTGTTTACACGAGGGTGAGACAGGAATGCAAGACGGAAGTGGTACGCAACGGCTACTATGTTCAAAGGAACAATGAATTTCCTGTTAGCTTAAACTAGGGTGTAAAATCAAACGACACACCGCATTCAATGCACTATTGTAAACGAATAATTATTTTTAAACGAAAAATATTACTGTTAATTATTAATAAGGTAAAGAATTAATTAAGAAGGAATGTTAATGTTAGATAAGGAGTTAAATAATAAGGAATGATAATAATGTGAAGGAAGGATTATAAATGATAAGAAATGTTATTGTTAATGTTAAAGAATTAAATAAAAAGAGATGTGAAATAAATATAAGAAATAAAAGGAATGTTAGTATTCAAAGAAAGGTAAGGAATGTAAAGAATGTTGTTATTAATATGAATAAAGGGTTAGAAATGAGAAAGAAATGTTATAATTGTCAGAACGGCTGATCAAGCGAAAACTTCATACCTTAGTGGAAATGCAAGGACACAGAAGAAAGCGATAGTGGAAGTCAAAGGGCAGAGACTACTTAGGGCTCAAGACTACGATTAACACATTGAGTGAGTTAAGCACATAATAGTCTGGATATAGACGTGTTTCTAAGGCAGTCATCTGTAGCCGATCACGCGACACACTACGAAGCTAAAACGTATTCTGTTACGGAAGTGTATTACAGCACAGGGTAAGAATGAAGAAAATTATTAGCGATCAGAAAGGAAATGTAAGAATGAAGATTGGAATAAAAGGTGAAGAAAAGGGTAAGGAACGAAAGAAGGGTGTGATTAAGGTAATGTAAAATTCCAGATTGAAGAATGGCATCATATGTTAAGAAATCAAGTTGCTGGGGAATTTAAGTTACAGCAAACAGAATTATGGGGGGTCGTCTAAAATCGCCCGAGGGCGTTTGACTCGTATAGGGGGAGGTGGTGCTGACGTGCTAATAGTACGTAAGTAGGGAAAGGACGAGGTCGCTGCAGAAGCAAAGAGTGTTTCGGCAAGCGACCGGACAAAATCAGCGATGGTAGGAACTCGAAGGTCTCCACGAATATCATTATTCCTCACAAATCATGGAGACCCCGACAAGGATCGGAGGGTACGGGACTGAAAGGCTTCCAGCCTACACTTGTTAGTGGTCGACAAAAGCGACCACCATGCGGCAGCAGGATAGGTCAATACTGACCGGAGAAACAAGAGATAGATGGTGACTTTAATGCGCAAAGCCAGGCGGTTGCGGCACGAGATCATGGGAAATATTTTGGCTCGGACGCCTCGAGCTTTATTGAGGGTATCAGTCACGTGACCGTTGAAGCTAAGGCGCCGGTCTAGCTGAACGCCCAAATACTTCACCGACTTATGCCAAGCGATAGGCCTCCCTTCTAGAGAGAGGGACAGGCATCGGGAAGTGGACTTACGGGTGAAGCAGATCGCCTCGGATTTCTCCGCGTTGATCATCACCCGCCACTTCCGTAACCAGTCCGGAAGCTGATTCAACTGACGCTGCAGCTTTGTACTCGCAAAACGCGGGGACAGGGAGCTGCAGTAATACATTGCATCGTTAGGGAGTAAAGATAACGTGACTCCAGGAATAACAGGCAGGTCGTTCGTGTACACTAGGTACAGAACGGGGCCGAGGACAGATCCCTGCGGGACGCCAGCGGCGACGGGTCGAAATGATGAACAGGACCCTTCGACGCTAACCCTGAAGGTACGATCACTGAGGTAGGACCGCAAGAAATGCACAATGGAAGGTGGGACGGGGGAGTGAGCAAGTTTATAGAGAAGGCCTTCATGCCAGACTTTTTCGAATGCCTTACTCACGTCCAACAAGACAGCGCCCGTAGACTCTTTCTCTTGGCGGCGTCGGACAATGCTGTGGCTGGTAACAACGATATGGGACGATAGCTGTCTGCAAGCATTCTAGGCTTGCCGGGCTTGGGAATCATGCAGATGTTGGCATTTTTCCACAGTCGGGGGAAGTAGTGCAGCCGGAGACTAGAGTTGAACAGATCCAGGACCAATTCAACGCCCGAGGCCGGGAGATATTGCAAAGCTGCGGCCCCGATCCGATCAGGACCAGGGGCGCGACGGCGGTTCAGACGACAGATAGACGAAGCTAGTTCGTCCCTGTCGAAGAGAGCGGGAGGATCAGGTGGAGGGCGGGAAAAATATCCAGATAGGAAGTTCCGAACCACTACCGAGTGGACAGGGTCCGAGAAGCCTCTGTGAACGGTGAATTGAGTCTCCATGCAGTCGGCGAATACCTCAGCCTTGCCTTCCGATGAAGAAACAATGCCGTTCGGTGTATCCAACGGGTTGCGAGTACGCTTCTCGCAGATAAGACGACTCGTTGCTTTCCAGACGGAGGCGTGGTAGACTTCAAGGGACTCAAGGTATGAGTTCCACTGATCAGAGTTTACGTCCCGCAGAAGTTACTGGACGTAAAGAGACGGCCTGAAACCGTCGTTTGACGGCAGGATCTCGGGTGCGTTGCCATCTGCGGCGGAGCTTGCGCCGAAGCCAGATGGCGTAGATAGCTTCCGGATGAAGGGTCGATTTGCGATTGTTCATCTCAACGTTGTGTGTGTGTCGATCCATGACACCTTGGACCAACTCCTGAAGATGAGTGGCACGGAGATTCAGATCGTCACGAGTGGCGATCGGGTCCGCTGGGACAGATGGTAACCTTCGAGAGATCTCGTCGTGATAGGAGCGCCAGTTGACCCTCCTAGCAGGAGTGGGAGGTCGGGGTGAAGCCGACACATTTCGAACAGTTATTAGCAGGGGATTGTGATCAGACGAGAGGTCTGACTCAGACGAGACCTGGATGTTATGGGCCACGTTCCTGACTACAACTACATCAAGAACGTCCGGTTGGTGACCGGCATAGGGGTAGTGGGTAGGATCATCGGGGCCGATGACGTGCGTATCCGGGTCGTCTAGGACGAACCGGCCGAACCGGCGGAGCGAATTGCCGTAGGCGTTGGTAGCCCTACTATTCCATGAAGGATGTTTGGCGTTGAAGTCGCCGGCTGCAATCGTCGAGAGTGGATGGTCGAGGAGGGCGTTCCACTCCTCAAGCGGGGGCGGCGGCTCAGGCGAGGCCGGAAATACGCGGAAACAATGCGCAACTCCGGGTCGCCGGCGTCCGCCGCCACCGCACAACCTTCGATGAGTCGAGTAGTGAGGGGGTAGTGGTCTATGGGATATCCGCCTGTGGACCAGAATCGCCGTACCCCAGACGGGGGATGGCGCGGATGTAGGTGACGATCCTGACGATAACATGTGTAGACAGGTAGCGAGAATCGATGGTAGGGGGCTAGATGGGTTTCGGAGAGACGCACGACATCAGCGTCGTACTCCACGACGAAAGCCGCCAGCTCAGATCGACAAGAGGAAACGCCCTCGGCGTTCCAAGCGACGATCAGCAGGAATCTAGCTGCCCCCCAAAATTCTAGCAGCGCTCTTTTTATGCCCTGACCGGGATCCCTGATTGGCTCGCTCCGAACACGTCAGGTGTCATGTCTTGGCTGCTGATCCCTGATTGGCTCGCTGTGTGTGTTCGTCAGGTGTCACGCGCCGCCAGGTGTTGGCGACACTTGTACCGGAGAGCAGATGCTTGCCTCTCTGCCATCACAATGGATTCGTAGATGTTGGTTTAGGACATTTTAGCCATATAAATGCAATGAATAAACTAGTTGTTAAACATGCAGTAATACAGTGTGTTATAATAATATAGTTAAATATTGAAGAACTTACCTGTACTGTCATATCATCATTATATGTTTGTTTATTTATGATTACATTTTCATACACCTTTTTGACATTGGCAAGTAGGTTCATTATTACCATGGTCAATGGCCAGAGCTCTGTATGTAGCAATAAAAGAGCAACTAAAAGAGGAAGCGTGGAAGTATTCTCTTTAAGTTGATTGGGTTAAAGTTAGCCCCTATGTCTTCATTATTGCTTTCTTCATCTTCACTGAAGCATTCAGTGTATTCATAAACTTAAGAGAAATAAACTTCTACATTGGTAACCTCACACAATTTAGTCAGATCAGATCCACTGTCATTGCCTTCAGAAATATCCACTGTCAGCTGAAAGAAACCACAATGGTTGAAGCATTTTCTAATTGTGTCTGTTTTTACTTAATTCTACCCACTCATAATCCAGCTAATAGCATCTGCTATTGTATACCAACTTGGTCAGTTCATGCACTGAAGTTCCATTTTAGCCACAAGTGAACAAAAGCTTTTTATGATAAATGATTTTAAAAGCTTTTATTACTTATGGTCCATTGGTTGAAGACACGATTCCATATTTGCCAGTTAAAATTGTTATTCTACATTCAGCAACTTTCCTTGGCAGTGACAAGGGGCATTAAAAGGAAAATTTTTTATCTTAGCGGACCATTTTGTCATCCAAAGTATTTAGTCAAGTAGTAAAAATGTCACACGTCTTCCAAGCTTTCCTGTTAGCTTGTTAAGATACAGTGAGAAGCGAAATGATGGTATTCTTGAAGCACCATGGATGGACTGCTGTATGAATTACAAGAGGTTGGTTCTTTCTCCCCAAAGTTTAGCTCAAAGGACTATTGTTAATCTCTGTTTTACCATTTTCCAAGTTTTATGCTGTTGTCCTATCAAAGTTAATGTCGTCAAAAATTGCTGTGTAGAAATATCGTGTCTCATCTGTATTAAAAACTTCCTGTTTAAAATAGCCACAGGTAATCTGTTGCACTCTTTAACTTTCAATCTTTGGCAATATCTTGATTCATGCTAGACTTTCCCTGCAAACAAAACACTTTTTTTTTTCATGACATTTTGCACTTCATATGAGTGTATTTGTTTCTCCATTATTTAAATATTACTCTGTTACTAACAGAGTAATAAACACATAATTACCGTGTCACCATATTCGCACATGAACTACCACTATCGCCGAGTCCACGGGTGTGTAAAATTTCCACAACAACACTGTTTTCGTGTGTCGTTAGTAGTTAATCAGGTTCACAAATTGGCAAAAAATGAATCATTTTATGTGCGTCTAGCTTTCAAAACTATACCAGCTTCACACACACACACACACACACACACACACACACACACACACACACACACACACACACACACACACACACACACACACACACACACACACACACACACACACACACACACACACACACACACACACACACACACACACACACACACACTTAACAATGTACACACAGATATTTCACCCCTCATGAAGTTACATCAGGTAACACTTCTGTCCAAGATAGAGAGTTCTAGATCCGTACAAGGTGTTCAATAAGTTTTTTTTCTATTTTATAGTGGTTATAAATGTACATATGCATTGTGCATTGTTGTATATTATTCGTGGAAGGGGAGAGAGAGAGAGAGAGAGAGATAGAGAGGGAGTGAGAGGGGTACAAGATGGGTCTAATAGTGAGACATATAATATACTAGAGCAACTAGTCTACAGAGATATATGGTTTTCACAAGCTGTGGATGATTAAGGAGGTCACTTTCTCGGTGAAGAGGGAATTAAAAGAGAAAGTGAGGAGTTTAGTACTTATATCAGACAGGTTGGGTCATATAGAAATAAAGAGTGATACAAATTTGTTAGTTCTAAACGTATATCTTCC
This sequence comes from Magicicada septendecula, assembly GCA_034769895.1. Taxonomy (NCBI): domain Eukaryota; kingdom Metazoa; phylum Arthropoda; class Insecta; order Hemiptera; family Cicadidae; genus Magicicada; species Magicicada septendecula. The sequence continues at coordinate 66,357,184 of CM068376.1, forward strand.
AATAGAATAAATAATGGAAGATGAAAAAGATGAGTTTTGTAAGAAATGGAAGAAAGTTGTACTAGTACGTGTAGTGTAGCCTCACGATGGTGCTCTAAGTTGTACTAGTACGTGTAGTGTAGCCTCACGATGGTGCTCTAAGTTGTACTAGTACGTGTAGTGTAGCCTCACGATGATGCTCTAAGTTGTACTAGTACGTGTAGTGTAGCCTCACGATGGTGCTCTAAGTTGTACTAGTACGTGTAGTGTAGCCTCACGATGATGCTCTAAGTTGTACTAGTACGTGTAGTGTAGCCTCACGATGGTGCTCTAAGTTGTACTAGTACGTGTAGTGTAGCCTCACGATGGTGCTCTAAGTTGTACTAGTACGTGTAGTGTAGCCTCACGATGATGCTCTAAGTTGTACTAGTACGTGTAGTGTAGCCTCACGATGGTGCTCTAAGTTGTACTAGTACGTGTAGTGTAGCCTCACGATGGTGCTCTAAGTTGTACTAGTACGTGTAGTGTAGCCTCACGATGATGCTCTAAGTTGTACTAGTACGTGTAGTGTAGCCTCACGATGGTGCTCTAAGTTGTACTAGTACGTGTAGTGTAGCCTCACGATGATGCTCTAAGTTGTACTAGTACGTGTAGTGTAGCCTCACGATGATGCTCTAAGTTGTACTAGTACGTGTAGTGTAGCCTCACGATGGTGCTCTAAGTTGTACTAGTACGTGTAGTGTAGCCTCACGATGGTGCTCTAATTTAAATGAGAAAATAGAACATAATGTTACTCCATTACAGAACTTTCTACTTGTTTCTCGGCTATTTCAGTGGAACCCGAGTGTAATGTGTGTGTGTGTGCATACTTATTGCTGCTACTTTGAGATGAAGAACAATTATGTGACACTTGTCACACGTCCGCAACAAGACTATTCCAGACCATACCGGTCTGCGGGCACTGTGATCAAGGCCGCAGTCAGTTACGCTCTAGTGTTTTCTAGTAGTTGTCGCGTATTATGGATTATTCTGGAATCCAGAGGTTTATAAATACAGGCATTCAGCGTTGGCTTTGTTTAGTTTGAGTAGCGATTTATTCAAGTGATGTTGGAGTTTACTTCGGGCAATTACTCTATGCGTTCAAGTGGTTATTACTGAAAAGTGATTATTGTGTGTGACTCTATTAGTCGACATTATTATTGGTGTGGACAAATTAACTTGAATTATTGTATCAGTGTAATCTTGTTGGATAGTGTGTTGATTACAAACTGTTAATTGTGATAATTAAAGCTGGTTTTTAGTGACTTAATTGGTGTCTTGTATTTTGTTTTCCACTGTACCATACGACGATCAGTAGACCGTCGTAACAATAACAATGAATTGATGAGGAGGGAGTAATGTTGGATGAGCAGTAATAATGGAAGGAGTGTGACTGAGACAATAGAAGAATGGGACGTGAAAATAATGAGTAATCATTGTAAAAGAAAAGATCTATACAAAGTGACTTGGTTTGTACCAAATGGAAAACGTATAAACCAGAAAGATCATGTTTTGTTAGACAAACGGTAAAGTGGACACTTGAAAATTTAAAGTCATGTAGAGTTGCAGTTATGTGCGTGGATCATTTCTTAGTAAGAATAGACACGAAAATACTGCAGTACAATTAGAAAGCAGAGAATGTGAATGGAGGCATGGAAGGCAAAAAATGGGAACTTACTGTCAGTCATTTAGAAAGCAATGAAGAGAGTGATACTACAAACAGAAAAGCTCAAAATTAAGAACGAGCGGTGAATTTTTCAATGTTAAAGAGAAACACTGATAAAAAATAAGGTAAGCATTAAAACACTACAGACCCAGAGTGAAAGAGACAAACAGATGTACAAAGAGGAATAAGCCAAGGTTAATGGATTAAACAAACAGAAGAAGAGATCTAACAATGAGCTAAAAGTCAAAGAGGTTGAAAAGTATTAAGAAAGGAAATAAATTTGTAATTTTTATGGAAAAATAAAGGGAGGAAAACAGGTGTATAACCAAATGTTATTCATTAAAAATAAAGATGAGAGTGTCATCAGATCAGGATTCAGAGAAAGTGACCTCCTTTCACTCTCATAGTTCAACATGGTGCTAGAAAAAATAATGAGAGGTAGTTGTAGCTTGAAATGAGTATGAGCTGAAGGAGGCAATGAAATGAAAAGAATGGTACGAGTGATGTATAGGATGGATTTGCAGCTGAATAAAAAAAAAACAAAAGAAAAGGATAGGAGCGTATACATGTAGGGAAGAATAGCTTTGTAAAGGTGGATAAGTTTGTCTTGGCATAAGATGAGACTTTGAAATTTCGGTGCTGCGTAGGAAGGGGAACACAGTGTTCATTTACTTAATTTTGTGTCATTACATCCTCTTTAATTGTCGTTTTGTTATATTTACTCTTGTTCAGTTTTGTATATGACCAGTGCACAAATACTTTGATCAGTAATGTACTGAACTTGTGCTTGTTATTTTTTTCACATCTTTAGTCACTAACTCTATTAATCAATCCATTACTTGTGATTTTCTTCTATAGTACTTTTGGATGTCAAAGGCTGGTGATCACTTAAGAAAATATTGGTGGTCCTCTGAAAATCAGTAGCACAGCATGTGATAGTGCTACGTTATTTGTAGACATCTAGAGATCCTTTGTCAGGAAAGTAGTATCTAATTACTAACATTTCATTCTAATGGTAGTTTTATGGCATCCAAGCATTGTGTTTAATGCTGATTATTTCTTCTTGAAACTGAGCATGACAGTGTGATCTAGATAAAAGTTCAAAAGACCTTCATAGACAGTATTGTTGCAATGGTTGCACAGTCAACGTGTTGTACAGTGTAAACAGAATAACTGACAACAGATGAAGTCGCTAATTACAACTGTAAAAAGAATTATATGTCACTTTTCAGATGGGTGCCTGGCACTTGCTAGAAACTGTGTCAATGTCTGACTTTGATAATGCCATGTACAATGATATCCAGACATCTGCATTAGTGTCATGTGTTGACGTGTGTTAAGAGTTACGTAGACACTTTTGTTACTTTTAAGCTCAACGTAGCAGTTATAATAAAATGATAGCAAAGTGGTCCCTTGGAACAAATTCATTGCGGCTATAAAAATTAAGTTTCTGAGCGTGTACCTCTTTGAGTTTCTTTCCCCAACATACTTCAGCATGCTGAAGGATAACTGCATATGTCAGTTCACATGCACCATGTTCCATTTTAAAGCTACCAATAAAGTAATTGTGTTTTTCTTCAGAAACTATTAACACTGATCACACTACTGTATTTTCTGCATTACTTGGTAATGCAATTACTTGGTAAGATTTTATCAGTATAGTCGGAGTACTAGGCCTTCTGTCAGATGACAAAAGTTCTAAGAAAATTTAAAATTCCTGTCATAAATTATCTTTCCAAATTCATTGAGTCATTCTAGTAAACATAAAAATACTAGTAATTGAGCTTCTGTTTTGAGAGATTTGCTTATCCCGTATATGAAGGCTTGAAAAGGACCCAGTTATCATGGAAATTGATTCCTTTTATGTAACTTTGATTCCTTCCCCTTCTTAGTTTATTGTATGTAGTGTTCTCATTCAAATTCCTGTCAGAATGACAATTCTTTACTTGCAATAATTTTAATATGTGTGATGGCATTGCATAGTGGAGGCATGAAACTGTTTTGTGTATTTTTGATCATCATACATAAAAAAAAAATATCGGTATGGAGAACCATACATGACTTCCATATTCTAAGATTTATATTTAAATCTTAATATCGCCTGCCAAGCGCGATATATTTTCTCTTATACATGATTTACATTAAAATGAAAAAATTTTAATTTTATTGCCTCGCAACAAAATTATTTTATTTTTAACAATTACCATTGTTTGAAAAAGTTTAAATAAATTTTCAAGTACGTTACTCTTGTTAAAACGTAAAAGGTTGCTGGTAAACTACCCCTTCCCCTTAACCGATCTTCACCAAAATCGAAAGTCCTTTAGACCTCTACAATTCAGGGATGTATGCAAAATATTATTTGATTCTGTTTGAATTTGCGGCAGTTATCGTTTGCCATAAAAAATACGCTTGATAAAAAAATGTTGCTGGTAAACTACCTCTTCCCCTTAACCGATCTTTACCAAAAACAAAAGGTCTTGAGTACTCTACAAATCAGGGCTGTATGCAAAACATTATTTGATTCTGTTTGAATTTGCGGCTGTTATCGTTTGCCATAGAAAATACCCTTGTTAAAAAAACGTTGCAGGTAAACTACCCCTTCCCCTTAACCGATCTTCACCAAAAACAAAAGGTCTTGAGTAATTTACAAATCAGGGCTGTTTGCAAAACATTATTTGATTCTGTTTGAATTTGCGGCTGTTATCGTTTGCCATAGAAAATACCCTTGTTAAAAAAATGTTGCAGGTAAACTACCCCTTTCCCTCAACCGATCTTCACCAAAAACAATAGGTCTTGAGAACTCTACAATTTAGGGCTGTATGCAAATAATCTTTTGATTCTGTTTGAATTTGCGGCTGTTATCGTTTACCATAGGAAATACCCTTGTTAAAACATAAAACGTTACAGGTAAACTACCCCTTTCCCTTAACCGATCTTCACCAAAAACAATATGTATCGAGTACTCTACAAATCGGGGCTGTATGCAAAACATTATTTGATTCTGTTTGAATTTGCGGCTGTTATCGCCATATAAAATACCCTTGTTAAAAAAACGTTGCAGGTAAACTACCCCTTTCCCTCAACCAAACTTCACCAAAAACAATAGGTCTTGAGAACTCTACAATTTAGGGCTGTATGCAAATAATCTTTTGATTCTCTTTGAATTTGCGGCTGTTATCGTTTGCCATAGGAAATACCCTTGTTAAAACATAAAACGTTACTGGTAAACTACCCCTTTCCCTTAACCGATCTTCACCAAACTCAACAGATCTTGAGAACTCTACAATGCAGGGCTGTATGCGGAACATTATTTGATTCTGTTTGAATTTGCGGCTGTTATCGTTTGCCATAGAAAAAAAATGTACAGACACACAGACACACAGACACACAGACAGACACACACACAGACACTTTTCGGAAAACGACTTTTTTTCATGTTTTGAGTGTAGTAGAATCAGAATCTGCAATAATCTCGAACACGATTTTTTTTGCCATCACCATACTTCCATTCCTTAAGGAATATGGAAGTAAAAATAGTGTTTTCTCTTCTTCTTACATGTATGTGTTAAGTGAGAATGAAAATGTTATATTGAAGAAAGAAATTATGTACGGTATGTATTTTTATTGTTTAAGGTAATTAAAGACAGCCAATGTTTAACATTTTGCTGATTTGATACAGAGAAAGAGGCAGTAGATACGGGAAACAGTACCAATCGTGGGTTGGCAGGTTATTTCAATTCAAATGATGTGGCACAAGTGTGGCGAGTAGCCAAACAAATGGAAGTCGGCATGGTGGGTATTAATGAAGGAATGATTTCATCTGCAGAAGCTGCATTTGGTCGAATTAAAGAATCGGGAATTGGAAGAGAGGGCTCTCATTATGGAATAGAAGAATTTACATATGTGAAATATTTATGCTTTGGCAATTTTGTATAATTACTTTTAAATTTACAGTGTACAGAACCACTGCACATAACTATAATAGATTAACAGTATATTTTGTAAAAAATGATATTTATTATAAGACATGCAGGGCAAAATATTATGTGTAGGCGTACAGATATCATATGATATGTATTGAAACGCTGCCCCAAAATTTTTGTTACAATTTTTTTTATTGGGGAGGGCGTAACTTAATATTTAAAACTAGACGCGTGGCCTAGATGGAAATAAAATGCGCTGAGCCCATCGTGACAGGTCTTGCAAAGAAACACTTCTTTAACAGCAACAACATTTTTATTAGTGCATTACTTGATTTTAGACATATTCATTTTACAAACTGCAATTCTTCTCGTCTTAGTTTTTAAAGCTAAATTTCAATCAATTTCTTTTTATAAACACCAGTGTAGTTGGCTTGCACTTTGCACTAATACATTCCAGAATACATCTCACAAATAAATTACAAGATTATACAACAACCAGACACAAATTATTTTCATGTTTCAGTCAGCAGAAGATTTTTTTTTATTTTCGTTAACAATGGTTGAGAATTTATTCAGCAATGAAATTACTAGAAGTACATAATAGTGAGTGCAAGTTATCCCGTGGATAACGGTTAAAAATTTTGAATATAATTTTCTAAAAGTTTTCAAACTACTTCCATCTTTCTGTCCCCAGCACTTGGAATTAATAAGACGAATAACAAGTAGCGATAAGATCACTCGCTGATCACTGCTATGCAGAACTTTAAGAAAAAATATTTTCTTTTTTATTTAAAGTTATAATTAAAAGTAGTACCAAATTATTTTTAAATTATAAATACAAGAAGTTTCGACTTAGACTAATTCGATCTGGTAAGGTGGTGACCCATGAAATCACAAGTCATATCACAGGTAGATGCAAGTTGTTCATTGTCTGGATATTGTAATTTTTTAAAGTTTAATTTTTTTAAAAATAATTTTCAAATTGGCTTCCTTTTGCAGAAATTAAAAAAAAATTACATTGTAATAATCGCAACCTTCAACACCATGAATAATTAATATACTACATACATTATAACATTTTCATAATAACAGTCATCACTATAAGCACAATTTGCAGCATGTCTGCACAGAACATGTTCCAGGCAATCTTAACTCTTAGATATGAGTCTATATTGTTTAACCGAGTTTTTGTGTTGGTTACATTATAACTGGCGGAGTACAGTGTGTGTGATGAATAAAAGGAAACTTCCCACTTGATCTCTGAGGACACAGAATAGAGATTCCTGCCATGCAAGTCTGGCTGTGGGTGATGGTGATGATTACAAGGACGAACCTCTTCGAAGAGTGAAATACTGTGTTTTGCAGCGGTTCAGCTGGAGATTGATGGTCTAGCGTGGCGTGACGGCGTTGGGAATCCTTTCGCACTGCTCTGCGGATGGGGAAGGATGTGATGTTCCCATCTCGGCGACCCTTTTACCTCCCGACTATGCGGAGAACCCTGTAAAAATTTCATTTGTACATTGGAGCCAGACAAAAGAGAACATTACGCCTCCACATCTTTTTCGCCACGTAACCCAGATCACACACGCTACTATAATTTTCAATTCAAAAACTGCCTGTCATTAACAATAGTAAAAGTCATACTTCAAGTTATTAATTTAAGTATTAAATTCTGATTCATTACAATTAAATCATCACAATTCCTTCAATTCATCTCATCCAGCTTTAAATATTCATGGGTTAAATTTAAGTTTTAAATTCTCATTAGCAATAACTTACGGCCACGTGGTCTCGGGCATACCCGAAATAACTACACATATACAAACTATTCAAATTAACAATTAAATTTCAGTGCAATCATAATTGTGGTTTATAACTCATTCAATCCATCTGCTTTAAATTTTCATCGCTTTTAAAATTAATTCTTTAAATTTCACATTAAATCATTTGACCACGTGCCTCAGCCATACCGGAACGAACATGGCCAGTCAGGGCCACACACACTATTATCAATATTTTACACACACAAACCCCAATTACATTAACATTAAATTATTAAAGCATGAATACTGGCTTACCTGAAGCTCTTTATAAAATTAAAGACTCATTGTAAGATGTTAACTACAGCAAGCCGCCACGAGCCGCTCTGTACCAGTGTTGGAAGAGAAAAGAGAAGAGAATGAACTCTGCCACGGACCAAGTAAGATACAAACAGCTGGTCACGGCTGACCAGATTACGTTGTCATAAAAGCTTGCGGCGCGGCCTACTGAATAACATCGCTGATCAAGGTCACAGCGACTGACTTAATCTCCTTATCGCCAGCGGGCAGCCTAACTTGTAACGATAACGCACCAAACGGACTGAATTCGATTAAAAACTAGGCGTGGAATTTACATTTAATATTGCCACGGCACACCTCACCCCAAAAGGGCAACATGCTTGCCCCAAAAGGATCAACAGTCTCCTGGCTACATGAATACAACCGCAGACACCTGGCTCCCTGGGAAATCTCAGAAGAATTACCCACTTAGGAAGACAGAGGCTCAGAGAGAGAAAACGAAACAAGAGGAAGGAAGTAGTGGAGTGTGTATGCATGTGTGCCTGAATGTGTATGTGTGTAAGTGTGCGACACTGCATGCTGACCTGGCCAGGGCCAACACACAGGAACAAGGGACAGTAGAGGAAAAGAAGAAATACAAGAATCGTGGTACCTCCTCTGAATTCTGACCTCCTAAGGCCTCCAAACCTACAATCTGAGACCCCCAAATCAATAGCTATACAGGACCTTCCTACCCCCTTTCAGGACCAAACAACAGTCAAAACTCCCATACGACTCCTCCACCACCACTGCATCCCAGGGGACCGCCTCAACGTCACCCTCGCTGGTGACCCGACCTACTTTCTCGCTCACGTACTGATGCCAAAGGCTAACAAGGCACTATAACCTTGATACGCGAGCGCTCACCTGGTCCGTCTCTCCACCTGCTATCCCGACCACCCATATACAACACAACAGGGAACGTCCACCTTGACATATGAGTGCTCCACTCCCCTACACTAGGGCGGACGGCCCCGCTACAGAACACAGTGGAAGAGCACCGCGGGCACACCATCTACTCCAAATCGCTTTATCTACCAATTAACCTCAATACTTGAGGAAAGGGGGTAACTTTTCTATGGGACTGCCTATACTCCCTCTCTACCACCTAAAAGAAAAACAGGCGACATCAACCCTGAATGTGAAAGCGGTATGGTCTGGACCCAACCCTGACTCAACTCTGAAATTATAAATGATTTCTAACATTTTCGAACTTATTTGCAACATTAACCAAACAGTCCAAGAAAGAAAACTCAACCCAGTGCCCAACAAACGACTTTAAAATACCCCCCAAAGTTTACATAATTGACCAAACACAAACAACACTTCCCACACGACATCACAACAAAAGCAGAGGAAAAACTTGAGTCTCCTCAAGTGGTTTCAGGGTTTTCCTACCGCTGCAAGAGGTAAAGGGGTGGAACGAAAGACCAGAGCAAATCCCCCCAACACAAGAAAACACAACAACAACACTAACCAATTAAAACACATAACATAACATACAATGTAACAATAGAATTATTAATATCGATCTGATATATATATATATATATACACATATATATATATATATATATATACTCTCTCTTAAGCAGCTTTCCCAGTCGTGAATTCAGGGGAATCCATCACTCAAAAAAAAAAAAAAAACAAGACACGAACAGGTGTATGGCCCGACCATATCCGCATTCTCCACCAAAGAAATCAATTCAGGTACTTAATTTGCCTAAGAAATTTCCACAATAGGACTCCCGTAGCTCCGGAACAATCAGTCAATCATTGCCTTCATTGAACAGGAAATCAAAGAACAAGTAAAGACCAACTCCAACAAGGAAGGTGAGCAACTATAAAAAAATATAAACGTGTGTGTGACCCGTACTGAACAATAGCTCCACGCTAGCTCCGGTTTACATCCAGTACATATATATATATATATTTTTTGTAACGATACGTTTAGCATAAGTATATGTATCAACCACTGACTGAGGTATGATAACATACGAATGCACGTATGAGATATATAAGATGTAAATAATAAAAATAATGTAACAATTAAGCGTTAGGTATAAGAGATAATATAAGGAATAAACGTAGTATTTAATTTTAAATAAATCAAATATTGTAAGTGAGCCTGCATATGGAATTAAAAGCTTCGTTGGTTTTTAATCGTAGCGAAGGGGAGAAACTGACACGCGCTGACCGGCAGAGGTGACGTCATAGTGACAGGCAAGCGCTTGTGTATCAGTCTGCGTGTGTGTGCTAGTATACGTGTGTAAACGAGAGACAGGTTGAATTATGCAAACGAGGGTGGAAGATTTTACACAGTTTTTTAAATATTGAACGAAAACCAGAAGTCACACGAATCAGCGACATATGTAAAAACATAGCTGGCGCCTGGCGCTTCAGTTTAGCGTTAAGTGGTCATTGATCGTGGGAACCGTTCAGCCACCGTGTGAAATTTTGCCATAACTGCCATAATTTACACACCTTAACATTCATAATTTGCATAAACAAAGTTTAATATTATACCTAACGATTGGTGAAATAATATTTATAAAAAAGTGTGCGCTTCATAGAAAGACGCGTAGGTGGAAATTAGCAATTAAATCGACGCGCCGACCTATTCAATGTTGTCAAAACAGTTTCCAACAGGCATGGGACGACGTCAGCAGTATAAAACCTCAGCGAGCGACACACTCTTTCTCACTCATTCAAACTCACTCAGACTCAGATAAACGACGTAAGATCCACGCATTTCGCAACCGCGAATTTTACAAGTCAAGTAATGTTTTTTAACAGTATTACATAACGTGAAGTGCGATGTAACCGGCATTACGTCGGTGTAAGTAATAGTGGAACACGATTAATTTAAAAGACTATAAAATCGTAATTTACGAGAAGTCGTATCGTCGATGAACTTCAAGAAGTAACATAGAGCTTCGAGATATCCACGAGGGACAAGATAAGAAGAGGAGAGGAACCAGAGCAGAAGACGAGAGGACGCAGGGACAGCCACATGCAGCTACATCCAGCCGTACATCATCACGACCAGAGGTCCACGTCAGAACTCAGCATCCAGGAGACGGAGCGAGGACTTTCAACGACGCAGAGACAGAGAAGGTGATACCGAAAAGGATCAACAAACTCGAGAGTCCGTATGACGGTAACCACAAAGTTAAATGGTTGCAGAAAAAAGCAGGTGTAGTCAGACATTTATTTAATATTATAAATGACCCTGAGGTCTATCGAAAGAAGCTCTAGATTCCATATATAAGTTTACAAGAAATTAGTATATTTTTAATTTTCGTAATGAATAAATAAATGTTCAAAGTATAATTGATAATAGAGAATATAACTCTAGTAATCTCATAAATAAATTATCTTTAAGGAAGAACCATATTTTTATTATATTTTTGTATTTGATTACATAATTAAATTCAAGTATGAGAGTTACGTAATTTGAAGACTATTAATTAATTGAGACATTAAATACTAGAGTCAATTAAAGTAATAAATGTTCTCTATTAATATTTTAATAAATGTTTAATTACTTAAAAGTCTTATTAAGTGGTATATATTAAAAACTACACTTGCAAAGACAAGATGAATATAAAATTTTATACGTGTTAATCACGTTTTATAATAATTATATGTGTTATTTATTATATGTTTGTATAAATATTTCAGGTATTATATGTTTTATGTGTGTGTATAGAATGTCTTAAAATATAAGAAATAAGATTTAAACACGTTATAATTACATTACATTCGGATCGAATATAAGGGTTCAAATAGTAATTAACCCACACAAAACAATTAATAATATGATAATTTGAATTTTTAAATTAAAAATTTTTTTTTTTTTTTACTTTAACTCTTTAAATGACTCTACTTCAATTTGCTCTGTTATCTTACTTTACTAATTACCTAAATTTGTTTTTTATAGTCTCTGAAATTGTTTTCTATCTTGTTTACTGTCTTTTTGAATTCAAACTTAAATGTTTAATACTCTACTTGTTACTGTAGCTCCGGCGTCTATCTCATGGCCGTTTCTGGGTTTGAATGTTCCAATTGTTCCTCTTCTTGTTCATCCAGTCTCCATGGTGTGGATATGTGTACAGCTTCCCTGATGTGGAGTGTTCTCAGCTTCCCTGGATTCTGGTGTGAATAGCTTCCCTGATGTGGATATGTCCTCAGCTCCCTGTTGTGGAGCTGTACTGCCTCCCTGATGTGGAATTTTTACGTTCAGATGCTATTTTTACGCTATTGTTAATTTATTTGAACGGAGTCGCTTTCACGTTAAGTTAGAGTGTTTTTAAGTTTAACTTGTCGTGTAATTTTACTCACTACGCACTGCTCGGGCTAGTAATTCAAAACCGATGTTCCGTACTAGGTGTTTTACTGCAAACTACTCGGACTGGTTGTTTAACATAGACTTTCCGAACTAGTGTTTTAAAGCGGACTACTCGAACCGGTGGTTTAATGCAGACTGAAGTGCTTTGAGCGCGTTAGCGACGTCGCCCTGTATTTTCCCGCTAGTTTAATGACACTGTACCCTTATTGGTTTATCAACTGTCACGTGTTGTTGTTCACGCTCTGATGGGTTCTTTTTAAACTGTTTTTATATTTGAAATATTAATACACAATTACACAATTCTTATTATTATACTTTCTTAACTCTATTTACTTAATCTTATACATTGTTTCTTATTATAATAAGCAGATCATTGCTTTATGCACTGTATTTTCTATTTTGCTTATACGCATATGTGACGGTTGTCATATTGTGACTATTCGTCCTGTCACATAAACCTACAGCCATAATAAAAAAAAATTTCTTTCATAAGAAATGTTTTTTTTCTATTTTGTTTTACATATTTGTTATGGTATACATTTTACATATTTATTTGTTATTAATACTCTTTTACATATATTGTAATATTGTTATTATAATCCTATCCTTACTTTACTAATTATTATTTACATAAATGTTTTCTTATTCTACCCCACATTTTCTATAGGCTAGTAGGTCAGTCGGGTATGTTGTTGTCAAGTTTAATTTGTGTTGTTGACATTTACTAATCCCCTCCTGTGTTGAAAACACTATCATCTGTGTGGGAGAATGCCTTGTCATCAAGTTTCTGCATTCCATTCTTATCATTTCCGCTGTAAACATTTCTCGGTTGCGGTTCAGGGTCACTTATAAGTGACGTAGCGTGTCCCCCGCTCCCTCCTCGTTGTCTTCGGTCAGCTGTGTGCACGAATGTCTTCTCTCGTCAGCTGTTTTGTTTCGTATGCATTTACTTCGTACCATAAATCTTTGTTTAAATTTTCACGTATTGTTTATACATACAAATCATATAACTATTTATTTACTTACTTTTATGTTTTATTAAAGTATTTTCGTAGTGACGACGCGTGGTATTTTCCTAGAGATTTATTTTTTCTAGTGTCGGTCACCGTAAACGTGTTCCTACCCACTCTCTCAGTTAGTGTGTAAGGTCCATCGTATAATTTAAAGAATTTGGTCGCAGTATTGTCCTCACTTTTACCAACAGGGTTCATTTTTAATAATACGGTTTCTCCTATTTGGAATTGTTGCAATTTGTGAACTGCGTTGAATTTCTGTGTTCGCTTTGATGCTTTGTTTTTGATGTTAATTTTTGCATCCTCGATCTTCATATGCCAAGGTTTAAGCATATTGGCAGTTGGTATTTTCTTTACATATTTAGACCACACTCTGCTCGGTCGTTGGCCTGTTTCCAACTCTTTTGGTGTATATTCAGTTGTGTGATTGTAATTTTCATTTAATGTTTTTTCAAAGAATTCTACGTATTGTGGCCAGGTGCTATGTTTGTCGTAGCAATATAACCTAAATAATTTTCCTAGCTCTTTATTTATTCTTTCGGCCAGGTTTCCCTGTGGTCTCCGTATTGCTGTGAGTATCGGCTGGATTCCATTCTGCTCTAAGGTGTTTGTCCACGCTTGATTCTGGAATTGTTTACCTTGGTCTGACACTATAAGTTTTATTTGTCCATACTGTGGGATATACTTTTTGAATATTATGTTTACCACTGCCTTGGTGGTTGGTCTGGTGACAAGGTAGGCTATAGTCTTACTACCTTGGTGAATGCGTCTGTGCCTAAGCCTTCGACTACCTCGAGGGAGCGGTCCTAAGAAATCCACACATAACATTTCGTTCTTACCGTTGATAATAATATTCTGCATTTCCACGTACATATGTAGGTTCGGAGATTTTGCCGTTTGAGAGTTATGACACACTTTTAAAATACTACTTACTTTTCTATACATATTATTACAAATAAAATCTTCTCTTAACGCTAAATAACAGCGGTATGGTCCCGCATGCCCTAGACTCTCATGGCATGCCCACGTTACTTCACTTAATAGGTCGTTTGGCATTACTACTTTCCATTCACCTCCCAGAGTTTATACAGTATCTCGTTTTCCAGCTTATACCTTTCTTCTCTTTGAATGTACTTTCTTTGTAGCTCCATAACTCTGTCGCCATCTTTCTGTTCTTGGTGTATGTTTTGTAGTCGTATCTTTAACTCATTTGTCATTTCATATTTCATTGCTAATGTTTTCACTTCATTGGTGTGGCATTTATGTTCTTCTTCTTCTTCATTAGGTGTGTATCTGCTGAGGATGTCGGCTATTTTATTTTCCGATGCTTTGCAGTATTTTACAGTAAATGAATATTCCTCTATTGCTAAGATCCATCTGGTCAGTCGGGCGTTTACGAGTCGAGATTTTAGAATGAAAGACAATGCCTGGTTGTCTGTGTGAATTTCAAAATGGTTTCCATACAAATAGTACCTAAATTTTGTTAACGCATTTACAATTGCTAATATGTCTTTCTCTGAAGTGAAATAATTTTTCTCTGCCTCCTTCGGTGTTCTGTTTGTATAGGCAAGCCTAATGTTTTCCATTCTTTCTGCGTTGATACAATACACCTCCTATGGCTAGATCGCTCGCATCCGTGTACAATACATACGTCCCCTCCGCTTCCGGATGATATAGCTGCATATTGTCGTTGAATAAATTCTTGACATCCTGGAACGCTTGCTGGTGTTCTGCCTTCCATTTCCATTTTACTCCTTGCCGTAATAATGTTAATAACGGGTTTATATAATTAGAATATTTTTCTGAAAATCGTCTGTAATACTCCGTAAGACCTAAAAATGCTCGTACTCCTTTTACATTTGTAGGTACTGGAATTTCGGTTATGCTCTTTATCTTGTCTGGGTCGGTACTCACTCCTTCAGCTGATATAATATGTCCTGAAAATTTCATTGACGATTTCATAAATTCGCACTTATCTTGCTTTAATACTAAATTTGCTTTTCTAAACTTATCAAAGTTTATAGTTAAGTGTACAATATGTTCCCTCAATGATTTTGAAATAACCAGAATGTCGTCTGCAAATATTAGGCTACTACAGACTGTTCTACTTCCGGTCCTAATGCTAGTTCTAAACATCTTACCATAGCTGCTAGGCTTGTTACCAATCCAAATGGTACTACTTTGAATTGATAGCACTTGTTTCTGTACATGAAAGCGGTGTATTTTCTACTGTGTTGTTCTAGTGGAATTTGCCAGAAACTTGCTGTGAGGTCTAATTTACTCATATACTTAATCTCTTGACACTTTATAAACAATTCATCGGCGTTTGGTGCACAATCAAAATTTTTCTGCGTAATACTGTTTAAATTTCACATGTCAAGACATAATCTAATTTCATCGTTCTTCTTTTTAACTATAACCATTGGGTTTATAATGTTACTGTTTGAACGTTCAATAATTTGGTGTTTTACATATTGTTTATTTCGATGTCTACCTGATTTTGATATTTTATCGGTACTGAATATGTTCGACGCACAAATTTATCTTCATCGGTCGTTTTTATCTGGTGTTCGTACACATTTGTTATCCTTGGTCTTTCACTGAATACATCTTGTTGTATTAGTCGTTTTAATTCACTACTCTCGTGTGTGTTGAGTGTGTCATGTTTTGTTGCTGTTTTACGAGTTGGTGGTGCTACTTTTATTTCCGGCCTCTGAATCTTCATAGTATTTTTATTATTCTCATATTTATTTAAATTTTCATTTAGTTTTATTATATATGTTGTCTTTTTTATCTCGCACTGCATGGTGTCTTGTTGTGTGTTTATTATTGCATTTATTTGTTTAAGTTGATCCATCCCAATAATTGCATCATAAATTAAATTCTTTATAATAATAGCTGGTATTTCGAAATTTATCTCGTCTTTATTTATGTTTATTACCATTTGCTGATCGACTTTCTCTTTCTGGTTTACGGCCGTTTGTACACACATATTATTTAATGGTAGCACTGGTGCCTTATTAAATTGTTTTTTATTTGCGTTTATAAATGTCTGGCTTATAGCTGACAGTTCGGCTCCTGTATCAATTAGTATATTGGCTAACACATCATTTATATATGCTATTATGCATGGGCACTTACGTTTCACTGTATCGCTAGGTTTGTCGTCTGTTCGCAATAGTTCATCCCTAATTTCCGGTGGATACACATTGTTTATCTGCACACATATTTCATTAGTCTTGATTTTATTTTTACATTTATAATTATTATCACTGGACGTCTTGTGAACGCCTCTTACTGTCCGTTTTTTGAAGTTGACTGTACCGTTGACTGTACCACCTCACTTATCTCTTCCTGTAGCGATGTCGTTTCCGTTCGTATTGTTGTATGCAGTCCCCTCGTATATGCGTCTGTCTGCGTCGGTGTTATTGTCTGTATTTGAGCTGACTTATTCCAATTCTTATTTGTAAAACTTCGTTCATTATTATTACTATATTTATTTCGTGGACCTAAATACGGTTTCTTTGTATAGGTGTTTTGTTGTTGTCTGTTTTCGTAATTGTTTTCGCGACTTGGACCTGGTCTAGGTTGTGCGTCTGACCTTGATTGTTATTTTATCGAATATCTTATCTCTCCCCACTGTGCCAGCATGAGCAGGAGTTCTTCAATCGTCTTAGTTCCCCTCGTCATTACTGCAACATTGATATCGCGGTCAAAGTGATAAGACAGTTTATTTACGAGTTCACTTTCCGTCTACTTAGGTTTTAAATGTTTCGCTCTAGCTACAATATCAATTACATATGCTTCTCTAGACTTACCTTTTGGCATGTATTCGTATTTATCAAACTCTAACTGGTTTCGAATTCTTCTTTGGATATGGTCGCTCTAGTATGTTTGTTCAAATTTATTTTTGAAATCGTCGTAGGACGTAACGTTTTCTCTTATTATCGAATACCACTTTGCAGCTGTGTGTTCTAATCGACGTGCTATCCATTCCACGCGTTCGTTATCGTTTAGGTTATTTCCTACCATCTCCATATTTCTTTCACATTCTATTAAAAATTCTATTGGATTTTCACTTTTGCATCCACTAAATTTCTGCATTTTCGGCATATCTTCAGCACTCCTGTAGATGTACGTGATCTGTTCTGCTTTCGTTTTCTTCATCTGTTTCTGCAGCTGTGCTATCTGTTCTTGTAGGTGTTTGTCGTTCTCCTCACCTTGTTCCTTATTTGTCATTATTGTTGTTTCGTTCTTAGCGACGACTTGGTCCAATATTTTTATATTTTCTTTCACCTCGTGTATATTTTCTTCTGTCTCCTGAGTAAATTTAGTTAGTTTCTCTTCTTGGGCCTGTACCGTTGTAGTTAACTCTTGTTGCTTCTTGTTTATAGCATTTGTCCATGTTCGCATATTTTCGCTTAGTTTCTTTAGTTCCTGCCTATTTTCTCCATGTAGTGCTCCGAATTCCTCTCGTAATTGTATCCTTGCCTCTTCCCATCATTCTGGTTTTTCTTTTCGTAGTCTTTCTTCACGCTATTCTACGTTTTTTCGTAGTCTTTATTTTCTTCGTTTTTCTTTTTTTGCTTTCTCTTCTTCTCGTTGTTGTTGTAGCATTTGCTGTATTGCTGCCATTATGTCGGTAGGTGTTAGCGATTCTGCCATTTTCGCGGTTTTCAAAATTACACATCTAATAGTCTATAAAATATTTTCTCAGCGTTGACAATTTCCTCCCCTTACAACTAACAATGGTTATACAATATTATAGGTCTTTGTTCAGACCGGAACTTTCTTAGATCTAATTCCCTGTACTGTTCTACTGATACTTAACTTGTATCCTTTAAAATTATTACTACTCCGGATGTTGTTTCCGGTTTAAACTTCACCTCTCATCCGTTCTCAACTGGTCTGACTCTGACTATAATTCAGTCAAGGCTTCTAACGGTTTTTATATTTTTTAAATAAATAATTACCTTAATTTTATCCACTAAGTGATCTTCTTTTACTAAATTACAACATGTTTCAGGGCTTATATCCCCATCTTCAGGTAAAAACAAAATCTATAATTTAATAATTTATATAATCAATTAATTATATCAATTATATCAATCAATTATTATTATATCAATCAATCAATTATACAATCAATCAATGTATAATTAATACAATTAATTACGTCCATTAATAAATTATACAACTGCCCCAAGCTATAGTGTAGCCAAAAAGCTACAAATAATTATCAAAACATCTTAGTAATGGACATCATACATAGTGTAAAAAATACAATAGAATTTATAAACAAATTTAAAAACATTGAAGTACTGCCTAACCATAAACTGATCTCTATGGACATAGTGAATTTGTATACGAACATACCCGTGTTAGAGACGGTAAATATTCTCGAGAGACTTTTAATCAAGACAAAAGTCTTAAAACAGATACAAATTGAAGAACTTATATTTTTATTGAAAATTGTTATACAACAGAATTACTTTACACTCGACAACAAGTTTTTTATCCAAGAAGATGGGCTGGCCATGGGTTCACCGGTGAGTGGAATTTTAGCGGAAATTTACATGAATCATTATGAGAACAAGTACATACTTTCTGACAAAAACAAGTTATATAATAAAATCATCTCGTACACACGGTACGTAGACGACACATTTTTAATTTTTGGTGGTACTCTTAGACAGATAGACGGATTGCTTACTTTTTTGAACGGCATAAACAGTAATATTAAATTCACTATGGAAGTAGAACATAACAATATGTTGAATTTCCTGGACGTAACCACATATAAAAGTAATAACCTCCTTAGCTTTAAAATATATAGAAAGCCAACAACAACTGATATAGCCATACATGCTAGTTCCAATCATCCTTATACACATAAAATGGCAACTTTTAACGCACTGGCACATAGATTGACAAATATACCGATGGACATAGAAGACTATAACGATGAAATTAATATGATAAAACATATAGCAATAGTGAATGGTTACAATAGTAAAATCATTTATAAAATAATATATAAACACGCTAATAAATTAAAACGATAGGACAAAATTAAAGATTAAACCCAATATGTTGCCGCTAGATATACGAACATACTACCTAATATACTACATAATGAACTAAAAAAGCTAGGGATTATTGTCTCGTTCAGGACCACGAATAAATTAACAAATATACTGAAGCCTCATACCGCAGGATTACTAGAGGATTGTTCGGGTGTTTATAGGATCAGGTGTAATGAATGCGATAAAATCTATATAGGCCAGACGGGGAGAAAACATTCCGAGAGATTCAAAGAACATTTACCTAAGAAGTTCCCCAATACTAATGTATCGCATTATGCACAACACCTAATAAATGAGAATCATACATACACTGGATTTAAAGAGAATCTGGAACCTTTACATATAGGTAAAAAGGGTCAACTACTAGATGCCCTAGAAGAATTTGAAATTTACAAGGCCTTAAGAATGAATAAAAGTCAGGTACTTAATGAACAATTGTCATTCAAGTCAAATAAACTATATGACACAGCAATGAAAATAAACCGTGAATAGCGTGTACGGATCAGTTGGAAGTCGGACTTCGGCCAGTGCACTGGTTCGGTTGTAGCGCGTTCCGATGCAAACTCGATGTTCTGTGTTAATTTATTTAAATGTGTTATGTGTTTGTGTCTTCGTGAACTTTTAACGAAACCCTAACAATAGGGTAGATTTTGTTTTTACCTGAAGATGGGGATATAAGCCCTGAAACATGTTGTAATTTAGTAAAAGAAGATCACTTAGTGGATAAAATTAAGGTAATTATTTATTTAATCATATACAGTGATCTGGAGACCATACAGTAACTATTTATATTTTTTACTTCAAATAATTATTACAATTTATTTTAATTTTATATTTTCTTGGTTTGTTCTTTATATGGGTTTGTTATTTATCTGGGCGCCAGTCATAAACAAATATAATATTTTCATGCAACTATTTATTTTATGATAATTATTAGATTTTTAATTTTATTTATTTTATGTAAATTTAATTAATCGCGCCCCACGCTTTGGGCCGCCATTTTGCAACTGGACTTGGTTGGTGTGCTTTACTGGTATGGCCAATTTTGGGTAACAGCGAGTATTAATACTGTTCAGTTTACACACACAAAGACCAATGCAATTTTAATTAGACTTACCTTAACTGAATTTACTTTTACTTCTCTGCTATACTTATATTCTGTAGACCTCTGTTTGAGAATGTGATGGATGGGTGTTATTTTTGAAATAATTACTTCTAACTCTTTAGTTATTATAAGAATTGTGTTTAATGTTTTTTTTTTTTAAATGACTCTACTTCAATTTGCTCTGTTATCTTACTTTACTAATTTACTAATTACATAAATTTGTTTTTTATAGTTCTGAAATTGTTCTCTTTCTTGTTTACTGTCTTTTTGAATTCAAACTTAAATGTTTAATACTCTACTTGTTACTGTAGCTCCGGCGTCTATCTCATGGCCGTTTCTGGGTTTGAATGTTCCAATTGTTCCTCTTCTTGTTCATCCAGTCTCCATGGTGTGGATATGTGTACAGCTTCCCTGGATTCTGGTGTGAACAGCCTCCCTGATGTGGATATGTCCTCAGCTCCATGTTGTGGACTTGTACTGCCTCCCTGATGTGGAATTTTTACGTTCAGATGCTATTTTTACGCTATTGTTAATTTATTTGAACGGAGTCGCTTTCACGTTAAGTTCGAGTGTTTTTAAGTTTAACTTGTGCGTGATTTTACTCACTACGCACTGCTCGGGCTAGTAATTCAAAACCGATGTTCCGTACTAGTGTTTCACTGCAAACTACTCGGACTGGTTGTTTAACATAGACTTTCCGAACTAGTGTTTTAAAGCGGACTACTCGAACCGGTGGTTTAATGCAGACTGAAGTGCTTTGAGCGCGTTAGCGACGTCGCCCTGTATTTTCCCGCTAGTTTAATGACACTCTACCCTTATTGGTTTATCAACTGTCACGTGTTGTTGTTCACGCTCTGATGGGTTCTTTTTAAACTGTTTTTACATTTGAAATATTGATACACAATTACAAAATTCTTATTATTATACTTTCTTAACTCTATTTACTTAATCTTATACATTGTTACTTATTATACTAAGCAGAGTATTGCTTTATGCACTGTATTTTCTATTTTGCTATACGCATATGTGACGGTTGTCATATTGTGACTATTCGTCCTGTCACAATATATATATAATATATTATATATATATATATATATATATTACAACGTTATTTTTAGACACTTACTTTTACACATATGCTCTTACTCATTTGTGCGCACTTACCCACGTCTCGAAGGTATACTCTTCTTCTGCAGTATTTACCTTGATGTGCCCCGGCTGGGTCGCAGGCTTTGGTCGTTGATTTAGTTTGGATAAGCACGTGAATATCGTTATATAATTTTAATAGAAGTAAAGAGTACAGAGGATTTAGTACTGGTTGTGAAATTAGTACGACTGTGTTAATAAAATCATATTCATTTGATTTATTATTTAAAAAATTCAAATAATCATAATAATTATTATTTTGTGTGGGTTAATTATTAGTTGAACCCTTATAATCGATACGAATATAATGTGATTATAACGTGTTTAAATCTTATCTTTTATATTCTAAGACATATTATATACAAACATAAAACATATATGACCTGAAATATTTACAGACATATAATACATAGCACATATAATTATTATAAAACGTGATTAACACGTATACAATTTTATATTCATTTTGTCTTTGCAAGTGTGGTTTTTTTATTATATACCACTTAATAAAACAAATAATTAATTAAACGTTTATAAAATTACCAATAGAGAACATTTTATTACTTTTATTAATTATCAGTAGGGTACTTATGAGAGTTCTACCCCGGAAGTGACGTCATAAGGGCGAAATTTAAAAATGGTAGTGGTGGGGGTAAACATCCGGTGCAGTGTGCCGCCCAATCCAGAGGTGGGGTGGCTTGTGGGGTAGTGGTGGTGTGCCACGTGACCATGGTGGGCGTGTCGAAGTCGTGATTCGTAGGTCGGCCATGTTGTCGGCTTGCGGCCATTTTGTCGTCGGCGGGGGGGTTATATGTGCGTTGATTGGTGGAGGCGTGGCGGCGGTTTGTTCGCCGTCCGGCGGTGGCCTGGTCGTTGCTTGATCGCCGCCAGGAGTGGTGGGGTTGTCGTCCATGTTGTAAACGTCTGGCGGCCATGTTGGAAAAGTGGCGAGATTGTCGGGTTGTGTAAGAGTGTGCTGGTTAAGGGTCGGCCACGTTGCCGATTCGTGCATGCGTTATACTGTACGGGTTTGTATATGTAAGGGGTTTTTCCGGGGCGGCGGCCTTGTTGGAAAAGCGTCGACGTTGTCGACTCGTGTGTGTGTGTGTGTGTGTGTGTGTGTGCGCTGGTTAATCGTCGGCCACGACGTTGTCAACTCGTGCGTGTGTTATAGTGTACGGGTTTGGATATGTACGCAGCCGCCGTCCGGATATCGTTGCAGTTAAAAATCAATTCACTTGTAAAAATTGAATATCACACGTTGCCAACTCGTGCATGTGTTATAGTGTACGGGTTTGGATATATACGACGTTTTCCGAAACGGTGGCCATGTTGGAAAAGCGTCGACGTTGCCAACTTGTGCATGTGTGCTGGTTTAGCGTCGTCCATGTTGTCAAATCGTGCATGTGTTATAGTGTACGGGTTTAGATATGTAGGCCGCCGGCGTCCAGATGTCGTCGATGCGAAGAGACTGAGTGACGTGACTTGCATTGTTGCCAACTCGTGAACTGTAAATTCGAATGTTTGCCTTTGTGGTAAGTATATATTGTAAAAATAAAAAATGTGCATATCGTCACTGTGAAACTCTCGATGACTCGGTCCTTCGGTGTAAAATTGAAAATCAATTCACTTGTTGTCGGCGTCGGCCATGTTTTCGGGGTGGGAGATGATTGTTGGTGTTCGGTCATGTTGGAAAATTGGCGAGGTTGTCGGGTTGTGTAAGAGTGTGCTGGTTAAGGGTCGGCCACGTTGCCGACTCGTGCGTGTGTTATAGTGTACGGGTATAGATATGTATGGTGTTTTCCGGAAGGGTGGCCATGTTCGAAAAACGCGACGTTGCCAGCTTGTGCATGTGTGCTGGTTTAGCGTCGTCCATGTTGTCAACTCGTGCATGCGTTATAGTGTACGGGTTTAGATATATACGCCGCCGCCGTCGTCCGGATATCGTCGATGTGAAGAGAGACTGAGTGAGGTGTATTGCATTGTTGCCAACTTGTGAAATGTAAATTCGAATGTGTGGCTTTGTGGTAAGTATATATTGTAAAAATAAAAAATGTGCACATCATCACTGTGAAACTCTCGATGACTCGGTCCTTCGGTGCAAAATTGAAAATCAATTCACTTGTAAAAATTGAATATCACGCATTTGTGCCTAGAAGATAAGTATTACTATACATAATATTCTGATTTACACTTCACTTGTAAAACACGCATCATGCATGGAAAAAGGATAGTTGAAAATAAACAATTAAGCAAAGATAAATTTACATATATAATGTAAACAAACAAAAAATATACAATAAGGTACAGACAAAATATATATAGTAAGTTCTATCGCACGAACGTAAAAAAGTGTAGTGTCGTGTACATTTATTGTTGTAAGAAACACATATGATATGCACTGCATAATTGAACGTCAATTCACTTATATAAAACACACAACACTCATGGAAAATAATTACTGTTTATATTAATCTTGTGAGTATGTAATATCTGTGAATAACTGAATGTTACATATGATGTAATGATCGTGTTTATTGGAGGTGCAAATATCCAATGCCTGCTAGAAAATGAGGTGATATCCATAATGGCTAGTTCCTTGACGAGTTTGTTTCCATCGTCGTCAACGAAACAGTGAAAGTCAAGTATGACTGCTATCTCGTCGTTGATCATCCTTTTTTCGTTACAAACAGTGTGTTCAGTGTCACTAGGAACGCTGACGATCCGTCCGTCTCGCGAAACAGACACGTTGTATGACGTGAAACGCTTGTAAAGAATTTTTTCGGGACGTTTATATTGTACCTTATCTGCTCGTCATGGATCCTGCAATAAATTTATGTGTCAAAACATCGTGTACAAAGATTTCTACAGGGTACAGTACTGCGTGCTTTAAGTCACCACAACGTCTGTACTCGTACGGAGTTAACAACTGAATACGTGTGCTGACCAAACACTGAGATACACGAGATTGATGTAGGTATAAACACTTCCGTCACAGCAGCACCATTATAGATTTTCAAATAATTTTTTACTTGTTTATGACGTGCATAAACCGAAACGTACTTGACCTTTTTGAAACTGGAGTGAACTAGAAATATGCTCTCATGTAAGCGGTGTATTGGACTCTGCATAAGGGACATGCATTTAGAGTGATGGCGCAATTCACACATGTGACAAAATTTCGACAGGGAATAAGTACAACTTCGACGATTTGTGCGTAACAAAGTTTGCATATTGTACCCTGATCCGGTCCCCCTTCTTCTTTTTGTTTATTCTCTTTGCTCGTGTCGGCACGATATTCTTTCACTGCTACCACTGACGCTGTTGCTGCTCCCGGTTTGGTAACGATACCCAACACCTTAATGATAAATTTTTTATCTTTCACTAACATTACGTAAGAGCAGGCGGGGAAATGACGTGCGTGTTCCATCCAAGCGTTTTC
Organism: Magicicada septendecula; assembly: GCA_034769895.1. Taxonomy (NCBI): domain Eukaryota; kingdom Metazoa; phylum Arthropoda; class Insecta; order Hemiptera; family Cicadidae; genus Magicicada; species Magicicada septendecula. The sequence continues at coordinate 66,382,036 of CM068376.1, forward strand.
TCCACGTTCCCATCTGTTTAAACCGCCTCCACAGCAAAAACAAATCACTCTATCGTTGCATCCGTTGTAAAAGAACCGCTTCGGCGAGTTCTTTAGGCGTTATCGTCAACGATATCGGTCAGTCTTTAAAGCTCTTTAAACGTGGGCATGGAGATATGATTTTTTGAATCAGTGCGACCTGCACTTCTTTATCGTCCGGTGATACGGACTTGATCATCGTTGTCGGTTCACCGCATGTCTGAAATAGCGATTGTCGTTGGGATTGATATCATCATCATCGAGATCGTGTGAAAGCATCTTGCGCGTCCACTCACGACTCGTGCTGTTGAAACACTTAGTGAAGAATAGGAGAGGGAGAAGACGTTTCCTCCGCCAGAAAGAGGGGGAGAGGGGTTATAGGTATTTAAGAAAATAAAGTACATGAATATTGATTACATTTTTTTTTAATATAAAAAAACAACATGAAATACACACATATTATTCTAAAAAGCAACATATTATTTACAGCAAAAAGAAACAATAATATACAGATTGACTTTAATTGTGTCTACGCACTGTGTTTGACATTGGAGTGTACACGTTGAGCGAATCGTGCAGTATCAAGCAGTAGGCCGCGGTCTGAGCGGGGAAATTGGTTGATGACTCGAATTCCAATCTGGCGTCGACTGGTGAAGACTTGAGCGATTTGTCCTGTCTGCTACAATCGAAGACGAATAGCGGTGCTTTCGTTATGAACTCAGTAGATGTTAGAAGTACGTTGGGTTGACTTCTCTGGTAGTACGATTTTTGAAATCGTGTATACATGTCGTACAGCAGAGCGTAACGTCCGTTATCGATATCCAGGTTCAGGTTATCGTATGGGTAGTATTTGTCGTTCAGAAAGAGTCTCGCGTTGGTCACCTTGCAGTGATCGAATTCACCTGCGTGTTTCTTCAGATTGTTATTTCTGGCGGTCTGGAAGGTGAGTATCACGTACCGCGGTTTCTCCAGTTGTGTCGTTGTTTTCACCATCCAAGTCTGTCTGTCGGTCGTCGGTAAACCCGGGTACTCGTGCAGTTCCCAACTACGAAACGGTAAGAATAGCGATAGGTCCTTGCGTATGATTTCCAGCAATCGTATCCGTACTTCGTTGTTCACGTACACGAACGGAATCATCCAAGAGATTTTGGTCAGTTCTATATCAGCGTTAGCGGGCGCATCCGTGGACGAGAACAGTGCGTTAACGTCGTTGGAAGTGCGGAACAGTATCAGTTCCTGTTTCATGTTTAATATAACATGTGTGAAATCCTCGGCGAATCCCATCAGCATCCTCAACGGTATGCAAAAGTTTAATTCCTCGTTTTTACCGGTCGACGTTATCTCGTTAGCTGTAGGAGCAACCCAACCGGCGTTTTGCATTGAAACAATGTCCTGCTTGCCGGCAGATAGCACGGTTTTAATAGTGGATGTGATGCCGACGCTCTTGGTACGATCCACTTCCACGCCAGCCAGTTCGTAACGGATTTCTTCGAAGAGAAACGCGATCGCGTTGTTGACCATTTTCACGTTCAGGGTACCGGTGCTGCCGGTCTTTTGCTCAACTTGCCTTCAACGTACAGGAAACATTCCACCGGTAAAGTGAAGACTTCCTATTGCAAGATTGGTATGCGTATCTCATCGTTATTTCCGTATCGTGACGCCGACGCGTACGGTGCGTGTGGATGATATTCGTAATGTGTGATGTTGTCTTCAAAGAATGGTCGACGTTCGACCGATAAGACGATACCGCTGTCCGCCATGTTACTTGTTTTTCTTGAGTTTGAATCCTAGTGAAATCAGGTAGCGTCGGTTAGTTGCTGTTAAATGTGTCAACGACGAACGTCTACTGATACCTTTTCCAAAAGTGTTGTCCTCTTTTATCTTGTGGTGCGAGCCACCACTCTTCATCACCGGTAAAGCAGTGGTATCGGTGAAATAAAATCCCATGATTACTACGCACGTTTCAGATGTAAACGCGCGGTGATGACTTCGCCTTGAAAATTCACGATATCACCGTCCTGATCGTGTACGGACACTGTAACGTTACGCAAGTGTAGTACGTTAAGTGGAAAATAAATGACGTTTCTGGGCGTTTCGACTATCTTGAATCCTGGCTCGACCGTTGGGTAGAACGGGTGCAGTATATGCTCGTTTCGTCCCGCCTTGTACGATCCTTGTACAGCGTTACACCTTATCTCCAAAATGTTCACTTTGTTAATGTTTACGGGTGCGTCCGACGTGTGTAATATATACGCTTCTAACTTGCGTTTCTTGGAAAAACCCAACATGGTACCGATCGTGTGTTCCGTACACCCGAAATCGATCTCGTATGAACAATGAAGTTCACATTTTAGCGTGTTGTTGTTGGGTCGTAGAGTAAATTTTGGGTCTAATAATTCTCTTTTCAGGTAAGTTTCAATATCGCTGATTTCGTACACATCAGTCGGTATTTTGACAAGTTCTAACGTTTTACGTGGTCCTTTTAGTACGGGAAAGACGTTGTTTCTTCCGCTTTCCATGTTCGGTATAGAGTTGTACGTGGTAAAATCCAGTAGTCCCGCTTACCATTCACCGTCTGTCAGTTCAAGCGGTGGAAAAAAGTCACAAACCAGTGCGCTGGGATCCGTACCTGTGACAGTGACCGTAAGTGAAGACATCTTGTCGTTTACTGATCGTTCAATGTAAAAAACTCCAAACATAAATGTCCGCAGACGACTGTGTCCGGCGGCTGTTTCCGCGCGTAATTGTAACGAATGTCGGTCACGTTCGATCCAAAGTACCGTATTAGCTCGACAAGAGGTCGCAGACTGCCGAATCCATCAAAGTACATGAATCTGTTACCTCGCTTCTTGTAGCATACCCAATGCGTGCCTGGTCCGTTAGCATCGTCCAGATTCACGATCGCGCTTTCGTTCTGCCACGGTGATGTACGAGGAAGTGCGTCGCGCATGTACACGCCTCTGAAATAAGGTACACGCAATCGTTTCGTGTACTCATACAGATCTCGATCGGACAACGGGCGCACGGGTATTTCAATTAGTTTTTTCGGTATGGGCGTAGGTTGAGTTCAGAAGCCTTTTTACCACCGCTGCCGGTCCGTCTTCGATGTCCTGTCCCCGTCGCCGTCCTCCTCCTCCTCCTCCTCCTGAATATCGTGCGTCAAACCGACTTGCGACGGCCAGTGCGAGACGACGTTTACGCACACCACCACTGCAGCATAGTCCGCTGCCTAACACCGATTTCGCCTTCATCGCTGCCACTACGGCCGCCGCGTACGCTCTTTCGCTGATGCCCGAATTCAAAGCTTTCACTCGATCCCACGTCTTGCCGGCTAGCACACGATCCGCTACGCGTCTCCGTTCGTTGTCCTTGTACTTAGCGTAAGGGATATCGTGTTTGCAACAGGCTTCGTCCAACTCGTTGATTCCTCGATCGCCGCGAGCCAATCTCTCCTCTAGATTCGTTCCGGGTCCGCAGGACCTGTAGCCGGGCAGATGTAGTTCCACCGGTAGTACGTCCACCGCTCGATTGATCAGTGTAGGTACTGACTTCGTGACGAATGGTACCGCGCTTTTAACTATTTTTCCGATGAGACCATGCCCCCTATTTTTATCAACACGACTACGTAGTTCGTACATGTCTATTGTTTCGACTGCTGCCGATAAAGGGATCTCCAATCGTGCTCGTCCTTGGATTTGTTCAGATCACTTATCAACTCGTTCGTCTCCGCGTTGCTCGTAAGTAGTAACTCTGCCTCTTCGCCACCGAGTGAAGTACGCGCTGCGTGCGTATGCAATTTATAGATATACGATACCACTTTCTCCCAAAGGTGTTGGAACACTTTTGCGAGTTTGTACGTTTCGCTCTTCGCGTACCGCTTCACGTCTCCAATTGACGCGCGTTCACTGCGTCCGTGGGCCGTGCGCCACCGTCGCCGACGTTTAGAATAGTCTTTCCTTGCGCATTGAAATAAGTGTCGTTTACGGCAGTGATCGTGTGTCGGTTCAAAAATTCCAAGTTCACCGCGTCCTTGTTGATGACGGGTGGCACTAACTGTGTTATTTGTACGTTCCCGACCATTAGGTTAGAGTTCGTTTCCTTCGGTATGATTTTCGCGTCCACGTATACTTTGGTCGCAGCGTCTCTCGCACGAATCGGATCCCTCAGAGACTGTATGCGATGGTCCCGCGCGTCGACGACAGGGCTGTTCTTCTTGTTCGGTACTGTCGCGAAACGCAAGCACGTATAGTCTACATAGTGCTTGTTGACAGCGTCCCCAATATCGACGGAAGCGGCGACGTTGACGAGCTTACGGCCTTTCATGTCTATTCCTTGCGTCGAATCGTTGACCAGACAGTAGTCACGCACAAACCGGAGTGGAACGGCATCGTTACCGTCGTGCGGTTCGCCCAAGTTGTGTATTTTTTCCGCTACGTCGAAGTGTCCGTCCTCGGTTATCGCGATACCGATATCCTCCCGCAGACTGCGTCGCGTCTCTCTTCGCGCTCTGACAGCGCTCTGGTGTCTGCCGAACTTGTCAACGCTCATCTCGTGAATGAAGCGCGTCGATCGCTGTGTACGATATTTTATACGATGATGTTGGCTTCACGTAGTTCTTCCACTATGGAAACGATTTCGTTCGTGTGTCCACCGTTTCCGGCGCGTTGTGACGCTATCAACAGTCGCAATCTGTCCACCAGTTCGTTCGGATCGTCCCAGTGCACGTAATCGATTTTGTCTTTTCTTCTCGAGACTATCTTTTACGTTCTGTCGGTATTATTATGTCCGTTTCCTGTACGTTTCGGTGGGAACAACCGTGATATTATCTGTTTATACTTAACACCTCTGTTTGTGTTTACCTGCGCGTTTACTAAATAACGATGCTTGTGCGCGTTGGTATCACGTAGTATATCTTTGTACGCATTCATATCCATCTCGTTGTAAACGTTCTCTTTAGGGTGCTTCATGAACATGAGTTCGTATAGACCCGGTGTATCTTTGTAACGTTTACCGTTGATAAAGATTAAATCGTCTGTTTCGATTTCCAACGGTGAATCACCGATCATCCATTTTCCGCTTTCGTGTCTTACACCGTACGTATAATCCATCAAACGATCGCGTTCAGCCGACATGATCATACGCATGTACTTATTCGCTAACGATTCACTGTCGTATTTGTCCTGAAAATATCTACGCGCTTCTCGCCTCCCTTCCGGTGTGCCTAACATTTTTTCGATGTTGAGACTAGGATCGTCCTCGTCCGATGTTTCACCTATCACAGACGTTTTCAGGAAACGTGGTGTCAACTACTGTTGCGGTGACGGACGGAGCGGTGTTCCTACATCGATATTACTACTACCTGAACCCATCAGATCCTCCTCCTCCTCCCCACGTTTCATCTTTTTCGCACTCGTGGGCTTTTCATTTGTTGTTTTACGTTTTCTTTCAAGCAACGCTTGCGAAATAGTTTGTGACGGCTCGAGAATCGGTTCGTAAATTTTGGTTAACGTTTCTTCCTCTTCACGGATCCCATGTTTTAACGCACGGTATTCCTTACGGATGTCATCGCTGATCGTGTCGATATCACGGGCTAGTTGTTTCTTTTTCGTCCATCTTGATAAACGGCAGTACACCGACTAACGTCGGTGACTCGAGACATCTGTATTTACCTGAACGATCGACGACTGTTTTAGTTAACGGTGAACAGCTGTTAAGTGCATTTATGCGAACAGTCTAGAACTATTTTTCCAGGACATGTGTATTTACGCGAACGGTCGACGACTGTTTTAGTTAACAGTGAACAGCTGTTATGTGCATTTATGCGAACAGCCTACAACTGTTTTTTATTTTACCCAAACGCTCAAAGGCTGAGTTAGTTAACAGTGAACAGCTGTTACGTACATTTATGCGAACAGTCTACAACTGTTTTTCCAGGACATGTGTATTTACCCGAACGGTCGACGACTGTTTAAGTTAACAGTGAACAGCTGTTATGTGCATTTATGCGAGCAGCCTACAACTATTTTTTATTTTACCCAAACGCTCGAAGACTGAGTTAGTTAACAGTGAACAGCTGTTACGTGCATTTATGCGGACAGTCTACGAGTGTTTTTTTATTTTTCTGAGACACTTATATTTATCTGAACGCTTGACGACTATTTTAGTTAACGGTGAACAGTTGTTACGTGCGAACAGTCCACAACTGTTTTTTTATTTTCTAATCGTTAGGCGCGACTACTCCTTTCCCGTCCGGTGTACGACGGCTTCACAGTACTCGATGTCAGTAAATTGATAATGTACGATTTTTGTTATCGGAACGCTGTCGCCAAGTACGGTCGACGATTGACATTACTAATGACTGACGCGGACAGTTTGCTTTACAGCATACAGACTGACGACGTGTACGCGGATATGAAAGAGGATCTCCACCTTTTCGACACGTCGGACTATCCCGCGGATCATCATTGTCATTGCGACGACAACAAAAAAGTCGTGGGGAAGTTCAAGGATGAGTTTAATGGGAAACCCATCAGGGAATTTGTCGGACTCAGAGCAAAATGTTACTCGCTCCTGTTGTCCGACTGCACCGATAAAAATGTGGCGAAAGGTGTACAAAGGACACCAATAAAAAAAAGGTTACGTCATCGATTGTACAGCGAATGTCTTTTCGACAGTCGTACGGTTTTCACCTCTGCCGAGTGTATATGAACCGATCGTCATAAACTGTACACGCAACGTGTAACAAAACTTTCCCTGTTACCTTATGACGATACGAGGTACGTACTGGACGATGGCGTTACTATACTCGCGTACGGACACTTCAGAACGCGTAAACGTGCGCTATCCGACGACGCTGCTGGTCCTAACTCGAAGAGACAGAGGTACACGGACCAGTAACTAACTGTAAGAATAAACTCGTATTTCATGTATAAAAAGTACTAAATTCAATAGAGCATCACTGAGTAGGGGGGGAGGTAGGCGACTAGACGGCAACAGTTAATTTGTGATACAGGATGTAATCGACTCCCGCTGAGACATTCACACGCTATGTACACGTCCAGTTATTTTTTTATTCATTTACATCAAGATGCTGACTGCCCATATGTTATCGTTGCGTGTGAACGTTGTGAGGGTGGCGGGTCTTTTTCATATGTATATAAATTTGTTTAACCTTGTGAAACAGGACGCAAGTCATGGGTGATGTAATCGACGAGAGCCTTGCGAGGGAGGGGGAATATGCATTAATTTTAAACAAGATGTTGTCTGACCTCGCAGCGTGTGTGAGGGTGGGGGGACTCTGTCTGTAACAGACTCTCGTCGAGCATATGCATATAAATATGTCTTTTGTTGTGTCGATTCAGTTTGTTTTACAACTTGCATGTAAGTACTTACGTTGATGTTCAGTATTACACACACACACACACACACACACACACACACACACACACACACACACATACTTCATTATGTTCTTTACCTAATTATTTTACAACTTTCATTACGTTTTACAGAATGAACAACAAAGTGAATAAACGTCTGTCAGAGGAGCAACGACGAGTACGACGTAAATAAAATATTTTTTCTTTATTTAATGTGTACAAGCAGAATATTCCATTCGACTGACTTACTGTTTTTTTTATAGTTCGTAACGGTTACGTCGTGGTCTGCTGGGGAGCACATCTCCTCAACCCGGCTCGAGTCGGTAAGTCCGTTTTCATTAACAATCTCTTGTAGTAATGCGTTTACGCCTGTTTTTAAATTTGTACTTTTTTCCAGCGATGTCGATCATACCGACGACGATGACGAAGACGACGACGACGACGTCGAACCCTCAGCGGGTTCGTGGGAGATGAGGATGAATTGGGATACAATATCGATTTCCTCGAAGCAGAAAAAAGATGATGATGATGAGGAGGAGGAATATACACCCTCATCGTCATCGACGATTTCCATCTTCGAGGACAGTATGTAAGTCTTCTTCTTATGCGTACATATTTTTCTTTTTCCACGTGTGTATACGTTTTTTATATCTTTTTTTTGTCCTCAGTGACATTCAGCCGTGCCCACGTCCTCTGCAGCCGCAGCCACAACCGCAGCCTCAACCACAGTTGATATTCCCTCTGCCGCAGCATCCTCAGCCTCAACCGCAACCTCAGCCACAGCCTCAGCCTCAGCCGCAACAACCGCAGCCTCAGCCACAACAGATGCACCTTCTGCCGCAGCAGCAACAACGACATCCCCGTTTGAGACCCCTTCCAGAAGCCGCAACGGTCTTCTTTGACATTTTGGAAACCATAGAACCACGGATGCACGGTGAGCCAACCACGATGAGGCTCCTTCTGCGAAGGAACCTACCGACGTGGTATTGGCACCGAGGAGAACTCTGTCCCGTCCAGGGTATAGTGCCCCATACCTCGTGTAGTATATGTATGGAGGATTACACCGACGGACAGAGGCTCCTCGGTTTGGCGTGTGGACACGCCTATCACTATCGTTGCATCCTGAGTTGGCACCAGACGGTGGCGTTGGAGGGAGCCCCGCCTAGATGTCCGGATTGTCGTCTATACGCATTCGGCAAGACGACACGGACGTTATATGCGCGTATGCATATTTGAGGTATTTTAGAGTGCTCATAAACGTTACTCTAATCCATCCGACTCGTATTAACCATACAGCACTAATATTGTTTCTATTTTTTCTGTTACAGATGGCTGTGCACAACAACAACAACAACAACAATCTACTACCAATTTTTACATTGTATATATTTGATATGTATCGTTTTATTGTATATATTTGTTTCCATTTTTTTCTTTCAATGTATATATTTGTTCTATGTATATATATATTATTAGATAAGTATCTTTTTATTGTATATATTTATTTTCATTTTTTTGCAATGTATATATTTGTTGTATGTATATATAAATTATTGTATTTATTTTCTTACAATATACATGTAAATTTTTCATTGCTTTAGTGTTTATTTTCAACTATTCTTTTCCCTGCATGATATGTGTTACACATATTTGTTCCATGCATAATGCGTGTTACAAAATTTTTACAAGTCAAGTGGTTTTCATTTATACACAATGGACCAAATCAAAGAGAGAAGAGAGTTTCTTACGAGATATGCAGAAGACACTCCTCTATTTTTTACTACGTCTGCCCGACAGATATTACATACCCATCAGATGTTTTTACTACGTCTGCCCGACAGGTATTATATACCCATCAAAATAATATAAATAGTAATTATTTCCTATGCATGATGTGTGTTAGACAATTTTTACAAGTGAAGTGGTTTTCACTTATGCAGTGCATACACACGGGGTGCATGTCATGTGAATTTCTTACAACAGATGCAGATGACACTACACCTTTCTTTTTCTACGTCCTGCGATAGAAATTACAAATCAATCAGAATATTATATATAGTAATTCTTATCTTCCGTGCATGATGTATATATTTTCGATGCACGTATGTGTGATATTCAATTTGTACAAGTGAATTGGTTTTCAATTATGCGTCGAGGGAAAAATTTAATATTACCTCGACGACGGATGTTGTAAAAGCTCTTTAGTCGGTTTGCAAAAGAATATGTGTACACGTTCATATTTGAAGCAAGAATGTTAGTTTGTCGTGCGTTTGGATTTTGTGGGAATCGTTGTATGATACCTGTTCATCAGTACGGAACAGTCGACACCGTTCGTCGAGGAGGACATAGCAAAACTGCAACGTCCGTTGTGTAGGATTATTTTCAATGTTTCATTGTCCAAACGTCCGTAGCGAGAACGTTTCAGATCGAAATACTGCCACCAGTACAACGGAGTGGACGACATGGAATCGTAAATAGTTACACCCACTCGAATCAATTTTAAGGATCTCAGTAGTTCTTCGAATGGTCTGGCGGTATGATGAAATTTTGAGGTTTGGGACGTACAATAAAAAACATTTTGGAATATAAAGACATGTATATTACAAATATAATAGATACAAAATAAAGCGAATACTATAACTCGGGAGATTCATGAAAGATTGGAAACAGTGGTACGCAATTCTCGTCTACCCAATGTCTCATGAATCTTCCATAATTCAACCCGCCAGCATGGTCAGCAACAAACCGTTGACAAATATTGGATAAGTCCTCGTTTACTTCCGTTTCATCGTCTTGATGTTGAGGCCACCAATCGGAGCGACGTTGTAAGAGCTGCCGGTTGTGTTCAACTTCTGTCGTTTGCTTTTCTATCCAATCCAACATGTAACGTTCAAAACTGTCCACTCCGTCTGGATACCCTTCTGTGGATGGTGGAGATGTAGCGAATTCTTCTTCCCATGTAGTGAATTGTTCTTCTGTCGGTGATAACCAATCACCGAGTGTTCCAACCTTTGGAATGGGGTGATTGTTAGATTCCACAGGCGACGAGCGATGAAGTAGGAAGAGCTTTTTGTTTCCCTCGGTTGAATGTTGTTCCACCCACTCCGACATACGAGTATATGTATATGTACCGAAATTGTATCCTCCGCATTGCTGTTCTGCATACCTTTCGTATATATCTATTGAGGGTGGAGATGGAGGTGTATTTTGGATTGGGCGATAACGACGACGAGGACGACGATCGACTGATACAGGAGTTTCTGCTATGGAAGCTTTGAAAAAACTCTCGTAATTTAGCCCGCCATAGTCCTTGACAAATTCTTGGAAGATATGGGAGATTTCTTCTACATCTTGAAGTTTCTCTCGCGATTCGATCATGTACTTGTAGAAGGTATAGTCGTGGTCATGTAACACTGCATTGTTGTTAAAGTCGAACGACATCTGGAACAAAGATATTCTCTGTGTTTTATACTAAAACGACTAAGGAAATTGATAAGAATAATCTATTTCAGTCATTGTGATTTGATGTTCAAAATAATCCTTTCCAAGGAAACAGACAAACGTCGGTTTATAGGGAGCAAATGATTGTTTATATTGACTTGTGATAGAAAAATGAATGTTGTTCGCATTGTTATGTTACAACTTGATTTTTAACCTGTTCGTTGCGTCGTTCAATTGTTTCACCTTGTTGTTCTTGAAATTAAAATAAATGTCTGTATTTTCTCAAAAATAAAATGTGTGTGTTTATAACCTTCTTGTTTAGGTTTGTATCTTGTTCATTACAGGGTCATTTGATTAATAACCACAATGTGAAAAATGTATCTGTATTTGAAAATATAGTCATTGAAATTCCATGTTTACAAATAAATTTAAATATTCTATTTTTTTTTAAATTACATTATTCATGTATTTTTATTTTGCTGTAAATAGAAAATAATGTGATTTTTTAAAAAAAAAAAATGCAATCAATTTTCATGTATTTCATTTTCGTGGAGGGGGAAGCGATTATCCTCTCCTCCCTATTCTTCGCTCAGTGTTTCATAGGCGCGACTCGCGAGAGGACGCACAAGATGCTTTCAAACAATCACGAGGATGACGATAACAATCCCAACAACAACTGCTATTTCAAACAATGCGGTGAAGCGACGACGACGACAATCAAGTCGTTATCACCGGACGATAAAGAAGTGCAGGTCATCTTAATTCAAAAAATCACATCCCCGTACCCGCGTTACAGAAGCTTGGAAAACTGTTTAAATTGTTTTAAAGAATGGTCTATATCGTTAACAATAACGCCTAAAGAATTATTAGAAGCAGGTTTCTTTTACACCGGATGCAATGATAGGGTGATGTGTTTTTGCTGTGGAGGCGGTTTAAACAAAAGGGAACGTGGAGAATATGCTTGGATGGAACACGTACGTCATTTCCCTGCGTGCTCTTACGTAATGTTAATGAAAGACAAAAACTTTATCATCAAGGCACTGGGTATCGTTACCGAACCGCAAGCAGCAACAGCAGCAGTGACAGCAGAGAACGAACAACGCACCGACACGATCAAAGAGAATATAAAAAACGTAGAAGGAGGCTCGAATCGTGATACGATGTGCAAAGTCTGTTACGCACAAAACGTGGAAGTTGTGCTTATTCCCTGTCGACATTTTATCACACGTGTGAATTGCGCCATAACTCTACATACGTGTCCCTTATGTAGAACCGCATACACCGCTTACATGAGAGCGTATTTCTAGTTCGTTTTCACTCTATAATTTCATCGCATAGTGAATACGAGGTTTGATAATCTATGCTGCTGAGACAGAAGTGTTTATTCCGACCTCCGCTAATCTCGCATACCTCAGTGTTTGAACAGCACGCGTTGAAGACGGACGCATGGAGCTGTTATCTCCGTACGAGTATATACGCTGCAGTGACTTAAAGCACATAGTACTGTACCCTATGGAAATTTTTGTATACGACGTTTTGACATGTAAATTTGTTGCAGTGATCCGTGACGAGAACATAAGGTACAAAATAAACGTTCCGAAAAAATTCTTTACGAGCGTCTCACAACATACAACGTGTCTGTTCCGTAAGACGGACGGATCTGCAGCGTTCCTAGTAACACCAAACTCGTTGTTTATAACGAAAAAAGGATGAGCGACGATAAGCTAGCAGTCATACTTGACTTTCACTGTTTCATCGACAACGATGGAAACGAACTCGTTAAGGAACTAGCCGTTATGGATGTCACCGCATTTGCCAGCAGGCATTGGATATTTACACCTCCAGCAGACACGATCGTTTCGAATCACAAACACGGGAGGACAAACAGATGGTTAACGGACCATTATCATGGACTAGCGTGGACGGACGGCGGGGACATATCGTACGAACATCTTGTGCCGATATTAGAAAAGTATACGTTTCCTTTTAACTTCGTGTTCGTAAAAGGATTGCAAAAAAAAGATTTCTGCAGAAGCGTATCGTGCATTTTAATATTATAAATTTAGAAGATTTCGGTTGTCCCAAACTAGAACAATTACATTTAATGCATGGAACAGCCTGTCTCGCGCACCGCTTATTTCCGGAAGTATGTACAAATACTAGAGTACACGCTTTACGCAATTGGGTTGTATCAGATTTTAGAGTAATTAATATGTTTCTGATAAATTACTAATTGGATACATTATTGTTTAGTGCTTACGTAAAAAATAACAGTCGTCGCCTTTCTGTCGATTACATCACCCTGTCTAGCCGTATAAAAAAAATCAGCGTCGACGTCATGTTCGAACAAGCACGAGTGCTGTCTAGTCGTATAAAAATAACCGACTCGCCTCCTCCCCACCTACCCATCGAACATAGCGTGAGAAATCAGGTCGTATCCTGTTCACACGGTTAAATATAAGCGCTTACTGTGCGTTGAGTGGTTCCCCCTCTTCGGTTTCCCCCTCCACAACTACATTTCAATTTATTCCGCTACGCACGAGCGTTATTCATTCAGACCTTGAGAGACGCGCAAGAAAATATAAATTCTTTATTTTAAAATGTCATCATTCACTGCAAAGTTTGCAACCATTAGCGCGATTGAGTATAAAAAAATTAAGGAATTGATAATCGGTGTTAAATATCCAATAGAAGAATTACAGAACATAGACGCAAAGTACGGGAAAGCCGTACTCGTCACTCTCCAAGATTACAGGGACCCAAAACTAAAATATCTTGTATATCTACCTAAGAGATACGCGAGCGTTTTCGAAGATGAGGAATTAAAAAATTTAGTACCATGTTCACTGCAACTAGTTTATCGTGGAGAAAAAGATAGAGCTTACATAGTAGACATTGTAGAGTAGGTCCGAATGGACATCTTCGTTTATCATGTATAACTTTCATTGCACATACACATAATTGTCATTAGCTGCGCTAATTATACATAATATATATTAACTTATATATAATGTGCTTACACATATTTCATTTGATTTAATTGTATTCAATTGTCAATGTACTTATGTCTAGGTAATAAAACAAGGCTTACGTGGTGTACATTTTAGAGTAAGCCCGGATAGTCATATATATTTGTACATAATTGTCATTGCACGCGTTTACAAATAGTACTTAAAATATAATGGGCTTACACATATTTCAATTTGATTTAATTCTTCTACACAATTGTGTATGCGTTTACATTATGTTATAATATTATGTGCTTACACATAATTGTATACAATTGTATTTTGTAATTGTCACTACTGTGTGTGTGTGTGTTTATTTCATTTTTTTTGTACATATTTGTCATGTCATAGTGCACTTGATTATGTATTTTGTAATTGTCACTACTGTGTGTGTTTATTTTAACTTGTAATTAGTTTTACTTAAATGTATTTCGTACACAATTGTCATATTGCACATGTTTACATATTATGTATTTTGTAATTTTCACTACTGTGTGCGTTTACATATTATGTATTTTAAATTGTAATATATTTTGATTACATGTATTTTAATTGTTTTTAATTAAACAGAATTGCTTTAACATTTTTTATTGTATTGTAATCTCAAAAGTCCTTCGAACATTAACACTATTCATCACTCAATATACAAGCTAGAACGAGTGTTGCACAACGTGCATTCATGTGTTATTACATACAACTAATTTAAAAAATCAATTTTATTAAACAATAATTGCTTGATTATAATATACTTTAGAAATTAAAGAAAATTTAAAAATCAAACTCACCCTGCACGAGTTCTCGTTGAGTCTTGAAGATCGATGTGATGTTGAGAGCAATTCGTACAGCTTATATACAGTATCTCAAGGATGTACGCGAAAGAGATGGTAACAACGACAAAAAAAAGTTAGAGCTCCCACACACAAAGTCAAGGACGGTCACTTAGCTTGGCAAGCTTTCTGTTTCACACACTAATTTATGTACGTCCCTCTCACACGCAATGATAACATATGCTCAGACAGTTGAAGTCATTTATTATACGACTAATAAAGCCCCCCCCCGCCCACACTACGTTCACACGCTGCGATAACAGATGGCCAGACAGTCGGAGCCAATTACATCATCAGCAGCTTGTGTTCTCTTATTAAACAAATTTATGTACGACTATGTTCACACGCAACGATAACATATGGACAGACAGCATCATGATGTAAGAAGTTATAAATAACTGCACGTGTAAAGGTCTTAGCGGGAGTCAACTGCCACTTCTCCTTATTAACTCACAGATGGCCAGTCAGCATTCTGATGTAAGCGGATAAAATTAACTCCACGTGTGAAGATCTTAGCGGGAGCCGATTACATCATTTGTAGCGTCCTGTTATTCACAGATATTACATAAACAGTAATTATTTTCCATGAGTGTTGTGTGTTTTATATAAGTGAATTGACGTTCAATTACGCAATGCATATCATGTGTGTTTCTTACAACAACAAATGTACACGACACTACACTTTTTTTACGTTCGTGCGATAGAACTTACATATCAATAAGAATATCATATATAGTAATAATTTACCTTCTATGCACAGAATTACGATAATCAATTTTACTTGTGAATCAAATTTCAACTGATATGCAGTGCATATCATGTGTGTTTCTTACAACAAATGTACACATTTTTTACGTTCGTGCGATAGAAATTACATATCAATAAGAATATAGTATATAGTAATATTTATCCTCTATGCACAGATTTACGATATTCAATTTTACAAGTGAATCGATTTTCAACTGAAGGACCAAGTCATCTTTTTTATTTTTACCATTCTGTTCTAATTTAACACAGTTCACAAGTTGGTAACAATGCAATACATGTCTCTTCACATCAACGATATCCCTTTTCCATACATAATGCGCATTGATTTACAACTGAAGGACCGAGTCATCTTTTTATTTTTACAATATATATATATATATATATATTTACTTAACACAAAGACACGCATTCGAATTTACGCAGTTCAAAAGTTGCCAACAATGCAATACACGACATCGACGATATCCGGACGACGGCGTACATATACAAACCCGTACACTATAACACACGCACGAGTTGACAACGTCGTGGCCGACGCTAAACCAGCACAAGTTGGCAACGGAAACGCTTATTCAACATGGCTGCCCTTCCGGAAAAACCCCTTACATATACAAACCCATACACTATAACACATGCACGAGTCGGCAAAGTCGCCGACCCTTAACCAGCACACTCCTACACACACCGACAACCTCGCCACTTTTCCAACATGGCCGCCCACACCAATCATCTCCAACCCGACAAAATGGCCGACGCCGACAACATGGACGACGACCCCACCACTACTGGCGGCGATCAAGCCACGACCAGGCCGCGGCCAGGGCGCCGCCGGACGGCGAACAGCGAACGGCGAACAAACCGCCACCACCCCTCCACCAATCAAGGCACACAACCCCCCGCCGACGACAAAATGGCCGAAAGCCGACAACATGGCCGACCTACGATTCACGACTTCGACACCCCCACCACGGTCACGTGGCACACCACCACTACCCCCAAACCATCCCCACCTCTGGATTGGGCGGCACACTGCACCAAATGTTTACCCCCACCACCACAAATTTTGAATTTCGCGCCATATGACGTCACTTCCGGGGTAGAACACTCATAAGTACCCTACTATTATCTTATTAATGTCTCAATTAATTACAAATCATCAATTTAAATAACTTTCATACTTGAATTCAATTATCTAAACAAATATAAAATAATTAAAATTTTTTACCTTAATCCGTCACTGTGACCGCTTGGTTTCTGTCTTCTAACGCGTTTCGGATTAGATTTAATCCATCATCAGAGTAAAAAGTCGTCAGTTGACTTCGTTAAAACATTAAAACATTAAAAAGACACTAAAATACATCTATGTATATGTCGTACAAACACAGCGACGTACGCGGATGTGAGTGCGCACTCGACACCGGTTGACGACGTACTGCACAGTTTATTTACGTTATCATGTTATCTATTGTTGTGTTGGGGCGTGTACTCTATGGTTATGTTATCTATAATCTTATCATATATTGTATGTGATTTAAATGCCAACTGTTCGTTTAGTATATTATTAGAAATTATTAGAAATAATCCTAATAATATACTAAACGAACAGTTGGCATTTAAATCACATACAATATATGATAAGATTATAGATAACATAACCATAGAGTACACGCCCAACACAACAATAGATAACATGATAACGTAAATAAACTGTGCAGTACGTCGTCAACCGGTGTCGAGTGCGCACTCACATCCGCGTACGTCGCTGTGTTTGTACGACATATACATAGATGTATTTTAGTGTCTTTTTAATGTTTCAATGTTTTAACGAAGTCAACTGACGAATTTTTACTCTGATGATGGATTAAATCTAATCCGAAACGCGTTAGAAGACAGAAACCAAGCGATCACAGTGACGGATTAAGGTAAAAAATTTTAATTATAATAATTGTGACGCGGATACCAGTACAATGACTTTAAAATATAAAATATAATAAACTATGGTTTTATATTGACCATTTATTTATGAGATTAATAAATTTAACTTATATGCTCTGTTTAATTATTATTCTTTGAACTTATTTATTACTCATTCTGGAAAATAAAAATATACTAATGTTTTTGTAAACTTGTATATGGAAACTAGAGCTTCTTTCGATAGACCTCAGGGTCATTTATAATATTAAATAAATGTCTGACTTCACCTGCATTTTTCTGCAACCATTTAAGTTTGTCGTTACCGTCATCTGGACTCTCGAGTTTGTTGATCCTCTTCGGTATCACCTTCTCTGTCTCTGCGTCGTTGAAATTCCTCTCTACGTCTACTGGATGCTGAGTTCAGACGTGGACCTCTGGTCGTGATGATGTACGGCTGGATGTAGCTGCATGTGGCTGTCCCTGCGTCCTCTCGTCTTCTGCTCTGGTTCCTCTCCTCTTCTTGTCTTGTCCCTCGTAGATGTCTAGAAGTTGTATGCTACTTCTTGAAGTTCATCGTGGTTACAACTTCTCGTAGAATGAGATATTATAGTCTTTTAAAATAACTCGTTTTTCATTAATACTCGCACCGACGTACTGCCGGTTCCATCGCACTTCAAGTTATGCAATACTGTTGAAAAACATTACTCGATTTTGTAAAATTCGCGGTTGCGAGATGCGTGGATTTTACGTACTATTCTGAGTTCATCTGAGAAAGAGTGTGTCGCTCGCTGGGGTTTTATACTGCTGCCTCCGTCCCATTCCTGTTGGAAACTGTTTGGACAAAATTGAACAGTTCCGCGCATTGATTTAATTGCTAATTACAACCTACGCGTCTTTCTATGAAGCGTATTATATGAAGACTTATCTGAAGATCTTTGTTTTGTTCATTTGCTATATTGTTTAACAAATATTTAACTCTATCATCTGTTTGATATGTAATGTTTAAAATTCTCACATCGTTACACTTATTTATGTTACTTATTGTTCCCCCTAACGTAGGACAATAGGTGTTCTACAACATTCTTTTCTGTTGTGTATTGTTTAGGGCGTCACGCAAGTCATGTGCGTGCAGGTCATTTAACAAAATTGTCCGTGCTGGCGTTTGGTTCCCCTTCTGTAGTCATACAGTTCTCTTGTCAATAGTTCTACGATCAACCCCTTCCTCTTTGGACGTTGACGGGCGTGTCAGCTGTTGCACAATTTTATTTTCATAATTATTTTTATTATTATTATGATTATTATTTGTATTAACGTTCTGTACATTTGCATTGTACGGTTTTACGTATTTTTTCGACGTACCTAGATGTGCGTACGCCCCTTTATTTGGAGTCGGATTACTTTTTTCAAAGGGTTGTTTATATTCTTTCCACTTATCTTCTTTCTTCTCGAAATGCGGCGATTTGTGGTTTTTTGGATTTGGTGTAGAGTACTGCTGCTGCTGCGGCCGGCTGTCTCTCCTTTCGTACTCTTTATTAACAAATTGTGATGATTGCGTTACAAGGATAAGAAGTTCCTCAATGGTTTTAACTCCTTGGATATATACGGCAAGTCTAATGTGTCTGTCAAAATGATAATTTAGTTTCAATACTAATTCGTGCTCCGTGAAACTTGGTCTAAGATGCTTACACCGTTCGACGAGTTTTATTATGTAGTCTTCCATGGAACGTTTGCTGTTGACGTAATACCCCCCATACTCCAGCTGGTCTCGTACCTCTCTGTGGATATGTATATTCCACTACCGATTTTCAAAGGATGCCTTGAACTGTTCATAAGTTTGTGTTTGGTCCCGAACAATCGTATACCATTTGGATGATGTTTCCTGGAAATGTCGACTACAAAATCTATACGATCTCTGTCGCTTAGGTTGCTTCATATTCTTTCCATTTCTCGTTCACACTTGTGTAAAAATTCTATGGGGTTCTTCCATTTATTACCTTTAAGACTAATCTTCTCTCGATCGTCTACCTTTGCAGCACACATCATTACAGCACTGGGTCGTCTCTTGACTTCCGCTCGTAGTTTTTCTACCTCCTCTTGTAGTCCATCTTTCATATTGTTAATTTCCATGGAATGGTGCGTAGTTTTTCTCGTGACCTCCTTCACAGCTATTTCTACTGTCTCGGTCCTCACAGTGAGTTCCTTTGTTCTGTTGGTGTTGTCCAGGATGCGCTCATTTACGTCTTTGTGCCTGAGGTCTTGGTCCTGCTTCGTAATTTAAAATTTTTCATTCCACTGTTCAACCAGTTGTCGAATGTGTTCATTAGTTTCACGTGTTGTATATTCACGCTGTTCTTTGAATTTGCTATTAATCTTTACAGCTTGTTCATTAAGTGACTGTTGAACTCGCTGTTCGACTGCTTCAACGCGTGCAGTAAGCTCTGTTTTCAAAGTGTTACTGACGAGTTCTATCTTAGTTTCTAACTTTCATTATTGCTTTCTAACTGAGTTTTTACTTCTTCAATAGTGATTTCTAATCTATTACAACTATCTTCTACTTGAATTTCTAATCTCATATTACTATCTTCTAATCTTCCTAATTTATTTTCTAATTTTTCATTGCTACTTTCTAATTGAGTTTTTAGTTCTGCATTGCTACTTGCTAATTTACTTTCTAATTTTTCACTACTACTTTCTAATTTACTTTCTAATTTTTTACTATTCGTTTTCAACTCTTCTTGAAGTCGTTTAAACATCGTTTCGAAGTCCATTGTTGGTGGCTTCGCCATTGTAGGCTACGATGTCCTAACTGATTCGTTATATGAATTATATTTTTAATTATTGGTCCTATATTTCTTTATTTAAAATTTATTTTATTTATCAGTATTAATTCCACAACTCTTTTTCTTCTCTGTACTTAAAAATCTGTAATATTATTTATTAAATGAATTGACTATTAATTCTTTCCACAATATTTGTGCTAATTATTTATTAGACTTTATTTATATTCTGGGCGCCATTTACTTGTAATGATAATTAACATTTCTTTTAGTAACACGTAATTTTGTCTGCGTGTCGGGCCACACCATTGGGCACGCCAATTATTATAATACGTGACCAACGGTACTTAACATATACCCGGCCTCACGTTGGGCGCCAATTATTATACAACGTTATTTTTAGACACTTACTTTTGCACATATGCTCTTACTCATTTGTGCGCACTTACCCACGTCTCGAAGGTATACTCTTCTTCTGCAGTATTTACCTTGATGTTCCCCGGCTGGGTCGCAGGCTTTGGTCGTTAATTGAGTGTGGATAAGCACGTGAATATTGTTACATAATTTTGATACAAGTAAAGAGTACAGAGGATTTAGTACTGGTTGTGAAATTAGTACGACTGTGTTAATAAAATCATATTCATTTGATTTATTATTTAAAAAATTCAAATAATCATATTAATTATTATTTTGTGTGGGTTAATTATTAGTTGAACCCTTATATTCGATACGAATATAATGTGATTATAACGTGTTTAAATCTTATCTCTTATATTCTAAGGCATATTATACACAAACATAAAACATATATGACCTGAAATATTTACAGACATCTAATACATAGCACATATAATTATTATAAAACGCGATTAACACGTATAAAATTTTATATTCATCTTGTCTTTGGAAGTGTGGTTTTTTATTATATACCACCAAATAAAACAAATAATTAATTAAACATTTATTAAAATAACCAATAGAGAACATTTTATTACTTTTATTAATTATCTCATTAATGTCTCAATTAATTAAAAATCATCAATTTAAATAACTTTCATACTTGAATTTAATTATCTAAATAATTATAGAATATAATAAACTATGGTTCTATATTGACCATTTATTTATGAGATTAATAAATTTAACTTATATGCTCTGTTCAATTATTATTCTTTGAACTTATTTATTACTCATTCTGGAAAATAAAAATATACTAATGTTTTTGTAAACTTGTATATGGAAACTAGAGCTTCTTTCGATAGACCTCAGGGTCATTTATAATATTAAATAAATGTCTGACTTCACCTGCATTTTTCTGCAACCATTTAAGTTTGTCGTTACCGTCATCTGGACTCTCGAGTTTGTTGATCCTCTTCGGTATCACCTTCTCTGCTCTGCGTCGTTAAAATTCCTCTCTACGTCTACTGGATGCTGAGTTCAGACGTGGACCTCTGGTCGTGATGATGTACGGCTGGATGTAGCTGCATGTGGCTGTCCCTGCGTCCTCTCGTCTTCTGCTCTGGTTCCTCTCCTCTTCTTGTCTTGTCCCTCGTAGATGTCTAGAAGTTGTATGCTACTTCTTGAAGTTCATCGTGGTTACAACTTCTCGTAGAATGAGATATTATAGTCTTTTAAAATAACTCGTTTTTCATTAATACTCGCACCGACGTACTGCCGGTTCCATCGCACTTCAAGTTATGCAATACTGTTGAAAAACATTACTCGATTTTGTAAAATTCGCGGTTGCGAGATGCGTGGATTTTACGTACTATTCTGAGTTCATCTGAGAAAGAGTGTGTCGCTCGCTGGGGTTTTATACTGCTGCCTCCGTCCCATTCCTGTTGGAAACTGTTTGGACAAAATTGAACAGTTCCGCGCATTGATTTAATTGCTAATTACAACCTACACGTCTTTCTATGAAGCGCACACTTTTTTGTAAATATTATTTCACAAATCGTTAGGTATATTATTAAACTTTGCTTATGCAAATTATGAATATTAAGGTGTGTAAATTATGGCAGTTACGGCAAAATTTCACACGGTGGCTGAACGGTTCCCACGATCATTGACCAATTAATCTTTAATGATAGCGCCAGGCGTTAGCTGTATTTTTACATATGTCGCTGATTCGTGTGACTTCTGGTTCTCGTTCAGTATTTAAAAACTGTGTAAAACTTTCCACCCTCGTTTGCATAATTCAACCTGTCTGTCATTTACACCTGTACACTAGCACACACACGCAGACTGATACACAAGCGGCGGCATGTCGCTATGACGTCACCTTTGCCAGTTGGCGCGTGTCGATTTCTCCCCTTCGCTACTTTTAAAAACATCTAAGCTTTTAATTCCATATGTAGGCTCACTTACAAATTTTTATAGTATTTAAAATTAAATACTACGTTTATTTCTTATATAATCTCTTATACCTAATGCTTAATTATTACATTATTTTTATTATTTACATCGCATATATCTCATACGTGCGTTCGTATGTTATCATACCTCAGTCAGGGGTTGATACATAGTCTTATACTAAACGTATCGTTGCTATATATATATATATATATATATATATATATATTACATTTAATAGTTATAATGAATTTACCTCAAGATATTTTTTTCCTTATTAGGAACATGTTTCGGGTACCATCTTGTACCCATCCTCAGCCTTCGGTTTTTTGTGTCTGGTGAAGTACATATGTTTTGATTGACTATTATTATTGTGGCTTCCTGTTGGCTTCTGGTACTTCAAATTGGTATTATTGTGTGTAATTGTGGTGTATGTGTTAGTTTTTTGTGTATTTTCGATGTTGAGTGCTTTGAATATTGTGTCATGTTTTGTATTGATTTGTATTTGTTCAGGTATTAGTTTGTTTTGTGTTTTATGTTTGTATATTTGTAAATTTTCCCAAATGTTCATTATGGTGCCTTTGTGTGGTATATGTTTTATTAGTATCACATTGGTTATGTCTTGGAGTTCATGTAAACTAACGTTTAGGTGTTCAAAATAACGTTTTTTCAGTTGTTTTTTGTTTGTCCTATGTAACATTTATTGCAATCTTGGCATTCAATTTTGTATATACCATTGGTTGTTGTATTATTTTTGTTGTGTGGCACGCTCAGTTTTTATAGATAATTTTTGTTAGTTTTGTATGCTATTTTAATGTGTTTTAATACAGTTTTGTTAGCTTTGTCATTTTATTATTTATGTATGTGAATGTGGCCCATATTTTATTGTTTTTATTTTGGAAGTACTTACAAGTAACCACATTACCAAATTATTAAATAAATATCAAACACGAAAGAAACAACTAATGAACACAAGCATGAATATATACTTCAATAGACAATGCCGAAAACACCAATTAACACCTAATTACATTAACATAAAAACAAACAACAAAAATATGACTGCACAAAAAACAATAAAACAGGCACAAAAATTATGGATACAAAATGAAATTAATCAATTATACAGTAAGAAAAACAACATAACACTAGACATATATAAATTACACTTAGAACTAACAAGTATATTACATCCAATTACATGGAATAATAAATACAATGACATAGAAAGTAAAATAAAATTTGAAAAATACAAAAAGCAAATACAACAAACAAAAAACACATTAAAAAAATATCAAAAATCAAGAACAATAAAACAAAAACAAATACTCATTTTATCCTCGAACCATTAACCTAAGCAACACAGAATTTAAGGAAAAAGAAACAGAATATTTAAACAACATATCAAAAACTAACCTAAATCAAAACACAAACAAAAATCTAGAAAATTTAATAGTAGAAACAGAATTTGCCATTAACCTAATACAAGACAATGTACAAGAAGAAAAACGAACAGAAGCAATACATATAATAAAAAAATAATCACAAGTGAAATAAAAAACAAATATAAACCAAAGCGGGGTAATAAAACATTAAAAGAAATTTAAAATAAAGTTAATAACAACAATTTTATCATAACTAAAGCAGACAAAAGCCAGACAACAGTAATTATTGACAAAACAGATTACATAAGAAAAACTGAAGACTCCATCAACAATAATGATTGCATACAATTAAATAAAGACCCAACAGAAAAATATCTTAACAAACAATAAAACTAATAAAAACAGCTAAAAACATCTTCAACAATAAAAATACAGACATATGTATAAATAATAATCCAAAACCATCTAAAATGAATAGCCTAATAATAATACACAAATTAAAAAAACCCAAAAAGACCATTAATCAACTTCAAAAAAGCACCTACTAACAAAAAGCAAAAATAATAGCACAAAAACAACAAGTAAGAATCTAACAAATAATTATCATAAAATAAAAAATACGTACGAATTAATAGACAAAACTAAAGGTAATAGATATAGATGAAAACACATTTTTCACATCATATGACATCACAAATATGTACACCAACATTCCAATTGATGAAACAATAGACATAATAATAAACAAACTTAAAGAACAAAATGAAGACACACAATATATAACTGAAATAAAAAAATAGCCTCCAACTAATACTAAAACAAAATTACTTTGAATTGAATAGCAAAATTTATCAACAATAAGAAGGATTGGCAATGGGATCTCCATTATCTAGCATAATAACAGAAATATTCTGCAAATAACATAAAATACAAAATATTATAAATTCCCTTTGATCCAAATGGCATTTGGATAAGATATGTAGATGATGGGCTATATGTATCAAGTAACAAAAACACAAATGCAGATAACATATTAAAACAAATCAATAACATACATCCAAAAATACAGTTCACAGAAGAAAAAGAAAATCATAACAAAATTAACTATTTAGACATAACCATCACAAGATACAATAACCACCTACAATATGCAATATACGGAAAACCAACTTCCACTAACATCATTATACCTAACCATTCTGACCACCCACCACAACATAAAATGGCAACATTCTATTCACTATTTAACATAATGCACAAAATACCCCTAAACAAACAAGAAACAGACAAAGAAAGAAATATAATATACCGAATTGCTTGTGAAAACGGATATAATAAAAATACTGTAAACAAAATAGAAAATAAAATAAAATATAAAATTAATACTGAACAAATAAGAGTTAATCAAAATGAACAAAACAGAAATAATAAAAACAATAAAACATGGGCCACATTCACATACATAAATAATAAAATGAAAAAGCTAACAAAACTGTTTAAAAACACAGACATTAAAGTAGCATACAAAACTAACAAAAATTATCTACAAAAACTAAACAACTCACACAACAAAGATAATACAACAACCAATGGTATATACAAAATTGAATGCCAAGATTGCAATAAATGTTACATAGGACAAACAAAAAACAATTGAAAAAACGTTATTTTGAACACCTAAACGCATACAAAAAACCAGAAATATACAAATCTAATTTGGCCACACATGCAATAAACACTGTACATGAATTCCAAGACATAACCAATGTGACACTAATAAAACATATACCACACAAAGGCACCATAATGAACATTTGGGAAAATTTACAAATATACAAACATAAAACACAAAACAAACTAATACCTGAACAAATACAAATCAATACAAAACATGACACAATTTTCAAAGCACTCAACATCGAAAATACTAATACATACACCACAATTACACACAATAATACCACTTTAAAGTACCAGAGACCAACAAGAAACCACAATAACGACAAGCCTACACACAAATACTTCACCAGACGCAAAATCACGAAGGCTGAGGATGAAAACACAATGGTTCTCGAAACATGTCCCTAGTAAGGAAAAAATATCTTGAGGTAATTTCTTTATAAATATTAAATATAAAATATATATATATATATATATTGCGACAATACAAGCATAGGCTGTACTGTGCATTTATTAAATAAAATAAATATTTAGATTAATTTTAGAAATATGTAATAAATAAGCAGGTGTGAGATTGAAAGCTGAGTTTATACGCAGGAATCAACATGCACGATCACTCGTTTGTCGCTGAGAGTGTGTACACTAATAAATAGAGTGTGTGCGTGAGGCCTGTTCAAGCCTGAAAGTTTGCAATCTCACCCTAAATAGATGCTAAATTATAGTTTTATTTAATTATAAGCAAACCAAAAATGGTAGAAAAATTGCAAAGACTTCTAAATATGCATAAAAATAATACACATGTGCAGTGCGAAAACGGTGTGAATAGGACGTTCAGTGCGAATTCTGTGCGATTTTAAGAGCGTAGTAATTACACGAATTATGCGAGTCCAATGGCAATTACGTAAAATATTTATTTATTTATTAATTATCAAAATACCCTTATACCATATTGGTGTCGGGTTACATCAATATATGATAAGTACATCAACTACACTCTATATACAAATTTTTTCCATCTTACTCTATCCATTGACAATGTCTTCGCTTCCCTCCAGCCCAAGCCTCTTTCTCTCAAAATGTTTCCCATCATTCCATCCCAAGTCAGTCGCGGTCTTCGTCTCTTCTTTCTCCCCCCTGATTTTGCCTCCCAAACCTGTTTTACCATTCTATCACTATCCATTCTCTGCATGTGTCAAAAAATTACGTAGAATATGTGTAATTAAATCAGACAATGTTAGAACACCTTGAAATCCGCAGTAGACATTGCGATTGGCAGAAATGTGCGAAAATATGAAATTGGACTATAGTGGGGGAACAGACTCCACGAACAATTTCTGACATGCAGAATTCTGTTCCGACAGGTGTGGTTTCTTGATTGAATACAAATACGGGCACAGTAGAGCCAATTTTACTCTCAATCAATGTTCATAAGCGGCGGGACGCTATGTTCAGTAACGACGCGATTTTTAAATAAACTGTAAAGTCGGATGGAAGATACGTTCATCCAAGTATTAAACAATAACTCTTAGTTTGATTTTAAATACGAACATACTCTACAAGTCTACAACCACAAACGTTCAGCACTCAAGACAACCGACGAGGTCACATCAGGCAGAGGAACGCTATGCAGAGCAATAGAGGCGTCTGCTAGGACAACAGCAGTGAGTGCAGAGCAACATATCACTCTACACTACAGCTACTAGATGGGACCATGAGGGACGAGAACTGAAGGACGACAAGTGGAACCGGAGAACGTGCATGGAACTCTATTAGAAGAGGACCTACGGATCAACGGAGGACATGGGTACGATCTACAGAATCGAGGTGACAAATAACCAATTTATAATTAGTAAATAAGAGAATAAAGAAATTGAAAAGACACTTTAAAATTTAAAAATAAATAAAAGTTATGTAAAATGTAGATAGAGATAAGAGAATATAATTTAAATTCTGTAAGAATTTTCTTTGATGATGAACAATTAATTTAAAGTTAATTTAAATCTTTGCTTGGATGATTAATAATTAATTTAGTAAATGTACATTTTCATTTAAAGCTTTTAAAGTAATCAGTGAGTTACATGCAATGCATAAAGTAACGTAGTTGGAAGTAACAGGAAAAGACTAACAATTCTATTAGTCAATTTAAATTTTTATAAATCATTAAGATGTATGCAATGCATAAAGTAATGTAATAAAAAAAATATATAAAGAAAAAAACAAAACTGCAGTAAAGCACACAGTCAGACTGAGCGTCCGAGAAATTTTAAATTAACAAATAAATGTTTAGCATATACTTTTGTTAATATAGGATATAAGATTTTTTTTTATGATGAATGTACTGCAACAAAGAAACGTTTAAACAAACAATAATGAATATTTTATGGAGAAGTAAATGCGATTTTAAACACACTTGTGATTTTTTTTGAATAAATTAGTGAAAACATGTACAGTTCAAAATGACTACTCTTATTACGATTACACCCAAACTCCATTTATAAATACACGTTATCAGTAATGTTATATGAACTATACCAATAAACAATTTAAAATACATTTAAATTGGCAATTTGTGTTGTTATAATATATATTGCAACGATACAGCCATATGCTGTATTGAGCATTGTTTTAAACAAATATAAAATTTGTAAAATTATTATATGTTTGGGGTAAATGGACAGGTCTGGGATTGTAAAAATGTTTCATTGTTATACTAGGGGAGAAATTAACCTGTTCCAACAGGCAAAGAACACCTGCTCGATTGTATGTGTGTTACGCGTGTATCTTGTGTGTGTTAGTGATGCATGTACAGACTGGAATCTCAGCTACCCTCCCCATTTAATTACTAAAATAAATATTTTAATGCACTGTGTGAAAACTAATTAGTGTATGAACAAACAAAAGGCACCAAAATGTGTGTAAAATTTATAGTTATCCACAGTAAGAAAATGACGTTAATAGGACACACTACGCGAAGTCAGTGCGAAATAAACGTGCCAAAAATACGCAAATTAACCTAAGACGCTCAAATTAATACAGCGAGTGCTTAATCACATTATCTATGATTTGTGCTATCTCGATTCCATACAAAATATTGCCATTTGCAAAAAATTGCAAATATATGAAAACGTTTGGGAGTGGGGGCTAGCATGTGATCTGCAGGCCTCGACAAGATAATTTCGTAACCAACAGGTGCGGAATCTCGAGAGGGTATAAATTAAGGGTTCGACTGGAAACCCTTCTCTCCATTTCAAGACACAGTTGCAGTCGGACACGCTGTCCGTCGGCAGAACAGTTTTATTTTATTATAAGTCTCATCTATGAACGAATAAAGACGTTTAGTAATTATGTTTACAATATTTCGGAAAACGTAGAGTACCGGGACCGTTTAAGTCAGCAAGAATATCTACAGAGAAGCTACAAAGAGCGACGCGATATGCTGGACGTTAAGAGAGGCTTGATAGACGCCTAACAGACGAATGAGATCCACCTCGCAGCAGATAGTAATTCTCTGGGACGGACCACACACTGCTGGAGAACGACGCTGGACTCTGGACATATCCAGGACCACGCCAAGCCAGGAGTAACGGAAACCCAACTCTGGACAACGCTGGACCCCTTCAATAAGTCGTAAGATCATCAAAACTCGAGGTGACATGCATAATGCATTTATAAATGATTTTTTAAAAAAGAGCTCATAAAGACTATATAAAGAGACCAGTGGTGGCTCGTACAGGGAGGGCAAAAGGGCGCAGCCCTCCCACTAAATTTGCAAATTAAACTTGTCAATAATATAACTATAATGTGTAGTATCCTTATGTGAAAGATATTTTTGGGGCAACTACTAACGATCTCCCGATGTTTTCGGCATGGACCCGTAGCCGGACGCTTTCGCTGTCGCCCTCCCTGCAAAGGCTAGTCTTGCGGGGAGCGGGGAAAGAGGAAGTGTACACATGTCTGTGCTTTTAAATAAGCAGCAGCCATTGTAGGAGGGGCTCTGCCCGGAGAACCGGAGCGTTGTTCAAAACTTCTCTGTTGCTGTTTAAGAGCGTATATTTTCTCTTGAGTTCTATATTGTTTTGATTGTGTTCTTGTGGTATTTTTTGTGTAAATGTAATGTTCTAATAATTTATTCTTTATTAGGCAGTGTATTCTGTGTAAGATAGTGTTTTTGTCGAACTCTGTGTAGGCTACATAAATGTATAACTTATTCTGTGTAGGCCTGAGCCTGTGTGTTCTGTGCGTATTTGTTAGAAACAAATAGGGTAGGGAACAAATATATTTTATTTAGCAATGCATGCATTTAATAATATAATTTATTAAGTATTTAAGTTTAGGAACGTGAACTGCTTAGGGTTATAAAGAATTTCAGTTTCAAACACTGTTTAAATATTGGTAGTTTGCAAGGTAGGTTTTTGATATTAGCTAACAATACTTTTAGTAGTAAAGCAAAAGGTTCAATTTTACAATTATTTCATGATAATAGTAATAATTTAGATTCTACTGGTGACTTTTGTTACATAGGTAGGCTATGGGTCCAAACAACTTTTTGCCCCCCCCCCCCAGTCAAAAATATTACCAGCCGCCACTGAAAGAGACAATGAATTAAAACGAAAAAGTTTATAATTAGAAATAATGTAATAGTGTCTTAGGTAAATGTTTTAGTAGTAAGGATGAGCGATCGCATATAGAGAAATATAGAAAAAAAGAGTTTAAATTTGAGATAATATATTTTTGTTTATCAAAGTAAATAATTGAAATGATTTGATTTTGCATTTTGTAGGAAAGAATAATTTTAAATTTTGAATGTGAAACAAATGCCAGTCTAAGAGTAATTAATATAATTTTAAATTTATTTTTTAAAACATTGGTAGAAACTGAGCAAGCTGAGGTCAGATCTGAATTAAATGAATTCAATTAAAATTACATTTAAATTTTATTTTGTTTTAGTAAATCAAATTGAATAAATGTCTAGATTAAGATTATTAACATGTCTAGATGTAAGAGTGTTTTAAATGTGTGTAACACCGTATAGCTTAAGAGATAACACTTAATAATGAGTGATATCTTGATCAGAGATTATTAACAATGTTTTATTATTTATAATGCTTGATAAAACAATAAACATGAATTTTTAACTACTCATAAATCTACTACTCTTATTATAGTTACACCTGGTATTGTTATAATTATTTACAATCTGCATATACTAAAGGAATCGTTGTATAATTTTGTCGTCCCAAAGAACGTGGGACCACATAAATTACATTATATCAAATTTATGTTATGTACCGTTGTATAATTTTTCGCTCCAAGATCGTGGGGCTCCACAAATTTAAATTACAATATATAATTTGTTACGTTGTAATATATATAGTCACACACTTTTTGCTACAGTCCGTTTCTTGATGTATATAGCTCCAACCTTTGACGGAAGTAGTCGCTGGGCAACGTACCTCCGCCAATTTGAAGCTGCTGCATGCGCAAATAATTGGACAGAGAAAGACAAGGCTGTTTAACTTGCATTCAAAGGACCTGCGGCGGAATTACTACAGAAAGTGCCACCTGACAGCCAAAACACCTATGCCGAATTGATAAAAGCTCTAGAATTACGGTATGGTGATAAACATTGCGAGATGTGTACTGCACCTAGTTGAGAGCAAGGCGACAACATTCCGGGGAGAGTCTTCAAGAGTTTTAAGCAAGTATCGACAGACTAATTAGACTGGCCTATCCTGAAGCGCCAGAAGATTTTCAAACGAGTTTTGCGATGCAGACATTTACTGCCAGTGTCCGAGATAACGAACTACAGCAAGTGTTACGAATGGCAAGCAATTTATACATACATTCATTGTATGTCGGCCGGTACATGCTTTGCAATTTGAGGCCGCCAAATCAGCGTCTGGTTGGACAAGTCATAAAGTGCGCACGCTAAAAGATCACGACGGAACAGACGATGAGGAAGAAGAACAAGGAACAGAGACTCGACGGTCGGCGCCACAGAATAAAATAAGAAAGAATGGAAGACCGAAGTGTTATAGATGTGGGAAGCCTGGACATCTACAACGAGATTGTCGGGTTAGAATTCAGCAGCAGGGAAACGAGCAATAGTCGGTACAACGGGGCGTGTGCTGACTAACTGGAGGAACGAAGCCCCTAGACAATACGCAATTTCTACACTTCAGAAAAACAGCGGGAGCTTGGTAGTTACCGGATTTGTTCAAGAAAGGCCAACCTCGATTACAGTTGACACAGGCGCAACAGTTTCTATTGTGCGCCGCGACGTGGTGAAAGATCTGAAGCCAATCTGGTGCTCTTGCAGCTTGCGAACAGCTACTGGACGTGTAAAAGTGTATGGAAAAGTGGAGATACATCTACGCCTCGGTCGACTTGAGTTTAATCATCAAGTACTTGTTGCAGACATTGTGGATGAAGCAATTCTTGTTGTGGACGTTATGAACGCATACGGATTTATAGTCGACTTCAAAAACAATGTCTTGAGAATCGGAGGCGAAAAGGTAATGCTATCAACAATGACGACACCAGAAATATCGATGGACGTCATACAACAAGTGGCCGTAACTGTTCCGCCAAACTCCGAAAAGATCATCATGGTTAGAACCGAGGTAGATACTAGGGGCAACCAGTGCTCTATATTCGAACCCCAGGTAGTCAGCACACTCGTCATACTAATTGCCAAAAGTTTAGTAAAACCTGACGAAACCGGAAATGTACCTATTAGAGTGGCGAATATTTTGGATCAAGCTATCTGTTAAGAATTAATGTTTGTAAATTAATATTTTTTAGTGGAATTAATTGCCAGGATGAAGAAAATAATGATTAGCGAGTGGACTGTAGTTTAATACATTTATTGGATATAAATGTTACAATTTAATTTGAATTCGTAAGGTTAGCTAAGCCTTGTGCGCATTACAAATTTTTAAAATCACTTTCGGTTAAAATGTTACATTATAAGGGTAAGGCGCAATTACGCAACACTCGAAACTACATGAAAGAAATGTTGTAGGGCCTAAGGCCTACATAATTTGTCGCGACAATAAAAAAATGACAGCCGAAGCAACAAGCGCAACTGACGTCTGCTGCGTTCGGAAGCTCTAAGCACTGTAACGACATGCTTGCCGACGCGAGCATGGCTGGACCAAGATCAGATTAGCCAACCTTTCGATTATACAATTCCCACATTACTGTCCACTATCACTTTACAAAGCAATAAGCTCCTAGGCAAATTGACTCTTGTGGCCTGGGTAGCCGGAATGACTCAACGAAGATCCAGTGCTTCGGATAATTCCAAATTACCAGAGGAACTGCAGAAACGAAATATTGATCTCTCCCAAACCAAAAAGTCAGTAACTAATCTGCAGAATGCTTTGGAAGAAAGGCGGAGAAATGTGGATGAATCTTTTAACTCCCTGTTTGAACAAATCAAAGAAATTGCAGATGAACATGAGGTTCAGTCTAAGTGCCTAGAAAATGTAATAGGCAATCACATAGAGCAAATGCTCTATTGGAGGTGAAACAACACTACAAGTTAAATTTATATATTCCTTTTGTTGATCACTGCATTGTTGAATTAGAAACCTGTTTCGGACCTGAGTTTGATAAAATTTGTCATCTTCAAGTATTTATACCTCATTTCATCATTAAGGCTACTACTCAAGAGATCAAGCAGTCTGTTGCCTCTATCACGTACCCTGACATTTCCAAGATGGAACTTAAACTTGAGGCAGAAATACGGAAGCAAAAGTGAGTGGATGAAGCAGATATGAATGTTCCAGACACAGCTCTGTATTCTCTGGAAGCTTGCAATCCAGACATATTTCCCAACGTACAAAAATTTTAGAAGTACTGTGTGTACTCCCAGTGACGTCAGCTGAGACAGAACGCTCCTTCTTTACTCTGAGGCGGTTGAAGACGTGGCTGAGGACTACAACATCAGAGGCAAGACTTAATGGACTAGCTTCGCTTAATATTCACAGGGAAATCGACATCTCTCCTGAAGATGTTGTTGAGCGGTTCGCCAATCAAGGAAATAGGAGAATGGACTTGGCTTTTTAAATTAAAAATTGCTTGCTTGGACACAAATGCTTTACATGTTGTAAATTAATAGTTAATTTGATACTTATTTACTGTATATTGTATTTTTTCATTTTTCAAATACTAATGTTAATTTTGTAAGAATTCAGCTAATATGCACTTGTGTAATTTTTCATGAATAAAGTATTAGTAAAACAGAAGTATAACAGTAAGAAGTATAATAGTTTAATGAAAAACTGTTTTATGTATTGACACAATTAGTTATTAGCAAGATATTTTGAAATATATAGTTGTTAAAATACCAATGTTGAAAAACTTTATTCCCAGTGGTACTGACATTAATGTATAAAATATTATAGTCTATTGAAGTAAAATGAATATATTGTTAAATATTGCAATGAACATAAAAAATCAATTAAAAAAATATTTAGTTTGGAAAAAAGTAATGTTTTAAAATTACTGATTAAAAAATGGAATGAGACATAAGTCCCCAATCACGAATAATACAGTTTTAATAAAGAAAACATGAAACTATAAGTTGTAGAAGAGTAGGCTAATATATGAACTGCTAAGGTTCAAGCCCCCCCCCCCAGATTGATTTCTGCCTACGCCACTGCAGACGATTTGTGAAAGCCTTCGCTACTATTGCTAAACCACTACATGAGCTAACAGAAAATAAACGAAACTTCCAGTGGTCGAGGGAGTGTGATCAAGCATTTAGGACTTTGAAAATTGCATTATGTTCGCAGCCAATTCTTGCTTTCCCAGATTCCGCAGGGAAGTACATTGTGGACACAAACGCAAGCAATACTGTCTAGGAGCAGTTTTGCCTCAAGTTCAAGAATGTGAAGAACCAGTAATAGCGTATTACAGCAAGACACTTTCTAAACCGGAGAGAAATTATTGCGTCACAAGGAGAGAGTTGCTGGCAATCGTCCGAGCGTTGGAGCACTTCCATAAATACCTCTATGGAAGAGAGTTTTCACTACGTACCGACCATGCCGCGCTTGCATGGCTCTTAAGATTTAAAAATCCGGAAGGACAGTTGGCAAGGTGGCTTGAACGTCTGCAAGAGTACAACTTCAAGGTACAACATCGACGGGGGCGCCTGCATGGTAATGCAGATGGCTTATCACGAAGACCGTGCCCGGAAGACTGCCGACATTGCCACAGAAAAGAAAAACAAACTCAAGCGAACATTATAATTATCTAAAACTTCCGGGCTGAAAGGCCGTGGTCGAATGCTTGATCTTCTACAGCTAGACGTTTCGGCCACACCACCGGTGGCCATCTTCAGTACCAAAAAAGTGTTCGAAATAGATGGTACGCCGAACACGTCTCCCAATGAACTGGGAACAAGCAACAGTGAGAGAAGGCTACGCTGTTTCTATTTATAACTTTTTGGCCGCTTAAGGTGTATAACGCGGACAAATGAGAAGCCAGCTCATCATTCTCCATTCTGATTGGCCATGGAAAATAAACCATGCCAGACACTATTTAAGGCGATGCTTTCACCTCGGCGGTTCAAACCGACCTAGAGCTGTTGCCCGGGTAGGCTGCGTCACTTTGTATGGCAATTTTGCAAGTGAATTTTCCCGTTGTTTATATACCTATCAAAGTGATTTCTTCACCACATCATCATCAGTGTTCATCATCATCATTGTGCTACAATTTACCAGTGTATTGTGTCGTGCGCGTGTGTTTTTGTGACTCGTGTGCAGTGCGCGTCTGGTGTTCGTGTTCTTTGTCTGTCAGTGTAGTGATTCAGTGCTGGTGAAAGTCACTCTTTCCTAGCCCTTTTTTGCGTCTTCGACGTTCATTTCGGTTAATCCCGAGATGGCGTCGAACGCAACGCCCGTTCCTTTGCCGGCACCGCTGGTAACCTTAATGGAAACCTGCGGTACCGGTCCTCGATCTACCCCGCTACCTTCCCATACAATCAGTGAAAGTGAATGTGAAAGTGATGATTGTGCGTCGATGTGTAGTGTGGGGACGGGGGACGGTGAATTTTCGCTTGTGGAGGGCAAGTCTGCCAAACGCAAGCGAAAATTAGTCGCCATACCGCCACCGGCCGCTCCTACGCATCGGGTATCCAGTCCTGGTAACAACGCCAGCCAACCTACTCAGCCAAACTCCAAATCTGTCCCCAAACCAAAAATTCCGCCGATTGTTATTCCCGACAATCGTAATTACAGGGAAATTCTCCGTTCCCTGCAGAATCTGCTTCCTTCGGCCAAACTCGAGGCCAGGTGCCAAGGCGCCTCGCTTCGAATTGCGGCCACAACAGTCCCTGACTTCCGATCGGTCCAACAGTTTCTCACCGATCGGAAGATCTCCTTTCATACTTTCGCGCTTCCTTCAGAGCGCGAAATTAAAGTAGTTCTTTATGGACTTCCTTCCTGGACCGCCCCCGATACCATCAGGCAGGAGCTTGTCGCTTTAGGCTATTCGCCGACGGCGGTAAGTGTACTGCATGCTGGCAAGGGGGAAGATCGCCGTCCTGTGAATAGTTTTCTTGTGAAACTACTCAAAGTAGGCCAGTTCGCGGAGGTCTATGGCCTCCAGAACTTCCTGCACCTTCGGGTGCAAGTTCGTACTTTTGACCCGCGGCCAGGCCCCTCGCAGTGTTTTAACTGTCAGAGGTTTGGCCATTCCAGCTTATTCTGTAACCACCCTCCGCGTTGCGTGCGGTGTACTGAGCCTCATCGTGGGTGTGATAAGCCCAAGACGGGGTTCACGGCCATTTGCTTCAACGTCTTCACGTCCGTCCCCGAGCCCTGCGCCATCTGCAACACCGGCTGAGGCCAGCCAGGTCCGTCTTCCGGAATCTCGGGAATCTTCCCTGGCCCCGGTGGACCCCCTGACTGCCTGGGCTGAAACTTTGGTAAATAACATCAGGTCTGCTCCAGATACAACCACGGTTCTCGCCCTGGTGTTTCAATCACTGTCTACCCTCTTTCCTCTTCTTCCTTTGAATGGCTAGGAGTCTTAGGATCGTTGCGTGGAATGCCCATGGGGTAGTCCCTCGACGATCTGAACTGATGACTTTCGTAACGGAGTACGACGCTGATGTCGTCCTCCTTTGCGAGACTCATCTGGCTCGCTACCATACCTTCAACCTGCCATCTTACATCTGTTTTCGTCAGGATCGTCCCCAGCGGCCTGGCTGTCGCCCCTCGGGGGGGGGGGACAGCCGTCTTAGTCCACAGGCGGATATCTCACTGGCCACTACCCCCTTTAGATACATCTCTTGTTGAAGGTTGTGCGGTGGCGATAGAAGCTGGCGGATCGGAGTTGCGCGTTGTTGCGGCGTATCTCCGGCCCAGCCTGCGGACACCTCCACCGCCCGAGGATTGGGACGCTCTCCTCGATCATCCCCTACCAACCATTGTAGCCGGCGACTTAAATGCCAAGCATCCCTCCTGGAACAGCAGAGTAGCCAACGCCTACGGAAAATCTCTGTATCGGTTCGTCTCCGACGACCCGGTACTTCAAGTCATCGGCCCAGAAGACCCTACTCACTTCCCATTTTCCGGTCATCGACCGGACGTCCTTGACATTGACATAGCCAAGGACGTGACCCATCACATCCAGGTCTCGTCAGTGTCGGATCTCTTATCAGATCACAATCCCCTTTTTATAACTGCCCGTGAGCTGTCGGCCTAACCCCGACCTCCCGCTCAGCTTGTTAGGAGAGTCAACTGGCGCTCCTACCATAACGAGCTCTCACGGCGGTTACCATCACTCCCCGCAGACCCGATTTGTATCTCCGAGCCACTCATCTTCAGGAGTTGGTCCAAGGTGTCATGGATCGACACACATATGCTCTCGAGGTGAATCATCGTAA
Source organism: Magicicada septendecula (assembly GCA_034769895.1). Classification (NCBI taxonomy): domain Eukaryota; kingdom Metazoa; phylum Arthropoda; class Insecta; order Hemiptera; family Cicadidae; genus Magicicada; species Magicicada septendecula. Next base: position 66,419,484 of record CM068376.1, read on the forward strand.
ATCGGCCTTACCTGCGGAAGTACTCCACGCCATCTGGCTACGGCGCAATCTCCGCCGCAGATGGCAAAAAACCCGTGATCCCGGCGTCAAAAGGCGCTTTCAGGCCCAGTCTCTTTACGTCCAGCAGCTACTGCGGGACGTAAACTCTGATCGATGGGACTCATACCTTGAGTCACTTGAAGCCGACCACGCCTCCGTCTGGAGAGCGGCGAGTAGACTGACCCGCGAGAAGAGAACTCGCAACCCACTTAAAACTCCGAACGGATTTGTATCTTCGTCAGAAGGCAAGGCCGAGGTCTTCGCCGACTGCATGGATGTGCAATTTACTGTTCACCAAGGCGTCTCGGACCCTGCCCACTCGGCAGAAGTCCGTGACTTCCTATCTGGACATTTTTCACGCCCTCCCGATGTCCCAGCCCTTTCGTTCGACAGGGATGAACTAGTTTCATCTATCTGCCGACTAAATCGCCGTCGCGCCCCCGGTCCTGACCGGATCGGGGCCGCTGCTCTACAAAATCCCCCGGCCTCAGGTGTTGACCTCGTTCTTGAGCTGTTAACTCCTGTCTCCGGCTACAGTACTTTCCCCGCCTGTGGAAAACAGCCAACATCGTAATGATTCCGAAGCCTCGCAAGCCGCGCATGCTTCCTGAAAGCTATCGACCAATCTCTCTCTTGCCAGTCATCTCAAAGGTGTTCGAGCGTCTCCTGCTGGCTCGCATCTCGCCGCTGCTAGATGGTTACATCCGCAGCGAACAGTTCGGGTTTCGCAGAGAGCACTTGACCACGCTTCAATTGGTCCGCGTTGTTACGCACTTGTCAGACGCCACCAACAGGGGAGCGGCTACGGCCGCCGTACTGTTGGACGTGAGCAAGGCCTTCGATAAAGTCTGGCACGAAGGTCTTCTCTTCAAACTTGCCAATTCCCCTCTACCATCGCCCATAGTGTTTTTCCTCCGGTCGTATCTCAGCGATCAAACCTTCAGGGTGAGCGTCGACGGGTCCTGTTCTACAGTTCGACCCGTCGCCGCCGGCGTACTGTGCCGCGTTTTGGAAAACGCGGCGATGTTCCGATGTCTATATTGTGATTAATTAAAGTACTTACGTATTTGTCGACGCGACAGAAGTTGTCCTTTGGTACGGTCAGTTGGACTTTGTCATGCTGTATTGTCCCTTGTCCGCCCGACTCGCACGCGCCCTATCTATCTTACGTACGGTTTTTTTAACAGCCGGTTTATTCAGTTCGACTTTAGCTATCAGCGCCTCACATTCTGGTCCCCGGCTGGCAGAGTAGATTGAACAGTTTTCGTCTCCCAGCTTCTTCTATGAATAAGTAGAAAGCTACGTGACCTCCGGTAAGTCCATTAAAATATGTATTTTAATTATTTATAAAAACAAATTGGTTTTATTTAATATTAAAGTGGATGCGTTGAGATATACATTGCAGTGAATCCTTTAGCACATGGCGAGTTTCAGGTTATAATTAGTTTTATGTATGCTTTATCTCAACCCTGGTTAATTGATTGTAACGTTAAGGATATAATTATGTTTTATATTAATCTGGTAATGCTTCTACTAAATTAACTAAACTAAGATGGGGCGTAAGTCAGTAATTTTCTGATATCTGTATATGTCACGGACTTGTTAAAAGTTGCCAATTCCTGTAAGTGCGTCTTGAAAACTTTTGCATAAAGGTTAATTAAACTTATCATTATTATGGAGTGACTATATTTAGACATATTCTATATTAACATATTCAATGGAGTTATTTTTTCTTGAAGTGATTTACCACATTCAATGGGATTCTTGACTTAGGCAATTTTTCGAGTTTATAAACCGGACAGTCCATGCTATGTCAGTGGGTAAATGTGGTAGTGTGTGTTTCATGAACTTATGAGTAATCCCAGATATAATTGTGCAGGGTTTCCGAGGTAGCCGGGAATCTGCCCCGCTCTGGAAGGATGGCCGAACAACTGCCTCCGACGATGTAATTTTAAAACCTTCGTCAGCTGTGTCAGCCGGAAGGATGGACTGGACACACACTACTGAGCCCTCAACATACACCCTTCAAACCAGGTGAAATTTAACCATTTTTAACCTAAATCTTGTGGCCGAATTACTCTGTGAGACTTTCATGAAACGTTCCAGTGTGGACAGTTATTTCCGGATAATGGGTGGAATGTTTTAATTGCATTTTGTAAGGCTTACGCCTCCTCTATTACTATCATGTATATCTCGTTCTGAGAGTGAAAACTCGGCCGGGGTCACGCACCGCCCGGGTCGAGGGGAGTTCGGTAGATAGAGTTGAATCTCATTCTATTTCTGTTTTAAGCATGTTGGGATATTTATGTTAACGATTTTCCTCCATCTGGACACGTGTGTTATTATTCATTCATATCTGGGGGTGGTTTTAAACCGTGGGCGACTCTTGTTGGAGACGTCCACTGCAAGTCTGTCTGTGTCAGATCTTGCTAGATCCCGTCCGATGCCTGACCCTGCCGGTAGTCAAGTTTTGGAACACTGTGAGCTGACTTAATACTTTTATGACTTAGATTCCGTATTACAAATTCTGTTCCACTGTTTAGCTAATTTGCACACTTTAAAATTACCATTGTCACAGTTTGTATTTACCATACAAAATCTTTGTAACGATAATTGTAATGGCTCACTATAACAATTAGTTAACCATAAGAACACACAAGATTAATCAATGTCAGTTATGAATACTCATGGTGGTCAAGTTCCACTATTTTTCTATATTCTGTTTTGAAAGTAAAAAGAAACATAAAATGCAGTTAGGCAACCGGACATCCATGTTAACCTTGTGATGCTACTCTTCATTATGGTAACTGATGGGATTGAATTGATAATTAAATATCGGCATGGGATTTGTGCGCCGGCCGCGTGGCTTACAGTGAACTTTCAGTTAACACTTATGTTGTTAAAACTTGGGGGCATGTCTGCTCTACTCCTGGGATATTTTAATTGAAGTTTTGGGGAGGGGGTTTTAGTCACCTATTAATTAAACAGTAAGGGGGGCCGGACACTTGGTCAGAATAAGGGGGTTATGGGTGTTGAACAAGATTATTATATGCGCTGATAACCAGGGTGAACATGTGATGGGTTATTTAAATATACGTTTGTTGATGTTAATTATATGTGTGTGTTGTTTTACATAATTGTTACTTGTCATATTGATTATGCCTGTGTATATTTCTGTATATTTAGGCCTTGTTATAAAAAGTGATTACTTGCAGGTCGAAACTATGTGCCATTTTATAATTGTATTATTTTATAACTATAATTTGTCATTTATGTAACATTCCACGATTTGTTAGTCAATGATGGTTCAGCTATTAATACTCATTCAATACTTAGTGCTGTTAATAGTTATTATTCCTTGTTCAACTTTTGGCAAGGCACATATTAATGAAATTATATTTAACGATCAAAAGACTTATTTATCTTGCCTTTAGAGGCTCATATGTTGTACTACCCAAGAACAATAAATTGTTGTTGTTATCTCAAGACCAGTGTTTCATTTGCAAGTCCCATCATACTGGACCCAGCCCAATTTTAGCTTCTCTAGGCTCTTGCCTAGTTCTAAATAACTTGTAACCTCTCTTTCAGAACTAACAAGCAAGGAGAAAAAAAAAAAAAGAAAATAGATACTAAAAGCACCGAGAGGTTACAGTACCTCAGGGATCTGTCCTCGTCCCCGTTCTCTACCTTGTGTACACGAACGACCTGCCTGTCTTGCCCGGAGTCACGTTGTCTTTGTTCGCTGACGATGCTATGTATCACTGCAGCTCCCTGTCCCCGCGATTTGCGAGTACAAAGCTGCAGCGTCAGTTGAACCAGCTTCCGGACTGGCTACGGAAATGGCGGGTGACGATCAACACGGAGAAATCCGAGGCGATCTGCTTCACCCGTAAGTCCATCTCCCGATGCCAGCCCCTCTCCCTAGCAGGGAGGCCCATCGACTACAAAGAATCGGTGAAGTATTTAGGCGTTCGGCTAGATCGTCGCCTTTGCTTCAACGCCCACGTGACGGAAACCCTTGCCAAGGCTCGCGGCGTCCGAGCCAAATTATCTCCTTTCCTCTCGTGTCGCAGCCGCCTGGCCATGCGCACGAAATTTACAATCTATCTGCTTTTTCTCAGGTCTGTACTGACCTATGCGGCACCCGCCTTGTGGTCTCTTTTATCCACCACCAACAGATGTAGCCTGGAAGCTTTCCAGTCCCGAAAACTACGATCCTTGACGGGGTCCCCTTGGTTTGTAAGGAACGACGTGATTCGAAGGGGTCTCCGTGTTCCTACCTTGACTTCCTTTGTCCGGTCGCTGGCTCTAACTCTCTTTGCTAAAGCCTCGACCTCCACCTTCCCAAACCTACGAACCATCAGTGCATCAGAACCACCACCGCCCATTCGGGTCAAGCGCCCTCGGGCGCTTCTTGACGACCCGCCATAACGCCATCCTCTTTAAATTAAACAAAAACAAATTGTAACATCAGCCCTAGACCAGAGTATTTCACCTAAACTGTCCTTCTCTCCTTCCTGCCTACCTCCTAGCACGCTGATCCGGCTGTTGTCGCTGTCATCAATCATTGGCTCGGAGGCTCTCCGGCACTGGAGCAACATCTGTTGCTCGAATCGGTACCAGCGGCAGTGCACCAAACAAATAAAGTTATACTCCCCCGCCTTCACAGTTAACTGGTTGGCGGTTTCCTTTTCCAGTTTTAGGTAACCAGTCGACATTGTACCAGCACTAAGTTTACTTCTGGCAGCCATTGGACACGTTCCAGATGCTGCAAACAAGCCACGGATGGAAAGACACCCCGCATCCATAATGCAATGCAATCGGCGGTTCATAGCGACGGACGCATTCTTATGAATATGGATGGACTCCAGATGCAGGCGAGTGAAGTAACCCCGGACAGAAGACAACACCCTGGCTTCATCAAACATTACCCGGTGATCGTCGTGGGAAAGAGCGTGTTCAGCAACTGCGGACTTCTCCGGCTGGCCCAGGCGGCAGTATCTCCGATGTTCAGAGAGGCGCGTCCGGACACTACGCTTCGTGGTGCCTATGTATAGCTGGCCACACGTACAAGGAATACTGTACACCCCGCACGACGAGAGCGGATCCCTGGCGTCTTTTACCGGTCGCAGGAACTGTTGGATCTTTTTGGTTGGCTTAAAGATCGTCCTGACGCCCCGTTTACTGCAGCCAACACTTCGGCTTCAGTGGCGCAGATGAAATTGCCAACTCTTCAAATTTTTCCATGTAGAAGTTTGCAACCACAGGGCTGAGAGGACTTCCCATCGCGACGCCATCCAACTGTTCATAAAAGCCGCCGTTCCACTGGAAGTAGGTCGTTGTTAGGACCTGCCGGAACAAAGTAGTGATGTCCGCCGGGAACAGTTCACCTATATACCCCAAGACCTCCTGGACAGGGACCATCGTGAAAAGAGAGACCACATCAAAACTCACTAGCACGTCGCCAGGCTCCAGCACCAAGTCCCGGATCCTCCGGAGGATATGAGAAGAGTCCCGGACATAAGAATCCGTCTGCCCGATGTGCGGCTTGAGCAATCCAGTGAGGTGCTTAGCCAAGTTGTACGTAGGCGAGCCAATAGCACTAACGATGGGCCTCAGCGTAACGTCCTCCTTATGGATCTTTGGTAATCCATAGAGACGAGGGGGAAGGGCCTCCGAACACCGGACGGCCGTCTTCACATCAGACACTAGAGAAGATTGTGTAACGTCTTTTCGCCGCGTTACAAATCCAGGGAACCCATCGTAATTAAACTCCGTTAATTAGATGGGCTGCCTACGTTGTAACAGAATGTATCACAATAATATAACAATTAATTAACAAAACAAATTAATATAACAAATTACTTACTAACTGTGTAAGGAAACAATGGCAAGGTATACAATTGATTTAAGCACTCCTCATATGTGTGTAACAAGAAGACTTCTCTTTATTTAACATTTAAAAACATTTACTGACAGATCCCATGACATTATTAATTCAATTATTAAGTTATTTGAAAGGTTTCTTTAAACTTTGGGATCAAAATTGATTCTATATAGCTATACCTCGGATCCGGGTAACCTTCGGTATTTATTCATTAAAACGTTTAGTCATAATCAATTCATGATATTAGCTTGCAAGACTTTCTTTTATTCAACCATTGGAAGAATGGTATTATTGCTTGAATTATATTACTCTACATTAGCATATAAACTGTTACAACGTATGAAGTTAGAATAGTTACATGAAATTCTTAGATTTAATTTATAAGTCTTTACAAAGTTAATAGTTTCTGAAAAGTCTCTTTCAAGATGTGTTGTGTAACAAATATTAGTAACCCTCGATAGACAGGCTATCGAGTCACCTTTTAATAGGTATGCAGAAGACTCGTCCTGGGGTATCCGTCTTGGGAAACAGGAACAGCTACGTCGTCATCTCGGTCTGGTCTTCGTCAGAAAAGGGCTCCAAAGTTCGCAGGTTGAACCTTCTACGATGATCTTGTAGATTCTCGGATGTCCTGATCTGCATATTCTGTCGCGTGTACTAGAGTTTGTGGCTTTTGATAGTTCACATCTCCAGGTATGACGTTGGAAGTGTTGTTATTTCTTGAAGTTCGAAGTCATCTTGTGTTACACCTTTTTTACGTTTCGAGTTTTACACTTTAAATCTCTTGTTTATTTACATAACTATATTAGTTAACACATCCAGATGCTTTAAGCAGCTATTTCTGGTATACCATCTTAAGGTAAAACAAAGTATAGGTAACATATTTTAAGAGCACAGCTCTTACGTCTATACTGTACGAAGTCACCATTGCGAGAGAGCGAAATTCTGCTCCCTTCGCCTGGTACTGGACCAAATGGTAGTGGGGCAATTACCGCGCGAGAATATAGTCCCTGTCTCTCTTTATGTTAACATTTTTATTTATACAAACTATCCCTAAACAAATATACATAATTTAAATCAGTTGTTTTAGCGACTATCTGTGTCTTCAGATTTTTAATTATTAACATTAGGTTTTTTTATCTTATTCTAACTTACACAAGACTCGGAAAACATGTCGAGTCTGGAATCAACAGGACAGCGCCTGCTCACAAGCAAAGGGTTAAATACGATATTAATAACTCTTTACAATTTATCTTTTTATTAGAGTATCTTCTTACTAACTAATTACTGCTTCCTCTCATACTGAGTACATACAGTTTTTTTTTATATTAATACAGTGAGATTTAAATGGTTTAATAGCTCGCAACCTTAGTATTTAAAAATTTTATTTTCTTGATTATTTCTTTTATTTAAATCGTCACATACTCCACCGCTTAATTTGCACGCTACGGTTAAGCTTTTTGAGTCTAACTCACAATTGGGCACTGGGATATTGAATGGGGTTAGTGTGTATAATTTCTTTCACATAGTTGTTGGACACTTTACAACGTTGTCCACATAGTTATTACCTATAGTTACAACACAGTATACTTTATATCCTTATTTACTACCTTTTATTTTTACATACTATTTACACTTAATATTTACACAATTAAAACACAAAACTCTTTCTTATCTCTATCACTTAATTTTACTACCGGTTTTTTTGTTTGTCTTACTCTCTCTTCTGTAGAGTAACTTTCTAAATCTTTACTATTTAGAATTCTATCTTTTCTTCTGTGAGTCCTATATAACTCATGTAGTTAATGAGTGTTAGTACCCATCTAGTTAATGATTATTCATTAATGCATGCTTCGCAGAACTGGAACTCAGGTTGATCAGGCCTCGTTTCCAAGCTCTACGTTTTACATTTTTCACGTGGATTCAGAAATATAATTTTCTTTACTGCCTAGTATTCCCTTTTCTTTTTGGGTTATACTATACCGTCACTTCTCCTTATACAACTTTAGTTGCGAAATATGCGTTCTCCGCACATATTTCTGAGTTGCAGGTTCGCACAGGGCTACTGTAACTGGAGTTAGGTACTTTTGGATTTGGTAAGGGCCACACCATCGGAATGATAGTTTAGAGGTGGTCTTATCAATCGCACTACTAATGGGGTGAGTCTTGTACATTACTAAGTCACCTACTTGGTACCTGACTGAGTTGCTATGATTACCTTTCTCGTGGTATCTTCTGGATTTTTCCAAGCTTGCTCTTAAGTTAGAGCGGGCTTTGTTCCATATTCGCTTTATCTGCTTATCCGTTATTTGCGGAGGCAGCAGATCGTGTATATTCCATCTTGTGGACAAAGGGTGGTTTGGTCGATACTTGTATAGTAACTCGAACGGGGTCGACTTGTGACCTTCGTGGTAAGCTGAATTAAAAGCGTATTGAATCCAGGATAGATTTTGGTCCCACGACGAGTGATCGTTCGCATGATAGGCGATTAGCGCAGATTTGAGGTTTCGTAGATTCCCTTTCAGCAATATTGCCTTGCGGTCGATACTCTGTAGTGGTTATATGGTCTATCCCTAACTTGAAAAACATATTCTTAAATTTTTTTGCTTTAAATTGCGGACCGTTATCAGATACTATACGTACTGGAGTACCGTAGTCTTTAAATAGTCTTTCCTGTAGTATTTTAACTGTTGTCGACGCTAATGCTCGTCGCATGGGATACATCCAAACAAATTTGGTGAACGAATCTACACATATCAGTAACATGGTATTTCCTGATTTGGATCGTGGATACGGACCTGAGAAATCTAGATAAAGTTTCGAAAAAGGGGTCTTTGGGATTTCTGATATCAATTGGCTTACTTGAGTATTTCTGGCGGGTTTACTAAGGGCGCATAATGAACATTTCTTTACGAAGTTGGCTATTTCGCAGTTCATATTGTTCCAATGATATTCCTTTCGAATACGATGTATCGTCTTATTGATTCCCATATGGGCTCCTATGGTAGATGACTGGAAGTATTCCATTAGCATGGGCTTAATTACATCCTGGGCTATTATTCTTAATTCCTTTCCGTCTCTTATCTTGAGACACAGTACATTCTTACTCAATACGTACTTCTCGGGTTTAATACCTTGGGTAAGTTGTTCTATAATAGGCTTCAGTAAGGGGTCTTGTTGTTGATACAGGGCAATGTTTGTAATGGCAAGGGGGAATTCAGTAATTACGGCGTTAGCACTTGCTATTTCCGGTTTCACTATGTTTTCGGAAGTTTTAGTGGGTGACTGGAACATACGGGACAGGGTATCGGCGACTACTTTTTGAGTACCTTTAATATGCTGCACTCTGAATGTGTAGCAGTTTAATTTCAATATCCATCTGCCAATTCGTCCTAATTGTTTAGGGTGATTCAATAACCATGATAACGCCTGATTGTCGGTTTCCAAAAGGAATTCTTTATGTTCTAGGAAGGGTTTAAACTTTTCGAATGCAAAAACAATTGCTAAACATTCCAATTCATATGCGGAATACTTTCTTTCTTGATCGCTCAGTGTTCGTGATGCATAACTAATTGGTAGTCTACAGTTATCTATCTCTTGGTATATCACTGCACCTAACGCTACACTGGAACTGTCGGTTTGCACGACGAATGGTTTTGTGAAATCAGCTAATTGCAAAACTGGGGGAGATATAATGCTTTCTTTAAGTTGCTCAAACGCGTTTTGATGTATTGAGCTCCATTCGAACTTCGTTCCCTTCTTTCGTAAGGAGTTTAGGGGTGCTACTATTTCGGCAAGATGGGGAATATATTTGTGGAAATAATTCACCATACCTAAAAATCGGGCTATACCTTTTGCATCTCGTGGGGGTGCAAATTCTCTAATAGCACGGGTTCGTTCGGGGTCAATGCTTACCTTTCCATTCGCTTTCACGATGTGTCCTAAGAAAGAAAACTGAGGGACAGCAAAACTTACCTTATTTGGGTTCACCGTTAATCCTGCTCTTAGTAAACGAGATAACACTTCACGCAAATGACTGAGATGTTGTTCCATTGATTCACTGTATATTACGATGTCGTCCAAATAGTGGTACACATATTTAAATTTAATGTCGTGAAATATCTTTTCCAATAGTCTACTACATACGGAACTTCCTTGAGATATTCCACAGGGTACCCTAGTAAATTGGTACAAGTTAAAAGGAACTGCAAACGCGGTTAGACGTTTGGATTCTTCTGAAAAAGGTATTTGGTGAAAAGCTTGATTCAGATCCATTACCGTAAAGACCATAGCTTTAGTAAAATAATGAAACGCACTATGGATGTCTTGAAGAGGGATTGATTCAAATTCTATTCTTTTATTTAATTGCCTGTAGTCTACAACTAGTCGGTGTTTATCTGGTCCTTTCGGTACTAAAAAGGAGGGTGAAGAATATGGGGACGTAGAGGGTTCTATGACTCCTTGGTCCAATAACTTATTGATATGGTTTCGCATGACTTCCATCTTGGGAGGCGACAACTTGTACGGAGGTAGTCGTATTACTTTCTGACCACTCAGATTAATTTTATACTCTATTGGGTCCGTAAGTCCTAGTTTTGGTGTAAGAACCGAGGAAAATTCTTTTATTAGTTTTACTATTTTGACTCTATCTCTTCGTTCTAGGTGAGATAAATCTGAATCTTGGTGTATTACATGTGCAGTAGATGAACAACGTTTATCTTCATTACTATCAAATTTATGTTTTCTTGCACGGTCAAATCTGAAATAAAATTCTCGCTCGTAGATGTCAAGAATCATTCCTGTCTTACTAATAAAATCTGCACCTAATATTAAAGCAGGTCCTAATTCTTTACATACTAACATTGTAAACATCCAACTTAGGTTTTTTATGTTAACCTTAACGGTAATGCTCAGGTTTATATTTATTTTACGTTTATCAGCGGTAGCACACTTTATATTCACAGGTTGGTTCCGTTTTACTAGATGATGTTTAGCTAACATGTCCGCTAATTCTTGGCTGATTAAGGTTCTACTAGATCCCGAATCAATTAAGGCGATGGGGGATGTAACGCCTAAGTCGACTCATATTAATGGTAGTAGATTTTTTTTCCATTTACATCTATTAATCGCATTACACTTTTCACGAAATTCTCGCACATAGGGGTCGATTTCTTTCGCACCTTTTTTGTTTTTCACTTGGTTACAGAATAATTCATTCTTATTATTATTACTGGTTTCTTTTAGTTTACCCAATTTCGAGTAGCTGCGGAAGACACAGGTTTTCGGGTCTCCCTGCCTTACATGTTTTTTGAATTGCTGTTATTCCGTTCCAATGGCTTACTTTTGCACTCTCTTCTTATGTGCCCATATTTGCCACAATTATAACAGGTGGGTTTTCTGCGAGGTGGGTACTTGGTTTCCGCTTTATCTGGGTTTACAGTTAACTTACCAGCTTTGCGCACATGGTGAGGTCTACTAGAAACTTGTCTTTCATACGAGGTTGTTACATCAGGCAGTAGTGCTCGCAATTGATGTCTATTAGTTCCAGAGGTTTTCATTGCTTCTCTATTTTGATCTGAGTACCATACATTTGAAGAATGGATACTGCACTGTTCTAGATCAGCAATTGTATTGGGTCTATTCATCAATGATAGTCGAGATCTTTCTTCAGGTGACACGCCTACTAAAATGGTGTCCACCAGTTGTGTTTCATTCCAGCTTACACGTAGTAGTCGAGAGGACTCCCTAATATCGGAGATGTAGTGAGCTAATCTCTCCTGATGTCCTTGTACTCGGAGTACTGTCTTTCTTTTTATTTCCTCATAGATGCCGGTGGAAATAAAGTATTTTATTATAGAGCTATGTAGCTCTTCTACTGGGAAAGTAGAGGTTAGGGCTTCTAGCACACGATTTTTTAACGGGGGTTTACACTTTGGTAACAGAACTTGTAAAATTTGCCAGTCATTCAGCTGCTGTAGATCCTTTATCTGAAGAAGATAACTAATAAATGTTAGTAATTTGGAAACATTTAAGCCATCTGTATAAGGGATTTCGGTTAAAATCTTCTCCACAGGGTGAGTCATTTTACCGTATAGATCTGCGTTATAGTTCATAGGTGTAATTCCTCGATGAGGGCGATTGGATTCATTGGAGGTGGTGGTCAATTCATTATTTCCGGGACGAAACTGAAAATGCTCGGGAGGAGGGGCATTTACATCTGTATCAGTATTTTGTTCTGGGTTCGCTTGCACTTGCGATACGATAGGTGAGTTCCGATCCGAGTTAGGCGGAGGTAAACCAGTGGTGGGGGATTGTACTGGGGAGATGTGTAATTTCATTAATGATTTCTCTATTTCGTCCATCCTGAATGAGTCGGATTTTCGTCTTAAATCGTTAATAATTGAAGGTAAGCGGCGTAGAGCTTCGTCTGCTAGCTTTTGTACATCAACGGGTATTTCTGTGAGATTCGGCCAGATCGACAAATTTTTTATTCGCCTGGTTAAATGCTCTATTCTCTGGGTAGTCCGCAAAATTCTTGCCGGAGATTTCTCGTCTTGGAGTGTTTGAGACAATAAGTATAGTTCACTATACTTGGCATTACAAATTTCTTTCTCGCTTTCATAATCGAGTTGGCTTAGATAGTTTAATTGCACGGGCGCATCAAATCCACATTCGCGAATTGACCTTCGTAATTCCGCGACTGTTACATCAGCATGGGGTAGTCCACGCAAAAGGGCTTCGTAAGACAGCTCGTCTTGTAATAACAAATCCGGGTTAAATTGGGCCATTTTGTTCTAACACATTAGCACGTACTTAAAATTAATACTAGTATATTACACATATATTACATATATATATATATATATAATAAATTCTTAAGTAATCAATTTACACAAATTAGAAAAGAACAATTTCTCTTCTAAGGGAGAGACAGAAATCACACACACATATTTTTCAAGGTTAAATAGCCGATCAGCTGTTTTCTGGAATGTAGGTCACCCTCTGTGTTTAGTTATCAAGGAACTGGTGTGTCAGTGAGAAAGGGGGTTTTACTCTTATTGTTCTCTACACAATGCGACTGAATAACACAACTACTTTATACCGTTATAAACGAGAGAAGGGGAGCACAATCTTATACAACAAATTTATTATTATTATTTCGCTTGACAACACTTTGACTCCGTTCATTCATAAACTTTTCTCAATTAAATAAATTACTTACTTTGTTCACAAGTTTTAAATCACGAACTTCTACTTAATTATCTTGGTCTACATTACATACTTTATTATTATCAAAGTTATTTTTAATTAATTTTTTGATACATACTAGTGTATGTAAGCTATATAGTTGGACATACACTGTGCAGAATGATTCAGGAAACAACAGGTCATGGATTGTCGTAAACAAACCTGTTACAGATTGTTCGGTTGACCAAAATTGTTATGTTTGGTCACAATTCATGTATGCAAGTAATTATATCGAATAATGCAGGTTCCTACTGGCCTATAGAATGCAAAAGCTACATGCATTGTATGACGCTAAGGATATTTCACTTATACATACTATCATCTACGTAACTTAATACACTATTAAATATGTTTTGAACATTAAAGTTATTAAAGTAACTTTCTGAGTGCATAGATCAATATTATATATTAAGTTATTGTTCATACAAATTATCCACGCATAGTGAATGCAATTTTGTTTGTGACACTCTATACACAAATAAAACTCTTTCCTTTGTTTCCTTTTTTTTTATTTTTTTTTAAAAAAGTGACGCAATTTTTTTTGCGTCGCGATGCTTACAACTACTTTAACTTTTAAGCAGAGTAGCGCACTTTTGTTTGTGTCACTATGCTTACACGACTTTTATAAAAATAAGCAGAGTGGCGCACTTTTGTAACGTCTTTTCGCCGCGTTACAAATCCAGGGAACCCATCGTAATTAAACTCCGTTAATTAGATGGGCTGCCTACGTTGTAACAGAATGTATCACAAACAATTAATATAACAAATTACTTACTAACTGTGTAAGGAAACAATGGCAAGGTATACAATTGATTTAAGCACTCCTCATATGTGTGTAACAAGAAGACTTCTCTTTATTTAACATTTAAAAACATTTACTGACAGATCCCATGACATTATTAATTCAATTATTAAGTTATTCGAAAGGTTTCTTTAAACTTTGGGATCAAAATTGATTCTATATAGCTATACCTCGGATCCGGGTAACCTTCGGTATTTATTCATTAAAACTTTTAGTCATAATCAATTCATGATATTAGCTTGCAAGACTTTCTTTTATTCAACCATTGGAAGAATGGTATTATTGCTTGAATTATATTACTCTACATTAGCATATAAACTGTTACAACGTATGAAGTTAGAATAGTTACATGAAATTCTTAGATTTAATTTATAAGTCTTTACAAAGTTAATAGTTTCTGAAAAGTCTCTTTCAAGATGTGTTGTGTAACAAATATTAGTAACCCTCGATAGACAGGCTATCGAGTCACCTTTTAATAGGTATGCAGAAGACTCGTCCTGGGGTATCCGTCTTGGGAAACAGGAACAGCTACGTCGTCATCTCGGTCTGGTCTTCGTCAGAAAAGGGCTCCAAAGTTCCCAGGTTGAACCTTCTACGATGATCTTGTAGATTCTCGGATGTCCTGATCTGCATATTCTGTCGCGTGTACTAGAGTTTGTGGCTTTTGATAGTTCACATCTCCAGGTATGACGTTGGAAGTGTTGTTATTTCTTGAAGTTCGAAGTCATCTTGTGTTACACCTTTTTTACGTTTCGAGTTTTACACTTTAAATCTCTTGTTTATTTACATAACTATATTAGTTAACACATCCAGATGCTTTAAGCAGCTATTTCTGGTATACCATCTTAAGGTAAAACAAAGTATAGGTAACATATTTTAAGAGCACAGCTCTTACGTCTATACTGTGCGAAGTCACCATTGCGAGAGAGCGAAATTCTGCTCCCTTCGCCTGGTACTGGACCAAATGGTAGTGGGGCAATTACCGCGCGAGAATATAGTCCCTGTCTCTCTTTATGTTAACATTTTTATTTATACAAACTATCCCTAAACAAATATACATAATTTAAATCAGTTGTTTTAGCGACTATCTGTGTCTTCAGATTTTTAATTATTAACATTAGGTTTTTTTATCTTATTCTAACTTACACAAGACTCGGAAAACATGTCGAGTCTGGAATCAACAGGACAGCGCCTGCTCACAAGCAAAGGGTTAAATACGATATTAATAACTCTTTACAATTTATCTTTTTATTAGAGTATCTTCTTACTAACTAATGACTGCTTCCTCTCATACTGAGTACATAGAGTTTTTTTTTATATTAATACAGTGAGATTTAAATGGTTTAATAGCTCGCAACCTTAGTATTTAAAAATTTTATTTTCTTGATTACTTCTTTTATTTAAATCGTCACAATTGCTTTACTAAAGAATCCGTTTTTCTTAAAATCGTAGCAGTCGGATGTTTGTTCAGCCTCCGATAAGTTGCCGGATCTAACAAACCCTCAATCTTCCGCTGGTAGTCTTCGGTGTTCAAGACCACCGTAGCGCTCCACTTATTCGCCGGCACAATGACAATGGAGTCATCCCTTCTCAAATCCCTCAAGGCTCGCAGTTCCGCCGACAAAAGATTGCATTTTGGCGGAGCGGCCCTTCTAAGGGCCCTAGAAGCTTCCAATCGTATCTCATCTGCCTGGTCTCGGGGTAGTCCTCGGATACCTGCTTCCACGCTCGCAACTATTTCCTCCACCGGTACTGTCTTCGGGGTAACCGCAAGCTTCTCACCTTTGGCTAACACCGAGGTCTCATGTGGTGTCAGCTGACGGTTCGAGAGATTAATGACCATCCTGTCTATCCTGTCGCGATCTTGTACTTTTCCCTGATGTTCTGGGAACCATAACGTTCGAATTTTTCACGCTGTCTCTGGCTGGTACTGGTATAACACGCCTCGAAAGCACTGTACGTGAGACCATCCAACATCTCCCAATCCTGTCGTTGGAGGGAACTGCTGAGTTGTAAGTGCAGCTTCAACAGGTTCTGATCATTTAACGCCAACTCCTTCCGCGTATGGTGTATGCGCTCACGCAGCATGGCATTTTTCGTCCTCCTGTAGATCCTATTGGCCTGTGGCGTGTTAAAAATCTGTCTATATCGTAGGAACCTAGGAACGGTTCCCGAGTCTCTGCAACGAAGTAAAAAGACCAAGGAACACAGCAGACTGGCTTTCTTCTTTCGTAGCGTTTCCAGCTTTCTAATTTTGTTGAAAACCTCCTCCCCGTAGAGGTTCTTAATTTTAGTACGTAGGCTTTCACGGCCGGTGTCATTATAATTATCTAAAACTTCCGGGCTGAAAGGCCGTGGTCGAATGCTTGATCTTCTACAGCTAGACGTTTCGGCCACACCACCGGTGGCCATCTTCAGTAGCAAAAAATGTGTTCGAAATAGATGGTACGCCGAACACGTCTCCCAATGAACTGGGAACAAGCAACAGTAGGAGATGGCTACGCTGTTTCTATTTATAACTTTTGGCCGCTTAAAGTGTATAACGCGGACCAATGAGAAGCCAGCTCATCATTCTCCATTCTGATTGGCCATGGAAAATAAACCATGACAGACACTATTTAAGGCGATGCTTTCACCTAGGCGGTTCATCCCGACTACCCACATTGAAGCGACTGCGGTCGCAATCAGCGTAGCGGGAACCGAGCTTCGGCTGGTCTCCGTCTACAACAAACCTGGCCTGGTGCCAAACCCCAGGAGCTTGACGCGCTCCTTAACCACGATCTACCAACCGTTGCAGTCGGAGACATGAACTGCAAAGACCCGTCTTGGAATAGTAGCTTGACTAATCAAAGCGGTCGTGCTCTCGCCCAATACGCCTCGACCAGGCCTGACGTCCTCATCATTGGCCCAGCCGAACCGACATTCGTCCCCGCCAACCCTGCCAACCTGCCAGACGTTCTCGACATAGTTATTGTCAAGGACACTGTCTGCCCCATCCTGGTCGAGGCCATCTCAGCCCTATCGTCCGACCACAATCCACTGGTTGTGACGCTCCGACGAACAAGCGACTCCCCGCCTGCCCGTCCTTGTAAGAGAGTCAACTGGCGCTCTTACCACGACGAGCTGTGCCGTAGGTTCCCATCAGCCCCCGAGGCCCCAGCGCCCTCTCGAAGGGAGCTGGACCGCCAAGTCACATATCTCCATGACACACTTACCCCCTGCATGGATACCCACTCTTACACTGTTCCAGCACATCGTAGGAAGTCTTAAATCCCTGTCGACGTCCAAGAAGCCATCAGCCAGCGGCGGCGCCTTCGCCGCAGCTGGCAAAACATTCGCGATCCCGCTGTCAAGCGGCAGTATCGCCGACAGTCTGATTACGTACAGCAACTCCTGCTTGATGTCAATCAGCATAGCTGGGACAACTATCTTGAATCCCTGGAAGTCGACCACGTCTCCGTCTGGCAGGCTACTGGTCGCCTCCTTGGCGAAAAAAGGACTCGCCACCCCCTCGACTCCCCGACGGGTGTTGTCCATTCACCGGAGCGCAAGGCTGAGGTCTTCGCAAACTCCGTTGAGGAACAATTTACCCCTCACAGAGGCGTCTTCGATGCGGACCACATGGCTCGCGTCGAGGACTTCCTCGAAAACTATCTCGCCCAACCTTTGACGGATCACCCACCCCCCTTTGAAAAAGCTTATCTCGTCCATGCTATCGCACGTCTGAATACTAAACGGGCCTGCGGCCCGGACAGAATAGGAGCGACCGCCCTAAAGAATGCCCCATCAGTTGTCACTGGCCATATCCTGGACGTGTTCAACTCATGTCTCCGCCTCAATTACTTCCCTCGCCTGTGGAAAAATGCAAGGGTAATCATGATCCCCAAACCCGGGAAATCTCGCATGTTCCCTGAAAATTATCGCCACATCTCACTACTGCCCGTGTTATCGAAGGTGTTTGAGCGCCTCCTGCACGCCCGTGTTGTACCGCTGCTTGATGGTTTTATCCGCAGCGAACAGTATGGGTTTCGCAGGGAGCATTCAACCACCCTACAACTAGTCCGCGTCGTTACCCAGTTCTCTGACGCTGCAAACAAAAAGCTGCACACCGCATCCGTCCTCTTGGACGGCTTCGACGCCTTCGACCGTGTCTGGCACGAAGGTCTGCTCTATAAACTGGCACACACGCACCTTCCCGCATCTACTGTGAGACTGTTCTGGTCGTATCTCCGCGGCCGGACTTTTCACATTAGCGTAGATGGAGCGGTCTCTTCTGACCGCCCCATAGACGCTGGCGTTCCCCAAGGATCAGTCCTCGGCCCGGTTCTGTACCTCGTGTACACGAACGACTTGCCCGTATATCCCAACGTCACTCTTTCCCTTTTTGCTGACGATGCCATGTATCACTACAGCTCGCAGAACCCTGGTTTTGCTAGCACAGTGATACAACGCCAACTCGACCTTCTGCCTCCTTGGCTACGTAAGTGGCGCGTGGCGATCAACGCGGAGAAATCCGAAGCGACCTGCATCACGCGCAAGCGGACCGCATGCCAGCCTCTAACCCTAGATGGGAACCCTATCGCTTGGAAGAAGTCGGTAAAGTACTTGGAAGTGTCTATCGACAGTCGACTAAGCTTCGCCGACCACGTCCAAACCAAACTCCGACAAGCCCGTGGCGTCAGAGCCAAAATCTTTCCCCTTATCTCGCGCAGAAATCCCCTCTCACTGCGCACTAAACTCACCCTTTATCTCCTGCTTATCAGAACAGTATTCACCTACGCAGCCCCAGCGTGGTGGCCCTCTTATCTGCCACAACGAAGCGTAAGCTGGAACAGTTCCAAAACAGTTCCGTCCGTATCCTCTCCAACTCGCCCTGATTTGTTTGTAACAGAGCTATCAGGACGGGCCTCCGTCTGCAAACGGTGGAAGAGTTTGTCTTCAGACTCTCTGTGGGCCTCTTCTTCCGGGCTGCAGACTCCCAATACCCCCACCTCCGTGACCTGGCCAGGGACGAAGGTCCCCCTTGCCACGTAGTCAAGAGACCCCGCACTCTGCTGGACGACCCCCCATAGTCTCCTACATAGGGCCCTTCTCCTGAGGGAGTCAACACACTACCGCAAGTACCCTACCTCAAACAGAACACCTACCACACTATAGACATAGCATTACATCTCACTCTGCCCTGAATGGTCTGCCCTGGTCGTTTGCGGCCTCGGCGGGGTTGTCTTATGTTAGTTGTGCAAGTGCCTTCTTTCATCAGGCGCCCGCCCTGGATACGCAACGGGCCTGTGCTGATCACCGCTTTGCGGACAGTGGGGCCACGTCGGAGGCAGCAGCGCTGGCCAACCGGTCCTCATATGTACCGGGAGGTTTCCCCGCTGTGACTCGGACGCGTCACCGCTGGCTTCAGGGCCCAAAACCTACCAGACTTTGGCTAGGCTGAGCACCTCAATTGTGAGATCCTCTCCCCTACCCAACTGGAAAAGGAGCACACCATCCCACCCACTTGACCTTGTTTTTCCAAAGTCCTTGAGAGAGCCCGACGTACTTGCAGTCATCGGAGGAGTCACTTCGGGCGCTGCTACCATGCAGGGGCCTTGAGCCCCGTCCCCTCATTAGCTACGAGCTACTAGCTAGGCGGTTCATAGCGACGGACGCATTCTTATGAATATGGATGGACTCCAGATGCAGGCGAGTGAAGTAACCCCGGACAGAAGACAACACCCTGGCTTCATCAAACATTATCCGGTGATCGTCGTGGGAAAGAGCGTGTTCAGCAACTGCGGACTTTTCCGGCTGGCCCAGGCGGCAGTGTCTCCGATGTTCAGAGAGGCGCGTCCGGACACTACGCTTCGTGGTGCCTATGTATAGCTGGCCACACGTACGAGGAATACTGTACACCCCGCACGACGAGAGCGGATTCCTGGCGTCTTTTACCGGTCGCAGGAACTGTTGGATCTTTTTGGTTGGCTTAAAGATCGTCCTGACGCCCCGTTTACTTAGCAACTTGCCGATGCGGTCAGTCACGCCACGGATGTAGGGCAAGACAGCGGAGCCAACAACCTCGGGCAACACCGACTCGTCCGGCCTACCAGATCTTCTCGGCCGGGCACCTCTCTTTACCTCCGCAGCAGAGTAGCCGTTGGACTGCAGTGCTTCCTCGAGATGCTGAAACTCATCTTCGAGATACCGGGACTCACAGATCCTCTTTGCCCGGTCAACCAGAGTCTTCAGCACCGCCCTCTTCTGCCTAGGATGATGATTGGAGGACTTATGCAGATATCTGTCAGTGTGCGTTGGCTTCCTATAAACTTTGTGCCCCAATCTGCCATCGGTCCTTTTCAGGACCAACACATCCAGAAATGCCAATTGATCACCGCCCTCGCGCTCCAACGTAAACTGTATGCGCGGGTGCACGGCGTTCAGATGTCCAAGGAAGCGTTACAACTCTTCATCCCCATGGCTCCAGACCACGAAAGTGTCGTCAACATACCGCAGCCAACACTTCGGCTTCAGTGGCACAGATGAAATTGCCAACTCTTCAATTTTTCCATGTAGAAGTTTGCAACCACAGGGCTGAGAGGACTTCCCATCGCGACGCCATCCAACTGTTCATAAAAGCCGCCGTTCCACTGGAAGTAGGTCGTTGTTAGGACCTGCCGGACCAAATTAGTGATGTCCGCCGGGAACAGTTCACCTATATACCCCAAGACCTCCTGGACAGGGACCATCGTGAAAAGAGAGACCACATCAAAACTCACTAGCACGTCGCCAGGCTCCAGCACCAAATCCCGGAACCTCCGGAGGAAATGAGAAGAGTCCCGGACAAAAGAATCCGTCTGCCCGATGTGCGGCTTGAGCAATCCAGTGAGGTGCTCAGCCAAGTTGTACGTAGGCGAGCCAATAGCACTAACGATGGGCCTCAGCGGAACGTCCTCCTTATGGATCTTTGGTAATCCATGGAGACGTGGGGGAAGGGCCTCCGAACACCGGACGGCCGTCTTCACATCAGACGCTAGAGAAGATTGCTTTACTAAAGAATCCGTTTTTCTTAAAATCGTAGCAGTCGGATCTTTGTTCAGCCTCCGATAAGTTGCCGGATCTAACAAACCCTCAATCTTCCGCTGGTAGTCTTCGATGTTCAAGACCACCGTAGCGCTCCCCTTATCCGCCGGCACAATGACAATGGAGTCATCCCTTCTCAAATCCCTCAAAGCTCGCAGTTCCGCCGACAGAAGATTGCATTTTGGCGGAGCGGCCCTTCTAAGGGCCCTAGAAGCTTCCAATCGTATCTCATCTGCCTGGTCTCGGGGTAGTCCTCGGATACCTGCTTCCACGCTCGCAACTATTTCCTCCACCGGTACTGTCTTCGGGGTAACCGCAAGCTTCTCACCTTTGGCTAACACCGAGGTCTCATGTGGTGTCAGCTTACGGTTCGAGTGATTAATGACCATCCTGTCTATCCTGTCGCGATCTTGCACTTTTTCCCTGATGTTCTGGGAACCATAACGTTTGAATTTTTCACGCTGTCTCTGGCTGGTACTGGTATAACACGCCTCGAAAGCATTGTACGTGAGACCATCCAACATCTCCCAATCCTGTCGTTGGAGGGAACTGCTGAGTTGTAAGTGCAGCTTCAACAGGTTCTGATCATTTAATGCCAACTCCTTCTGTGTATGGTGTATGCGCTCACGCAGCATGGCATTTTCCGTCCTCCTGTAGATCCTATTGGCCTGTGGCGTGTTAAAAATCTGTCTATATCGTAGGAACCTAGGAACGGTTCCCGAGTCTCTGCAACGAAGTAAAAAGACCAAGGAACACAGCAGACTGGCTTTCTTCTTTCGTAGCGTCTCCAGCTTTCTAATTTTGTTGAAAACCTCCTCCCCGTAGAGGTTCTTAATTTTAGTACGTAGGCTTTCACGGCCGGTGTCATTATAATTATCTAAAACTTCCGGGCTGAAAGGCCGTGGTCGAATGCTTGATCTTCTACAGCTAGACGTTTCGGCCACACCACCGGTGGCCATCTTCAATAGCAAAAAATGTGTTCGAAATAGATGGTACGCCTAACACGTCTCCCAATGAACTGGGAACAAGCAACAGTGAGGGAAGGCTACGCTGTTTCTATTTATAACTTTTTGGCCGCTTAAAGTGTATAACGCGGACCAATGAGAAGCCAGCTCATCATTCTCCATTCTGATTGGCCATGGAAAATAAACCATGACAGACACTATTTAAGGCGATGCTTTCACCTAGGCGGTTCATCCCGACTACCCACATTGAAGCGACTGCGGTCGCAATCAGCGTAGCGGGAACCGAGCTTCGGCTGGTCTCCGTCTACAACAAACCTGGCCTGGTGCCAAACCCCAGGAGCTTGACGCGCTCCTTAACCACGATCTACCAACCGTTGCAGTCGGAGACATGAACTGCAAAGACCCGTCTTGGAATAGTCGCTTGACTAATCAAAGCGGTCGTGCTCTCGCCCAATACGCCTCGACCAGGCCTGACGTCCTCGTCATTGGCCCAGCCGAACCGACATTCGTCCCCGCCAACCCTGCCAACCTGCCAGACGTTCTCGACATAGTTATTGTCAAGGACGCTGTCTGCCCCATCCTGGTCGAGGCCATCTCAGCCCTATCGTCCGACCAAAATCCACTGGTTGTGACGCTCCGACGAACAAGCGACTCCCCGCCTGCCCGTCCTTGTAAGAGAGTCAACTGGCGCTCTTACCACGACGAGCTGTGCCGTAGGTTCCCATCAGCCCCCGAGGCCCCAGCGCCCTCTCGAAGGGAGCTGGACCGCCAAGTCACATATCTCCATGACACACTTACCCCCTGCATGGATACCCACTCTTACACTGTTCCAGCACATCGTAGGAAGTCTTAAATCCCTGTCGACGTCCAAGAAGCCATCAGCCAGCGGCGGCGCCTTCGCCGCAGCTGGCAAAACACTCGCGATCCCGCTGTCAAACGGCAGTATCGCCGACAGTCTGATTACGTAAAGCAACTCCTGCTTGATGTCAATCAGCATAGCTGGGACAACTATCTTGAATCCCTGGAAGTCGACCACGCCTCCGTCTGGCAGGCTACTGGTCGCCTCCTTTGCGAAAAGAAGACTCGCCACCCCTTCGACTCCCCGACGGGTGTTGTCCATTCACCGGAGCGCAAGACTGAGGTCTTCGCAAACTCCGTTGAGGAACACTTTACCCCTCACAGAAGGCGTCTTCGATGCGGACCACATGGCTCGCGTCGAGGACTTCCTCGAAAACTATCTCGCCCAACCTTTGACGGATCACCCACCCCTCTTTGAAAAAGCCGATCTCGTCCATGCTATCGCACGTCTGAATCCTAAACGGGCCTGCGGCCCGGACAGAATAGGAGCGACCGCCCTAAAGAATGCCCCATCAGCTGTCACTGGCCATATCCTGGACGTGTTCAACTCATGTCTCCGCCTCAATTAATTCCCTCGCCTGTGGAAAAATGCAAGGGTAATCATGATCCCCAAACCCGGGAAATCTCGCATGTTCCCTGAAAATTATCGCCACATCTCACTACTGCCCGTGTTATCGAAGGTGTTTGAGCGCCTCCTGCACGCCCGTGTTGTACCGCTGCTTGATGGTTTCATCCGCAGCGAACAGTATGGGTTTCGCAGGAAGCATTCAACCACCCTACAACTAGTCCGCGTCGTTACCCAGTTCTCTGACGCTGCAAACAAAAAGCTGCACACCGCACCCGTCCTCTTGGACGTTAGTAAGGCCTTCGACCGTGTCTGGCACGAAGGTCTGCTCTATAAACTGGCACACACGCACCTTCCCGCATCTACTGTGAGACTGTTTTGGTCGTATCTCCGCGGCCGGACTTTTCACATTAGCGTAGATGGAGCGGTCTCTTCTGACCGCCCCATAGACGCTGGCGTTCCCCAAGGATCAGTCCTCGGCCCGGTTCTGTACCTCGTGTACACGAACGACTTACCCGTATATCCCAACGTCACTCCTTCCCTTTTTGCTGACGATGCCATGTATCACTACAGCTCGCAGAACCCTGGTTTTGCTAGCACAGTGATACAACGCCAACTCGACCTTCTGCCTCCCTGGCTACGTAAGTGGCGCGTGGCGATCAACGCGGAGAAATCCGAAGCGATCTGCATCACGCGCAAGCGGACCGCATGCCAGCCCCTAACCCTAGATGGGAACCCTATCGCTTGGAAGAAGTCGGTAAAGTACTTGGGAGTGTCTATCGACAGTCGACTAAGCTTCGCCGACCGCGTCCAAACCAAACTCCGACAAGCCCGTGGCGTCAGAGCCAAAATCTTTCCCCTGATCTCGCGCAGAAGTCCCCTCTCACTGCGCACTAAACTCACCCTTTATCTCCTGCTTATCAGAACAGTATTCACCTACGCAGCCCCAGCGTGGTGGCCCTCTTATCTGCCACAACGAAGCGTAAGCTGGAACAGTTCCAAAACAGTTCCGTCCGTATCCTCTCCAACTCGCCCTGATTTGTTTGTAACAGAGCTATCAGGACGGGCCTCCGTCTGCAAACGGTGGAAGAGTTTGTCTTCAGACTCTCTGTGGGCCTCTTCTTCCGGGCTGCAGACTCCCAATACCCCCACCTCCGTGACCTGGCCAGGGACGAAGGTCCCCCTTGCCACGTAGTCAAGAGACCCCGCACTCTGCTGGACGACCCCCCATAGTCTCCTACATAGGGACCTTCTCCTGAGGGAGTCAACACACTACCGCAAGTACCCTACCTCAAACAGAACACCTAACACACTATAGACATAGCATTACATCTCACTCTGCCCTGAATGGTCTGCCCTGGTCGTTTGCGGCCTCGGCGGGGTTGTCTTATGTTAGTTGTGCAAGTGCCTTCTTTCATCACGCGCCCGCCCTGGATACGCAACGGGCCTGTGCTGATCACCGCTATGCGGACAGTGGGGCCACGTCGGAGGCAGCAGCGCTGGCCAACCGGTCCTCATATGTACCGGGAGGTTTCCCCGCTGTGACTCGGACGCGTCACCGCTGGCTTCAGGGCCCAAAACCTACCAGACTTTGGCTAGGCTGGGCACCTCAATTGTGAGATCCTCTCCCCTACCCAACTGGAAAAGGAGCACACCATCCCACCCACTTGACCTTGTTTTTCCAAAGTCCTTGAGAGAGCCCGACGTATTTGCAGTCATCGGAGGAGTCACTTCGGGCGCTGCTACCATGCAGGGGCCTTGAGCCCCGTCCCCTCATTAGCTACGAGCTACTAGCTAGGCGGTTCATAGCGACGGACGCATTCTTATGAATATGGATGGACTCCAGATGCAGGCGAGTGAAGTAACCCCGGACAGAAGACAACACCCTGGCTTAATCAAACAGTACCCGGTTCAGCAACTGCGGACTTCTCCGGCTGGCCCAGGCGGCAGTATCTCCGATGTTCAGAGAGGCGCGTCCGGACACTACGCTTCTTGGTGCCTATGTATAGCTGGCCACACGTACAAGGAATACTGTACACCCCGCACGACGAGAGCGGATTCCTGGCGTCTTTTACCGGTCGCAGGAACTGTTGGATCTTTTTGGTTGGCTTAAAGATCGTCCTGACGCCCCGTTTACTCAGCAACTTGCCGATGCGGTCAGTCACGCCACGGATGTAGGGCAAGACAGCGGAGCCAACAACCTCGGGCAACACCGACTCGTCCGGCCTACCAGATCTTCACGGCCGGGCACCTCTCTTTATCTCCGCAGCAGAGTAGCCGTTGGACTGCAATGCTTCCTCGAGATGCTGAAACTCATCTTAGAGATACCGGGACTCACAGATCCTCTTTGCCCGGTCAACCAGAGTCTTCAGCACCGCCCTCTTCTGCCTAGGATGATGATTGGGGGACTTATGCAGATATCTGTCAGTGTGCGTTGGCTTCCTATAAACTTTGTGCCCCAATCTGCCATCGGTCCTTTTCAGGACCAACACATCCAGAAATGCCAATTGATCACCGCTCTCGCGCTCCATCGTAAACTGTATGCGCGGGTGCACAGCGTTCAGATGTCCAAGGAAGCGTTCCAACTCTTCATCCCCATGGCTCCAGACCACGAAAGTGTCGTCAACATACCGCAGCCAACACTTCGGCTTCAGTGGCACAGATGAAATTGCCAAATCTTCAATTTTTCCATGTAGAAGTTTGCAACCACAGGGCTGAGAGGACTTCCCATCGCGACGCCATCCAACTGTTCATAAAAGCCGCCGTTCCACTGGAAGTAGGTTGTTGTTAGGACCTGCCGGAACAAAGTAGTGATGTCCGCCGGGAACAGTTCACCTATATACCCCAAGACCTCCTGGACAGGGACCATCGTGAAAAGAGAGACCACATCAAAACTCACTAGCACGTCGCCAGGCTCCAGCACCAACTCCCGGATCGTCCGGAGGAAATGAGAAGAGTCCCGGACAAAAGAATCCGTCTGCCCGATGAGCGGCTTGAGCAATCCAGTGAGGTGCTTAGCCAAGTTGTACGTAGGCGAGCCAATAACACTAACGATGGGCCTCAGCGGAACGTCCTCCTTATGGATCTTTGGTAATCCGTAGAGACGAGGGGGAAGGGCCCCCCAACACCGGACGGCCGTCTTCACATCAGACGCTAGAAAAGATTGCTTTACTAAAGAATCCGTTTTTCTTAAAATCGTAGCAGTCGGATCTTTGTTCAGCCTCCGATAAGTTGCCGGATCTAACAAACCCTCAATCTTCCGCTGGTAGTCTTCGATGTTCAAGACCACCGTAGCGCTCCCCTTATCCGCCGGCACAATGACAATGGAATCATCCCTTCTCAAATCCCTCAAGGCTCGCAGTTCCGCCGACAGAAGATTGCATTTTGGCGGAGCAACCCTTCTAAGGGCCCTAGAAGCTTCCAATCGTATCTCATCTGCCTGGTCTCGAGGTAGTCCTCGGATACCTGCTTCCACGCTCGCAACTATTTCCTCCACCGGTACTGTCTTCGGGGTAACCGCAAGCTTCTCACCTTTGGCTAACACCGAGGTCTCATGTGGTGTCAGCTGACGGTTCGAGAGATTAATGACCATCCTGTCTATCCTGTCGCGATCTTGTACTTTTTCCCTGATGTTCTGGGTACCATAACGTTCGAATTTTTCACGCTGTCTCTGGCTGGTACTGGTATAACACGCCTCGAAAGCACTGTACGTGAGACCATCCAACATCTCCCAATCCTGTCGTTGGAGGGAACTGCTGAGTTGTAAGTGCAGCTTCAACAGGTTCTGAT
Organism: Magicicada septendecula; assembly: GCA_034769895.1. Classification (NCBI taxonomy): domain Eukaryota; kingdom Metazoa; phylum Arthropoda; class Insecta; order Hemiptera; family Cicadidae; genus Magicicada; species Magicicada septendecula. The sequence goes on from CM068376.1 coordinate 66,446,702, forward strand.
CATTTAACGCCAACTCCTTCCGCGTATGGCGTATGCGCTCACGCAGCATGGCATTTTCCGTCCTCCTGTAGATCCTATTGGCCTGTGGCGTGTTAAAAATCTGTCTTATATCGTAGGAACCTAGAAACGGTTCCCGAGTCTCTGCAACGAAGAAAAAAGTCCAAGGAACACAGCAGACTGGCTTTCTTCTTTCGTAGCGTTTCCAGCTTTCTAATTTTGTTGAAAACCTCCTCCCCGTAGAAGTTCTTAATTTTAGTACGTAGGCTTTCACGGCCGGTGTCATTATAATTATCTAAAACTTCCGGGCTGAAAGGCCGTGGTCGAATGCTTGATCTTCTACAGCTAGACGTTTCGGCCACACCACCGGTGGCCATCTTCAGTAGCAAAAAATGTGTTCGAAATAGATGGTACGCCGAACACGTCTCCCAATGAACTGGGAACAAGCAACAGTGAGAGAAGGCTACGCTGTTTCTATTTGTAAATTTTGGCCGCTTAAAATGTATAACGCGGACCAATGAGAAACCAGCTCATCATTCTCCATTCTGATTGGCCATGGAAAATAAACCATGCCAGACACTATTTAAGGCAATGCTTTCACCTAGGCGGTTCATATTCATCCATGAATATGGGTGGACTCCAGATGCAGGCGAGTGAAGTAACCCCGCACAGAAGACAACACCCTGGCTTCATCAAACATTACCCGGTGATCATCGTGGGAAAGAGCGTGTTCAGCAACTGCGGACTTCTCCGGCTGGCCCAGGCGGCAGTATCTCCGACGTTCAGAGAGGCGCGTCCGGACACTACGCTTCGTGGTGCCAATGTATAGCTGGCCACACTTACAGGGAATACTGTACACCCCGCACGACGAGAGCGGATCCCTGGCGTCTTTTACCGGTCGCAGGAACTGTTGGATCTTTTTGGTTGGCTTAAAGATCGTCCTGACGCCCCGTTTACTCAGCAACTTGCCGATGCGTTCAAACATCTCGAGGAAGCACTGCAGCCCAACAGCTACTCTGCTGCGGAGGTAAGGAGAGCTGCCCGGCAGAGAAGATCTGGTAGGCCGGACGAGTCGGTGTTGCCCGAGGTTGTTGGCTCCGCTGTCTTGCCCTACATCCGTGGCGTGACTGACCGCAACGGCAAGTTCCTGAGTAAACGGGGCGTCAGGACGATCTTTAATATGGACGACATCCATCGCTATGGACCGCCGAGTCCAGAGTCCAGAGTCCAGAGTTGTACGGAGCAGCAGCTAGTCGTGCTCCGGTGGTCGCAGTGTCCGGGTGATACCCGATGACTGCATGTTGCCTGCTTGTTACCTTGGCTAGCGGTCTCGCGTTTTCAAAGGAATGGAGCCTCCGTCAATTTTATTTTGGAGGGACAGGATGTTACGATTTTTCTTGGACCCTGGGACCTCGAAGAGACCCGTGACGGCAGAATGGGGGAGACCTCGAAGACCTTTCGCTTGAGAAGCAGGAATTACCCTCCCACAACGTGTAGGGCGCTTCTAACCGCTCAGGAAAAGTCGCCGAGGGCTGCCAAGCGGCAATGTCGGCGCACGGGAGAGAGCGTAGGAGGAGGTAGCGTCCACCAGAGGCGGCACTAAGCACACCTAGGGCGAGCGCAGACCCCTCTCTAGTCTGTCGTCAAGCGCCAGCACGGACAAGAGAAAGAAGGAAGGAGGAGGAGCGTGAAAATACTCAAGGTCGGGGGGATTGGGCAGATGTTTTGTAACTGCTTATGGGGGGGTCGTCGAGCAATGCTCGGGGGCGTTTGTGTCGTCTAGGTGGTGGGCCGACATCTGTGCTAAGTCGACGGATGTGGGGATGGGTCGAGACATAGGCTCGGGAGAAGAGATTGAGGGCTAGGGACCGAACGAATTCGGTAAGTGAAGGAACCTTCAACCCTCGCCTGATGGCATCATTTCTGACAAACCAGGGAGAGTTGGAGATGTAGCGGAGGGTTCGGGATTGGAAAGCTTCCAAACGGGCGACAACGGATGGGCTGAGTAGTACCCAGAAGGCGGGGGTTGCGTAAGTCAGTATTGCCCTAAGAAAGAGCAAGTAGATGGTGAGTTTAGTGCGCACAGGCACTGAACCTCGATGAGAGAGAAAGGGAAATAGTTTGGCTCTGACGCCTCTGGCGCGCTGGAGACTCAGAGAGACATGAGGCGCAAAGCTTAGGCGTCGGTCAAGAGTGACGCCCAAGTACTTTACAGTCCGTTTCCACTCGATTGGGTTCCCTTCAAGGGAGAGGGACTGGCAGCGGAAAGTTAATTTACGAGAAAAGGCGATCGCCTCGGATTTCTCCGCATTGACCGCCATCCTCCACTTCCTTAGCCAGTCCGGAAGTACGGCGAGCTGACGCTGCACCAGGCCAGCTGCGAAATCAAGACTCGCTGAGCTGGCGTGGTACATAGCGTCATCCGCATAGAGCGAGAGAGTGACTCCAGGCTGAACAGGCAGGTCGTTCGTGTACACGAGGTACAGAACGGGGCCAAGGAGGTACGCCTGCGGCGACTGGTCGGACGGATGAGTACGACCCATCGACGCATACCCTAAAGATACGAACGCACAAGTACGATCGGAGAAAATGAACGAATGAGGCAGGTAGGGGGGAGTGGGCCAGTTTGTAGAGAAGGCCTTCGTGCCAGACTCGATCGAAGGCCTTACTCACGTCGAGCAATACAGCGACGGAGGACAGATGCTTGTTGTAGGCGTCCGTCAAATGGGTAACACCCGGACGAGTTGAAGGGTCGTCGAGTGCTCTCTGCGAAAGCCGAACTGCTCCTGCCGAATGAAACCATCCAGCAGAGGCGCGTAACGACCGTGCAGGAGGCGCTCGAGTACCTTCGATGTGACTGGCAACAGTGAGATGGGTCGATGGTTTGAGGGGTCAATACGCAGCTTGCGAGGCTTGGGGATCATAATGATTTTCGCACGCTTCCACAGGCTGGGGAAGTAATGGAGCCGGAGACATCCATTGAACAGCTCGTGGACCAAGTTGATGAGGCTAGGGGGAGCGTGTTGTAGCGCCGCGGCTCCGATACGATCATCGCCGGGCGCCCGCTTAGGGCGAAGTCGACCAATAGCCGAGACAACATCGGCTCGGTCGAACGAGCGGGGGGTGGTAGCCGAGGCCTATCCGTGCGATTTGTAGTGTACGCCGGAAGCTGAAAGGAAGCAGCAGGCGTAAGGAAAGTTTCGGAGAGTAGGATGACATCTAAGTCATACTCAGTGGCAAAGTTAGCCAATTCGGCTCGGCGAGACGGAACGCCACACGCGTTCCATGCCACCAGCCGAAGAGGCCTAGACATTGGGAGGCAGGAGAGTCATGAGGGAGGTAAGAATTGTGACTAGCAGAGACTGGACGTCCTTGGCAGCCAAGATTTGAGGGATGAGGGTCTCGACCCAGACACGCAAACGATCGGCAAAGGTCGGGTCCGAGGAACCTTCCTCCGTCGATGACGCCTGCGGCGTGGGCGGGGGCACTCGATACATGATGCCATTATCGGGCCGAGGTGTAGTTGTAGGCTGCCGAGGCTCTTTGGGAGCTGGGGCAGATGCTGACCTAGTTGCAGCTGGCTTGTGCTGCGTGAGCATGGTGGTCGATGACTTTTTCTTCTTTGGCGCGGGTTGCTTTCGCGACGAGGCCAAAGGAGGGAAAGATGCATCGGAGGCGGCGACTGCCGCGTAACTGAGCGCTCCGGCAGGCGCTGGGCAGGTTGGGGGGACTACAGCGGCTGCAGGCGCAGACGAGGTAGCCGAAACTGGGGCCGCCGGGGCGGCAGATGCAGGGGCTGAGTGTTTCTTGGGGGCAGGTCGGAGAGGCTTTTGGGCCTTGGTGATGCGCTTTAGGGCGTCTTGATATGTTTACACTGGCGAGAGCTTGCCGGGTGTGGTTCACGACAGTTTGCGCACGTGGCAGTGGTGGTACGTTCACGAGGACAATCGCCCTTGTGATGACCTTCACCACAACGAACGCAGCGTGTCGGGTAGCGGCAATACACACTGCTGTGCCCGTACCGCTGGCAGTTGTAGCACTGCTTGGGTCCGGGTCGGGACTCGAAAGCTGAGACTTTTACCCGGAGGTAAAAGAGAGAGTCTACTTGGTAAATGGCTTGGAAATTCCCTACCTTGAGGATTTTCACAAGGAAGGCATTTCTGGGAATGCGTCTGCCGGGGGAGAAGAGAGGAGTTACAGAACTGACAGTAAAGCCCAAAAGTTCAAGGGCGTGTGAGATTGTAGGCTCGGGAACATCGGCGGGGATGCCGATGATCTCGACCTTGAGTTCCGTCTCCTCCGGCAGGGCGTAGGTGTAGTAGGGGATGCCACGATCAGTCAGCAGTTTCTGGGCGAGCCGGAAACTGTCGATGGTCGTGGTTTCGATTCTGACGGAGCGGCCACCCTGACAAACTGCAGTCAGGGTATTCGCAGGAGCGGCCCGGTGAAGTCGTCGCATGACCTTATCCCAGTCAACAGGCCGGTCAAAGATCAGCGGCGGCAACCGCCGGGGCGGGGTAGGTAGTGAGGTGGCCGTAGCGGGTCTGTCCGTGGCAGGACCCAGCTGGGAAGACCGCCCGGATCCCGCGGAGTCGCCACTGTTTCGCCGTTTCCGGCTACTCACAGTCTGCCACTCCTCAGTTTCCATGGCACTCGACCCAGCCGACACTGTCTCGGGTTCGGTCGGCAAAGGTTGCGCTAAAGCGCCAGGTGGGATTTCGTGGCCCTGAGAAGGACCGACGGGAATGTTGGGTGCGGCCATCGGCGAGGTTAACCTACGCCTAGGCTGGTGAGATGTTAAGGATCGCTAGCTGGGTAGTGTGGTATGCTACTTAACAAGCTGCAACACTTACCAGGCAACAGTCAGCAGCGGAGAACACCAAAACACCACTAACACCAGAAACTCGAGTTCACCACTGCCCGCACAATTGTAACACAGAGCACTAATTATTTATAACACTTTGTGAAAGTTTCAGCTTGATTAATGAAGTAATAAATGAGATATAGCACTCCAGACAAGCTGGAGCCAGTGTTGTGCAATGGAAAATTCCACACACAAGAAAACGAACGACGCAGCCTACCTTGGCAACAGCTCAGGGTAGTCTCTGACTATGAACAGCCCAGGTGAAAACATCGTCTTAAATAGTGTCTGGCATGGTTTATTTTCCATGGCCAATCAGAATGGAGAATGAGGAGCTGGCTTCTCATTGGTCCGCGTTAAACACCTTAAGCGGCCAAAAAGTTATAAATAGAAACAGCGTAGCCTTCTCTCACTGTTGCTTGTTCCCAGTTCATTGGGAGACGTGTTCGGGGTACCATCTATTTCGAACACATTTTTGCTACTGAAGATGGCCACCGGTGGTGTGGCCGAAACGTCTAGCTGTAGAAGATCAAGCATTCGACCACGGCCTTTCAGCCCGGAAGTTTTAGATAATTATAATGACACCGGCCGTGAAAGCCTACGTACTAAAATCAAGCGAACATGTTCAAGCCATCACTGTAGATTTACTGACTGACGGCTGGACAGCACAAGACTGTCGACAAGAACAGATGTCTAATGAAGACATTGGACCAATCTTGACAGCAAAAGAAGAAGGTCACCGCCCGGATTGGCAAGATATCTGCCATGGTTCCGAAGTGCTGAAGGGCTACTGGACACAATGGGAATGAGGTGAGAACCTTAGAACACGGATTGCTGAAAAGGGCTTGGGAAAGTGCAGATGGACGAGACGTGGTCATGCAGTTGATAGTACCCCGAAGTAAAGTGCAGTCTGTTTTGAAGGAGATGCATGATGGAACATCTGGAGGCCATCTTGGCGTTAACAAAACCCTTGACAAAATACGGAAGCAATTCTATTGGCTTCATCTTCGCCACGACGCGACGTAGAGGAATGGGTTCGGACATGTGAAATATGTGCTGCAAGCAAGGCCCACAAACTAGAAGCAGGGAAAAACGAGACAATATAACGTTGGACTGCCTTTCGAGAGAATTGCCATAGACATTGCTGGACCATTCCTAATTACTGACGATGGAAACCGGTACATCATGGTTGTAGGTGACGACTTTACTAAGTGGGTGGAAGCCTACGCAATTCCAAATCAGGAGGTTACCACTGTGACAAAGCAGTTAGTTCACAACTTCTGTTGCCGTTATGAAGCCCCTATGGAAATCCATACGGATCAAGGGAGAAATTTCGAATCAGGAGTGTTTAAAGAATTATGCCGTCTACTCGGAATTCGAAAGACCAGGACAACGCCTCTGCATCCTCAGTCGGACGGGATCGTTGAGAGATTCAATAGGACCCTTGAGCAGCATCTTTCGAAGGTTGTTGACGAGAACCAAACAGACTGGGACCTCTATACCACTATTCCTCATGGCGTATAGATCACCAGTACACGACACAACCGGCATGACTCCAGCAAAATTGGTGTTTGGGAGGGAGATTCGTCTTCCTGGGGACTTAATGTTCGGATCACCTGAGACTCAGTCCCACGAGCCGCAGAACTATTCCTCGCAATTAGAAAACCAACTGCGAGAAATGAATCGCTTGGTAAGAGGACGGCTGAAGATTGCCAGTGATAAAATGAAAACTCGGTATGACATTCGCAGCAGCAATAGTGTGGGTTTCCAAGAATGAGATCAGGTCTGGTTGTTCAACCCAAAGCGCCGTCGTGGTCGCTCACCTAAGCATCAGTCTAACTGTGCCGGGATTTGAATTTTCCCGGCCTTATTTAAAAAACTGATCCGCCTAACTAAAGCCGGCTGTGTAGCCGTTGGAAGGCAAGGCGGACTTGATCGGTATGCCGCGGCAGTGAGCGGAGACGCTATATAAGTAAACCAGCCTGCCGTGGCCTTGAATGGCGACGCAATTTAGCCAGCCACCCGCCAGCTGATCCGTCATGGACGGCAATTTCTAACTTGTTGCTTTTGCGTACCGTGGTCGTTTAACGGAATGCCTGGCTCGCTCTCATTTCGTCTTCGTCTTCCGGCGAGGTAAACTGATCTGACGGTCCAAGGGGGAGTTCACATCCTTACGTAACTTTGTATCTATCATGACTTCGTGATCCAGTAAAGGCGTTTCAGTGCCCCCCCACAGTCGAGGGAGAAGGGGATGCGATGATGGTGGCAATGACATCCGTCACCATCGGCAGAGCAGGGTAGCGCACTACTCCCAGAAGCCGTCAGATTCAGCAACCTTACATCTGCAAGACCCAGGGGCCGACCTAGCAATTTTGCCGCCCTAGGCAGAACGGTTGTTTGCCGCCCCATACTAGGTGAAGAGATTATCAAATTATTCCACGAAATAAAAAACACATTTTAGGTATTCATTTATTGGTTTTGCATCCTAAGATACAAAAAATAACATCTGTGCAAAAAATAACATCATCATGCAGTGTTGTATTAAAAAATATTTAGCTTTCGAAAATAAAAATGTTTTAGAAATCTTTTATAAACATTTAGAGAAATATTGAAATAATAAGAAATGTAGAAGAACGAAAAATAAAATTTTCAAAAAAATATAATATAGACTACGTATAAAAATAACTCAATTATAAAATATCCTGAAAGATATAAAAACATAACAATTGAATATAAAAAAAAGTTTTCAAAATATTAAACACAAACTTAAAATACCTTTTTCCTAACCTTTATTTCAGCAAACTCTTTCAGTATTTGCTTGAAATCAATTTTATGACATACACCGTATTCTATTGCGAGAGTGGCCAGACCACTAAGTCACTCTTGTGTCATGGTTGACCTTAAATAATTCTTTATTATTTTTAATTTCGAGAACGATCTCTCGCCACTGGCTACAGTTATTGGCAGCGTTAAAAGAATTCTAAGCACAGTGGCTATGTTGGGTCCAAAGTTTAATTTTATTATGAACTCTAAAACCTCTTTGGGCGCAAGTTTTTCATGTAGGAGTGTAGAGAGAACAGATAGCTTATCTGCAAGGTCCACTCCATCAATATCTGATGAAATTTGATCTGTTAGAATCAATGCAAGGTCCTTGCAGTGAGCTATCAATTCATCTTTAGGCATTTTCTTTAAACCGTGAATGTCGTACAGAAATGAAAAATATGTATGATGTTCACTGATTTGCGAAAAACGTAAATCAAGGGAATTGATAGCGCAGTCCAAAGTGTGGAAAAAAATTCAATTTTATACTTTTCTTTTGCGTCCATTATGGGCTCGTCAGGGCTTTCATAATCAAATTGTTTTCTTTTTCAGATCTTGCCCGATGTCTAATTGTGTTTTTAAAACTTGCTTCAGCGTCAATCTCATCAGCTAATTCGCTAGCATCTACAAGTAATTGATTAAAAAACTCATCAGACCGACAATTCTGAAAAAAATCTTTAGTAGTCGTCTTCAGCAAATCCGTTACCAAAGATAAGTCAAAGTCTAGTTAATTCAAAGTTTATTGTATACTTAGTATAGTGTCTCAGCAAATTTAGCTTTAAATCTAACGAACGCAATATTGATATTTTGTAATTGAGCGTATGTTGATTTGAAATTGTACATAAGACAAATATAAATATTTGAGATAAAGCTCGTGTAATCAAAATTCAAATATTTCTAGAAATTGCAAAATATTTACGTAATTGCATAATACGCTAATTTATAAATAAAATAGAGTTAATTAAAGTATAAAATAGCATGTAATATTTAAGATAGGAAAACATTAGTGTATATAAACTGCGAAGGTATGCAAGTAAAGAACCATACTGATAATAATTTTTGGAAATGTTCTAGCGGCAACGGTGACAGTTTTATAGGTCATCCCTATAAATAGAGGACCCGGAACAACAGTCTTCAGATTAATGCGAGCCGCGACTGAAAATTGTACTTAATATTTTGTTTAATAAAATTGAGAGAAATATATACGTTCATATATTTAATTTCTTTTACGACAATAAGTATAATAAGTACTCGAATCGTCATTGTCAGCTTATTGCAAGTCGACTGACGTATTTGGGTATTTTAAACCTAATAATTGTCCCAGTTGATTGACCCACTTTGGGACAATCTGCAATTTCATTTCGAGTTACTCCAGTAACGAACTCCGTGACATTTCCTATACTTATATAGGAGTGCACGTGAGAGGTTTACTCCGCGATCAAGTAAAGATTTTGAGAAGAATGTAAGTAATCTTACTGAGCTACATGTCGCTATGTAACAAGAACTCTTGTATTTTGTCCATGACGTGTTCTGATGAAGCCTGATACAGGCGAAAGCTAGCTTAGGCTCGGGTAAATAGTTTTTACGATTATTACCTAAAATACTTGTGTTCCGGTGTCGTAAAGTACAATACGGTATATAGTAGTAACAAGAACGTTACAGTACATGTGTTAGTACGCGACTGGATGGAGTGTTATTTAAAGGAATAAATCAGTTTAGTTATTTCTTGCGAAGATTTAAAAATTGTCTTAGTTTTGAGGGAAGAAGGAATTTGGAAATTGAATATTTAACTATCATCAATAAGTAGGAGAAAGCGGGGTTAAAATAAAGTACGATTATCTGAAGTCATTTAATTTATATATATATATATATTTTTTGTTGTTGTAAATATGCCGCCCCTAACAATCTACCGCCCTGGGCAATTGCCCAGTTTGCCCATACCTGTATCGGCCCCTGGCAAGACCCCAAGACACCGTTGGCCAGATGAACTAACTAGAATTTCTGGACTTTTCCGACACCACCACCGACATCAACCAGATTGCTCTACAGAGTGTCATGTCAGTTCTTCAAAGCAGGTGGGAGAATTGCAATAACTAAGTCAGTGAACAACAATCCACCGATTTTAGATCAAATTTAAATGACATTCTATATCCATGTACAGGCATGCTCTTATGGGTAACAGAAGCCCAGTTTTCGGTTCACTAACATTGTAATTAAACTTTTGATATAATTGAAATTGTAATGTATGAGTAAGATACAATCTGTTGAAAGCTGCATTTAACCTTTTCAGATAATTTAATTTTGTAACTTCTAACTGAGATTCAATCTTTAAAAGCTGTGATTAGAATTTTCACATGATTGAAATTTTGTAACTTATAAGTGAGATTCAATCTTTTGAAGGCCGCTTAAACTTTCCACATAATTTAATTTTATAACTTACAAATGTGACTCATATTCTTAACTTGCAAAAAGGATCCATCTGTTCTACTGCTTGATTAATTTTTATTGGTATGGGTAATGGTGATTAATACAGATTTAATATAAATATATATATTTGTTGATATTAAAAGGTATACCGATAAACAGTATTTTCACATTTATAATGATTAAAATTTTGTTAGAACCAGTCCGGTGGACATACATATATTTGTGATTTATATTATTAACTGTGCTAAAAGGATCCATTTGTTATATGGTTTGATTAATTCTTATTGTTAATAGCATTGGTAATTGTGATGAAGTGATGAATACAAATTGAATATATATATATATATATATATTGCGATAATACAAGCATATGCTGTAATGCGCATATATGAAATAAAATAAATATTTAAATTAATTTTAGTAATATGTAATAGACGAGCAGGTGTGAAATTGGAAGCTGGCTTATAAACAGGAATCAACAGGAAACATCACGCGATTACCGCTGTGAGTGTGTACACAAGTAAATAGAGTGTGTGCGTGAAGCCTGTTCGACACTGAAAGTTTGCAATCTCACCCAAAATAAATGCTAAATTAAGATTTTATTTAATTTTAAGCAAACCATAAATACGAAAGAGTGTAAAGACTTCTAAAAATGTGGAAAAATCAGACACATGTGCAGTGCAAATTCTATGTAATTCTGACAATAAGTGCGAATTCTGCGCGAATTTTAAAGCATAGTAATTACAATAATGATGCGATCATTATGATAATTACACATCATATGTGTAATTAAATTAGACAATATTAGATCACCTTGAAATACGTATTAAACATTGCGATTGGCGAAAAAGTGCGAATATGTGAAATGAGACGAGAGTGGGGACACTGACGCTGCGGACAGTTTTTGACATGCAGATTCCTAAGCCAACAGGTGTGGTTTTTTTGGTGAATATAAATACGAGCCCAGGAGAGCCAAACTCTCTCTTCTATCAGTCTTCAGTCGTGGCGGTACGCTATGTCCGTCAGAGACGCGAATTTTTAATTACTTCAGACAGAGTTAGACGCTATGTCTAACATCGACAAAATTTTTCTATTATAAACTGTAGAGTATTACGGAAAATGTTTTATTTCAAGTAGTAATAAAAAAAAGAAACGTAACTAAAATCATCGGACGTCTACAAACACTCTACAACTACGAACATCAACTCTAGGCAGATGGCGAGAGAACAGCAAGCAGAGGAACGATACGCAGAGCAATAGAGACGGTTTATACAACAACAGCAGCCGATCCAGAGCAACACGTCATTCCATTCTACAGCCAGCCGATGGGACCATAAAGAACGAGAGACAGGAGGACGACCAGTGGAACCGGAGAACGTAAGAGGACATCCAGAAGGAGAAGACCGGCAGATCGCTGGAGGACATGAGACAATCTGCAGAAGTGAGGTGACGAAAACCAAATTTATAATTATAAAGAAATAAAGACATTGAAAGACAATAATAAAAACATTTTTAAATTAAAGAAAAACTATGTAGATAGAGATAAGAGAATGTAATTTACTTGTAATCAGAATTTTCTTTAATGATATTTTCTCTAATGATATTTTCTTTAATGATGAACAGTCAATTTAAAGATAATTTAAATCCTTGCTTGGAGAATTAACAATTGATTTAATAAGTTAAACTTTTTTTATTGAAAGCACATAAAGTAAAGTAATTGGAAATATTCAATTAGTTCGTTAAAATGATTATAAAGACGTAAAAGGTATGTCAAGTATAGAATAATGAGGTAAATATTACCAATTATAAAGCAGACATAGAATTACGTTTTACATAGAATTGCTAATATAAGACATAAGATATAAAATATATTTTTATGATGAATGTACGGAAACCAAAGAAACATTGAAACAATAGATAATGAATTTCTTATGGCGAAGTAAATATTATTATTATCTTATAATTTTTATTTTTATTTTGTTTGTTTGAATAAATAAATGAAAACATATTACGATTCCTTAAAGGACTACTCTTATTATAATTACACCTGAACTCCAATTATACATATACGGTCTCAGTAATGTTGTATGAATGTAAACACAGCACAATTTAATTTACTATTGTATTTGTACCGTTGTATAATTTTGGCGCTCCAAAATCGTGGGGCTCCACAAATTTAAATTACATTATATAATTTGTTACGTTGTAATATATTGCAATAGAACATTGCAGTAAGGGAATCTGCAGCCAGGACTATATGCTTCTATGTCATTTTATGACGTTGTAGACATGTTAGAATTTGATTTTTGTTTAATTGTGTAAAGTAGAGATAAGTTTTGAATTGAGAATTGGGTAAAAAACTATTATATGTCATAATGCCCATAATTTTATTTGCTATCATGTCATGTGCGAAGTTAGTGTGCGAGTGCGCGGGTGCGCGTGGTATTCGGATTTTTGTGAATAACTCTGGTAATAATTAACGGATCGAATCGAGACATGGATAGCGCATGTATCTAAATTAGCGCTATATATTCTTGGTGTCAAAGACTCGAAACATACTATCTAAATAGGTATTTTTTAGCAAAAATCATCTTTCTATAGATTCCTTATCTTCTAAAAGTAATAAAATTTGTAGATAAAATCTATACCTGCTTCTGCAGACTTTTACCGATTTATTCAGGACTTCCGTCTATCAGTTCTATCCATCGATCACGTGTCAAGGGTTTCGACCAATCAGCGACTCCAATTTTCATAAAGATTGGGTCTGCGTCCGAGATGTTTCAGTTAGTTCCATCTACCAGCTCGACTATTACAGACGTGCTCTCTGTGCGAGTTTTTCGTGCAGAAGACGTTCATAAGTAAGGGTTATTAAGGGAATCTTAGCGACGAGTAACCCGTTTGCTAATACCTTATATTGGGATACGAACTCAATTTAATACAATATAAAATAATTATTAAAACAGTGCTAGTATCGCGTAAGGCAAGATATCCGTTTAGGGGAGGTTTATCCACCGGGATACGCATGTGTTAACGCGAGGACACCTCATGACGCGGGAAGGTATACGCTCAATACACCAAGTAAAATAAATACAAAATACATTCCAGTTCCGAACCCTGAGTTAAAGAAATAATCACTATCGGTGTGTCGGCGTGCGTGCGTGAGAGAGGAGTATCCAACGGATCGTCAGTGTTGCTGAGAATGGCTGGCGGCGTGGGTGCAGATTCAACGGAACACTGGACACCGGCAGTATTACGAAGCGACCGTAAAAAAGATATCATCAACAAGTAACAATAGACATTTTAAAACAAAACAGTTCAGATCAATTCATAGACATTATTCTATTAAAATAAAGTATTTGTAAAATTTCAGACCATATTTAAATTTGTTTAAAATATACAACCTTACTCCAGATAACAGACTATATTATTTCGAATATTCTATGCCTAATATATGTTTGTCGCAATATATATATATATATATATATATTACAACGTTATTTTTAGACACTTACTTTTACACATATGCTCTTACTCATTTGTGCGCACTTACCCACGTCTCGAAGGTATACTCTTCTTCTTCAGTATTTACCTTGATGTTCCCCGGCTGGGTCGCAGGCTTTGGTCGTTGATTGAGTGCGGATAAGCATGTGAATATCGTTATATAATTTAATACAAGTAAAGAGTACAGAGGATTTAGTACTGGTTGTGAAATTAGTACGACTGTGTTAATAAAATCATATTCCTTTGATTTATTATTTAAAAATTCAAATTATCATATTATTAATTGTTTTGTGTGGGTTAATTACAATTTGAACCCTTATATTCGATCCGAATATAATGCAATTATAACGTGTTTAAATCTTATTTCTTATATACTAAGACATATTATACACAAACATAAAACATATATGACCTGAAATATTTATACAGACATATAATACATAACTCATATAATTATTATAAAACGTGATTAACACGTATAAAATTTAATATTCATCTTGTCTTTGCAAGTGTGGTTTTTAATATATACCACTTAATAAAAACTATTAATTAATTAAACATTTATTAAACTACTAATAGAGAACATTTATTACTTTAATTGATTCTATTATTTAATGTCTCAATTAATTAACAATCTTCAAATTACGTAACTCTCATACTTGAATTTAATTATCTAATCAAATACAAAAATATAAATAAAAATATGGTTCTTCCTTGACCATTTATTTATGAGATTACTACAGTTATATTCTCTATTATCAATTATAGTCTGAACATTTATTTATTCATTATAAAAATTAAAAATATACTAATTTCTTTGTAAATTTGTATATGGAATCTAGAGCTTCTTTCGATAGACCTCAGGGTCATTTGTAATATTAAATAAATGTCTGACTACACCTGCATTTTTCTGCAACCATTTAACTTTGTCGTTACCGTCACCTGGACTTTCGAGTTTGTTGATCCTCTTCGGTATCACCTTCTCTGTCTCTGCGTCGTTGAAAGTCCACGCTCCGTCTCCTGGATGCTGAGTTCTGACGCGGACTCTGGTCGTGATGATGTACGGCTGGATGTAGCTGCATGTGGCTGTCCCTGCGTCCTCTCGCCTTCTGCTCTGGTTCCTCTCCTCTTCTTATCTTGTCCCTCGTGGATGTCTCGAAGTTCTATGTTACTTCTTGAAGTTCATCGACGATACGACTTCTCGTAGATTACGATTTTATAGTCTTTTAAAATAATCGTGTTCCACTATTACTTGCATCGACGTAATGCCGGTTACATCCCACTTCACGTTATGTACTACTGTTAAAAACCTTACATGACTTTGTAAAATTCGCGGTTGCTAGATGCGTGGATCTTATGTGACGATTTTAAAAAAGGAAAAAAATGAAATAAAAGAAATTTAAAATCTCACATTAAAACAGAACATAAACCCCTAAAGAAAATGATAATGTAACCCCGCCATAATACCCAAAATAAATAGTTTTAAAACCAAAAAGAATTCTATAATAAAATTGCGATAACACCCCTTAATAATTAACCCGGCTTTAACCTGCCGAAACCGGCATCAACACGCATAATTACCCGTGAATACGACTAATAATTGTATTAAATCGGAACTTGATAAAAAACATAATGATGTACAATAATAAAATACTAAATGAGAGATACCGTAGTATAATTAAATATAGTTAATTATGTCAGAGAATAATCGAGTAAATATTAATCGAATATGGAACTACTTTTACGCTAACAAGCTACCCGCGCGCGGACAGCCTCTTCACCCCTATACTTAGCCAGTTCAGTTGTATCTCAGACACCGCTGCTGATACAGCGTATAAAAGTATGTAGTCGATATAAAAACCTATAAACGAGGAGAAGCTTGTGTGAGATAGCCGGATGATGTAAAAATGTCGAAAATGACGTGAGTGTATGACAATGACATCTCTGTAACAAAATAACATCACCTAAATGTGATGTTAAACTGTTAACATGTAACTGTTAAACGTAAGTAACTTGTGCGGTACAACAATGTGAATACCAGTGAAAGTTACAACCCAAAACCTACCACAAGAATCTACAGACCCAACAGACGACTCATCTTTAGGAATGACAGCAGATTTCACCAAAACACGATAGCCAGAAGATCTCCAAGACACCCTGCACAACCAATGGAAGCGCCGATTCGCCGACGATGTTACACACAGGTATCACGGAAGTTTAACTTCCGTGGTTCAGAACTTAACTTAAAATAATACATGATAGACACTTAATTAACCAATGAAAGTAAAGTAAAACACGAAAGACTGACTTAATTATCATAAAATTGTAATTTCATGCTTAGTAATAATATGTGTTAAGTTTAAGGCTTTTATGAATATAACACGTTAAAGTTAAATAAGCCCATTCTTCAGATGGCACGAAATAAAGATGATAATTTTAATATCATATACTGAAACAAAATACTCGGATCCGAGGGCAGTAAAAGCTATGTTAACTCATTAATTAATCTAATTCTATTTGTACAAGAGGTGCAAATGTTTTTTTATTTTAATATACTCATTGCTAAATTTCTTCGGAGATGTTAAAACTTTATGTAATAAAGAGATGTCATGGTCCAAAAAGGTGAGTGAATAAATCTACAAACCCCTGTCAATATTCCTCAATTCACGGGATCCTATTTTAACTTTGTTTACTTTCCAGTTATTTATGATTTGTAAAGATAATGGCAGCCTGTTTAATTGACCTGAGCCAATTAACCAGGTTCCCGAATTGTTACGTTATGCGAAACGTAACAAATGCGCAACTCTGCTTAATTAATGAATAAATGATAATTAGCAAGATAAAATGCCCTGTGTTTGTCATTTAATATGTGGTAGAATTATTCACTCTATGAATGTTAATTTAAAATACGCAAAAGGAAGAATTGAAGTAAGTAAATTCAGAATTAGGATAATGTGTTTTTATAATCATTATGTGGTGTAATAATATAATATAATATAATAACCATGATATATAAGGTAGGGATATTTAAATGTAATATAGTGATTGTTTAAACATTGTAAGCCTAGGGTAAAACCTGTTTAAAAATGCATTCCCCAACTTGTCTGTTTAACGACAATCTCAGACAAGAAAATGACCTGTTCCCGCTTGTACCCAAACTACCCCTTTGTTACGCTCTGCCACCTCAAGTAGACAATACATCACCTCCCCCTATTGTATTACAAAGTGTGTGACCCCTTGCCCAGTAACAAAAGATTTCAGACACACGTTGAAAATTAAATCGAATAAAAAAAAACAAGTAAATAATTTTATTATTAAAATGCGCCACTGTTTTTTTGTTTCATTTTGTGTAAATGGTTAGTGTACTTAGTGTCAATTATAAAATACTCCATTCTGTATATCGATGCACTCGGTTAGGAAATTGTATGTAAAAGTAGTATATTGTACTTACATTGTACTTAGAGGAAATTGTACTTAGCCTTTTTCTAAGTAGCATATATGAATAATATGGACGATATTTATAAGTGTATAAATATAAGTGTATATTTTGTGTGAGATTACGCACATACTCGTATATGATTATACGTGAAAAGATTAGATTGTATTATACCAATTCATGTATGTACGTGTCAAAGTATTCAGTCTCTAACACGTCAATTTTGCGACAATATCAGTTCTGTAGTTTTCCTGTACAAGCCTGCATAAATGTGTAATTCGTGTTTCTATTGACACGATGAGTTATATGAACTACTGACTAAATAAAACAAGTGTACTAATTAATTTTAGGGAATGATGCTTCCCGAAGTAAACAAACGAGTTCGAAACAAAAAAGAAACCGTCTCCTAAATCAGACCAAAGTAATAATAATAAATAATAAGTGATTTAAAATAAAAAGTTTAATAATATCGTAAATTATTATAACACGTTAGTATAATTATAATTATAAAAGTGTATTAGTGGGATAAGTAAAAAGAAATTAATAATAAAAATATGTGTGAATAATAATACAAGTAACGTTGCATAATGTAAAAAACCGGTTGTGTCCTGCTTGAAAATAATTCTCTAGCCGCCAGCTATTGTTAAATGGAACAATAGAGATGTATTCACCCTCGAGTTGACTACTCTCCCCCTTTGTACGCATAAACTATGCCATTGTTTGAAGAAAACTAGTTTGACCCACATTCCACAGTAACAGCTGATCGTTGAAAGTAAAGTGTTTGTCTCCTTTAGTTTATGTATTACAGCTGATCATTTAAAAACAAAAATTATTATCTTCGTGAAATTCCGATTCTCTCAGTAGCATAAGAAATTAGGATAAGAATGAATCTAAGGTCAAGTATGGGATTGGCTTTAGATTTCTGTAGTAGAATTAAGAATTATATATAGGTAACGTGACAAGTCACAACGGCGCCGCACTAAAAAATTCTTTACAAGAGTTAAAGAAAGTGCAGAAAACTAACTACTAGAGTTAGAGTATGCAAAATGTAATCAGTCGGGCCACGATATTGTGAGTTACGGATAATTAGGGAAATTAGTATTAAGAACTAAAATATAAATTAGCATGGTAAGAAGTGAGATAAAGGGAATTTCACGGAGGAGAACATTTAAATGAACAAGATCATTTAAAGAGATATAGAGAAAACAAATCGTGTACTAAATTAAATTTTAACACAGAAATCCCCGAGCATACTCCCAGTACGTTGCTCACCAAAAAAAAAACCCGTAAAATACTCACCCGGTGTCGATATTTAAGCGGAGGAGTATGTGACGATTTTAAAAAAGGAAAAAATGAAATAAAAGAAATTTAAAATCTCACATTAAAACAGAACATAAACCCCTAAAGAAAATGATAATGTAACACCGCCATAATACCCAAAATAAATAGTTTTAAAACTAAAAAGAATTCTATAATAAAATTGCGATAACACCCTTTAATAATTAACCCGGCTTTAACCTGATGAAACCGGCATCAACACGCATAATTACCCGTGAATACGACTAATAATTGTATTAAATCGGAACTTGATAAAAAACATAATGATGTACAATAATAAAATACTAAATGAGAGATACCGTAGTATAATTAAGTATAGTTAATTATGTCAGAGAATAATCGAGTAAATATTAATCGAATGTGGAACTACTTTTACGCTGACAAGCTACCCGCGCGCGGACAGCCTCTTCACCCCTATACTTAGCCAGTTCAGTTGTATCTCAGACACCGCTGCTGATACAGCGTATAAAAGTATGTAGTCGATATAAAAACCTATAAACGAGGAGAAGCTTGTGTGAGATAGCCGGATGATGTAAAAATGTCGAAAATGACGTGAGTGTATGACAATGACATCTCTGTAACAAAATAACATCACCTAAATGTGATGTTAAACTGTTAACATGTAACTGTTAAACGTAAGTAACTTGTGCGGTACAACAATGTGAATACCAGTGAAAGTTACAACCCAAAACCTACCACAAGAATCTACAGACCCAACAGACGACTCATCTTTAGGAATGACAGCAGATTTCACCAAAACACGATAGCCAGAAGATCTCCAAGACACCCTGCACAACCAATGGAAGCGCCGATTCGCCGACGATGTTACACACAGGTATCACGGAAGTTCAACTTCCGTGGTTCAGAACTTAACTTAAAATAATACATGATAGACACTTAATTAACCAATGAAAGTAAAGTAAAACACGAAAGACTGACTTAATTATCATAAAATTGTAATTTCATGCTTAGTAATAATATGTGTTAAGTTTAAGGCTTTTATGAATATAACACGTTAAAGTTAAATAAGCCCATTCTTCAGATGGCACGAAATAAAGATGATAATTTTAATATCATATACTGAAACAAAATACTCGGATCCGAGGGCAGTAAAAGCTATGTTAACTCATTAATTAATCTAATTCTATTTGTACAAGAGGTGCAAATGTTTTTTTATTTTAATATACTCATTGCTAAATTTCTTCGGAGATGTTAAAACTTTATGTAATAAAGAGATGTCATGGTCCAAAAAGGTGAGTGAATAAATCTACAAACCCCTGTCAATATTCCTCAATTCACGGGATCCTATTTTAACTTTGTTTACTTTCCAGTTATTTATGATTTGTAAAGATAATGGCAGCCTGTTTAATTGACCTGAGCCAATTAACCAGGTTCCCGAATTGTTACGTTATGCGAAACGTTTCACTTACTTAGTTTATCTGAGTCTGAGTGAGAGAGAGAGTTTGTCGCTCACTGGGGTTTTATACTGCTGCCGTCGTTAAATGCCTGTTGGAAACTGTTTTGACAACATTGAACAGGTCGGCGCGTCGATTTAATTGCTAATTTCCACCTACGCGTCTTTCTATGAAGCGCACACTTTTTTATAAATATTATTTCACCAATCGTTAGGTATAATATTAAACTTTGTTTATGCAAATTATGAATATTAAGGTGTGTAAATTATGGCAGTTATGGCAAAATTTCACATGGTGGCTGAACGGTTACCACGATCATTGACCAATTAGTCTTGAATGACTAATACCACCACCATCACCACCAGGCGCCACCAGGCACTAGCTGTATTTTTACATATGTCGCTGATTCGTGTGACTTCTGGTTCTCGTTCAGTATTTAAAAAACTGTGTAAAATCTTCCACCCTCATTTGCATAATTCAACCTATCTCTCGTTTACACATGTATACTAGCACACACACGCAGACTGATACACAAGCGCTTGCCTGTCACTATGACATCACCTCTGCCGGTCAGCGCGTGTCAGTTTCTCCCCTTCGCTACGATTACAAACCAACGAAGCTTTTAATTCCATATGCAGGCTCACTTACAATATTTAATTATTTAAAATTAAATACTACGTTTATTTCTTATATTATCTCTTATAACTAACGCTTAATTATTACATTATTTTTGTCATTTACATCTTATATATCTCATACGTGCGTTCGTATGTTATCATACCTCAGTCAGGGATTGATACATATACTTATGCTAAACGTATCGCTGCAATATATATATATATATATATATATATATATATGTATATTGCGACGTGACAACGTTGCAAAGTTGCATAATATTATATTGTATGTGTACAAATTTACATGTAATTTATGTTTGTGATGCCCCACGTTGGAAGCGACATTATTATGCAACGTGACAATTTGCAAATTTATTATAATTTAATTTTGTGGAGCCCCACGATCTTGGAGCACCAAATTTATGCAACGTTACATACACTTAAATAGGCGTGAACGATCTCACGTTCAAGATTGACAAATTCTTTAAACAATCTAACATTTAAATTGGGTGTCAGGTGTATCTGCAATAAGAACTCTATGTAACTTGAAACGGTAATTAAAATTTATTTGATACTATAAAAAAATATGTGCACATGGCACTGACTTCGATTTTAAAACATTAGTTATTATTTGTTATTATGCCGTAAGGCTTAAGATATATACATCCTTACTGACTAAATATTCTATGCTACTAATTATTATATAAATGATAAATCTCATTTTCAGACTACTCAGTCAATTAATATGTTTCAAAATCAATTTTTAAATCTTTTTTTTCTATATTGTAACGTACTCAAAATATTAATAGTTATTGTTTCTCAGTACTGTTTTCTCAAATACTAATTATTTTTATTTAAATGCTTTGCAATCATTTTATATCATATTAATTTGAGCTCTTGTTACGTTAATCGTATTTCTAAAACATCTATGATTTTAACTCTACTATATAAGAAATATTGCTCTTATTTTTAAATAAAATATTAATGTCTTTAACTGTCTTTGAATTCTTTGTATGATTAAGATATGAATAAGTTGTCTATCACCTTATTGTCGTCAATCATACTCGATCATTTTTGTTCCATCGGTGTTCGTCCTCGTCTCGCCTCCAGCGTCGGCTGTCTCTCTTCTCCTCTTGTCCAGCGTTGGCTGTCTCTCTCTCTCTGGAACTCTCCTCTTGTCCAGCGTCGTATCTCTCTCTGGAACTCTCCTCTTGTCCAGCGTCGTATCTCTCTCTGGAACTCTCCTCTTGTCCAGCGTCGTATCTCTCTCTGGAACTCTCCTCTTGTCCAGCGTCGTATCTCTCTATGGAACTCTCCCCTTGTCTAGTGTCGAATCATTAATGGATCTTCTTAAGTAGTGCTGTTATTAATTAAAATGATTGTCTTTACAGCTTAGTTACGTATTTGTACGTAACTGGCAGATTTAAACTGTTTATAAAAAAAAAATAAATATGCCGTGCTGACGGGCATAAGCTCCCGCTGCATCGTGGATGATTCAAGAAAGAGAACCACTGCAGCTTGCGTGTCCTATTTATACCTATGTCTTGGTCGACACCCTGCAGTGATCCGAAATCGACATGTTAGAAACTGTCTTTGGCTTCAGTTCCCCCACTCTTTGTCAAATTCGCTATTATTTATATTTCTGCGAATTGCAGAGTCTTGTAAGTATACTCTTATACTTATCTTATAACTAATTTTATAACACATGTTCACTCTAATTTTGGACATTGCAACTTAACCCTTTCGATTTGTACACAGTTATTTCCCTATTGCATTTGTACGGTGTGTCACTTTCGCGTGGTTTTCGTACACAGTATTTAGTAAATTTATTTACATTTTATGGTGCTTTTGGATTTTAATTCTTAATTCTAGTTTATGAATAATTACGGAAAAACAGTAATTGTGCAATTATTCATCTTGGGGTGGCAAACTCGCCTGCAGAGACCTGCGTTCACACACACTAGCAAAATACTGGTGTACACACTTTCAGTTACATTTATGTGTGTGTGCACGTCGATTCAGGTCGAAACACCTGTTCATATATTTGTCTGAGCCAAGCTTGCAATCCCTAACATGCTTATTTCCAATATATTATTAATTATTTACAGTTTATTACATAAATTTAAATTTTTATATTTCATGCTCAGTACCTCACTTATTTGTACTGTCGCATTATTCCTCTGCTTGGTAACAAAAAAAAAATTTAATACATTTATTTATTACAATTTTTTTATTATTTATTTATTATTATTATTTGCAAAAAAAATGTAACAAATAATAAAGAATAATATTCGTCATTTCACCCTTAATTGGAGTGTATACAAATGTCTTACCTCCCCTCTTCGTACGCTCACTGCTCGCGACCTTGTAGTAGGGTGGCTTTACAAACAGCTGATTTAACTGGTTTCATTGACCTCTGTTTTCATGTGTAGAACTTCCTAAATGACGTTGCGTGGAATTTACCAATTTCTTTCTTCTGTATCACATCATATACGATGAAAGTGTTCTGTCCTACTTGCTGTCTTAATGTATACGGTCCATAATTTTACATTATCTTTATTCATGCATTCTTACCTTCGCTTCTAATCTTCCTTAGCTCTTTTCTTAACATGACATTACTTTATCTAATACATTACTTATACAATACATTAACATTCATTACCTTTTATTACATTTCTTTAACATTACCTTTCTGATCGTTACTACTTTCTTGAAATACACTTCAGTAACAGAATATTCTTTTAGCTTGTAGTGTGTCGCATGATCGGTTACAGAGGAACTGTCTTGGAAAACAACGATATTTTTCTCGAAGTCCTTAATCCTAAGTAGTCTCTGCCCTTATGACTTTTCACTCTCGCTTTCTTCTGTGTCCTTGTATCTTCAATAAGTGTTCGCTTGATCAGTCGTTCTAACAATTATGGCAATTATTGCTCATCTTAATCATTTCTTCATATTTATAACATATCAATAATAACATTCCTTACCATTTCTTCATATTAACAACAACAATAACATCTTTTACCATTACTTTCTTAAATATTTCTCTGCAATAGCATTCCTTACCATCACTAATACATTTCTTAATTAACCCTTTCAAATAATATTCCTTATATTATTATTAATAATTAATAGTAATATTATTTTTCTCATTTAAAAATAATTATTTATTTTAGGGTATTGAGTTCTGAGTTCGGTGTGTCGTTAGAACTGACACCCTTCATTACACAATTGGTTGTTGTACACAGGAAATTCATTGTGTTCACCCTCGTGTAAACAACGTCCGCGTTCCATTGTATTATCCCCTCGTTACCTTTCCGTTGCATAGCTGCGACGTTTGTGTGCATACTTACCTTGTAAACGTTTGTTTTGATCGTATAAGTCACCTGTTCATAGAGCAATGTTTTCATCTTGCCTGTCGGCCACTTAAAATCTACCCTCTTTCTCTCGTTACAAATGCTTCGCTCTTTCTCAATTCTCTCGTCCCTAGTTTTGTTGAGTGAACTTACCTGAACAGTTGTCGACGGTTTTTCATTCGTCGTTTATGATAACCTCTGTAGTTTTCATACTTACAGTTATAATTATCGTTATTATAATTATCGTGCGTATATTTAACATCATTTTTACCACAATTTTGCGTAGTGTTTCGTCTAGATAACTTACTACGTTTCTTGTTAGGCCTACAGTGATATTTATCTCCGTAAGTGTGGTGTCTTATGTGTTTCAAATGTGTCATCTTGTGTGATTTACTATTGTGTGTGTGCCTCACACTTGGAATATCGCTATTAATAAGGTATGTTTTATTAACCTTTATTTGCTTCTCCTCCTTAATGTTAATTACTTTTTTATAATTATCGTTAGTAATTACACATGTATTTTCAATTTGTATGAATTCTTCACCTACTATCTTTTCACATATTAGCTCCGTTTGTTTATTAATTATTCCACAGACATTTTCTGCGAT
The DNA here is from genome assembly GCA_034769895.1 of Magicicada septendecula. Lineage (NCBI taxonomy): Eukaryota > Metazoa > Arthropoda > Insecta > Hemiptera > Cicadidae > Magicicada > Magicicada septendecula. The sequence continues at coordinate 66,471,078 of CM068376.1, forward strand.
CGTGTCAATACGTCTGTTTGTATTAACAATTTTTTTAGTTAACTGCGCATTACTGTCAATTATACTTTGTTTTGTTTCAATATTATCAATTTTTAACTCTTCTAAACTCTCTGTAATTTTTATGATGTCCTGTCTAAAATTTTCGGACTGTAGCTCTAATTTATTTTCTAAATTTTCTCTTTGTTTTGCTAAGTTCTTTTCTAAACTTTCTGTTTGTTTTGTATTTATTTCATCTATTCTTTTTATTTGTTTGACATTCTCCTCTTTCACATCCTCTTTAAATTTTTCGGCTTGTTTTATGACTAATTCGTCCATCATGGCGAGTATCGTATTTTTAAATGCTTCTAAATTCAATCCTCCTGCTTCTGCCATGTTGAATAATTATTAAAATATTTATTTAGTAATAATTCTTTAACAATTATTATTAATAACCGTTCCCTACTTATTTATTTATTTCTGTATTTTTATTAATAGTTATTATTAACACTCATTACAGTTACACCTGTTACATAGACAAACAATATTATTTGTGGGCGCCAGCTGTGTGATTACACAACAATTAACATTACATTCAGTTACTGTTTAATATAAATAATAATTACATACTATACATTTTTCATTTAACACACTCTTTATATTTTAGAGGAACCATTTAGCTACATAAAAATTTTAATAGTTAAATGATGGGGATACGTTCATGAGCTATAATTTATGTAACAAATTTTTGTACGTAAATTTAGGCATGTCGGGCCCCACGTTCAGGGCGACATTATTATGCGACGTGACAACGTTGCAAAGTTGCATAATATTATATTGTATGTGTACAAATTTACATGTAATTTATGTTTGTGATGCCCCACGTTGGAAGCAACATTATTATGCAACGTGACAATTTGCAAATTTATTATAATTTAAATTTGTGGAGCCCCACGATCTTGGAGCACCAAATTTATGCAACGTTACATACACTTAAATAGGCGTGAACGATCTCACGTTCAAGATTGACAAATTCTTTAAACAATCTAACATTTAAATTGGGTGTCAGGTGTATCTGCAATAAGAACTCTATGTAACTTGAAACGGTAATTAAAATTTATTTGATACTATAAAAAAATATGTGCACATGGCACTGACTTTGATTTTAAAACATTAGTTATTATTTGTTATTATGCCGTAAGGCTTAAGATATATACATCCTTACTGACTAAATATTCTATGCTACTAATTATTATATAAAAGATAAATCTCATTTTCAGACTACTCAGTCTATTAATATGTTTCAAAATCAATTTTTAAATCTTTTTTTTCTATATTGTAACGTACTCAAAATATTAATAGTTATTGTTTCTCAGTACTGTTTTCTCAAATACTAATTATTTTTATTTAAATGCTTTGCAATCATTTTATATCATATTAATTTGAGCTCTTGTTACGTTAATCGTATTTCTAAAACATCTATGATTTTAACTCTACTATATAAGAAATATTGCTCTTATTTTTAAATAAAATATTAATGTCTTTAACTGTCTTTGAATTCTTTGTATGATTAAGATATGAATAATTTGTCTATCACCTTATTGTCGTCAATCATACTCGATCATTTTTGTTCCATCGGTGTTCGTCCTCGTCTCGCCTCCAGCGTCGGCTGTCTCTCTTCTCCTCTTGTCCAGCGTTGGCTGTCTCTCTCTGTGGAACTCTCCTCTTGTCCAGCGTCGTATCTCTCTCTGGAACTCTCCTCTTGTCCAGCGTCGTATCTCTCTCTGGAACTCTCCTCTTGTCCAGCGTCGTATCTCTCTCTGGAACTCTCCTCTTGTCCAGCGTCGTATCTCTCTATGGAACTCTCCTCTTGTCTAGTGTCGAATCATTAATGGATCTTCTTAAGTAGTGCTGTTATTAATTAAAATGATTGTCTTTACAGCTTAGTTACGTATTTGTACGTAACTGGCAGATTTAAACTGTTTATAAAAAAAAAATAAATATGCCGTGCTGACGGGCATAAGCTCCCGCTGCATCGTGGATGATTCAAGAAAGAGAACCACTGCAGCTTGCGTGTCCTATTTATACCCATGTCTTGGTCGACACCCTGCAGTGATCCGAAATCGACATGTTAGAAACTGTCTTTGGCTTCAGTTCCCCCACTCTTTGTCAAATTCGCTATTTTTTATATTTCTGCGAATTGCAGAGTCTTGTAGGTATACTCTTATACTTATCTTATAACTAATTTTATAACACATGTTCACTCTAATTTTGGACATTGCAACTTAACCCTTTCGATTTGTACACAGTTATTTCACTATTGCACTTGTACGGTGTGTCACTTTCGCGTGGTTTTCGTACACAGTATTTAGTAAATTTATTTACATTTTATGGTGCTTTTGGATTTTAATTCTTAATTCTAGTTTATGAATAATTACGGAAAAACAGTAATTGTGCAATTATTCATCTTGGGGTGGCAAACTCGCCTGCAGAGACCTGCGTTCACACACACTAGCAAAATACTGGTGTACACACTTTCAGTTACATTTGTGTGTGTGTGCACGTCGATTCAGGTCGAAACACCTGTTCATATATTTGTCTGAGCCAAGCTTGCAATCCCTAACATGCTTATTTCCAATATATTATTAATTATTTACAGTTTATTACATAAATTTAAATTTTTATATTTCATGCTCAGTACCTCACTTATTTGTACTGTCGCATTATTCCTCTGCATGGTAACAAAAAAAAAATTTAATACATTTATATATTACAATTTTTTTATTATTTATTTATTATTATTATTTGCAAAAAAAAAATGTAACAAATAATAAAGAATAATATTCGTCATTTCACCCTTAATTGGAGTGTATACAAATGTCTTACCTCCCCTCTTCGTACGCTCACTGCTCGCGACCTTGTAGTAGGGTGGCTTTACAAACAGCTGATTTAACTGGTTTCATTGACCACTGTTTTCATGTGTAGAACTTCCTAAATGACGTGGCGTGGAATTTACCAATTTCTTTCTTCTGTATCACATCATATACGATGAAAGTGTTCTGTCCTACTTGCTGTCTTAATGTATACGGTCCATAATTTTACATTATATTTATTCATGCATTCTTACCTTCGCTTCCAATCTTATTTAGCTCTTTTCTTAACATGACATTACTTTATCTAATACATTACTTATACAATACATTAACATTCATTACCTTTTATTACATTTCTTTAACATTACCTTTCTGATCGTTACTACTTTCTTGAAATACACTTCAGTAACAGAATACTCTTTTAGCTTGTAGTGTGTCGCATGATCGGTTACAGAGGAACTGTCTTGGAAAACAACGATATTTTTCTCGAAGTCCTTAATCCTAAGTAGTCTCTGCCCTTATGACTTTTCACTCTCGCTTTCTTCTGTGTCCTTGTATCTTCAATAAGTGTTCGCTTGATCAGTCGTTCTAACAATTATGGCAATTATTGCTCATCTTAATCATTTCTTCATATTTATAACATATCAATAATAACATTCCTTACCATTTCTTCATATTAACAACAACAATAACATCTTTTACCATTACTTTCTTAAATATTTCTCTGCAATAGCATTCCTTACCATCACTAATACATTTCTTAATTAACCCTTTCAAATAATATTCCTTATATTATTATTAATAATTAATAGTAATATTATTTTTCTCATTTAAAAATAATTATTTATTTTAGGGTATTGAGTTCTGAGTTCGGTGTGTCGTTAGAACTGACACCCTTCATTACACAATTGGTTGTTGTACACAGGAAATTCATTGTGTTCACCCTCGTGTAAACAACGTCCGCGTTCCATTGTATTATCCCCTCGTTACCTTTCCGTTGCATAGCTGCGACTTTTGTGTGCATACTTACCTTGTAAACGTTTGTTTTGATCGTATAAGTCACCTGTTCATAGAGCAATATTTTCATCTTGCCTGTCGGCCACTTAAAATCTACCCTCTTTCTCTCGTTACAAATGCTTCGCTCTTTCTCAATTCTCTCGTCCCTAGTTTTGTTGAGTGAACTTACCTGAACAGTTGTCGACGGTTTTTCATTCGTCGTTTATGATAACCTCTGTAGTTTTCATACTTACAGTTATAATTATCGTTATTATAATTATCGTGCGTATATTTAACATCATTTTTACCACAATTTTGCGTAGTGTTTCGTCTAGATAACTTACTACGTTTCTTGTTAGGCCTACAGTGATATTTATCTCCGTAAGTGTGGTGTCTTATGTGTTTCAAATGTGTCATCTTGTGTGATTTACTATTGTGTGTGTGCCTCACACTTGGAATATCGCTATTAATAAGGTATGTTTTATTAACCTTTATTTGCTTCTCCTCCTTAATATTAATTACTTTTTTGTAATTATCGTTAGTAATTACACATGTATTTTCAATTTGTATGAATTCTTCACCTACTATCTTTTCACATATTAGCTCCGTTTGTTTATTAATTATTCCACAGACATTTTCTGCGATCGTGTCAATACGTCTGTTTGTATTAACAATTTTTTTAGTTAACTGCGCATTACTGTCAATTATACTTTGTTTTGTTTCAATATTATCAATTTTTAACTCTTCTAAACTCTCTGTAATTTTTATGATGTCCTGTCTAAAATTTTCGGACTGTAGCTCTAATTTATTTTCTAAATTTTCTGTTTGTTTTGCTAAGTTCTTTTCTAAACTTTCTGTTTGTTTTGTATTTATTTCATCTATTCTTTTTATTTGTTTGACATTCTCCTCTTTCACATCCTCTTTAAATTTTTCGGCTTGTTTTGTGACTAATTCGTCCATCATGGCGAGTATCGTATTTTTAAATGCTTCTAAATTCAATCCTCCTGGTTCTGCCATGTTGAATAATTATTAAAATATTTATTTAGTAATAATTCTTTAACAATTATTATTAATAACCGTTCCCTACTTATTTATTTATTTCTGTATTTTTATTAATATTTATTATTAACACTCATTACAGTTACACCTGTTACATAGACAAACAATATTATTTGTGGGCGCCAGCTGTGTGATTACACAACAATTAACATTACATTCAGTTACTGTTTAATATAAATAATAATTACATACTATACATTTTTCATTTTACACACTCTTTATATTTTAGAGGAACCATTTAGCTACATAAAAATTTTAATAGTTAAATGATGGGGATACGTTCATGAGCTATAATTTATGTAACAAATTTTTGTACGTAAATTTAGGCATGTCGGGCCCCACGTTCAGGGCGACATTATTATGCGACGTGACAACGTTGCAAAGTTGCATAATATTATATTGTATGTGTACAAATTTACATGTAATTTATGTTTGTGATGCCCCACGTTGGAAGCGACATTATTATGCAACGTGACAATTTGCAAATTTATTATAATTTAATTTTGTGGAGCCCCACGATCTTGGAGCACCAAATTTATGCAACGTTACATACACTTAAATAGGCGTGAACGATCTCACGTTCAAGATTGACAAATTCTTTAAACAATCTAACATTTAAATTGGGTGTCAGGTGTATCTGCAATAAGAACTCTATGTAACTTGAAACGGTAATTAAAATTTATTTGATACTATAAAAAAATATGTGCACATGGCACTGACTTCGATTTTAAAACATTAGTTATTATTTGTTATTATGCCGTAAGGCTTAAGATATATACATCCTTACTGACTAAATATTCTATGCTACTAATTATTATATAAAAGATAAATCTCATTTTCAGACTACTCAGTCTATTAATATGTTCAAAATCAATTTTTAAATCTTTTTTTTCTATATTGTAACGTACTCAAAATATTAATATTTATTGTTTCTCAGTACTGTTTTCTCAAATACTAATTATTTTTATTTAAATGCTTTGCAATCATTTTATATCATATTAATTTGAGCTCTTGTTACGTTAATCGTATTTCTAAAACATCTATGATTTTAACTCTACTATATAAGAAATATTGCTCTTATTTTTAAATAAAATATTAATGTATTTAACTGTCTTTGAATTCTTTGTATGATTAAGATATGAATAATTTGTCTATCACCTTATTGTCGTCAATCATACTCGATCATTTTTGTTCCCTCGGTGTTCGTCCTCGTCTCGCCTCCAGCGTCGGCTGTCTCTCTTCTCCTCTTGTCCAGCGTTGGCTGTATCTCTCTCTGGAACTCTCCTCTTGTCCAGCGTCGTATCTCTCTCTGGAACTCTCCTCTTGTCCAGCGTCGTATCTCTCTCTGGAACTCTCCTCTTGTCCAGCGTCGTATCTCTCTCTGGAACTCTCCTCTTGTCCAGCGTCGTATCTCTCTATGGAACTCTCCTCTTGTCTAGTGTCGAATCATTAATGGATCTTCTTAAGTAGTGCTGTTATTAATTAAAATGATTGTCTTTACAGCTTAGTTACGTATTTGTACGTAACTGGCAGATTTAAACTGTTTATAAAAAAAAAATAAATATGCCGTGCTGACGGGCATAAGCTCCCGCTGCATCGTGGATGATTCAAGAAAGAGAACCACTGCAGCTTGCGTGTCCTATTTATACCCATGTCTTGGTCGACACCCTGCAGTGATCCGAAATCGACATGTTAGAAACTGTCTTTGGCTTCAGTTCCCCCACTCTTTGTCAAATTCGCTATTTTTTATATTTCTGCGAATTGCAGAGTCTTGTAAGTATACTCTTATACTTATCTTATAACTAATTTTATAACACATGTTCACTCTAATTTTGGACATTGCAACTTAACCCTTTCGATTTGTACACAGTTATTTCACTATTGCACTTGTACGGTGTGTCACTTTCGCGTGGTTTTCGTACACAGTATTTAGTAAATTTATTTACATTTTATGGTGCTTTTGGATTTTAATTCTTAATTCTAGTTTATGAATAATTACAGAAAAACAGTAATTGTGCAATTATTCATCTTGGGGTGGCAAACTCGCCTGCAGAGACCTGCGTTCACACACACTAGCAAAATACTGGTGTACACACTTTCAGTTACATTTGTGTGTGTGTGCACGTCGATTCAGGTCGAAACACCTGTTCATATATTTGTCTGAGCCAAGCTTGCAATCCCTAACATGCTTATTTCCAATATATTATTAATTATTTACAGTTTATTACATAAATTTAAATTTTTATATTTCATGCTCAGTACCTCACTTATTTGTACTGTCGCATTATTCCTCTGCTTGGTAACAAAAAAAAAAATTTAATACATTTATTTATTACAATTTTTTTATTATTTATTTATTATTATTATTTGCAAAAAAAATGTAACAAATAATAAAGAATAATATTCGTCATTTCACCCTTAATTGGAGTGTATACAAATGTCTTACCTCCCCTCTTCGTACGCTCACTGCTCGCGACCTTGTAGTAGGGTGGCTTTACAAACAGCTGATTTAACTGGTTTCATTGACCTCTGTTTTCATGTGTAGAACTTCCTAAATGACGTTGCGTGGAATTTACCAATTTCTTTCTTCTGTATCACATCATATACGATGAAAGTGTTCTGTCCTACTTGCTGTCTTAATGTATACGGTCCATAATTTTACATTATCTTTATTCATGCATTCTTACCTTCGCTTCTAATCTTATTTAGCTCTTTTCTTAACATGACATTACTTTATCTAATACATTACTTATACAATACATTAACATTCATTACCTTTTATTACATTTCTTTAACATTACCTTTCTGATCGTTACTACTTTCTTGAAATACACTTCAGTAACAGAATACTCTTTTAGCTTGTAGTGTGTCGCATGATCGGTTACAGAGGAACTGTCTTGGAAAACAACGATATTTTTCTCGAAGTCCTTAATCCTAAGTAGTCTCTGCCCTTATGACTTTTCACTCTCGCTTTCTTCTGTGTCCTTGTATCTTCAATAAGTGTTCGCTTGATCAGTCGTTCTAACAATTATGGCAATTTTTGCTCATCTTAATCATTTCTTCATATTTATAACATATCAATAATAACATTCCTTACCATTTCTTCATATTAACAACAACAATAACATCTTTTACCATTACTTTCTTAAATATTTCTCTGCAATAGCATTCCTTACCATCACTAATACATTTCTTAATTAACCCTTTCAAATAATATTCCTTATATTATTATTAATAATTAATAGTAATATTATTTTTCTCATTTAAAAATAATTATTTATTTTAGGGTATTGAGTTCTGAGTTCGGTGTGTCGTTAGAACTGACACCCTTCATTACACAATTGGTTGTTGTACACAGGAAATTCATTGTGTTCACCCTCGTGTAAACAACGTCCGCGTTCCATTGTATTATCCCCTCGTTACCTTTCCGTTGCATAGCTGCGACGTTTGTGTGCATACTTACCTTGTAAACGTTTGTTTTGATCGTATAAGTCACCTGTTCATAGAGCAATATTTTCGTCTTGCCTGTCGGCCACTTAAAATCTACCCTCTTTCTCTCGTTACAAATGCTTCGCTCTTTCTCAATTCTCTCGTCCCTAGTTTTGTTGAGTGAACTTACCTGAACAGTTGTCGACGGTTTTTCATTCGTCGTTTATGATAACCTCTGTAGTTTTCATACTTACAGTTATAATTATCGTTATTATAATTATCGTGCGTATTTTTAACATCATTTTTACCACAATTTTGCGTAGTGTTTCGTCTAGATAACTTACTACGTTTCTTGTTAGGCCTACAGTGATATTTATCTCCGTAAGTGTGGTGTCTTATGTGTTTCAAATGTGTCATCTTGTGTGATTTACTATTGTGTGTGTGCCTCACACTTGGAATATCGCTATTAATAAGGTATGTTTTATTAACCTTTATTTGCTTCTCCTCCTTAATATTAATTACTTTTTTATAATTATCGTTAGTAATTACACATGTATTTTCAATTTGTATGAATTCTTCACCTACTATCTTTTCACATATTAGCTCCGTTTGTTTATTAATTATTCCACAGACATTTTCTGCGATCGTGTCAATACGTCTGTTTGTTTTAACAATTTTTTTAGTTAACTGCGCATTACTGTCAATTATACTTTGTTTTGTTTCAATATTATCAATTTTTAACTCTTCTAAACTCTCTGTAAGTTTTATGATGTCCTGTCTAAAATTTTCGGACTGTAGCTCTAATTTATTTTCTAAATTTTCTCTTTGTTTTGCTAAGTTCTTTTCTAAACTTTCTGTTTGTTTTGTATTTATTTCATCTATTCTTTTTATTTATTTGACATTCTCCTCTTTCACATCCTCTTTAAATTTTTCGGCTTGTTTTATGACTAATTCGTCCATCATGGCGAGTATCGTATTTTTAAATGCTTCTAAATTCAATCCTCCTGGTTCTGCCATGTTGAATAATTATTAAAATATTTATTTAGTAATAATTCTTTAACAATTATTATTAATAACCGTTCCCTACTTATTTATTTATTTCTATATTTTTATTAATAGTTATTATTAACACTCATTACAGTTACACCTGTTACATAGACAAACAATATTATTTGTGGGCGCCAGCTGTGTGATTACACAACAATTAACATTACATCCAGTTACTGTTTAATATAAATAATAATTACATACTATACATTTTTCATTTTACACACTCTTTATATTTTAGAGGAACCATTTAGCTACATAAAAATTTTAATAGTTAAATGATGGGGATACGTTCATGAGCTATAATTTATGTAACAAATTTTTGTACGTAAATTTAGGCATGTCGGGCCCCACGTTCAGGGCGACATTATTATGCGACGTGACAACGTTGCAAAATATTATATTGTATGTGTACAAATTTACATGTAATTTATGTTTGTGATGCCCCACGTTGGAAGCGACATTATTATGCAACGTGACAATTTGCAAATTTATTATAATTTAATTTTGTGGAGCCCCACGATCTTGGAGCACCAAATTTATGCAACGTTACATACACTTAAATAGGCGTGAACGATCTCACGTTCAAGATTGACAAATTCTTTAAACAATCTAACATTTAAATTGGGTGTCAGGTGTATCTGCAATAAGAACTCTATGTAACTTGAAACGGTAATTAAAATTTATTTGATACTATAAAAAAATATGTGCACATGGCACTGACTTCGATTTTAAAACATTAGTTATTATTTGTTATTATGCCGTAAGGCTTAAGATATATACATCCTTACTGACTAAATATTCTATGCTACTAATTATTATATAAAAGATAAATCTCATTTTCAGACTACTCAGTCTATTAATATGTTTCAAAATCAATTTTTAAATCTTTTTTTTCTATATTGTAACGTACTCAAAATATTAATAGTTATTGTTTCTCAGTACTGTTTTCTCAAATACTAATTATTTTTATTTAAATGCTTTGCAATCATTTTATATCATATTAATTTGAGCTCTTGTTACGTTAATCGTATTTCTAAAACATCTATGATTTTAACTCTACTATATAAGAAATATTGCTCTAATTTTTAAATAAAATATTAATGTCTTTAACTGTCTTTGAATTCTTTGTATGATTAAGATATGAATAATTTGTCTATCACCTTATTGTCGTCAATCATACTCGATCATTTTTGTTCCCTCGGTGTTCGTCCTCGTCTCGCCTCCAGCGTCGGCTGTCTCTCTTCTCCTCTTGTCCAGCGTTGGCTGTCTCTCTCTCTGGAACTCTCCTCTTGTCCAGCGTCGTATCTCTCTCTGGAACTCTCCTCTTGTCCAGCGTCGTATCTCTCTCTGGAACTCTCCTCTTGTCCAGCGTCGTATCTCTCTCTGGAACTCTCCTCTTGTCCAGCGTCGTATCTCTCTATGGAACTCTCCTCTTGTCTAGTGTCGAATCATTAATGGATCTTCTTAAGTAGTGCTGTTATTAATTAAAATGATTGTCTTTACAGCTTAGTTACGTATTTGTACGTAACTGGCAGATTTAAACTGTTTATAAAAAAAAAATAAATATGCCGTGCTGACGGGCATAAGCTCCCGCTGCATCGTGGATGATTCAAGAAAGAGAACCACTGCAGCTTGCGTGTCCTATTTATACCCATGTCTTGGTCGACACCCTGCAGTGATCCGAAATCGACATGTTAGAAACTGTCTTTGGCTTCAGTTCCCCCACTCTTTGTCAAATTCGCTATTTTTTATATTTCTGCGAATTGCAGAGTCTTGTAAGTATACTCTTATACTTATCTTATAACTAATTTTATAACACATGTTCACTCTAATTTTGGACATTGCAACTTAACCCTTTCGATTTGTACACAGTTATTTCACTATTGCACTTGTACGGTTTGTCACTGTCGCGTGGTTTTCGTACACAGTATTTAGTAAATTTATTTACATTTTATGGTGCTTTTGGATTTTAATTCTTAATTCTAGCTTATGAATAATTACGGAAAAACAGTAATTGTGCAATTATTCATCTTGGGGTGGCAAACTCGCCTGCAGAGACCTGCGTTCACACACACTAGCAAAATACTGGTGTACACACTTTCAGTTACATTTGTGTGTGTGTGCACGTCGATTCAGGTCGAAACACCTGTTCATATATTTGTCTGAGCCAAGCTTGCAATCCCTAACATGCTTATTTCCAATATATTATTAATTATTTACATTTTATTACATAAATTTAAATTTTTATATTTCATGCTCAGTACCTCACTTATTTGTACTGTCGCATTATTCCTCTGCTTGGTAACAAAAAAAAAAAATTTAATACATTTATTTATTACAATTTTTTTATTATTTATTTATTATTATTATTTGCAAAAAAAAATGTAACAAATAATAAAGAATAATATTCGTCATTTCACCCTTAATAGGAGTGTATACAAATGTCTTACCTCCCCCCTTCGTACGCTCACTGCTCGCGAACTTGTAGTAGGGTGGCTTTACAAACTGCTGATTTAACTGGTTTCATTGACCTCTGTTTTCATGTGTAGAACTTCCTAAATGACGTTGCGTGGAATTTACCAATTTCTTTCTTCTGTATCACATCATATACGATGAAAGTGTTCTGTCCTACTTGCTGTCTTAATGTATACGGTCCATAATTTTACATTATCTTTATTCATGCATTCTTACCTTCGCTTCTAATCTTCCTTAGCTCTTTTCTTAACATGACATTACTTTATCTAATACATTACTTATACAATACATTAACATTCATTACCTTTTATTACATTTCTTTAACATTACCTTTCTGATCGTTACTACTTTCTTGAAATACACTTCAGTAACAGAATACTCTTTTAGCTTGTAGTGTGTCGCATGATCGGTTACAGAGGAACTATCTTGGAAAACAACGATATTTTTCTCGAAGTCCTTAATCCTAAGTAGTCTCTGCCCTTATGACTTTTCACTCTCGCTTTCTTCTGTGTCCTTGTATCTTCAATAAGTGTTCGCTTGATCAGTCGTTTTAACAATTATGGCAATTATTGCTCATCTTAATCATTTCTTCATATTTATAACATATCAATAATAACATTCCTTACCATTTCTTCATATTAACAACAACAATAACATCTTTTACCATTACTTTCTTAAATATTTCTCTGCAATAGCATTCCTTACCATCACTAATACATTTCTTAATTAACCCTTTCAAATAATATTCCTTATATTATTATTAATAATTAATAGTAATATTATTTTTCTCATTTAAAAATAATTATTTATTTTAGGGTATTGAGTTCTGAGTTCGGTGTGTCGTTAGAACTGACACCCTTCATTACACAATTGGTTGTTGTACACAGGAAATTCATTGTGTTCACCCTCGTGTAAACAACGTCCGCGTTCCATTGTATTATCCCCTCGTTACCTTTCCGTTGCATAGCTGCGACGTTTGTGTGCATACTTACCTTGTAAACGTTTGTTTTGATCGTATAAGTCACCTGTTCATAGAGCAATGTTTTCATCTTGCCTGTCGGCCACTTAAAATCTACCCTCTTTCTCTCGTTACAAATGCTTCGCTCTTTCTCAACTCTCTCGTCCCTAGTTTTGTTGAGTGAACTTACCTGAACAGTTGTCGACGGTTTTTCATTCGTCGTTTATGATAACCTCTGTAGTTTTCATACTTACAGTTATAATTATCGTTATTATAATTATCGTGCGTATATTTAACATCATTTTTACCACAATTTTGCGTAGTGTTTCGTCTAGATAACTTACTACGTTTCTTGTTAGGCCTACAGTGATATTTATCTCCGTAAGTGTGGTGTCTTATGTGTTTCAAATGTGTCATCTTGTGTGATTTACTATTGTGTGTGTGCCTCACACTTGGAATATCGCTATTAATAAGGTATGTTTTATTAACCTTTATTTGCTTCTCCTCCTTAATGTTAATTACTTTTTTATAATTATCGTTAGTAATTACACATGTATTTTCAATTTGTATGAATTCTTCACCTACTATCTTTTCACATATTAGCTCCGTTTGTTTATTAATTATTCCACAGACATTTTCTGCGATCGTGTCAATACGTCTGTTTGTATTAACAATTTTTTTAGTTAACTGCGCATTACTGTCAATTATACTTTGTTTTGTTTCAATATTATCAATTTTTAACTCTTCTAAACTCTCTGTAATTTTTATGATGTCCTGTCTAAAATTTTCGGACTGTAGCTCTAATTTATTTTCTAAATTTTCTGTTTGTTTTGCTAAGTTCTTTTCTAAACTTTCTGTTTGTTTTGTATTTATTTCATCTATTCTTTTTATTTATTTGACATTCTCCTCTTTCACATCCTCTTTAAATTTTTCGGCTTGTTTTATGACTAATTCGTCCATCATGGCGAGTATCGTATTTTTAAATGCTTCTAAATTCAATCCTCCTGGTTCTGCCATGTTGAATAATTATTAAAATATTTATTTAGTAATAATTCTTTAACAATTATTATTAATAACCGTTCCCTACTTATTTATTTATTTCTATATTTTTATTAATAGTTATTATTAACACTCATTACAGTTACACCTGTTACATAGACAAACAATATTATTTGTGGGCGCCAGCTGTGTGATTACACAACAATTAACATTACATTCAGTTACTGTTTAATATAAATAATAATTACATACTATACATTTTTCATTTTAAACACTCTTTATATTTTAGAGGAACCATTTAGCTACATAAAAATTTTAATAGTTAAATGATGGGGATACGTTCATGAGCTATAATTTATGTAACAAATTTTTGTACGTAAATTTAGGCATGTCGGGCCCCACGTTCAGGGCGACATTATTATGCGACGTGACAACGTTGCAAAGTTGCATAATATTATATTGTATGTGTACAAATTTACATGTAATTTATGTTTGTGATGCCCCACGTTGGAAGCGACATTATTATGCAACGTGACAATTTGCAAATTTATTATAATTTAATTTTGTGGAGCCCCACGATCTTGGAGCACCAAATTTATGCAACGTTACATACACTTAAATAGGCGTGAACGATCTCACGTTCAAGATTGACAAATTCTTTAAACAATCTAACATTTAAATTGGGTGTCAGGTGTATCTGCAATAAGAACTCTATGTAACTTGAAACGGTAATTAAAATTTATTTGATACTATAAAAAAATATGTGCACATGGCACTGACTTCGATTTTAAAACATTAGTTATTATTTGTTATTATGCCGTAAGGCTTAAGATATATACATCCTTACTGACTAAATATTCTATGCTACTAATTATTATATAAAAGATAAATCTCATTTTCAGACTACTCAGTCTATTAATATGTTTCAAAATCAATTTTTAAATCTTTTTTTTCTATATTGTAACGTACTCAAAATATTAATAGTTATTGTTTCTCAGTACTGTTTTCTCAAATACTAATTATTTTTATTTAAATGCTTTGCAATGATTTTATATCATATTAATTTGAGCTCTTGTTACGTTAATCGTATTTCTAAAACATCTATGATTTTAACTCTACTATATAAGAAATATTGCTCTTATTTTCAAATAAAATATTAATGTCTTTAACTGTCTTTGAATTCTTTGTATGATTAAGATATGAATAATTTGTCTATCACCTTATTGTCGTCAATCATACTCGATCATTTTTGTTCCATCGGTGTTCGTCCTCGTCTCGCCTCCAGCGTCGGCTGTCTCTCTTCTACTCTTGTCCAGCGTTGGCTGTCTCTCTCTCTGGAACTCTCCTCTTGTCCAGCGTCGTATCTCTCTCTGGAACTCTCCTCTTGTCCAGCGTCGTATCTCTCTCTGGAACTCTCCTCTTGTCCAGCGTCGTATCTCTCTCTGGAACTCTCCTCTTGTCCAGCGTCGTATCTCTCTATGGAACTCTCCTCTTGTCTAGTGTCGAATCATTAATGGATCTTCTTAAGTAGTGCTGTTATTAATTAAAATGATTGTCTTTACAGCTTAGTTACGTATTTGTACGTAACTGGCAGACTTAAACTGTTTATAAAAAAAAAATAAATATGCCGTGCTGACGGGCATAAGCTCCCGCTTCATCGTGGATGATTCAAGAAAGAGAACCACTGCAGCTTGCGTGTCCTATTTATACCCATGTCTTGGTCGACACCCTGCAGTGATCCGAAATCGACATGTTAGAAACTGTCTTTGGCTTCAGTTCCCCCACTCTTTGTCAAATTCGCTATTTTTTATATTTCTGCGAATTGCAGAGTCTTGTAAGTATACTCTTATACTTATCTTATAACTAATTTTATAACACATGTTCACTCTAATTTTGGACATTGCAACTTAACCCTTTCGATTTGTACACAGTTATTTCACTATTGCACTTGTACGGTTTGTCACTTTCGCGTGGTTTTCGTACACAGTATTTAGTAAATTTATTTACATTTTATGGTGCTTTTGGATTTTAATTCTTAATTCTAGTTTATGAATAATTACGGAAAAACCGTAATTGTGCAATTATTCATCTTGGGGTGGCAAACTCGCCTGCAGAGACCTGCGTTCACACACACTAGCAAAATACTGGTGTACACACTTTCAGTTACATTTGTGTGTGTGTGCACGTCGATTCAGGTCGAAACACCTGTTCATATATTTGTCTGAGCCAAGCTTGCAATCCCTAACATGCTTATTTCCAATATATTATTAATTATTTACAGTTTATTACATAAATTTAAATTTTTATATTTCATGCTCAGTACCTCACTTATTTGTACTGTCGCATTATTCCTCTGCTTGGTAACAAAAAAAAAATTTAATACATTTATTTATTACAATTTTTTTATTATTTATTTATTATTATTATTTGCAAAAAAAAATGTAACAAATAATAAAGAATAATATTCGTCATTTCACCCTTAATTGGAGTGTATACAAATGTCTTACCTCCCCTCTTCGTACGCTCACTGCTCGCGACCTTGTAGTAGGGTGGCTTTACAAACAGCTGATTTAACTGGTTTCATTGACCTCTGTTTTCATGTGTAGAACTTCCTAAATGACGTTGCGTGGAATTTACCAATTTCTTTCTTCTGTATCACATCATATACGATGAAAGTGTTCTGTCCTACTTGCTGTCTTAATGTATACGGTCCATAATTTTACATTATCTTTATTCATGCATTCTTACCTTCGCTTCTAATCTTCCTTAGCTCTTTTCTTAAAATGACATTACTTTATCTAATACATTACTTATACAATACATTAACATTCATTACCTTTTATTACATTTCTTTAACATTACCTTACTGATCGTTACTACATTCTGGAAATACACTTCAGTAACAGAATACTCTTTTAGCTTGTAGTGTGTCGCAAGATCGGTTACAGAGGAACTGTCTTGGAAAACAACGATATTTTTCTCGAAGTCCTTAATCCTAAGTAGTCTCTGCCCTTATGACTTTTCACTCTCGCTTTCTTCTGTGTCCTTGTATCTTCAATAAGTGTTCGCTTGATCAGTCGTTCTAACAATTATGGCAATTATTGCTCATCTTAATCATTTCTTCATATTTATAACATATCAATAATAACATTCCTTACCATTTCTTCATATTAACAACAACAATAACATCTTTTACCATTACTTTCTTAAATATTTCTCTGCAATAGCATTCCTTACCATCACTAATACATTTCTTAATTAACCCTTTCAAATAATATTCCTTATATTATTATTAATAATTAATAGTAATATTATTTTTCTCATTTAAAAATAATTATTTATTTTAGGGTATTGAGTTCTGAGTTCGGTGTGTCGTTAGAACTGACACCCTTCATTACACAATTGGTTGTTGTACACAGGAAATTCATTGTGTTCACCCTCGTGTAAACAACGTCCGCGTTCCATTGTATTATCCCCTCGTTACCTTTCCGTTGCATAGCTGCGACGTTTGTGTGCATACTTACCTTGTAAACGTTTGTTTTGATCGTATAAGTCACCTGTTCATAGAGCAATATTTTCATCTTGCCTGTCGGCCACTTAAAATCTACCCTCTTTCTCTCGTTACAAATGCTTCGCTCTTTCTCAATTCTCTCGTCCCTAGTTTTGTTGAGTGAACTTACCTGAACAGTTGTCGACGGTTTTTCATTCGTCGTTTATGATAACCTCTGTAGTTTTCATACTTACAGTTATAATTATCGTTATTATAATTATCGTGCGTATATTTAACATCATTTTTACCACAATTTTGCGTAGTGTTTCGTCTAGATAACTTACTACGTTTCTTGTTAGGCCTACAGTGATATTTATCTCCGTAAGTGTGGTGTCTTATGTGTTTCAAATGTGTCATCTTGTGTGATTTACTATTGTGTGTGTGCCTCACACTTGGAATATCGCTATTAATAAGGTATGTTTTATTAACCTTTATTTGCTTCTCCTCCTTAATGTTAATTACTTTTTTATAATTATCGTTAGTAATTACACATGTATTTTCAATTTGTATGAATTCTTCACCTACTATCTTTTCACATATTAGCTCCGTTTGTTTATTAATTATTCCACAGACATTTTCTGCGATCGTGTCAATACGTCTGTTTGTATTAACAATTTTTTTAGTTAACTGCGCATTACTGTCAATTATACTTTGTTTTGTTTCAATATTATCAATTTTTAACTCTTCTAAACTCTCTGTAATTTTTATGATGTCCTGTCTAAAATTTTCGGACTGTAGCTCTAATTTATTTTCTAAATTTTCTGTTTGTTTTGCTAAGTTCTTTTCTAAACTTTCTGTTTGTTTTGTATTTATTTCATCTATTCTTTTTATTTATTTGACATTCTCCTCTTTCACATCCTCTTTAAATTTTTCGGCTTGTTTTATGACTAATTCGTCCATCATGGCGAGTATCGTATTTTTAAATGCTTCTAAATTCAATCCTCCTGGTTCTGCCATGTTGAATAATTATTAAAATATTTATTTAGTAATAATTCTTTAACAATTATTATTAATAACCGTTCCCTACTTATTTATTTATTTCTATATTTTTATTAATAGTTATTATTAACACTCATTACAGTTACACCTGTTACATAGACAAACAATATTATTTGTGGGCGCCAGCTGTGTGATTACACAACAATTAACATTACATTCAGTTACTGTTTAATATAAATAATAATTACATACTATACATTTTTCATTTTAAACACTCTTTATATTTTAGAGGAACCATTTAGCTACATAAAAATTTTAATAGTTAAATGATGGGGATACGTTCATGAGCTATAATTTATGTAACAAATTTTTGTACGTAAATTTAGGCATGTCGGGCCCCACGTTCAGGGCGACATTATTATGCGACGTGACAACGTTGCAAAGTTGCATAATATTATATTGTATGTGTACAAATTTACATGTAATTTATGTTTGTGATGCCCCACGTTGGAAGCGACATTATTATGCAACGTGACAATTTGCAAATTTATTATAATTTAATTTTGTGGAGCCCCACGATCTTGGAGCACCAAATTTATGCAACGTTACATACACTTAAATAGGCGTGAACGATCTCACGTTCAAGATTGACAAATTCTTTAAACAATCTAACATTTAAATTGGGTGTCAGGTGTATCTGCAATAAGAACTCTATGTAACTTGAAACGGTAATTAAAATTTATTTGATACTATAAAAAAATATGTGCACATGGCACTGACTTCGATTTTAAAACATTAGTTATTATTTGTTATTATGCCGTAAGGCTTAAGATATATACATCCTTACTGACTAAATATTCTATGCTACTAATTATTATATAAAAGATAAATCTCATTTTCAGACTACTCAGTCTATTAATATGTTTCAAAATCAATTTTTAAATCTTTTTTTTCTATATTGTAACGTACTCAAAATATTAATATTTATTGTTTCTCAGTACTGTTTTCTCAAATACTAATTATTTTTATTTAAATGCTTTGCAATCATTTTATATCATATTAATTTGAGCTCTTGTTACGTTAATCGTATTTCTAAAACATCTATGATTTTAACTCTACTATATAAGAAATATTGCTCTTATTTTCAAATAAAATATTAATGTCTTTAACTGTCTTTGAATTCTTTGTATGATTAAGATATGAATAATTTGTCTATCACCTTATTGTCGTCAATCATACTCGATCATTTTTGTTCCATCGGTGTTCGTCCTCGTCTCGCCTCCAGCGTCGGCTGTCTCTCTTCTACTCTTGTCCAGCGTTGGCTGTCTCTCTCTCTGGAACTCTCCTCTTGTCCAGCGTCGTATCTCTCTCTGGAACTCTCCTCTTGTCCAGCGTCGTATCTCTCTCTGGAACTCTCCTCTTGTCCAGCGTCGTATCTCTCTCTGGAACTCTCCTCTTGTCCAGCGTCGTATCTCTCTATGGAACTCTCCTCTTGTCTAGTGTCGAATCATTAATGGATCTTCTTAAGTAGTGCTGTTATTAATTAAAATGATTGTCTTTACAGCTTAGTTACGTATTTGTACGTAACTGGCAGATTTAAACTGTTTATAAAAAAAAAATAAATATGCCGTGCTGACGGGCATAAGCTCCCGCTTCATCGTGGATGATTCAAGAAAGAGAACCACTGCAGCTTGCGTGTCCTATTTATACCCATGTCTTGGTCGACACCCTGCAGTGATCCGAAATCGACATGTTAGAAACTGTCTTTGGCTTCAGTTCCCCCACTCTTTGTCAAATTCGCTATTTTTTATATTTCTGCGAATTGCAGAGTCTTGTAAGTATACTCTTATACTTATCTTATAACTAATTTTATAACACATGTTCACTCTAATTTTGGACATTGCAACTTAACCCTTTCGATTTGTACACAGTTATTTCACTATTGCACTTGTACGGTTTGTCACTTTCGCGTGGTTTTCGTACACAGTATTTAGTAAATTTATTTACATTTTATGGTGCTTTTGGATTTTAATTCTTAATTCTAGTTTATGAATAATTACGGAAAAACCGTAATTGTGCAATTATTCATCTTGGGGTGGCAAACTCGCCTGCAGAGACCTGCGTTCACACACACTAGCAAAATACTGGTGTACACACTTTCAGTTACATTTGTGTGTGTGTGCACGTCGATTCAGGTCGAAACACCTGTTCATATATTTGTCTGAGCCAAGCTTGCAATCCCTAACATGCTTATTTCCAATATATTATTAATTATTTACAGTTTATTACATAAATTTAAATTTTTATATTTCATGCTCAGTACCTCACTTATTTGTACTGTCGCATTATTCCTCTGCTTGGTAACAAAAAAAAAATTTAATACATTTATTTATTACAATTTTTTTATTATTTATTTATTATTATTATTTGCAAAAAAAAATGTAACAAATAATAAAGAATAATATTCGTCATTTCACCCTTAATTGGAGTGTATACAAATGTCTTACCTCCCCTCTTCGTACGCTCACTGCTCGCGACCTTGTCGCTTTACAAACTGCTGATTTAACTGGTTTCATTGACCTCTGTTTTCATGTGTAGAACTTCCTAAATGACGTTGCGTGGAATTTACCAATTTCTTTCTTCTGTATCACATCATATACGATGAAAGTGTTCTGTCCTACTTGCTGTCTTAATGTATACGGTCCATAATTTTACATTATCTTTATTCATGCATTCTTACCTTCGCTTCTAATCTTCCTTAGCTCTTTTCTTAACATGACATTACTTTATCTAATACATTACTTATACAATACATTAACATTCATTACCTTTTATTACATTTCTTTAACATTACCTTTCTGATCGTTGCTACTTTCTTGAAATACACTTCAGTAACAGAATACTCTTTTAGCTTGTAGTGTGTCGCATGATCGGTTACAGAGGAACTATCTTGGAAAACAACGATATTTTTCTCGAAGTCCTTAATCCTAAGTAGTCTCTGCCCTTATGACTTTTCACTCTCGCTTTCTTCTGTGTCCTTGTATCTTCAATAAGTGTTCGCTTGATCAGTCGTTCTAACAATTATGGCAATTATTGCTCATCTTAATCATTTCTTCATATTTATAACATATCAATAATAACATTCCTTACCATTTCTTCATATTAACAACAACAATAACATCTTTTACCATTACTTTTTTAAATATTTCTCTTCAATAGCATTCCTTACCATCACTAATACATTTCTTAATTAACCCTTTCAAATAATATTCCTTATATTATTATTAATAATTAATAGTAATATTATTTTTCTCATTTAAAAATAATTATTTATTTTAGGATATTGAGTTCTGAGTTCGGTGTGTCGTTAGAACTGACACCCTTCATTACACAATTGGTTGTTGTACACAGGAAATTCATTGTGTTCACCCTCGTGTAAACAACGTCCGCGTTCCATTGTATTTTCCCCTCGTTACCTTTCCGTTGCATAGCTGCGACATTTGTGTGCATACTTACCTTGTAAACGTTTGTTTTGATCGTATAAGTCACCTGTTCATAGAGCAATGTTTTCATCTTGCCTGTCGGCCACTTAAAATCTACCCTCTTTCTCTCGTTACAAATGCTTCGCTCTTTCTCAATTCTCTCGTCCCTAGTTTTGTTGAGTGAACTTACCTGAACAGTTGTCGACGGTTTTTCATTCGTCGTTTATGATAACCTCTGTAGTTTTCATACTTACAGTTATAATTATCGTTATTATAATTATCGTGCGTATATTTAACATCATTTTTACCACAATTTTGCGTAGTGTTTCGTCTAGATAACTTACTACGTTTCTTGTTAGGCCTACAGTGATATTTATCTCCGTAAGTGTGGTGTCTTATGTGTTTCAAATGTGTCATCTTGTGTGATTTACTATTGTGTGTGTGCCTCACACTTGGAATATCGCTATTAATAAGGTATGTTTTATTAACCTTTATTTGCTTCTCCTCCTTAATGTTAATTACTTTTTTATAATTATCGTTAGTAATTACACATGTATTTTCAATTTGTATGAATTCTTCACCTACTATCTTTTCACATATTAGCTCCGTTTGTTTATTAATTATTCCACAGACATTTTCTGCGATCGTGTCAATACGTCTGTTTGTATTAACAATTTTTTTAGTTAACTGAGCATTGCTGTCAATTATACTTTGTTTTGTTTCAATATTATCAATTTTTAACTCTTCTAAACTCTCTGTAATTTTTATGATGTCCTGTCTAAAATTTTCGGACTGTAGCTCTAATTTATTTTCTAAATTTTCTCTTTGTTTTGCTAAGTTCTTTTCTAAACTTTCTGTTTGTTTTGTATTTATTTCATCTATTCTTTTTATTTGTTTGACATTCTCCTCTTTCACATCCTCTTTAAATTTTTCGGCTTGTTTTATGACTAATTCGTCCATCATGGCGAGTATCGTATTTTTAAATGCTTCTAAATTCAATCCTCCTGGTTCTGCCATGTTGAATAATTATTAAAATATTTATTTAGTAATAATTCTTTAACAATTATTATAAATAACCGTTTCCTACTTATTTATTTATTTCTGTATTTTTATTAATAGTTATTATTAACACTCATTACAGTTACACCTGTTACATAGACAAACAATATTGTTTGTGGGCGCCAGCTGTGTGATTACACAACAATTAACATTACATTCAGTTACTGTTTAATATAAATAATAATTACATACTATACATTTTTCATTTTACACACTCTTTATATTTTAGAGGAACCATTTAGCTACATAAAAATTTTAATAGTTAAATGATGGGGATACGTTCATGAGCTATAATTTATGTAACAAATTTTTGTACGTAAATTTAGGCATGTCGGGCCCCACGTTCAGGGCGACATTATTATGCGACGTGACAACGTTGCAAAGTTGCATAATATTATATTGTATGTGTACAAATTTACATGTAATTTATGTTTGTGATGCCCCACGTTGGAAGCGACATTATTATGCAACGTGACAATTTGCAAATTTATTATAATTTAAATATGTGGAGCCCCACGATCTTGGAGCACCAAATTTATGCAACGTTACATACACTTAAATAGGCGTGAACGATCTCACGTTCAAGATTGACAAATTCTTTAAACAATCTAACATTTAAATTGGGTGTCAGGTGTATCTGCAATAAGAACTCTATGTAACTTGAAACGGTAATTAAAATTTATTTGATACTATAAAAAAATATGTGCACATAGCACTGACTTCGATTTTAAAACATTAGTTATTATTTGTTATTATGCCGTAAGGCTTAAGATATATACATCCTTACTGACTAAATATTCTATGCTACTAATTATTATATAAAAGATAAATCTCATTTTCAGACTACTCAGTCTATTAATATGTTTCAAAATCAATTTTTAAATCTTTTTTTTCTATATTGTAACGTACTCAAAATATTAATAGTTATTGTTTCTCAGTACTGTTTTCTCAAATACTAATTATTTTTATTTAAATGCTTTGCAATCATTTTATATCATATTAATTTGAGCTCTTGTTACGTTAATCGTATTTCTAAAACATCTATGATTTTAACTCTACTATATAAGAAATATTGCTCTTATTTTTAAATAAAATATTAATGTCTTTAACTGTCTTTGAATTCTTTGTATGATTAAGATATGAATAAGTTGTCTATCACCTTATTGTCGTCAATCATAATCGATCATTTTTGTTCCATCGGTGTTCGTCCTCGTCTCGCCTCCAGCGTCGGCTGTCTCTCTTCTCCTCTTGTCCAGCGTTGGCTGTCTCTCTCTCTGGAACTCTCCTCTTGTCCAGCGTCGTATCTCTCTCTGGAACTCTCCTCTTGTCCAGCGTCGTATCTCTCTCTGGAACTCTCCTCTTGTCCAGCGTCGTATCTCTCTCTGGAACTCTCCTCTTGTCCAGCGTCGTATCTCTCTATGGAACTCTCCTCTTGTCTAGTGTCGAATCATTAATGGATCTTCATAAGTAGTGCTGTTATTAATTAAAATGATTGTCTTTACAGCTTAGTTACGTATTTGTACGTAACTGGCAGATTTAAACTGTTTATAAAAAAAAAAAAAATATGCCGTGCTGACGGGCATAAGCTCCCGCTGCATCGTGGATGATTCAAGAAAGAGAACCACTGCAGCTTGCGTGTCCTATTTATACCCATGTCTTGGTCGACACCCTGCAGTGATCCGAAATCGACGTGTTAGAAACTGTCTTTGGCTTCAGTTCCCCCACTCTTTGTCAAATTCGCTATTTTTTATATTTCTGCGAATTACAGAGTCTTGTAAGTATACTCTTATACTTATCTTATAACTAATTTTATAACACATGTTCACTGTAATTTTGGACATTGCAACTTAACCCTTTCGATTTGTACACAGTTATTTCACTATTGCACTTGTACGGTGTGTCACTTTCGCGTGGTTTTCGTACACAGTATTTAGTAAATTTATTTACATTTTATGGTGCTTTTGGATTTTAATTCTTAATTCTAGTTTATGAATAATTACGGAAAAACAGTAATTGTGCAATTATTCATCTTGGGGTGGCAAACTCGCCTGCAGAGACCTGCGTTCACACACACTAGCAAAATACTGGTGTACACACTTTCAGTTACATTTGTGTGTGTGTGCACGTCGATTCAGGTCGAAACAGCTGTTCATATATTTGTCTGAGCCAAGCTTGCAATCCCTAACATGCTTATTTCTAATATATTATTAATTATTTACAGTTTATTACGTAAATTTAAATTTTTATATTTCATGCTCAGTACCTCACTTATTTGTACTGTTGCTATATATATATATATATATATATATATATATATATATATTACAACGCTCCCATTCGTCTAACAAAATTATCTAATATTTGTAATGTTAGATAAAAAGTTACTTACCCGTGATATTACTTTACCTGGGCGCCAGAACAAATCCCAGATACAAATGACACGGTTTCAGCTTAGCTCAGCGCATGGAGACACTCTTTCTCAGGATTCGTTCAGTGATTGTGGTTTTCAAGGGGAATCGTTACAAATAAAACTTTAATATTTCTTGATTATTTAATTAACTTTTATTTAATTATTTTTAAACTTTAAAATTTTAATGGTAGGACTTAATTCTACCCTAACCTTATAATTATTGAGTGAGTGTGGTAAGTAATGATTAAGTCGCTCAAACGACCTATAGCTCTTATCTGGTCTGATTAAGAGATTTCTATCTCACAAACCAGTGCTAAAGAACAGGTCTGCAATAATTTGCACGTCCAATACTACACACCACTTTCCATTCAACACTCCTATCCTATATTAGAACTAATCTTATAGTTAAAATACAATGTGTGCTTTTCTTAGTGTCTTTTTAAAATTTTTTATTGTTTTATTATTTGTATAGCGCTTATATCATTGATCAATGAATCTATTTCTTACTGTTTGATGCGTTGACCGAAGATAGGAATCTCTAGAGGTCCTCCTTTCGATGGTGTTGCACAGAAGAATGGATTGATCAATGATGTTGAAGATGCCCTGGCAATTACAGATGCTGTAGCCTTCTGCAGCTCAGGTCCTTCACGGCTGATTGATTATTTAATTAACTAATTAATTAATTAACGATTGTTTTACGCAGCTAGTGTTATTGAATGTTGTTAATTCATCTACACTGCGGACTACTTCTCGATTTAGAACTTAAATTTGCACTGTTGTGTAATTTAAAAATTTCTGTATGTGAATTATACACGGCTAGTGTGTTTAAGTACCGAACGAAGAGTGATGTTACCCCTCGCTTTTAGCTGGCGTCTGTTTTAAATACGGGCTGCTGATTGGTTGTAAAAATAAATCATGCGTTTTCCCAGTTTCGACAATCTCGAACAAGTCGCTCAAACACTCCGTGACATGTTCCAAACGGCAGAGAAATTCTTGTCAAAATCGTACTTCCTGTATTTGCAAATCGATTGATTTCAGGTATTTGCAAATGTGTTTCCGAAGATCTGACCACAGAATATTGTTGCTTAGGTCTTTATCTGTGTGTGTGTGAAAACACCTTATTCCTACGTAGCATAATTCTCTCGTTATTCCTGTTGGCGTGCGTCATCCGTATAACTTCTTTATTTGTTAATTATATTAACTGAGCTTGCGGCTACTTATAAAGCTTTCCTTGCTGAATACAATGCTGTTTTCAGAATTGCCCTATATTTACAACTTTTGAAGTTATCGCAGGTTGAACTGATAATTCGCTTTGAGTAAAATTACCTGTTTGAACTGGATTCTACTGTAGCGGTGACGTGTTAGAGTGAGATGGCTGCGATTATACGCTCTCTCTGTCTCCCTTACGGCGTTACGCTCGTACCGTCTAAAGCTTTCATATAATGCTCTGATAGGACGCTATTATGAATCGTTATATATACCCCCACTCGGTATAAAAAAAATTGATTATTTAAATCATTAATTGTTTTCTAATGTACAGTTTTACACTGATTTTAAATTTTTGCACATTTACTTTAGCACTTTTTCCCGCACAAAACTTGCACTTATACAACGTTGCTTACATCTATCTTATAACTAAAGATTACAATGTTTCTTAACCTAACATGGTATATTGGAAATTTATATGATCATTTTTATCATCATTTTGGATTAATTAATGTCAATATTTTAAATAACAACACTACATTTATTTAAATAATATTTTTTTTATATTATTATTAATATTGATTCAAAACAATTATTTATTTATTTTATATGACCAGGTTTGACTCTCATACCTTATGGCTCAAATTATTATTTCTTTATGGGTCTATATTTTGTTTATACTTTCTTAAACTATCCCCATGGTACTTTCCTATAATTTTATTTTTCTCTACATCTTTTAACAGATATGTATACCTTGCAATCTGTTTTTCTATCCTATAAGGTCCCATGAATATCGGAAAGAACTTGGCCGTGGTATTATCTATGGCAGAGGATACAGGATTCGCTTTCACTAGCACTTCCTCTCCTTCCACAAACCTTACCAACTTGTGAGTTCGATTATATCGTTCTACTCTCTTTTGACCTTCTCTTTGTATTCTCTCTTCTGCTATCCTGGTCTTTACCTCATATGGGATATTTAGATTGTAGTTGGGTGGACTTTTTATGGTTTTGGTCCATACATGTACAGGTTCTTTATTAATAAACAATTCTGAAGGTGTGTACCCCGTTGTTTCATTGCATGTATTATTTATACAATCTGAAATAAAACTTAAGTAGTCTACCCATGCAGAATGGTTCTGATTGCACAATATTCTAAAATACCCCCCTAATTCTCTATTTATTCTCTCAGCTAAATTTGCTTGAGGGTGACGTATGGATGTAAGAATAGGTTTAATATTTAATTCTTCCAAGGTTTCTTTCCATTGGTTATGGGTGAACTGTTTTCCTTGGTCGGACAATATTTTCCTTGGTTTATCATACTGTAGGATGTAGAACTTCGTTAATGTTCTAAGGGTCGCTTTTGTCGTGGCTCTTTGGACTGGGTATAATTTTACAAACTTGGAAAAGAAATCTACCGTCACTAGAATGTGCTTTACCCCTCCTTTTGCTTTTGGTAGAGGCCCGTAATAATCCACAGCTAGTAACTCTCCTTTCACTTTTGCTTGGATTGTTTGCATTTCTACCCTTTTAGCTAAGTTCGGGTGTTTACATTTCTGGCACAGGTCACAAGTAGACAATAATCTTTTCATGCGTTTTGCTAACCCCTTTCCTATGAAACTTTCTGTTAAAGCTAGATAGCAGTTTTTAAATCCAGCGTGGCCCAATGACAAGTGGCATTCCCAAATAAGTTCATCTATCATACAGCTAGGTAATAGTAATTTCCACTTATGGGAACATAGCTTATATAGCTTACCGTCGTATATAGAAAATCCTGGTTTAGAGTTGGTAACTGCACTCCTCCAAGCTACACTAATCCTAGGGTCTTGTTGTTGATGAGTCCCTATTTCCTTGAGTCGTCTAACTACTTCAGGTTTTGTTATATGTTTTACCGCGTAAATACTAATATCATTGCTACTACATTTAATATTATCTGTTTCCATGTTGTTTTCCGATGGTGGATTTCTACTGAGTACATCTGCTACTAAGTTGTCTTTCGCTTTGCAATACTGTATATCAAATTGATACTCTTGTATAGCCAAGATCCAACGAGTCAGACGAGCACCTTGCAATTTACACTTTAATAAAAACACTAACGCCTTATTGTCGGTGATTATAGTAAGTTTAGCACCCAGAATATAACTTCTAAACTTTGACAGGCTATACACTATCGCTAATAGCTCTTTTTCTGTCGTAAAATAGGTTAATTCTGCCCCTTTAAGTGTGCGACTTACAAATCCTAATACCGCTTTTTGGCCCTTCTCATCAATCTGATACAAGTGTGCTCCAATAGCAATATTGCTGGCGTCTGTTTGCAAGTAAAATCTTTCTCCTATTCTTGGATGATTTAATACAACAGTATTTATAAAAAGACTTTTCACTTGTTGCAGTGTTTCATCGTGGTCCTTTGTCCACTTCCATTTAATCCCTTTATTTAACAACTTTAACAATGGAACAATACTTTCCGCGTATTTACTTGTAAACTTCTGATAGTAGTTAGCTAAACCTAGAAATGACTTTAGCTGCTTGCAGTTCTTTGGAGTTGGAAATTCTTGTATGGCTTTTACCTTCTCTGGGCCCGTGGTTATGCCTTCCACTGAGATTCGGTGACCTAAAAACTTAATTTCCTCCTTACCAAACTCTGATTTCCTTAGATTCAGCGTCATGTTTGCTGATCTTAATTTTTCAAAAATATTCTTTAAATGTTTTAAGTGCTCCTCGAATGTTTGTGACACACATAGAATATCATCTACGAACACTAATGTATACTTCCCTACCTCATTACCTAAGCACTGTCTAAACACCTTACCATTGCTGCTAAGCTGGTGCTCAGGCCAAAAGGTACCACTTTAAATTGGTAGCACTTGTTTTTATACAAAAATGCCGTATACTTTCTATCACAAGTTCTAATGGGAATTTGCCAAAAACCTGATGTTAAGTCCAGTTTGGTCATATACTTAACCCCATTACATTTTTGAAACAATTCTTCCACACTCCTAGCGCACTTGTAATCTGGTACTAATAAAGAATTTAACTTCCTAGCATCTAAATATAATCGGATACTCCCGTTCGGCTTGATGACAACTACTAAAGGGTTTATATAGGGACTACTTTCTCTCTCAATAACACCATTTGCTACCATCTGTTGGATCTCTTTCTCCACTTCATCTCTATAATGTAGAGGGATTGGATAAGTCCTTTTTACAAATGATGCATTTTCAGTTAGTGTCAACTGATGTTCATAGAACCTAGCTCTTCCAGGGTCTGTTCTGAACACATCACTATACTCACCAACGAGTTGCTGAATTTTGTTCTGTTGCTCGTTGTTCAACTCAGTCCCAATATTGATTTCTGCAGTATCATCAATACAGTGCTGGTCACTCCTAACGTCAACTACAGGTTTTTCTATATACCCTTTTACGACACTTACCGAGTTCCAATGCTTAAACTCTTAAATACCTACATTTATTTTATTAGCATTTATTTCCATCGTAATGGTATTTCTTTTAAAATTTATTTTTGCTTTCCATTCAAGCAACGTATCTACCCCAATAATACAATCATGAATGAGTTTCGGGACTATTAGAGCTACTATTTGGGTTTGGTTACCATTTATACTGACAGGTAAATATATTTGTTCAGTTATCTTTTGCATTTTGGCTCCAGTGGCTCCCTGTACATTACAATGTTTTACGGGTAGTCTGGGACAATTTCGCAACTGATTATTATCTACAAACTTTGAGCTAACACAGGTAACTTCACTGCCAGTGTCAATAAGCGCTCGTACCAGTAGATTACTGATCTTACAAATTATTTCCGGACATTCAGGATAATGGTTTCTACCCACTTCTTGCTCCTCTTTTAACAAGAACTCCCTATCGCTCGCTTTTTTATATTACTAGCTACGTTCTTCTTACCTGTTTTCTTTTGTGATTTCACTGCAGGTAATGGTAGGTTTAGTTATGTTACTTTTCTACCTGCAGTTGTTTCCCGTTTCCCGTATTCATTTTACTAGTCGACGGTTGCTGCTCGGTAGAGGTTACAGTTGTTTTACACACTTTATACCCTTTATTAGATTTATTTTCTACACTTCTACTCCTACCTTTATCCTCCACTTCCTGTCTATTTTGTGGTTTATTACCCGGATATGGGGTAAACCTTTTTTCTTTCATACGTTCATTATCTCTCCTCTTATTTGAGTAGAACGTTGGTTCTTGCTGATCGACTCTAGAGTAGTTACTCAGCTGATTACTTACCCGCTGTAGGTCCCTCTCTAAATCTAGACACTCATCTACAACCATAATGAACTTTCCTAAGGTATCCACTCCTCTAGTAGTGGTTGCTACTCTAGTGCGTTCTGAGAAATGACGCGCTAGCTTATATACTAGGTCTCTCTCTTCTATTGGTGGTGTTAGATGTTTAACTTGCGCCATTACATTAAGCACATAATTGGTAGTTGTCATATTCATTGACGGATGATACTTACCAAATTCTAAATGATCACGTACCCTTCTTTGTATTTGAACATTCCAGTACTGAGCTAGAAATTTTTCTGTGAAGTCTGAGTAGGTTTGGACCCTGTCTGAGATGACTTTCCACCACGTACCTGCCCAATTCTTGAGAAATCGGCCTAACATGTCCTTCTTATCCTCGTCGTCCATCAGTGGATTTACACGAGTTACATAAGCTTCAAACAGCTTTAGGAATTCCACAGGATTCTCATGTGGGTTTTCTGAAAATGCAAGGTTTTCCGGTTCTTCCTTATAGCCGCCACACCTCACTACTTTGGTTTGCTGTTGTGACGATTTAAAAAAATATTTAAATCGCACAAATAAAAAATTGCTTTCAATATAAGTAAGAGTATTATCCACCCCTTACCTATGCCTAGATTCATGCAACTACGTGCAAATTGTATCCGTACCAACACGTTAAGAACGGTGTTATTTAGCTAATAATAATAATTACTTTAATTAAAGAAAATATGTACAAAATAAATAAATAAATTCATAATTCCTAACCAAAAGGTAAAATAATGTATTACGACTTAATTAGTAAATAATTAATATAACTTAAAAGAACGAACTATTTTCTTAGTGCGTAAAACCGCGCCAGTTACTGAACCCTTGCCGCTAAACATTGCATGCACTCGCCCGATAGACACCGAGATGTAAGGATGTAGCTGCTGTGTTGTGAACATACACATAGGTGTATACCGTTAAGCAGTATTTAATCAAGTTTATAATGAATTCGATTTGACCTATGTAGTATAATAATAATAATAATAAAAACAAAATTATAATGTAGTGCGTGAAGAAATATGTAAAGAATAATAAAAAAAAAAGGAAAATTAGCCGACACATCTCTTAGCAAACTGTAAGTGGTGAGAAATGTTACTTACCAAATTTTAGTGCTGACAAAAGTAGAACTGTAACTAAAAGTAAAATGTAATCAACCGACTCCAAAAGAAGAAAACACAAACAGCAACCGGATGAACTTCTAGAACCCAAAATCTAATCGTCTAGGAAGAGACTACCAGAAACAATCAGCCTCATGGAACATCAAGAGGAACCGTGGATCACACCCTAGAAGAGGACTGAAGATGACCATTATGGACCCCACAGCATACACATGTTACATTCAGGTGATATCAAAACATAATATTTGTAACACAAATTCATTGTAAAACAACAAGACCAGTAACAAAAGAACAGTAAAGAAATTTTGATAATTTAAAGTTTAATATATATATATTTTTGTAATCACTGTAATGAAGTAGTAAGGACATTACGATGTTTAGATTTAAATTAATTTTAAAATTTACAACCAAAATTATTCTTCTAATAATTTGGTTGAAGTTGTAATAAAAACATAACTAAGTTGAGTCCCGGATCCGTGGTACTGAAAACAATATCTAGCTGAATGCTTTTGATATAAAAAGAATAAGAAGTAAATTTTCAAAATATTTAATGCAGAAATTTTTAGAACCTGAGTTTTAAAAGTAAAGTAAAGTATGAGACGTAAATATGTTAATAAAGAGATGTTTTTGCTAACACCCAACGAGTGAATAAATTTATACAATCCTTGCTTAATTCCTGAATAATAAAGTTTTATAATTTGTTAGTGATTGAGGTTTACTAACAACGGCAGCTAGTTCAATTAAAAGGTAACAAATTGAACTGGTTCCCGACATTTGTGATATCTTAACAAGGGAGACGTCACACTGTGACTTCATTGCTTTATTCAGATCCTCCCGCATTACCTTCAACTGTTGTTCCATCCTTTGATGTACTTCGTCACTGTTAGCCTTACTCTCTACCTGTTTCTTAACTTCATTAATATTTACACCCAGTTGGGTACACTCTTCCCTAGTATTCTGAATTTCTTCTTTATTTAGAAGTGTTTGTGTTTTTAGTTCAGCTGTTACTTCTCTGAATTGTTGATTAATGAGGGTTACTTTCTGTTCTAACCTTTCATGCAATTCATTTCTAAATTTATTTAACTTTTCGTCTTGACGGCGAAAATTAGTATTTACTAGTTTTCTAAATTCCTCTAACGTAGTTTTAACCTCTTCGGTATGCTTATCAAATCTATTATTACTCTCATCTATTTTACCCGCTAAGTTAATAGCTAAATTTGCTATTTCCTCATCTATTTTAAATGTAGCCTCTTTACTACTTTGTTCTATTTGGCTAGACAAATTTTCGTTTATTTGTTTCATTTCACTGGACAAATATTTATTAGTTTGTTCAATTTTAATATTAACATCTGTTATCAATTTTTGATTATTTTCTTCTAAACTTTTATTATTTTCTTCAATTTTACTTTCAATTTTTTCAATTTTATTTTCAAGTTTATTACTTGTACTTTCGATTTTATTATTAGTTTCTTTTATTTCAGTTTTAGTTTCTTCCATTTTAGTGGTCAACTGCTTAAACATTTGCTCAATTGCTGCCATATCTACTGATGATGATTTAGCCATTTTTACAGTTTATTTTTAACAAATTAATTTAACAATTATTTAATAGTTATTTGTAACCTTGAATTCCACTTTCTTTTCAAATTTATTAATATTACAATTTAACTAATCACTTAGGTAAAAGCAACACTAAATTATATAACTTTATTTATATAATTTTTTTGTGAGTTTAATCGGGCTTAATCCAGCTTAATCGAGCCCCACGTTGGGCGCCAAATCTATACAACGCTCCCTTTCGTCTAACAAAATTATCTAATATTTGTGATGTTAGATAAAAAGTTACTTACCCGTGATATTACTTTACCTGGACGCCAGAACAAATCCCAGATACAAATGACACGGTTTCAGCTTAGCTCAGCGCATGGAGACACTCTTTCTCAGGATTCGTTCAGTGATTGTGGTTTTCAAGGGGAATCGTTACAAATAACACTTTAATATTTCTTGATTATTTAATTAACTTTTATTTAATTATTTTTAAACTTTAAATTGCTAATGTCAGGACTTAATTCTACCCTAACCTTATAATTATTGAGTGAGTGTGGAAAGTAATGATTAAGACGCTCAAACGACCTATAGCTCTTATCTGGTCTGATTAAGAGATTTCTATCTCACAAACCAGTGCTAAAGAACAGGTCTGCAATAATTTGCACGTCCAATACTACACACCACTTTCCATTCAACACTCCTATCCTATATTAGAACTAATCTTATAGTTAAAATACAATGTGTGCTTTTCTTAGTGTCTTTTTAAAATTTTTTATTGTTTTATTATTTGTTTAGCGCTTATATCATTGATCAATGAATCTATTTCTTACTGTTTGATGCGTTGACCGAAGATAGGAATCTGTATAGGTCCTCCTTTCGATGGTGTTGCACAGAAGAATGGATTGATCAATGATGTTGAAGGTGCCCTGGGAATTACAGATGCTGTAGCCTTCTGCAGCACAGGTCCTTCACGGCTGATTGATTAATTAATTAACTAATTAATTAATTAACGATTGTTTTACGCAGCTAGTGTTATTGAATGTTGTTAATTCATCTACACTGCGGACTACTTCTCGATTTAGAACTTAAATTTGCACTATTGTGTAATTTAAAAATTTTTGTATGTGAATTATACACGTCTAGTGTGTTTAAGTACCGAACGAAGAGTGACGTTACCCCTCGCTTTTAGCTGGCGTCTGTTTTAAATACGGGCTGCTGATTGGTTGTAAAAATAAATCATGCGTTTTTCCAGTTTCGACAATCTCGAACAAGTCGCTCAAACACTCCGTGACATGTTCCAAACGGCAGAGAAATTCTTGTCAAAATCGTACTTCCTGTATTTGCAAATCGATTGATTTCAGGTATTTGCAAATGTGTTTCCGAAGATCTGACCACAGAATATTGTTGCTTAGGTCTTTATCTGTGTGTGTGTGAAAACACCTTATTCCTACGTAGCATAATTCTCTCGTTATTCCTGTTGGCGTGCGTCATCCGTATAACTTCTTTATTTGTTAATTATTTTAACTGAGCTTGCGGCTACTTATAAAGCTTTTTTGGCTGAATACAATGCTGTTTTCAGAATTGCCCTATATTTACAACTTTTGAAGTTATCGCAGGTTGAACTGATAATTCGCTTTGAGTAAAATTACCTGTTTGAACTGGATTCTACTGTAGCGGTGACGTGTTAGAGTGAGATGGCTGCGATTATACGCTCTCTCTGTCTCCCTTACGGCGTTACGCTCGTACCGTCTATAGCTTTCATATAACGCTCTGATAGGACGCTATTATGAATCGTTATAATATATATATATATATTGTTGGTAATATGAAAACTAAGTACTGCTATGAAATATACAAAATATTCAATCGCTTGAACTCTGTAGCAAAACATGTTATGATGTTGAAATGAGGAAACCCTAATAAAAGGTTGTTACTGTTAAATGAGTGTTTTATTGCAAGTCCTGTTAGTCTGGGCTCCAGCACATTTTCGCTCTGTCTAGGCCAAGCGTCTAGTTTTAAATTTTTACGTAACGTCCTAAGTGGCCGTTACATAACTGGGAAGGACATTGTGAAAAAAAGAATCAACGATGTTGTTTATCGGATTCAACAAGAAGGGCAGCGAAAGTTCAAGGTCGTCCACCTAGTTCGCCTGGCTAAGTACTATTTCAGAGACAGGTTGCCAGTTCGGGACGAACAGGCTTAAGGAGGGGGAGATGTTACGACATCACAGAACAATCTACATTTTTATCGAATGTTCCAGAGTGATCCGGAATGTAACAGTGTGGCGTACGTGCTTGTTGACGCATTTTCTAGACTGTGCCAGACTTCGCTCGGGCCCACGGACTGTGTCAAGGCCGCAAGTAATTACGTCGTATTGCCGAACTGGCTTCGGCAACGTATTATTAGTATTTTAAAAACGAGCGCCGCTGACGTCACGCACTGCCACACTGTTACGATAGTTTGTTGCCGGTCGGTTATACACACAAACGGTTGTGCAGCTACGCAATACAGCTGGCGCTGCCAGCCAACTGTGTCTGTACATTCCTGCATTCGGAGGTTACTTGGCTGGACCGAAACGTTGTATCGGCCTCATTTCTGCTTGATCCTCCAACCTGTTCATCTGGTCTCGGCTGGCGGCAAACTTCTATCCAGGACTTCCGAACCTATCACTATGATAGGCTAGATAAAGTGTTGTTCCAGGTGCTCGACCAAGGGCGAGATGGGTGTCAGGGGTGGACGAACATCTGTCCACCCTAATGGCAGAGACGATCTTATAGCCACAATGCCGTCAGTCGAGGACTTTTCCAATGCTAAGCTGCACCAGGGACTTGTGACACGACTGTGACATCACTGATCCGCGCCTATACGAACTAAGTACACCGGACAATCCAGGTGGGAAAATTCTGATTATCTATTTCTCTCTCTCTCTACAACATGTGAATGCACAGAAGCCGCCAGAAGCTCACTCGTGAAGTTCTGAACATTATACTCTAGCACAAACTCTCGTGTTCAATTATGTTATTGCATGTGTGAACATTACCACAGTACACCTAATGAAGTATCTTATAACTGTATAATGTGTAAGAAGTTACACACATACACACACATCCGCAGTTTGCTGTAAGATCTAACTTTCATCTAATTAAGACCATTAGGAAGTTAATTATCTCGTGCTATCATGTCATCTGGTCATGGCTGAGTTTTAATAACGTAGCGGGGGTTGTCTGATACTGTAGATGAGAAACGATTTTCTTTCACACACATACTTAACGCTTAATGATTAAGGTAAGGGGTCGTTTGGCTGGTTGAGTTTCGGGGCGGTCACTTACATTCTCTGGTGTGAACTATGCTTGTGAATTTGCTGGCAAATCTATGCTTAGGAGCTGAGATATTCCATTTACGTTGTCATTTATATTTGTATCTATCTATACATATTAGGGTTCCTTCATTTACTGTAGTTGGAATGGGTTTATGTGGAGGTTAGTGTTGAAATGAGGGATGTTTTGTTATTCATGTCGTATATGTGTTTGTGTGTGTAATTTTACTATATATATATTTTTTGGGGGGAATATGTAACGGATTTAAAAAAGAGAATAACCATAAATGTGCTTACTGAGACAACAGGCTAGCCTATTTGATATTATACAACACTGATGGATTAGTATTGCTTTATGAATGAGATTATTACTAACTTTGACTCATACATAATCAGGCAGAAATTTTTGCAATTAGTTTAATATCAATTCACTTACTTTGTGACATTATGAATTAATGGATATACATATATATATATATATATATATAATTCTGCCTTTAATGGTGTGCTCACACAATCACGAACTTGTCATGTATGTAAAACCTTGCAGGTTGAATAAAGCACACGCTTGTTGGTTAAAAGAGTTTTTCATTTGCAAGTCCTGTCATTCACCTGGGGGGACATGTCTGTAATTGTATTTGGGCCTTGCACACTTTTGCTTCCTCTAGGTTTTTTTTTACCTAGTTCTAAATATGATGTCTCTCCCCTTTCACAAAAAAAAACTTAATAAAAATAAAATTAAATAAAATTCAAAAAAATTACAAAACTTAGAAAAATAAAAGGGGGGTTTCAAATGGTAGCAGAGCGTGGTTGTTATGATTCTGGGTGGATAGTAGGTATTATTTCTGCCTTATTTTTCTCTGTTGAACTTGAGAAATTTTAGAATCTGGGGACTTATATTTATTTTCTTAAATGAAACTTAGTGTGGCTACAGACATGTCAGCTGGTGTTAGGACTTGCAAATTATTTCAAATTATTTTTGATTAGAATCCAAGTGTTGTAAGAAAACTTAAT
Organism: Magicicada septendecula; assembly: GCA_034769895.1. Lineage (NCBI taxonomy): Eukaryota > Metazoa > Arthropoda > Insecta > Hemiptera > Cicadidae > Magicicada > Magicicada septendecula. Next base: position 66,508,827 of record CM068376.1, read on the forward strand.
GGTAGTGTAATAAATTAACAGAATGAACAACCAGAAAAAAGAGCACATTTTATAAAACGAATAAGGGGTTAATGAAGTTTAAAATAATTTAATATGTGTTAGTGTTTAAGTGATTATTTTGTGATGTTGAGTGTAAGATGAATTTTAAAAAGGGGTTATAAGAATGTGATTAATTTTTTTTTAATGAATGTGTGCTGATTGGTTGCACTTGCACATACCCTGGAGCTCATACGGAGTCTGGACATGATGAGGGCCGTCGGTACTTGTTGAGTTTGATTATGACTTGTCTCTTGGATTAGACAACGTGTTTGGTAGCATCCCAGTTATATGGTAATTGTTTATTGAGGACGTTGCGTTGCGGTATCGTGTATTTTGAATGCGGTTATGGTCCGACCAAGGGCATGGATGTGATAGTTTATATTTTCGATTATATCGAATTTTATGTGTACTTTGTGTGTTGTATTTAGTGAGTTAGTTTGGTTGTTTTGTGTTGTGTTCTCTTCTGGGCATTTTGCATGGCTGTTTCTCTGCTTTTATGACACCCATCTCGTCGTATCGCTAGAGCATTCTGGAGCCACTTGTATGATCAAGTTCTTCCTGTCGTTCTCTTTAATTCTTGCTTTTACGTGGTGTGTGTGTGGATTGCGCGGTCATGTCCATTTCGGTAAATGTGGATTTGTTTGTAAAAGATGAGCTCGAGTGGGAGGTCCGGTTCCGGGGACGGAAGCCGCAGGAGACTGTTGTTTCATTAAGGAAGCAACTCCGTGAGGCTCTTGCCTCCGGTGAGGCACCGAGTGGGAGAGTATTACTTACGGATGTCACCGCCGAGGTGGAGCTGTGCTCGGAAAAATTTGTAGAACTGCTCGATTTGGCCGAAGGCCTGCAGTCGGCGGCACCCACCTCTACGGCTAGACAGAGGGTGCGCCAACGTTTACAACACGTTCTATGCCGTTTACAGAATGCTGAATCACAGGCTACCACCTCGGAATTAGAGAAAAATGTTGTCACTCTTAGGGAGCAAGTGGCGATGGCATTGCGGGAGTTTTCTCTCGGCCAGCGTCGCCACGTAGATCCGAATTCCGGTTCTTCTTCTTCTTCTGTTGAGACGGCAGCCAGGGTGGAACCCCCTGTGCATGTTCCTGCCTTTTCCGATATGGCCACCGCAAGCTATCACAAGCTTCCTAACCCACTGTCGGATGTCATTCAGCGTCTCCCAGTTGTCGATGGTCTGGATCCTGAGGCGCTTTTGAGATTCTTGCGCGTATTTTTTCAGTTGGCCGATTTCCCTGGGCTGTCGGAGCGGACTTTGCTTGAGCTCATTTACCCGTACTGTCGGGGATCTATGGCTGAGCGCGTGACAAGTACCCTTAGGGATGGTGGTGGCATAGACCATTTCCATTGGGAAGTCCTGGACGCTTTCGTACCGGGAAGGTTACACGACCGGTTACGACACAAACATTTCTATAGAGTTCAAGCAAGCGGAGAGTCCCTTGCTCATTTCATTTCCAGTGTTAAAGACGCGGCCCGGATCCTGAGGCTGGGGTTGTCAGAGTCTGATGTCATTCATACTATTTTGCAGGGCGTGACGCCGGAGGAACGGTCACGTTTGACATTCGCTGCCCGTCCCCAAAGTTTTATTGATTTAGACCGGCTGTGCGCCGAGTCGACCACTATACAGGGTAATGACGATATTAGAGCCCGCGAGGCTAGGAGGCGTTCAGAACGCCCTAATTTCGAGCGACGAGTCGGGCAGCCCGGGTCTTGGGGTCCTAGGCCTGCGCCGGTTCAGAGCTGTGAAGTACGAGAATTATTCTGTTCTAGGTGTCATAGATCCGGTCACGTCGCGCGCTATTGTAACGATGCTAGACAGCGTCAAGGGACTTCCCGAAAAGGTAACCTTTCAAAAAACGTAAATTCTCGGGGAAGATAAGTCGGGAGTGGTCTTCCCCGTTAGGCCGTTCTCTTCCGGTTTCACTTAACCCCAGGCGGATAGCTAATCCCGGGTCATCCGGCTCCAAGGTCCTGCGAACTGTCCCCAACTACAGTTCAGTATGCCCCTTCCTGTTGGTCGAGTTGAAAAAGGGTCAGCTCAGAGCCTTGGTTGACTCTGGATCAGCCCGATCCATAATTTCATCTAGAGTATGTGAGGACCTTGAACAACAGGGCTTACTATTAGGGTCGGATCGGTCTTCCGTGGTATGCTGGACTGCATCGCGGGAAATTCTGCCCATCTCCCGGGTGGTTTCCCTGAGTATTAAAATCGAGTGTTTTTCATGGGTGTGGCGATTTTTGGTTTCTCCGGCTCTGGGAGTCGACTGCATTGTGGGTGCCGATTTCATCTCCAAGAGTGGTCTCGTTTTAGATCTTCAAGCGCACCACTGTTATTTTAAATTCAATCGGGAGGTTGTCATTCCTTTCCTTGGGTACCAGGGAGCTAAGGGAGGTGTCCAAGAGGTTGTGTGTCCCGATTCAGAGAGAGACCATCTCACCCCGTCCCAGAGGCATGCTTTAGATCATTTGTATGAGCAGTTCCCCACTGTATTAACTCCCAACCTGGGGCTCACACATCTTTTGGAATATAAGATCCGTTTAACGGACTCCGCCGTAGTCCGCTCACACCCATACAAATTCGCCCCTCCAAAGATGGATGTCCTAAGAGAGAAGGTTCAAGAGTTGCTTAAACAAGGGGTCATTGAACCTTCCAACTCTAGTTATGCAAGTCCAGCATTTCTGGTGCCCAAGCCTGGAGGTAAACAGCGTTTGGTCATTGACTATCGCAAACTCAATGCTAATATTGAGGTGGATTCAGTTCCTCTTCCCGATTTACATTCCGCGTTCGATTGGTTTAGTGGGGCCAGGTACTTCACCATCTTTGACCTCAATGCCGCTTATCATCAGATTCCTCTGTCTAAGGAAAGCCGCCCTTATACGGCATTCTGTGTGCCATGGAATCTTTATCAATATACTAGGGTACCCATGGGTCTGGCAGTGGGGGCTCAAACCCTCACGCGACTACTTGACACTGTATTCCATGACGTAAAATTTAAATTCATCTTTAATTATCTTGATGACCTCTTGGTCTACAGTAAAACTTTCGAGGAGCATCTGGGTCACCTGAGAGAGGTGATGTGCCGATTGAGGAGTGCTGGCCTCACTATCAATCCAGACAAGGTAAAGTTTGCACAAAGGAGTATTTCGTTTTTAGGGCATCTCGTCTCATATGGGGGTGTGACGGTCGACCCGGAGAGGACACAAGGCATCCGGGATTTTCCTCCCCCTAGGGATGCGAAAGGTGTTGCCAGATTTGTTGGCATGGTCAATTTTTACCGGAGATTTATCCCTAATGCCGCGGAGATTGCTGTACCTTTAAACGAACTCAGGAAAAAGGGTACCAAATTTGTATGGGGAGAGAGGCAACAGCGGGCCTTTGATACCCTCAAGGAGGCGATCGTCTCTCCCCCTGTGTTGAGGATGCCTGATTTTTCAAAAAAATCATTTTGCAAACGGACGCGAGTTCTGTTGCGCTCGGGGCGGTTCTGTCCCAGGAAGTCGATGGTGCTAGGCAGCCGGTGGCATTTATATCCCGGACCTTGACCCAACAAGAGAGGAAGTCTTCAGTGTATGAACTAGAGTGTCTTGCTGTTGTGTACGCTCTAGATAAGTTCAGGCGTTTCTTGGAACACGCTGAGTTCCTGTTGGAGACCGATAATCAGGCTCTCTCCTGGCTTCTCGCTCATCCCCGGCAGCTGGGTAAAATAGAGCGTTGGGTGGTCAAGATCTCATCCTTTAAATTCAAAGTGCAACACATCAGGGGAACACAAAATGTTGTTGCAGACGCCTTGTCACGTATGTTCTCCCAACCCAGCGAGGCCAATTCTGAGCAACCCTGTTCCGTTCTGCTGGATTTTCCTTTGGCTTTTACTGATGTGTTACCCCATCAGTTAAATGATGAAGAGTTGGGTCCTATCATCCAACACCTAAAAGAGGGTAACGTGCAGGTACCATATTTTCTGTCCAAGGGCGTCCTGTGCTGCCGAGAACGAAAAGGACGTGCCCCGAAGGTTGTGCTGCCTAGCAAGCTCGTGCCAATGGTCTTCAGCTACTATCATGATTCCCCAATAGGTGGCCATAAGGGAATTTCGAAGACCATTTCCAGTATTAGGAGGCATTTCATCTGGAAGGGCATGGACAGGGACATCGCGGCTCGTGTGAAAGCATGTCATCTCTGTGGCTTGAGTAAGCCTGCTCAAAACACTAAATTGGGTCTATTGTCATCTGATGTGGCGAGCAAACCCATGGAGAAGTTATTCATAGACTACGTGGGACCTTTCCCTCGTAGCAAGTCAGGTAATGCTTACCTACTTGTTTGCGTGGATGCTTTTTCCAAGTTTGTCTGGCTACTGCCCTTACGACAGGCAAACACTCGCTCAACTATCCTTATGCTACAGACCCATGTCTTTCAGCATTTCGGTTTTCCGTCCACCATTGTCTCTGACAATGGACCACAGTTCATTTCAAAAGATTTCCGGCGAATGTGTTTCGCTAACGGCATCAAACATGTGACCACTTCCCCGTACTACCCTCAACCGTCCCACGCGGAGAGATTTAACCGGAATCTCCGTTCAGCGCTTATCGCCTATCATGCTGAACAACAGGATTGTTGGGACCAAAATTTAAAGTGGTTGCAATTGGCATTTAACACGGCCCTACACGAGAGTCACAAGGCCGTACCCTTTGAAGTCATGTTTGGGTTCTCGCCGAGTTTGCCGTTGGACAATTTGTGGCACATTGATGATCTTCTGCCGAACGATCCTGAGGTCACGACTGTGGACAGATGGCGGGAGGTCCGGAGGAATTTGCTTCGTGCGCACGAACGCGTCCGTAGTCGCTACAATCAGGGGCGAATTCCGAACCCATTTAAGATTGGCGACTTGGTCTACTGTCAGAGCCATCCGATCAGCTCAGCCATAAATAGGAGGGCCGCTAAACTATGTTATCGTTGGTCGGGACCATACCGCATTCTTCGGTTTGTGTCGCCCGTCACAGTGAAATTGGGTGATCCCGGAGGGGATGTTGAAAGAGTAACCACTCATATTTCGAAGCTAAAGTTTTGCCATAGGGCATGAGTTAGGGATGACAGTTAGGCCCATAAAAAAAAGGGGGGAATACTATTTGGGGTTCCTGGATCTCAGTTATTGGAATTGGGAGGCCTTGGTGGTCAGTACTCAAAGCGGGATCCTGCGATTCTTCTCTTTCTCCTGTTCTTTTCTGTCTCTTATGTCTGCATGCGGACCAGGGCCCGGCGAGCATGCAGGACTCACACTTACATCTTCTCTTTCAGACACACACTCACTAACTCACACCTCTTCCTTCTGCCTTTTCGTTTTCCTGTGTTACTGAACTCACCAAGAGCGTTTTAGAATCTGAGATTTTCCAGGTTTCCCGCAGCCGTCGTGCTTGAGGACTTGTTTGTTTTGGGCCAACCATGTTGCCCTTTTGGGGTGAGGGTGTGCCGAACTGGCTTCGGCAACGTATTATTAGTATTTTAAAAACGAGCGCCGCTGACGTCACGCACTGCCACACTGTTACGATAGTTTGTTGCCGGTCGGTTATACACACAAACGGTTGTGCAGCTACGCAATACAGCTGGCGCTGCCAGCCAACTGTGTCTGTACATTCCTGCATTCGGAGGTTACTTGGCTGGACCGAAACGTTGTATCGGCCTCATTTCTGCTTGATCCTCCAACCTGTTCATCTGGTCTCGGCTGGCGGCAAACTTCTATCCAGGACTTCCGAACCTATCACTATGATAGGCTAGATAAAGTGTTGTTCCAGGTGCTCGACCAAGGGCGAGATGGGTGTCAGGGGTGGACGAACATCTGTCCACCCTAATGGCAGAGACGATCTTATAGCCACAATGCCGTCAGTCGAGGACTTTTCCAATGCTAAGCTGCACCAGGGACTTGTGACACGACTGTGACATCACTGATCCGCGCCTATACGAACTAAGTACACCGGACAATCCAGGTAGGAAAATTCTGATTATCTATTTCTCTCTCTCTCTCTACAACATGTGAATGCACAGAAGCCGCCAGAAGCTCACTCGTGAAGTTCTGAACATTATACTCTAGCACAAACTCTCGTGTTCAATTATGTTATTGCATGTGTGAACATTACCACAGTACACCTAATGAAGTATCTTATAACTGTATAATGTGTAAGAAGTTACACACATACACACACATCCGCAGTTTGCTGTAAGATCTAACTTTCATCTAATTAAGACCATTAGGGAGTTAATTATCTCGTGCTATCATGTCATCTGGTCATGGCTGAGTTTTAATAACGTAGCGGGGGTTGTCTGATACTGTAGATGAGAAACGATTTTCTTTCACACACATACTTAACGCTTAATGATTAAGGTAAGGGGTCGTTTGGCTGGTTGAGTTTCGGGGCGGTCACTTACATTCTCTGGTGTGAACTATGCTTGTGAATTTGCTGGCAAATCTATGCTTAGGAGCTGAGATATTCCATTTACGTTGTCATTTATATTTGTATCTATCTATACATATTAGGGTTCCTTCATTTACTGTAGTTGGAATGGGTTTATGTGGAGGTTAGTGTTGAAATGAGGGATGTTTTGTTATTCATGTCGTATATGTGTTTGTGTGTGTAATTTTACTATATATATATTTTTTGGGGGGAATATGTAACGGATTTAAAAAAGAGAATAACCATAAATGTGCTTACTGAGACAACAGGCTAGCCTATTTGATATTATACAACACTGATGGATTAGTATTGCTTTATGAATGAGATTATTACTAACTTTGACTCATACATAATCAGGCAGAAATTTTTGCAATTAGTTTAATATCAATTCACTTACTTTGTGACATTATGAATTAATGGATATACATATATATACATATATATATATATAATTCTGCCTTTAATGGTGTGCTCACACAATCACGAACTTGTCATGTATGTAAAACCTTGCAGGTTGAATAAAGCACACGCTTGTTGGTTAAAAGAGTTTTTCATTTGCAAGTCCTGTCATTCACCTGGGGGGACATGTCTGTAATTGTATTTGGGCCTTGCACACTTTTGCTTCCTCTAGGTTTTTTTTTACCTAGTTCTAAATATGATGTCTCTCCCCTTTCACAAAAAAAAAACTTAATAAAAATAAAATAAATAAAATTCAAAAAAATTACAAAACTTAGAAAAATAAAAGGGGGGTTTCAGTATTTATACTGGCCCTATCGAATAATCTAGTAATTTGGGGCGGTATAAATACCAGTACTCAACGACATTCAGTTCAGTATTAGTGCGATATATTTACAGAGCGGTTCGAGTTATTACTGTGTACGTTCAAGTAGTTATTAGTGAAGTGTTGCGTTTTATAATCGGACGGTATAATTATAATACAATTGTGTTTAATTTTAGTGGACATTTTATTGCGTGTGAACAATTTTCATTTGATTTGTTGTAGAGACTGTGTTGTTAATTACGAACTGTTTAACTGTAAAAAAATTAAAGATGTAGATGAACATTTTTCTTGCTTTAGAAAAGAATACTGTTATGTGAAGATTAGCAATTTTCACAGAATTTCTTTATATGTTGCAACATGTCCTAATCTAGGTTAGAAGCCTATTGTCGATTTTATGATGTATAAATCAACTTGGTTTTTCTCTTTTTTAAATAATGAAGATGTAAGGTACTTTGAATGGTATTTATCAATTTCATGAAATCTTATTATGAGAGAAGTTACTATGGTATCCAACTAGTGAATTGACTGGCAATCCTGAAATAATCCAAAGAAGAAGGATTATTGTACTACTTTCACAACTTGGGTTCCCATTCATCCCACTTTTAGCAGGACATACTTGCTTTTTGACTGAATGTCCTGCTGTCCCAAGTTTCTTTCGAATGTCCTGCTTTTTTAGAACTAACATTAGTTGTTTTGGTAACACTATTACAACTTTATCTACAACTGCTTTGTTTGTAGTATCAGTAGCAGCATTGAATATTTGGTGTGCAGAAGTGGTTTTAGTGATTAGTAATTTCTTTGTATAGTATGGAGATAGTCTTACAATTTATAATCAACATTATAACTTTCTGCCAAAATTATACTGAAATATAAGTGCAGTTTTTGTGAAAGTAAGTTAATCTTCATTTTATTTTCTAAGAATTATCTTTACTTGTTAGCATGTGTTAAAGATACATGTTTATTTCTAATAAGACATGTATGTTTTAAAAAGCAGGTAGCTCTTCTAAATTTAACAGTGAAGTATCAAGTGTCAAGGGTGGGTATGTGCTATGACTGAGCAGAGCTGTCCTGGAGCCTCCCATTCCTCAGAACTCACTGGCCACCACTGGGAGTGAGAATTATCTAGACAACTTAAAATTTGGACATAGAACTGGTCACACTAGTGGAGTGTACTCCACATAGTTTCAGAATGTCTGTGGACAATACATTATGCTACATGCCTGTTTCTGGCAATTTAGCAGAAATTTCTGTACTGCCAAAATTACTATAAATGAAGCCACTTTTAGTGCACTACTTCTTCTATCATGCTCACAATACCATTGTGAGTATTGTAAGTAGCACAGAATATATATAAATGTACTTGAGTAGTAAGTATATGGTTGCCTTTTGCGAACATCATTTACTAGCCTTTAATCATCTCTTCTATGTTGTTTGTCTTATTTAGCTACTTTTTAAAATGACTTGTCACTGGAAGTTTTAATGAATAATGCATATTTTTTTCAGTGACAGACCTCCATAATTGATAACTTTCTCACTGTTGGAGTAACAAATTGGACAAAATTACAAATTGCTAAAGTCACAAAAAATGTTATAGAACAGTGAAAAAATTCTACTATTAGTAATACTGCTTAATCATAAGTATGTAGGAAACATAGAATTAGGTACCATATCCAGAACCAGGCCCAGATCTAGAAATATTGCCCCTCCCATGCAAAAAGCCAACAACACCTTAGAAAAGTGTGTGTGTGTGTGTGTGTGTGTGTGTGTGTGTGTGTGTGTGTGTGTGTGTGTGTGTGTGTGTGTGTGCGTGTGTGTGTGTGTGTGTGTGTAAACATTGGTTAAAAATTAAAAGTTCTTACTCTTGAATTAATTTATAAATTAGTATATTGACTGAACATAAAACCAACTATTAACTGTTTGTGATTATTTGCACTTACACAATTTTCAGTCTTTAATAATTCTTTAACAACATCTCAAACAGCTTTGATGTATGTCCATAGGATTCTCAAGGTCACTTTCAGGTTGTTAGTGGACATGTAATTTACTGTTTAGTACCGGATATGGACTACTGTACCTGTCGTTAATACTTGTATCAATTCCAATACTCTCAAAGGTTTTCCTAAAAGGCTATAAGGACCATCGTCAATTCACATGAAAAGTATTTGGTTTAGGCTGTGGTCAAATTATAACTGTTAAAATATTTCACACTATTCAGAGGTTATCTTTCTGGGTTTGGTAGTATTCAATTATGTTGACTTCATGGACTTGTGGCCATTTTTTCCAAAGTAATTATTTGTGGAGAGGGCTACATGTATCATGATTGAAGAATTCAGATGACCTACTATTACGCAAAGCTTTTCCAGGCCTTGACTGAAATCTTAACCTCTCAATGGTCAATTGTTTCCTCCTTCTCTAGAGAAATTTGATCTTAGTGAGAGAATCACAAGCATATCCTGCAATATTTGGCTTACTGTGGTAATGAGTTGTTTAAGAATGTCATGGATTGTTTTAATTTGCAGAGACCCTTTTTTACAATTTGATGTATTCTTGGATTTTGTTGTCCATGACGTGTTCATTGATTAACTAATTATAAGTACAACACTACCGACTTGGAACACAAGTTTTTTATTGATAAAAATGTAAACTGTACCAATAAGGTATAAGGGTAAAAGTTTACATTTTTACCAATAAAAAACTTGTGTTCCGAGTCAGTAGTGTTATAATTAATTTGATTCTCTTGTTGTTGCATCCTCTTCGTTCACTTATTAATTTAATAATATATATAATACTTTCACTTATGAACTTACTGTTGTCACTTCCCAAACGTTTCGAGATGTTGTTTCTCTTCTTCAGTGGGTTTAGTACTAACTGTCGATTACAGAATAACCGTTACGGAATGGAGTGTGTGGTGGGGGTTGATGGTGGGAAGGGATTGGCGCTGAGGTTCGAATTATGTGTGTGGATCAGTGTGTCGAATAGTGTATGTGATTTGTAATGTATCTGTTCGTTTAATATGTTGTTTGGTTGTAGTGTGTGATATCTGTATATTTCAAATTGTTCAGCTGTGTTTAGTTTTCTACTTTTAGGTAAGTAGTGTAATATTTCCATGTTGTGTTCTATGTTTGTGTAGCTGTGGTTTTCGTTATGTAAATGTGTGGCAAATGTGGAATGTATGTAGTTTGTGGTGAGGGCTTTTAAATGTTCAGAAAACCTGGAAGAAAAAGATCTTCCCGTCTGGCCGATGTAGAATTGTTGGCAATCATTGCAATTTAATTTATAAACCCCTGTTTTGCTGTATGTGTCAATGTCTTTGTTAGTATTGTTTATGTGTTTTCTAATGGTGTTGTTGGTTCTGTAAGCTACTTTATAATTTTGTTTCCTAAATGTGTTTGCAATTTTATGTGTATTGGAATTGTAGTATGTAAGTGTTATGTATTTACTGGGTTGTGTGCTGTTGGTCAGATGTGTTTTACTTTTTGTGTTGAGGATTCGTTTGTGTAGTTTATTTATTAATTTGGGGTTGTATCCGTTTTTGACTGCTATGTATTTAATTGTGTTTAATTCATCTTGGTAGTCATGTGTGTTTAGGGGTATTGACGTGAGCCTATGGAGCATGTAGTTGAAAGCTGCATGTTTGTGTTGAGTTGGGTGGTTGGATGTGTTGTGTATGACCATGTCTGATGTGGTGGGTTTTCTGTATATTTTGTATGTGTGTGTGTTGTTTGTTTTGGCGATTGTAAGGTCTAAAAAGTTTATGCTGTTATTTAATTCTATTTCAAGTGTGAATTTTAATTTATGGTGTATAGTGTTAATGTATTTGTGGAAATTTTCTATTTGTCTTTTGTTGCCGTTGTAAAGAAGTAAAATGTCGTCGACATACCTGTGCCAATATATTATTTTATCGGTGTATTTGTTGTTGTTCAGTATGTGTTTCTGTTCTATGGTGTGTATGAATATTTCTGCTAGTATACCTGATATAGGGGAGCCCATGGGTAGTCCATCTGTTTGTGTGTAATACATGCTATTGTGTGTGAAATAATTTTGATCTGTGATAATTTTAGTTAGATGGATGATCTCGTTTATGTGTGTTTCGGGTGTGTTATTTATTTTTAGTAATTGTTCTAATGTAATTATGGTTTCTTTTATGGGAACATTGGTGTATAGGTTTGTTATGTCGAATGAAGCAAGTGTGGAATTGTGGGGAATGTGTACATGTTGAGTTTTATTCACTAGATCTAAATTATTTTTGACAGTGGTGTTGTTTGTTAAATTTATGCTGTCAATTTATGTTTAACATAAATGTATTTGTTAAACAACACCACTGTCAAAAATAATTTAGATCTAGTGAATAAAACTCAACATGTACACATTCCCCACAATTCCACACTTGCTTCATTCGACATAACAAACCTATACACCAATGTTCCCATAAAAGAAACCATAATTACATTAGAACAATTACTAAAAATAAATAACACACCCGAAACACACATAAACGAGATCATCCATCTAACTAAAATTATCACAGATCAAAATTATTTCACACACAATAGCATGTATTACACACAAACAGATGGACTACCCATGGGCTCCCCTATATCAGGTATACTAGCAGAAATATTCATACACACCATAGAACAGAAACACATACTGAACAACAACAAATACACCGATAAAATAATATATTGGTACAGGTATGTCGACGACATTTTACTTCTTTACAACGGCAACAAAAGACAAATAGAAAATTTCCACAAATACATTAACACTATACACCATAAATTAAAATTCACACTTGAAATAGAATTAAATAACAGCATAAACTTTTTAGACCTTACAATCACCAAAACAAACAACACACACACATACAAAATATACAGAAAACCCACCACATCAGACATGGTCATACACAACACATCCAACCACCCAACTCAACACAAACATGCAGCTTTCAACTACATGCTCCATAGGCTCACGTCAATACCCCTAAACACACATGACTACCAAGATGAATTAAACACAATTAAATACATAGCAGTCAAAAATGTATACAACCCCGAATTAATAAATAAACTACACAAACGAATCCTCAACACAAAAAGTAAAACACATCTGACCAACAGCACACAACCCAGTAAATACATAACACTTACATACTACAATTCCAATACACATAAAATTGCAAACACATTTAGGAAACAAAATTATAAAGTAGCTTACAGAACCAACAACACCATTAGAAAACACATAAACAATACTAACAAAGACATTGACACATACATCAAAACAGGGGTTTATAAATTAAATTGCAATGATTGCCAACAATTCTACATCGGCCAGACGGGAAGATCTTTTTCTTCCAGGTTTTCTGAACATTTGAAAGCCCTCACCACAAACTACATACATTCCACATTTGCCACACATTTACATAACGAAAACCACAGCTACACAAACATAGAACACAACATGGAAATATTACACTACTTACCTAAAAGTAGAAAACTAAACACAGCTGAACAATTTGAAATATACAGATATCACACACTACAACCAAACAACATATTAAACGAACAGATACATTACAAATCACATACACTATTCGACACACTGATCCACACACATAATTCGAACCTCAGCGCCAATCCCTTCCCACCATCAACCCCCACCACACACTCCATTCCGTAACGGTTATTCTGTAATCGACAGTTAGTACTAAACCCACTGAAGAAGAGAAACAACATCTCGAAACATTTGGGAAGTGACAACAGTAAGTTCATAAGTGAAAGTATTATATATATTATTAAGTTAATTTGATATATCTTTTATGGCTCTTCAGGTACGAATCATACATAAAACTACAAGAAAAAACATTTCTTCCAGTGAATAGTATATTTAATCATGTCAAATTATTTGTTATACTTTGAATTACACTCTTCATTAAAGTTCATTCAAAAATCTTGACTAATAAGGGCACACAAATGTTTTCTTTTTCATAATTAGGGATCTACACAACACATTCATGTTTGACTATTGTAACCTGAACTTAAAATACTCACTCACATTTTCATGTATTACATTACTTTTTTGAACTTACACCTACTCATTTGTAGTCTAAGCAGTGGTTTCCAACTACGAAGTGCTTGACTTGGAACCCTGAAAGCTACTGCCATCATAAGCAATGATTTTTGGCAAGTATTGTAAACTAAACAAGGCAGTATTTAATTGTAAACAAGTAAAAAGAGGTAATTTACACATATAACATATCTTTTATATGTATATCTGTCATTGTAAAAGCTGGAAATAGGATGGATATAAGTATTTTTTTTTAATTTAGACTGTCTCTTTTAGAAGATAATAAAAATATAAATGAAACAAATGTTCTGTACTACAAACATTGTGTTTTTTATTAATAAATGCAGTGCTAGTATCTTATTTTTAATTATCAATTTTGACAAGACAGTATTCAAGTAATTTTAACTAGACAGTTTACAAAACCACACAGGAAAATGAATGCTACTGTAATTAGATATAAAAATGTTTAATGCACAGAAAAATATAAAATATACAGACGATTAAAATAGTAGTTACAGCATTAAAAGCACATAAAAAAGAATAGGCCAATATATCTTAAAGTTATCAAATAGTAGCCTATTCACAAAACAGTCTTTTAAATCTTTTTATACACTTTTCAATCTTATTATTACATTTTTTTTCACGGACTTGTTCATTTATATTGCAAAAAAGATTTAGTACTGTGACACTTAAAAGTGGTGACAATTACACTGATTAGTTTAAATATAAGAAGAAGAAGAAGAAGAAGAAGAAGAAGAAGAAGAAGAAGAAGAAGAAGAAGAAGAAGAAGAAGAAGAAGAAGAAGAAGAAGAAGAAGAAGAAGAAGAAGAAGAAGAAGAAGAAGAACGACAACAACGACAACAACAACAACAACAACAACAACAACAAACAAAAATTAGGCTGACAGTTAAATCTATTTAAAAGTATTCTTTATGAGACCTTTTTTAAATCTAGTATCATAACAGTGTGTGTAGTTAAAAATTAGTTTATTTGTTACAAGGCATGCTCTTGTGACACTTAAAAATACAGAGGTCACTACATTTTTGTTTTCTGTAGCTACATTTCTTGGTTTAACACAGAAGTACAGCAGGAATGACTATACCCTGACCTAGCCTATCGATTTCAAAGGTACTATCTCGTGAAGAGAATTCTCCTTCGAAGAAACGTTTTCTGTGTTAAGCAGTTTGTCTTTGCAGATTATAAACTGGTTTCTAGTGAACAGCTTATAGAATGTTCCATGTGTATTACCAATTTGTTGTGGATCGCAACCGCAACTGCCAGAATATTTGGCATATCAGTCCTACGACAATCAACATCAGGTACTGGGACTGTTGCTGTTTCACCAATTGAGCCAGGAGGAAAATTTTCTGAGAGCTGCAGAATATTTTTTAGCTTACTGTCTTTGCTATTTTTCTCTTTTTGTGTACCTTTTTTTTGATGCACTACTCACAACTGACACACCATGATCTTTTTCTTTAGATATGTCACATATAGATTAAACTGGTCTTGTCCACTTGACACAAATGTAAGCTTTAAGTTTCTTTTCCACAAACTATGGATTTTTCAGGCTCTTCATGTGTTTTAATACTTATTGTAGGTTCTTCCAAAGAAGAAGTATTTTCAGCACTTCCCCTTCTTTATTATAAATAATATCTCTTTCTGTTGATGCAATTTTGTTTATCACATCTTCCTCACTGATCTTGTTAATTAGGTTTCCAAGATCCTCTTCTAGTTGAAGGCCACAAATCTTTTCATGGTATAGAACTGAGGTTTTGAGTTCTCTTTTAACTTTGTTACCAACTATTGCTGTATATGGAGTCTGCTGTGTGTTTTTTCATAAAGTGGACAAACTTAAGACCCTCTGACCACTTGGACGTCTGAGCAACCATGCAATTAAAAGATTTTGAACGTCCTGATTCACCTTTTCTGATTTACCATTCTAACTCTGCCCCCACATTGAACAAACCTCTTTAATTATATTATTTGCAAACCACTGTAAGACTGAAGAATTATTGGGGAAAAAAGATTTAAAATATCTCTAGAAGATTATGTGCTACATCTTCTGCTGTCTTAGATTTTAATGGTTTTAAATTAGTTTTACAAAACTTGTCAAATGATCCTGATAGACCATGACAAATTAAAATTTCCTATCCTTTTTTATCTGCATATCAATCACATCAACCTGCCCCCTTGAGTTCAGTTGAGACAAAATAACAGGCTTTATGACAAGTCTTATTTTAGGTGCATTATGTTTACAAAGAGAAATATATAGCAAAACATATTCATGTGGTATATTCTTGTATGGCCCTGAAATTCTTTCAATATTCAGGTTCTAACTCCATGCCCAGCTCTCTGATGGTTTTGGATAAAATTTTGCAAATCTCATCATGTTGTACGAATACTGAATTTTTGTCTCAGCTGCTATCAAAGGTGAGATCAATTTAGAAGAGTCTCCTACTTGGAGAACATCCTAAAGCTTCATTGCTAAAAATATTGGGGTTGCTTCACTGTTGTTTGGTCTTTAGCAGCAGTTACCTCATTAGCCTAATAATTTTGAAATATTTTTCATTTGTCAGAAAACAATTATTATTCCTACAGTTGATAGCCACAATTTCATTATTTTTTGTTGTTGTAAAAAGCATCATGAGAAACTATTTGATTAATATCCCAATTAATTTTTGATACAAAAAGATAGCATAACACTGAATCTCACTGCACAATCCAAAACACAACTACAGCATCATGCCATCTGCACTTTCCTAACCATGCAGTCACTGTTATACAGATAGATGTGCTGTTCATAGTACACCATAACAGGTATTATTTCCATCATAAACAAACATATCCTCATGATTACTGGTATTTGCCAAACTGGATCTTTTAATTACCAATATACAATAATGAAAACTGATAAAATAAACTGAATTGCCAACATTCACAACTATGAAGCAGTCAATTATCAGCAATTGTTGCATTTCTAGCTTTAGTAACAACATATCTAATGGTAGACTACAATCTTTATTATGTCAGTATAGAAAGAAAGATATTAAACATTGTATATTTACATAAATTTTTAATGTGAAAACTGAGGTTGAACTGCTTTAGATACTAAAGCAGGTATGTTCACACTGAGATTTTAAAATATAATAAAAAGTGATAAGAAATTACTATTATGAAAATTATTGATAAGATTATTGAATAATAATAAAAACTAGGATAAGTGAAACTCAGGATATTAATTTTCACATTTATGTTACATTTGCTTATATTTTATATTTGATTTTCCCAGTATTGACAAATATTTACAAACACGATTGTTTTGTAATGAAATCATGTTAGAGAAACAGAAAAAAACAAAAAGGGAAACCTCAATTTCATGTAACCAACACTTTTGTAAAAAAAAATGATGCATATTTCTTGTTACCAGCACTTATTTACATAGTTTTCATTTTGAGATATTTATACTTATTTTCAAACACAATTATTATATAATGATGACAACAAAAAAAACAATAAACTAAAAGGTATCATTTTGAAAACTGTATAGGTCTATGCGTCTTCATTTTCTTCTGAAGTTGCCAAACTTGTCGGCCAATTAAATATTTCTTGATAGACAGCTAGTTAGCTAGTATATTATTTCATTCATTTTTAAATTTCCCTAATTTTTTTGTCATTTAATGGCAATTTTTCATGTGTCTGCGTCATTCTGCAATGGTGGTAATATTCATAAATAATTTAAAGTGATGGGCTATTAATGAGTCAGTAATAGGCATTGCTTTTACAACTCCATTATTCTGGTTGTCAATACAAACAAAAAATTGGCACAGTAAAGGAAACTTTCTGTGCATGAGGTACACTTTGGGCTGAAGTTTCGATCAACACAACATTCTTCTGATAAAAATTCTGCCCATCAACTTTTGTAACAGCTGGCAAGCCAGTTTCTAGAAATTCTACTGTAAAATTTCCTGACTGACCTGACTCTGCTATCAGCCTTGCATATTTATCAGTATACTACTGTAAACCCTACCTGTATCATACTGTTTAATTCTTCTTTTAATGACTGAAAAATCTCCGTTGCAAGCTAGAAAACTATGACCACTAACTGGAAAATGGTGAAATATTTTATCGAATGTTCCAGCAGATGCCAGATTTGATAAAAACTTTATGTGAATTAGTAGCTGTTCGCATTGTCTTGTGTTTCCCTTGAATAGGATTATGATGTTGGCAATGTATCATTCCAATATAGTGTTTTATGTGAGTGTCTGTCATTGTCTGTGAGGATTCTTGTTTTTTCTAAGTGTTGCAGGAAGATTTCTGCTAATATGCTGGATCTAGGTGAGTCAATGGGCAATTCTGTGTGTAAAATTGACTGTTATATGTGAAGTAGTTTTGTTTTGTGTTCTAGGATTTCGTTGTCCATGACGTGTCCATTACTTAACTAAATACAATCAATTCACTACCGACTCGAAACACAAAATTTTTTATGGGTAAAAATGTAAAAGTTTTACCTTATAGCCTTAACCAGTTTTCGCTTTTAAAAAGCTTCTTCAGACGCTGCCGTTGGGAGCACTGTCCATCTTGTTGTTGACGACGGTATTGACTTTTGAAAGATCAATATTGTGTGTGTGGGGTGTGATATGTTTGAATAATGTGTATGATTTGAATTTTGTCTGTTCGTTTGGGATGTCGTTTTTATGTGTTTTCATGTGATTGTATATTTCAAATTGTTCTAGGGTGTCAAAAAATAGAGCAAAATACCCATAATTTGATGATCTATTATGTCCAATGCAATGTTAGCGTGCAAGTGTGCATATTATCCATGTTTTGTTGAATAACTTGATTAATAATTAACATTTCTAAATGAATCTTGGACAGAGTATGCATCATAAAGAATGCTATGTTTTTCATATGTTCAATACTGCAGAACTATAATTTTAATATGATTTTTTAATGAAATTATCTTTTTTTTAACACATTATCTGCAAGAGGGTAATAAAATTTGTAGATATAATCTAGACAAGCCTTTGCAGATTTAAACATAGTTTTAACTTGAAGTCAGTATATCTTAATAAAAATCTATGACATTCTTAAATTTATTCGGGTCAGTCTTCCGATGTGAACACATTGGACAGTTCGCTTGAGATCCCATCACAGAAAGGTGTACTAGCTGTCACGAGTTTTTCGTGTGAGGACACGTATATTCGATAAGTGATGCGGGACTTGAATACACGATACGAGTTTCCCGTATACGAAATCTAAGGTAGCAGAACTGAAACATCACCAATATTTAAAATAGATCAGTATAAGTGCTTTTTGGGTAAGTTCAATATCTCCGCATAGGACAGCAGTATTCACCGGAATACTACAGATTGAAATGCGAGAACACTTGAAGATTCTGGATTGTGCATGGAAAATATATAGATCTACTAAATACCCACTTACAAATCCCTGAGATAAATTAATAAACAGTTACTAAAAATATAATAATGGCGGGAATGTGTGAAACGCGAGTGTCAGCTATGCCAAGGTCAACAAGTATCTGGATGCCAACGCAGCTCATCGACAGACTTGCACGAGAGTGTGGAATTCTACAAACAAGTAAACTTACACAGTTGTGAAAAAAATCATTAAACTCTTTATTTAAAAGACTCAATATTAAAATAAATAATTTTATGTTTTGAAGACTAAATAAGACAAAAGTATAATTTGTGTTAATTAATAAATTTCCTACTTCCAAATATAAATATAGATCAGGGTAACAAAAAATTTAATTTAACAAATTACATTCTGTTTATAACAGATAGGGTTAATAATAGGTTAAAACAGCATGGTCTTAACATGGTATCAGTAAAAAAATGTAACCTTTTTTCATTACTTGTCAACAATAAATTACTAGAGAAAAATGGAGTTTATGAAATACACTGTGCAGAATGCGTTGCTATTTATATTGGACAATGTGGCCGTGCTCTGAAACATCACATTCTGAACATATAAAGGCGATTTTAACCAATACAGCCAATACAGGTTTTGCAGATTATTGCTTACAAAACAATCACTTCATAGATACAAAAAACATAACACTACTGCACAACATACAAAAGGTAAAAAAATGGATTTGTTGGAAATTCTAGAAATTAGAAAAACAATAAAAAGTAACAAAAATTTAACAAATGAACAAACTAAATTCTGTGTATCCCCTTTGTTAAAAGCTGTTATTTAGTTTAGCTATTATTTTTATATTTTGCATTCAGATTATATTTAGTTTATTAGCTCCTACAACCCCCTTCATCACACCCCACACATGTCCGGATACACACCCTAAACAGATGTTCACCACCCTAACATCCTCTGTTTAGTTATTCCCTAATCTATTTGACATAGATTGAGACGCTGAAACAGCTGTCAGAGTTAAATAAAACCTGTGAAACATACCAAGTGCTTATAAATTTTTAAAAACTTTTCTATTAATATGTTTCACCAAGTATCCAGTGAGTCGTCAATTAATATCGTTTAAATATATCCTTTTTACAAGATTCTATGTCTACATGGCTGTATTCCCAAAAATTCTATCTAGAGGGATGAAACAATGCCTTAGGACAGGAAAAAGTAAAATGCAATCTCTTGTGGAGCTTCACAGCACAATAACTTCCTCAGCATGCCCACCATAATTTTATTTTTGTTCTGACCCTCGCATCCATCTGTCCCTAGTATTGTCTGACAATCATGCATTTTGGTTAGAAACTTTTATTAAGTCTGTTACAATCCAAGTGTATGCAAACATATTTTCGGAATGTTTATAGTAATTAGAACTCCCTTACATATATTAAAATTATACAGACACATCTGCCTCATGTAATAAGTTGCCTGATCAGGTAGTTTAGGTAAACATACATTTTTTTGACAATCAAAAGTAAAGATTTCTATCACCTCTTTCTCAACTTAATCATATAATAAAATGCACCGGCACTCTTTGGTGTACTCTTTCCTGTATACACTGACGTCATCAGGAACCAGAGATTCAATAACATTTTTAACAGAAGCTTATTTAGCTGCAACTTTATCAGAAACTCTATGTCTCCACTATATGTCTCTTTTGGTGTTTCCCCTGTCTCTAGAAGTTTACGGCAAACTCTTTGAACCCTGTATATAAACATACCAATAATTTTACAAAAAAGCTTTTTTTTACATATTTTCACTCTTTGAACCTTAACATCTACTAGGAATTGGTTAGTAAAATACTTACATAACATATGTCTGTTTTTCTTTGTATATACACCTATGCGAAGCCCCGAGTAGTTTCTATTGTCACACATTTAAAAATATAACTATTTTGAAAATGAATATTTAACTTCAAGTAACCCACTAAAATCAGACGTTTAGCTTTCTCTCTTCTCCATTCACAAAGCATTTTGATCCACTTCATAGGTTTCCCCTCATTTACAGAAAAGATTCTATTTAATTTGTTTCTCTCAGATATGATTGCACTTCACTCATGATTGAAAGTGTTCACTTGCTAAAAAAAATGAGTAATAAACAAAAACATGCACAACAAAATAGCAAAGTTAGAAACAAACAAACAGTATGAGTACTTCGGCTTGCCGGACTGTAAGGCCGTGGTCTATGGTTGTTTTGTTCAAACATTTTGGCATGCCTTCGATGGCCATCTTCAGTGCTGAAGGCTGCAAAACACTGACAAAGGTTTCGTAGTCAGTGACCACTGAACTGTGGTTAAGGCTAGTGTCCGAGAGTAGGACACCCATATTTATAAACTTTTGGTGTCTGCACGAAGTTGTCTGATACCACCAGCCAATGAGATGAAGCAAATTCTTATTGGTTCGCCACAGCTCGAGTCCAAAGGGCACTCAATGAAAGGGACTCACCCCACCGATTCATTGCAATAGATGCATGTTTCTGAATCTGGACAGACTCCATATGCAGGCAACGGAAATGCGCACTCACCGATGATAGAAGCCTTGTCTCTTCAAAGAGCATGTGATGGTCAGTGCGTGCTCCACTATAGCAGACTCTCAGGCTGCCTCAAACGACAGTAGCGGCTGTGTTCATCAACGCGGCCATGTACACTGCGTTTCGTAGTTCCGATGTAGAACTGGCCGCATGAGCAAGGAACTCCATACACTCCGCACAACGAGAGCGGGTCTCTGACCTCCTACACTGGTCTCAGAAACTGCTGGATTATCTTGGTCGGCTCGATTGGTCTGAGCGCCGGCTCAGCAACCTGCCAATACGAAGCCAAGCCAACACAACACAGCGAAGCGGACATTCTCCTGAGACACCGACTCCACCGGCCTGGCTGTTCTTCTTGGCTGGACTGTACATCTCACCTCCCCGACAGAATATCCGTTGGCTTACAGCGCTTGCTCGAGATGCCGCAGCTCCTCGTTGAGATACAGAGGTTCAAAGATCCTCTTCACCCGGTCCACCAAGGTCTTCAAAACTGCCCGTTTCTGACTCGGATGGTGATTGGACAGCTTGTGGAGATATCTGTCGATGTGTGTTGGTTTCCTGTATACTTTCTGACCCAGGCTGCCATTGGCCCTTCTAAGACCCAAGATGTCAAGGAAAGCCAATTGATTATCCGCTTCTCTTTTCACGGTGAACTGGATCCGCGAGTGAACACAGAAACCGGCCGAGTTCCTCCTCTCCATGGTTCCAAATGACAAACGTATCATCAACGTAGCGGAACCAACATCTCGGCTTCAGTGGGGCAGTTGAAATAGCCCGCCGCTCAAACTTCTCCATGTAAAAGTTGGCCACTGCAGAACTCCCTTTGTCCGCTGGTAGGATGAAAATCGACTCATCCCTCTTCAACTCTTTCATTGCCCGTAATTCAGCCAATGGAAGATTGCATCGAGGCGGTTTGGTCCTTAGAAGGATCCTAGAGGGCTCTATTCTTTTTTAATCCGCTTGTTCTTTCGTAAGTCGCCTCACGCCCGCTTTCAATTCGCAATGATGTCCTCCACTGGTATCCTCTTGCGAGCCACTGCAAACTACTCCCATCTAGCTAAAACAGTTGTTTCGATGTCACTCAGCTGCCGGTCGGAGATGTTGACCGTTCTGTACATGTCCAGGCTGCGTTGTTTTTGTCGAGTGTTTTCTTCAGGGCAGTCTCTCCAGTACTTACATTCGTATGGGGCTCTGACACGATTGCGAACGCCCTCAAAAGCGCTGGTAGTTAAGCCATCCACCATATCCCAGTGGCCTCGTGACAGGATACAACTTAATTTCAGATGCAACGTCAGCTGATTTTTATCGTTGCAGGCAAGATCTTTCCTGATCTGGTGAATGCGCTCGCGGAGCATTGCCTGTCCTGCTCGCCGGTAAACGCTTCCGGCCTGGCGCGTAAAGATGTTTTTTTTTAGTTTCAAGAAACGGGGAATAACCCCCGAGTCCTGGCACCTCAGTAAAAAGGCCAATGAGCAGAGTAGGTGGAATTGCCAACTCTGAATGTTCTTCTGAACATTTATTAGGTTATGTTCAAAGCTATTATATTATTCTCTCAGTAGTTCTAAATACATTTTTATGGAACGAAATATTTAAGATTGCAGATGTGCACTTAATGGATTTTGCAACCGTATGTAAGTCATTTGTTGAATGGTATGTAGAAAAGAGTGCTTATAAATAACGAGTTTACTATCAAAAGTTGTGTGGTCATTAACGTATTTTGTTACAGTAGGCTATGTGGTCATTGTGGAACCGAAACAAATTTTTACTCTAAAAAGTATGTTTGTATATTTGTACGATAGTGCTCATGGTAACAGTAGAGAAAATTATATTGTTTTGTGTAATGTTGTTTACCTGCACTACAGAAACCAAAATAGAATTAATGAAATTAAATTACACAAAGTAAAGTTTTTACAATTTTCATTATAGTCTACAATACCGGTAATATAGTATTTATTCCAGGTTTGATATTTATCGACACTTCACAATCGATAGTCTTTTTTAATGGTCGATGTTTTACTTTGGCGCTTAACCGACTTCCGGACGCCATTTCTTCTGCACGTTAACGGTCTTCAACAGATTTCCACAAGTTACCAGAGAGAGAGAGAGAGAGCGAATAGTAAGTATATTATTTCCTTTCAGAGAAACAGAAACATTCAGAAGTAATATATTTTTACTATTGTGTCGTATAAACACAAAGTGAAAGTAGTTATAATTTATATAGGCCTAATATAAAATTATGATTTTTTCGTACTTTGTCTTATCGACGGTGTATAAGGGAAGCGTTAACGCTTCTTTTTGATGAAGCGAAAATGTGAAAATTGATAGTAATTAGTAAATGAAACTTATCTATTAAGGTAAAGAAGAAAGTGAGCTTGGCCTGTAACCAGAAATACTTGTATTATTCGTATAAAGTCGTAGTTATTACTTAACCTAATATACCTAGTATAGCAGTTATTATTTTTGAAAGCGGAAATTTAGTACTTTTTTGACCTTATTTTTATAATCTGAAAATATTCAAGACAAATTAGCGTAAACAGTATTGCTTTTAAGCAAATATGCGTGAAGCGAAATTGTGTGAAAATAACGAATTTTCAAGCATGGCCCAAGTCGTCTATTGCGATTTCGGCCACAGATTCTGGTCGGACATTCATAACACGTTATTCCAATTTTTGCGTTGTACTTTTCATTATTGCATGTTGTTTATAGAGGTGCGAAGCACAATCTTTCTACCTTAGAATTGTCAGGGTTTCTCGCCAAATTTGAAAAACGAATGTTGGCCGTCACATTCTTAATTTATTTTTAAGCAGTTTTCAGCTACGGCAGAAATCGGTAGCCATCTTCCGAAAATCCTAAAATCTTCGGAAAATAATCCAAAAATATAAAAATACAAATTACGTTAACACTAACACACAAATTCACTCTGGTGATGGAAAGTCATGTAAACGAAAATTACATGTGCTTCCAAAAAATAAAAAACTTAGCAAACTTGAAACAGCTAACTTTCCAGAATCCAGTTGTCAGGAAACGATCAATATGCTCTCAGAAAATAAACATCCCAGGAATGTGCGTCTTTTCTGGCTTCAATTAGAGTGAGCCACACATTTACTACCCCACGCGGACACTCGTTGATTTCATTGTTATGGAGTATGTAAGGATATGTTTTGAGTTTTGTAGAGTACAAAACATTGAACAGGAAAATGTGACAGTGATATTCTTTAGATCAGAAATAGTAACGAGTTTAACATGTGGCCATTACATTATGTTTTTTATGTCCCTCTCACAACAAGCAAACATTTGGTTTGTAGTACAACATGGTTCCACCATACTCTCAATACTTCAGCTTTCAATATGAAAATTATGAAAAACAAGCTATAATACATTTGTTGTTGCAGTGAATATCGTCATATTAAAAACAAGATTTTTGTAATCCATGGCAATACACACAACCTTATTGACATGCTGTAAACCAGCTGTTCTAAAATGACAGTGCTCATTATGAGAATTTAACATTCCGCAATAATACGAGAAGGATTGTGCAAATAAATTTAAGGCAGTAACAATGGATAATAGATATTTTCTGTTACTTCAGTAGAACATTGGTTTCTATTGACATAAAAGACGAAACATTAAATCAGTGAGTTGGATAACAGTGTACCAGTATACTTTTATAGAGTGTTACACATAGTTATTTGTCTAATTATTTTATTTGGTAAATAGTTACACACACACACATATTTTTTCAAACATTTCTTCCTACAGTCCTTTTATTGAAATGTACATTATTTAATTTTATTATTATTTTATTTCAAGCTGTATTTTTCCTTTGAACATTTTGGGCATCAAATGGAAGCATGTTCCATGTAAGGAAAAATAAATCTTTAATGAAAAATAGTATTAAATTTAAATTATGTGTGTGTGTGTGTGTGTGTGTGTGTGTGTGTGTGTGTGTGTGTGTATTTATTTATTTTATTTTTTCAGAATGTCAGGCAAAAAATCAAACAGCGACAAGGGCCTGCCCTTGCAAACTGAAGAAAACGGTGATGATTTACATAATACCAGGGACTTACAGGATGTGGATTTGCAAAGGTGAACTGATGAACAGTAGGGAAACAGTTAATTATATTTCATAGTCATAAATATTCTATAAACGTGGTGATAAAATAAACTTATTCATTTTGCCATTTTACACAATATGCCTATGCGATGTAATTTTTTTACAAGTTTTAAAATTATTTTACATTTGTAGTGGCTGTAGTGTTGGATTTTCTGTATTCATTGAAGATTATTATAAATAATTTATGTTGTATTATGATTATAGATATATTAGTGTAGGTCTTACATTAATGTTGATATATTACTGTCGAACACTACACATCAGTCATTTGCCTATTTAAAAAAATAGGTTTTATAAAGTAGTGTGAACTACTACTTAAAATTAAAGTAAAGTAATTTTTGAACTGCCGTGTGTATGTGCCGTTAAGATGGCAGTAGGTTTTATTGAAACAACACAGGTATTTTAACTTGTATAAAATAATTTGATCTTGTGTCTTTTATTAAATCCTCATTCACAACTACAAGGTGTGACTGTTAAATTTCATAATTGGCTGTAAAAAAATTAAAAAATTGTTTATTTATCTGTACAATTCTGGTTGCCGTCAATTTAACAAATAGTTGTTGCATCCACATATTTTCTTACACATAAGCCATGATTATAAACACTACTGGAACTCGTTTTCCAGAATGCTGCGCAGTGTGTTGTATGTGTTGAATGTCATAAAATTTGTGCCCTTTTAAGCATGTTTTAATATTGGAATCACCCAAAAGTTACAGGAAGCTATGTCGGGAGAGTAAGGTGGTGGTTAAGTTTCAGAATGAATTTCTGGGTCAGGAACTTACTACATGTAATGCATCTTGCACAGGAACTTGTCATTGTTGAGAATCCACTTGTGAGGCCAGAATTGTGTTCTTTTCCTGTGAACAGATTCCCATAACCTTTTCAGAATTCCTAGCCAACAGTGTTGGTTGACCATTGTGTTGTGCCTATGAACTTGTAGTGTACTATCCCACTGTGATCAAAACAACACTCCAGCATAATTTTGAACACAGTTTGAGATATACATGCTTTCTTGTGACCATGTAAATTTAATTGTTTTCCACTTCATGCTGTGACATTAGGTGTCTGGATCATACTAGGAAAAATGTTTCATCTCCTGTAATAAATCTATCAAACACCTCAACATTCTTCAAAAGATCAGATGAAATTTGAAGATGACATTTTTCTGATCTTCTGTTAAGGTTTGGGGCACGATGTTTGTGGAAATTTTGTCATTCCATAATCTTATGTTAAAATCTGTTGTATTTCCCTGTTCATATTCAGTTCCTCTTCCATCATTTGGACTCAATTGTTAATCTGTGTGTATTAAAGTTTACAGTGTCCCCACATTTGTATTTTTGGCTGCCCACTTCGTGTGCTACTGTGGATGTTTCATGGCCCTCCAAAAACCACTTATGTTGATAAATATTATATTTCTTTACAGCATGTTCACCATAAATTGAACCGTGTTCAGGACTATTGGAGAACACACAGACTGTTCAACATTCAGTGTTTCAGACATTATATGAGCAGGGGCCATTTCCTTAGTATTTTATGTTGTCTTCACTTTAGCAGAGATGATGAAAGAAGTGAGATTGTTTACATAAAGTCCACCCCTTGATTGACACATTCAACAATACCATGAATTTTGTATATTAACCAAACAAGGAACTGTTCCTTGATGAGTCCATGATGCTATGGAGAGGCCGGTTATTTATTCGGTAATACATCAAGGGAAATCAGCACAAATATGGGATAAAGTTTTATACTTTGTCAGAGCCCAATGGGCTTAACTTAAAATTTGCCATATGTGGTGGACAGAATGACATCCACAGCCTCTGGCAAAGACCACACCATAAAAGTTGTTCTTCACTTAATGGAGGAGAAACTAAACCGTGGACATACAGTATACATGGACAATTACTATAACAGTGTTACTCTTGCGTCAATATTACTATCGAAGAACACATATTGCATGGGGACATTGAGTGGTGAGAGAAAACGCGTATATGAAAGGTTTTGATCGTGCTGACCAGCTTCTTTCATATTACCCGTGCGAACGGAAGACATTGCAATGGTACAAGAAAATATACACATTCTGCAAATGTTACTAATCAACAACCACATTTTGTATAATATGAATAACGGTAACCAAACAAAATGAACATTTATGACTTCAGGTTAGAAATTCTTGAGTCACTTCTCCCACCAAAAAAGAGTCGCAGCACAACCCCACTCCATCATCACAGAAATGAAAGAGTATGGGAACTTCACATACCCTTGTGAAAGCTGAAGAGCGTGATGCCCGAAATTGTTTGAAATGAAAAAGGTGTCGTGTTTGCTTCAAAAAAGGAAATGCAACTATTCACACGTCCTTTTACTGTTCCGACTGCTCTGACAAACCTGGTTTATGATGCATCGATGAATTTCACAAAAATATGTAAAAATAAAAATAATAATTCTAATAAAATGTATTAATGATAATAATAATAATAGTAGTAGTAGTAGTAATGAACTATATTTTCGAATTTTGTGAGTGGGTGGAGTTCGGTACCGAAACGTGTTCTGGTAAAACATTTTGAAAACATAGTAAAATGTGAAGTAGTACCGGTAATGGTATATATGCAAACTTAGTGAAATATGCACTAAAAAGTGTTTAAATTTAGACATAATGTAACGTAAGTGATTTTAAGTTGAACAGAGACTCACCCCTTATGGGTATGACATGCTGCTGGCGCATCACAGGAAATGATGTCACTTTTTCGCCGAAATAAGTCTGGGAAAATATTATTGACTTTATCTATGGGTATTCAAGGTAGAAAGGTAAGTGTAGCCACACAAAAAAATTTTAGCGATTTAGGATGTTGTATAGGTTAAGGCCCCACAGTGAATGTGTTAAAAATGGTTTCAGCAAAGACGATGCATACAATGCTGATGAAACCGGCATAAACTGGCTTTCTCTGCCTAAAAAATCTCTTGTTTCCTGCTATGAAACCTCTGCTGCAGTTTTTAAAGTAAGCAAAAACTGAGTGACTGCACTGGTTTGTGCTAATGTGAGTGGTTCTCATGTACTGCAACATAGGAAACTCTTACCAAAGAAAACCTAAAGAATGGGTGGAACAAACTGGCCAGACAAAGAACGCAATGAAGAAAATTCTGTCAAAAATGAAAATGACAAAATTGTTGATGAGCTTACATCACTGTTTGATGTCATTCCAGGTTTGAACAATGTGAAGCAAGTGACCCTGAAGAATAGCTGAACTCTGATTCCAACGCTCGATGTTGTCAAATTGTAACTGATCAAGAGATAGTTGACACTATAGTTGGAAGTGAAGCCCCTGAGTGTGAATAAAGTGACATAGAGGAAGTACCATTGAAGAGGAGGGACCTTCCCACAGTGATGTTTTTAAAACATTAGAAACATCTCGTATGTCATGGCTTGAAAAAACACCCTGAGGGTATGCCTATCCGGGTTGTGTTTTTGAAAAGGCTTAGAGATATGGTTGCAATTAAAAAAAAGTGCTTACTTTGTTCAAAAGTCAATCAAGGATTTTTTTTAAATCATGATAATTTAGAAAGCAACAACTTTTGTTTTCCATTGTTTTCAATAAGTTTTTATTTTAATGCTTAAACAAAAATGTAATGTGGATTTTTAATTGATTTTTTCAATTTAGAATTTCAGAGAATTTACAAACACTGTCAAAAACTGAGTCACACTGTAGTAGAAAAGAAATCATAGTCATTTCCACTTTCTCAAATTCATGTTTCTATTCAGTATATGCACATAATTTCCGATGTGTTTCCTTTTTTCGCTTTTTGATGTGAACTGTGCTCTAATGTGAACTTTGATCTAGTAACCCCAGTGATACATATTCCACGACTGAGTGAACCCTTTTTTTCACAACAAAGTGAATGCGGCAACATTTAAAAAGCAAAAAAAAGAAACACATTGGAAATTATATGCATATACTGAAAGGAAATATGAAGTTGAGAAAGAGGAAATGACTATTAATTCTTTTTTTATACTGGAGTGTAAATCAGTTTGTTGTCAATAGACTAGCATGTTACTGATATTACATAATGATATCGGATGGCATCCGCCACTTATTGTTTTTCAAAAGTTAACCGTGAGGCAAAAATCAAACACATAGAAAGTATGCGTAATCAAATATTATTCACTGCATATTCTTTCAATAGGTTCCCAAGAGTGGGCAAGAGCTTGGGTAGGATATGCGCCACTAGACATTGACATAAACAAAGTTGGTGTAGGTATATGTCCACCACAGTCCATTCACGGCAAACATTATGTCAACCCACTATGACCGCGTTTTCTTATATTGTTGGACTGAAAAATAAAAATAGATGAGTGATTGCTATTTTTTGTCAATTACAAGGCTGATGCAATGTTAAAAAATAGGCTTGGTCCCCTGGGAATAAAATGAATTTTATGGGTCATTAAAGTGTTAAGTCACTAAAATGGCGCTATTGTGTACGCATGCAGAATTTCATTGTGAATTTAAAAGTGTTCTTTTTTTACTCTTTAAGCACTTGATTTCAATATACCTTAATATACTAAGAATGCGTAAAACATGGATTATAACTTTTAACACAAAATTGTATATTATATTAGTCACCAACTTGGTCTTCCGCATTCTTTTCGAGTACCACAGGATAAGAAAATAAAATAAGATAAGAGCAGATATCTAATAAAATTTTACCGCAAACTGTTTAGGTTGTGTTTTTAAAAGGGTATCAGTTTAAATCATGTCCGACGAAAATTTATTGTTATTTTAAACATAAATTTGTATTAATTTTTTTAAGTAAATACTTTTTCCTAGCTAGGTCTTCTTGCATATCACTAGTGGTATGCCTACCACTGGTCGGGAATCCCCCTACTATGGGAATGCCTTTTTAAGTACTGCTGTCTACTGTGACTGTTGTTGGTTTTGCTAGGTTATGTTCGTTATGGTTGGTTATGGCCAAAGTCACAGTTGGTGGAATAAAGTCACAGTGTAAAGTAACACTATTAATACTTTTAGTTTCAATTTATTTCTTTAACAAATTATATTAATATAGTTATATGTATAATAAGTATATAATAACAGGTATTTGTACCTGTTATTTTTTGAATGGTATCATCCGTACCTGTTATTTTAAAATACTAGTTTAGCACACCTCTACGCACACTGACTGACGGCGACCTGGCTTGCACAGGCGCAATTCCTACCACCAAGTCCACACTAATTCCTCAACAAAGACTGAAATAATAATGATAAAAGTTTTCAAGTTGTTTAAAATAATTTTGGAATTACATATTTACTAAAGTTAACCAAACGTATCTCCTCAAAATAAAAAACTTGCATATAAATTTTACATGCAGATTCATCCAATACTAGCAAGTTCCAACTGTTAAAAAGAGTATTTATTTATATTTAATTGGCAACAATGAAGAGTGTTTATATTAAAAATGGTGTCACATTTTAAGATTGTAAGTGATAATGAACAGGTAACTACAAGCATATTTTACACTTACTGATTCATGTACGTTCTATCAAAAATTATTCTTCTGGCTCTAGCGTTTTGTCTTTGGACAAATTCTTTATGGTTCTCAAAGTGAGTTGTGATCTTTGAATGTTCATCTTACACATTTTCCCATGTTCAACAAGTATGCAACTGGCAAAATGTTTAGGATGGCAAGTGTCTGTAAAAAAAAATGTTTTAAAACTTTATTACACTTTTGTCCATAGTCTGCATTACTTAATGTCACCCTTGAGTAAAAAAACACAACCTTTACATTGTGTAGATATCAGTAAAGAAGACAACTGATCAATTTTGATTACAAAAGTTTTTGTTTGTTTTTCAAAAGTCACAGTTCAAACGTTTCACTTTTCACTCAAGCTTTACTGTTTGATTCATAGCCACTTTGTCTTGTTTTTACATTTTTCAATATGGGTTAGCTGACATCCTCATTATGAGCAAACACAGTTTCTGAAACACCCATTTTCTCCTGACCAAGAATATAATGCACTCTTTGCTGTTTTCACTAAAACAACTTCTTCCTTTAGAATTCCAGTATTAAATATAATTATTTCACTACCGACTCAGAACACAAAGTTTTTTATTGGTAAAAACGTAAAAGTTTTACCTTATAACCTGAACTGGTTTTCACTTTTAAAAAGCTTCTTAAAAGGTTCATGTTATAAGGTAGAACTTTTACATTTTTACCCATAATAAACTTTGTGTTCCGAGTCGGTAGTGAAATAATTATATTTAGTTAAGTAACGGACACGTCATGGATAATGAAATCCAAGAAGTCACCAGTATGTTTAAAGTAAGCCCATCCTGTCCATGTTAAAAATGTCTTTAGTGTCTCCATCAGAAACCATTTGCAACAAAACACATTTCTATAAATTACAGTAGTAACATCAAGAGATCCACTTTCTTCACAGTATTAAAGGACATGCCATGCCTTTCTTTAAAATGATTAAACCAACCACTGGTGCCATTAAAATTATTTCTCCTACATATACGTGAATTCTTGAGCTTTGGCTTTGATGAGGAGTGCCACCCACTAAATGTTTTTGGCCTTTACTTGCCTAAAACCATAACATGATTTTCTGGTCCTTTATTGCTGGCTTCTCACACACTATTAACAAATATCTTTACTTCTTAGCTGTTTTTGCAGAATATTTATTTGACAGTATCCCAAATTCCTTAGCAATTTCAGACATCTTTTCTAGTGCCTTTTCAACTTACCAAATAACAACAACTTTCTGACAAATATCTATGATTTACATTCAGTCCATGTTTCTGTAAAACTCATGATGAACACAACACAAAATACACTGCACAATATATCACTGAAACAAACTTGTCTGTACATACTGGTAGATTAGAAGACACAGCTCACAAAGTAGAAACTCAAAATGACATAACACTTCCGAGAATGCAGGGTGACTGAACAGACAGCAACAGTGAGGGTGGGTGACTGACATGTCAAGAGTACAAAGGACAACGCTGGATAGTACCATTACACAAATCGAAGATGTGTCATTGTAGAATATCAGGCTAACCAATCCAAAAAGTTGGCACAAGCTGAACTCTCCACAAAGATCTTTGATGTGACATGCCTACATATGTGTTTCCAGTCATGCCTCTAAATAGTATGTGGTTCCCTCCCTTGCAACAATTTTCAATAATTTAAACACATTTTTAGTTCAAATTAATCAAAAAAGGTATGCATATTCAGTATAGTTTTATATAGACATTCACAGGACTATGGTAAAAGTATGAATTTTCCAAGTATTACTATATAATAAAACATAATACAGTGGAACCTCAAAAATTCCGATCAAATGAAACCAGACCCCATCCGAATTTTTGAAATATACTTTGAACTACTACAATTTTATGTGTTATAATCCATGTTTTATACATTCTTAATATATTAAGGTATATTGAAATAAAGTGCTTAAAGAGTAAAAAAGGAACAGTTTTAAATTCACAATGAACTTCTGCATGCGTACACAATAGCGCCGTTTTAGTGACTTAACAATTTAATGACCTGTAACAGTCATTTTATTCCCAGGGGACCAATCCTATTTTTCAACTGCATCACAGTGTAAAGTAACACTGTTAATACCTTTAGTTTCAATTTATTTCTTCTAACAAATTATATAATATAGGTTATGTAATATCTTCAAATAAATACACTGCAAGTAGGTTTATTTTAATAGGTTTATTAATATATTAATATGTTTATCTAGGTGAAAATAAACTTACTTGCAGTGTATTTATTTGAAGATATTACATACGAGACCTACAGGAGACTTAACGATTTAGTTACAAAGGAATAGGCCTAATATAGGTTATGAATGTTAAATATATAATAACAGTTATTTGTACCTGTTATTTTTTTGGAATGGTATTTTTGTACCTGTTATTTTAAAATACTAGTTTAGCCCACCTCCAATCCATATTAGAGGTGGGCCGATATACTTATAACAAGTATTTGGAACAATATTTTTGTGAAACAGATATAACAGTGACTGCTAAGTTGAAATACCTGTTATTCGCGGCCTCACTGTACCGTGTCGCGGGACCCCACTACGCAACTAACGAGTACACAAGTAAATGAGTATTACAAGTATTAGGGCTATTATGGGTACCGTACACAAGTAACAACAAGTAAACGAGTACTACCAGAATTAAGAATATAACGGATACACAAGTAACAGGTAAACGAGTACTACAAGTATTAGGAGTATTACGAGTACACGAGTACGAAGCCACTTTTTGGTGCTGAATACTTCATTCTTCACATATGCCAATTGCCATATAAGTACAAAATGAAGCAAAACAACAAGGTTCAGAATATCTCTACACCAGAGTCGAAGCTGTTTTTAATCAATGAAAAAATTCATACTGATGTTACATTTATTCTCGTGTGTTATGCAGATACATATAGGCCTAATGTAGATTATAATAACAATTATATATTCACAATTACCTCTTGTATTGAAGATTTTAACCCTAGGGTTATACGTATTATCTAGCTGGCTGTGATATATTTATCTCCACTCATTTCTTTCGTTACCTCCAAGGTTCCAGAATAGCACACAGTTCTTTACAAGTTCCACATTCTTCAGCTGTTAATGTTTCTGTGTCTGTTGTTAGTAATGCCAGAGAGTGTTTAACAGCATCCTCCAGTTCAACAAATTGTTTAAGCATATAGTAAACAGAATTTCAGCGTGTTACAACATCTTGCAGAGGTTTTTTAGGTTGCTGAACACCTGTCTGTTCTTGATATTTTGTAAGTTTTAAATGTGCAATGTTACTTCTCTTAAAAAATGTCACAATGGTTTTTACTTTTTTTTATTGTCATTTACAATTAACAGGCTGTCTTGAACAATTAAATTTAATGTGTGAGCATAACATCCAAAATGCTCCACTTATGTATGCTTTGTATAGCACTAGTAATATTTATGCCATTATCAGTAATAATAATTGAAATTTTTCTAGACAAGTCCCATTCATTTATAATACGCAAAATTTCATCTGCTAAATTTTGAGATGTTTTATTTATTTTGATAACTGAACAGTATATATTTCAAAATCCTGATTAATGTAATGTGCAGTAATCACATTAAAAGTTTCATTTGTTGAAGAAGACCCTATATCAGTTATTAAGCAAACACTTGGTGCATCTTTTTTAATAGATTCATTCATTTTGTTTTCCAGTGTTTCATAAGAAGCTGTTAACAGTGTGTTAGCAAAGTACTTTCTAGAAGGAATTTGATAACTAGGGGCACAAGTATTCATCAAATTTCGGAAACCTCTGTCTTCAACAACTGTAAATGGTTGAAGATCCCAAATAAAAAGTTTCATTATGGCCTCATCAATTTTGTTTTTATCAGATACTGCTAATTTCTTTGGGTATGTAGGTTGATATTGACATTTGTTTTTTACCTGTTGGAATACCTGGCAAATCCACCCTCTTCGGAGGTCGGCCCCATGGATTCTGGGGGGGGGGCAGCTATTGCTTGGTGAGGATCCGTTTAGAAGAGGTTCGTTGGTGGCAAGGTCTCCGCCAACTAATATAAACTGTAGCTTGGAAAAACAAAACGCACAGATACCAACACTGGAAGTCCCAGAGGACACAATAAGCAGACTGTAGGCTCAGCTTAATTCTGCTTATAACGAAATCAGACGACTACAGGAAGAAATCAAGAAGTTACAGCCTAGGGTATCCTATAGTCCAGCCAACTCGGAAGAAGAGGAAGAAATCGTGGCCAAAGAAACTGCTTGGATACTGGAAAAGAATAAAAAATGTAAAAGGAAAACTACGGAATCACCAGAAACACCGAAAACCAGTCCAATAAACAAAAGTAAGAGGACTAAAGAAAATGTAAAAAAATCGGCTAAGCCACCGCCAGTGATACTGAGCAATGTGGAAAATTACATAGAAATAAGTCAGAAACTGAAATCAAAAGATCTGAAATTTAACATCAGCATGATGAACAACAATCAGCTGAAAATTAATGTAGACACAGAAATGGAATATAGAGGACTGACAAAACTCCTAAAAGAAAGTAAGTTGGAATGGCATACTTATGAAAATAAACAGACCAGACCAATAAGAGTCATGGCATGTAACTTGCATCCAACATGCAAATCAGAAGAGATTAAAGAGGAGTTATTGAATAGAGGATATAAAGTCCTTGAAGTAGTTAATAAAATTAGAAAGACTAAAGTTGACGGCAAGGAAAAAATCATACATTTGCCATTATTTATGCTAACGTTTGACAGATCAGAGGATATAAAAAAATATTTGATATTCAATATTTATGTCATATGAAAATAAAAATTGAAGCTCTCAGGAGTAACAAACTGATACCACAGTGCAAAAGGTGTCAAGATATGGTCACACTCATAAGTATTGCCAACATGGACCTATCTGTGTTAAATGTGCAGGCAATCACAGGACCATCGATTGCCAGCAAGAACAAGATGTGCCAGCAAAGTGTTCAAATTGTGCAGAAGCACATCCTGCTAGCTACAGGGGTTGTTTGGTTGCACGTGAACTTCAAATAAGACGCAATACTTTAATAAGTGAGAGACGACCTAAAAACCTTAACCAAGAACTTTCACAGCTAATAAAATCAATAGTGAAATGTCCTTTGCTCAAGCAGTTAAAGCTAACAAGACTTTAGTTCAAAATGATGATTCATCAATGGTGCAAATGATGCAGAATATGATGGGCATGATGAAAATAGTCATGGATAGACTAGATAGATTAGAAGCCAGAAATCCGGGCACAATCCCACAGAGAACTAATCAATGGACCAGAAAGACCTAAGGATAGCTACCTGGAATGCTAACGGTATCCAGAATAGAAAGCAAGAAATAGAATTATTCCTCAAGGCACAAGACATTGATATATGTCTAGTATCAGAGACACACTTAACAAATCAGTCATGCTTAAAAATAAATGGATACCAGGTATATCAAACAATTCATCCGGATAATAAAGCCAAAGGAGGAAGTGCTATTATTATTAAGAATAGGATTAACCACTATGAGGAGTGTCACCTTCAGACTGCAGAAATCCAACTCACTGTAGTTGGAATCAAATCCACCAAGCAAAAACTAATTGTTGGTGCGATATACTGTCCTCCAAGACACAACCTAAAGGAGTTAGATTACAAGAAATTTATATTACACCTAGGTGAGAGATTCATTGTAGGCGGAGACTACAATGCCAAACATGTAGATTGGGGATCCAGATTAACAACAACTAAAGGTAGCGAGCTTAATAAAGCAATACAAGAAACAGGTTGTAGCTTCCACAGTACAGGCAAACCTACTTACTGGCCTACAGATCCTAATAAAATTCCAGATCTATTAGATTTCTTCATATCAAGGAGGGTCTCGCAGAACTTTATTGATATCGAGGAGAATTTTGATCTTGACTCTGATCATTCAGCAGTAATCCTGACGCTGAGTGAAAGGATAATAAAAAAAGTAAACAAACCAAGCCTAGTTAACAAAACTACTGATTGGGAAAGCTTCAAATTAGAACTTGAAGGCAAGATACAACTAAATGTTCAGTTGAGAACTAAGCAGCAATTAGAAATAGAAGCCGAGAAGTTTAATTATAATATTCAAACTACAGGCTGGAACAATACGAGAGAAATCACCCATGGAATTGTTGGTAACAACTATCCTAGAGAGATCAGAGAACTTGTCAAAGAGGCGAGCTAGAAGAAAATGGCAACAGACTCGTGACCCAAATGATAAAACTGTACTTAACAACAAATTGCAACAACTAAAGCGTGTAATACAGAAGTTAAAAGAAGCATCAATAGCTTCCTATTTGGAAAATCTAACAGCAGATGCAGATACAGAGTACTCGTTGTGGAAAGCAACGAGGAAGCTTAAAAGGTCGATCACTCAAGTACCACCTATTAGAAAAAGCGACGGTACATGGGCTAGAGATGATAAAGAAAAAGCTGAAGCGTTTGCTGAACATCTAGCTGACATTTTTAAGCCAAATAATACCCAGTCTGATACAGAGTTAGATGAAGATACAAATCATGAAGAGGAGGACATTCAACTGGTCACCCCAAAAGAGGTAGCTAAGGAGATCAAGATAAACTTGAACCCCCAAAAATTACCTGGCTTTGACCTCATTACAGGTGAGATCTTAAAGCAGTTACCTAAGAAAGGGATTGTTATGCTTACATATTTATTCAATGCGGCACTTAGGCTAAAGCATGTTCCTAGTGTCTGGAAGGTGGCAGAAGTTATTATGCTACGTAAACCAGGCAAACCGCCAAATGAGGCCAAATCATATCGGCCCATATCACTTGCCAACTATATCAAAGCTTTTTGAAAAACTTCTGTTGCATAGGCTAAATCGAGTAATAGAGAGAAAAAAGCTGATACCAAATCATCAATTCGGGTTCAGACAAAAACATTCCACAATAGACCAAGTACATAGAATAACAGACACAATAGAGAAAGCACTAGAAAAAAAGCTAATCTGCTCGACAATCTTCCTCGATGTGGCTCAGGCCTTTGATAAAGTTTGGCATAAAGGTTTAATACATAAACTTAATAAAATGCTACCAAAACAATATGCTGACATGTTAAAATCATATATATCGGAAAGATTATTTAGAGTCAAACAGGAAGATGACTATTCTGAGCTAAGAGAAGTGAGGGCAGGTGTGCCCCAAGGGAGTGTTTTGGGGCCCATCCTCTACTTGTTGTTTACATGTGATCTGCCACAGCCAGAGAATGTGACTGTTGCTACTTTCGCTGATGACACAGCTATAATGGCGATTGGTTCGACCTTAGGTGAAGTTACCAACACGCTTCAAGATGGACTTCTTCAGCAGTGGACTAGGAGATGGAAAATTAAGCTTAATGAACTGAAATCTGTCCATATCAATTTTACAAACAAAAGAATAGAGAACAGTCTTCCAGTTACCTTAAATGGTGTTGTAGTACCATATGCAAACACTGCTAAATATTTGGGGATGACCAAAGCTATATACAATACGATACAAGCGATACAAAGCTACGATGGAAGGAGCACATCAGAAAAAAAAGGACGGAGCTTGGTCTCAAATATAGACAACTGTATTGGCTCTTGGGACGAAATTCTCAGTTGTCAATACACAACAAAATTCTGATATATAACCAAATTCTGAAACCAATTTGGCTTTATGGAATTCAACTGTGGGGTTGTGCGAAAGAAACGAACATTAGATGTATTCAAACCTTCCAGAATAGAGTGCTACGGAACATGGTAAGTGCTCCATGGTACATCAGAAATAGTGATCTACATCGAGACCTTAGGATCCCTGATGTCGCCAGTGAAATTAAAAGGTTTGCTGCAAGGCACGAATCTAGACTACACCAGCATATCAATGTTGAAGCTATTCAATTGCTTGACAACACCAATACAGTAAGAAGGCTGAAGAGAACTAAAACTTTTGAATTAGTGTAGTGCAGTGTGTGCAGAAATCTAGAAAGTAATATATAGTACACCAGTGTGGGCGACTGTATAAGTAACTTAAATTATAACATTAGATGTAAATTGACCAGTTCCAAAAAAAAAAAAAAAAAAAAAAAAAAAAAAAAAAAAAAAAAAAAAACACCCTGTTGGAATAGGCAACTGAAATGAAGACGCTTGATTTTGGAAGGTGTCAGTAGCTCTTGAAGTGGTTGGTCTCTCTGGATTAAAAAAATGGGAGGAAGATTCAACTACAGTACTAAGTTTTCTTTTACATCTGGTCTTATTTGCAATATATCACCTGAAGAAGTTTCTGTTACTGGCAAAGACTGCACAGCAGTTTAGGTGAATATAGTAGGAAGAGCAATTGTTGGGTGCTTTCATTGTAGATAGTTTTGTTTTGCAAATGTTGCACAATGAAAAACAGTTACCGACTGATTCAAAAAAGCTCCACACGTCACTCATTTTTCTTCTTGGATCCATGTACCAAAATTTTAAAAATAAATATTATGTGAACACAAACATAACCTAGCACAACCTACAGCTGTCACAGTGGCACTGTCCACTGGACAGCAATAATTAAAAGGTCTTCCCATAGTACAGGGGTGTCTGACCTGTGGTAGGCATACCACTAGTGGTAAGCTGAAAGACC
Organism: Magicicada septendecula; assembly: GCA_034769895.1. NCBI lineage: Eukaryota > Metazoa > Arthropoda > Insecta > Hemiptera > Cicadidae > Magicicada > Magicicada septendecula. Next base: position 66,548,404 of record CM068376.1, read on the forward strand.
TAGGTAGGAAAAAGTATTTACTTAAACAAAAGAATGCAAATTTATGTAAAAAAACAATAATAAATTTTCATCTGACATGATTTAAACCAATTACTCGTATAAAAACACAACCTAAACAGTTTGCGGTAAAAATTCATTAGATATCTGCTATTATCTTATTTTATTTTCTTATTAGGTGGTACTCGAAAAGAACATGGAAGACCAAAGTGGTACAGGGGTCCAGAAAATTTGGGAACCACTGCTAGTAGATCCTGATAGTTCCTGGCAAAAGCACAAGTTGGGCAAATAATGGAAACTTTGAGCCATATCATGAATCAATCATGAATGTTTTACATTCTCCAAGAAATTTAGATAAACTATTTCTTGTAGCTTTAACTTCTTATCAACTCCTTGTTTTATTGCTGGCCTTCTAAAAAGTTTAGTAACTGTTATCTTCATCAGATCATGTATTTATCTTAGGCTGCAGTTTGACCATTTACACCTAATTGTTTTATCTGTTATGGTGTTTGTTATTTTTATTTCTTTACCAAGTGAAAACTACTATTAGTCAAATGATAAGTAAAGTGATGGAGACAAAAATTCAAAATCAGCAGTTTAGATAAAAGAAACAAATTTACAAAAATACCTTATGTTTTAGGTAAGCCTTATCAAATCAGTAAAGATTTAATGAACAGGGCTAGATAAAGTGCATAAATGTCTGTTTACAATCTCTTCGTTTACATTAGATGTGCAGTGAAGTTAAAATCACGTTAATAAATATCGGTATGGAGAACTATACATGACTTCCATGTTCTAAGATTTATATTTAAAATCATCTTCAAAATGAAATATTTCTATAGAAACTACTTCTTTCTTCAGCCCTAACCGCAGTACAGTGGTCACTAACATATACCACTTCATGTTAGCGCACTTGATTTTCACTGATGATGGCAGTCGATGGCACTGCCGAAACATCTGGTTTTGGAGAAAACATTGGACCACGGCCAAACAGCCTGGGAAGGAATTTTAACAACAAACTACTTCTTTGTTCACAATAACGTAGTACACATAAAAAATTATCCCCTTCCTCTTCAACTATCATTTTTATTTATAGATATTTCATTTACCTTTCTACAGTGGATTATTATGACCTTATTTTCAGCACACTTTATTTATCAAATTTATGGATTTTGTTGTTCATGACTTGTCCGTTGATTAACTAAATATAATTAAATCTCTACCGACTCGGAAAACAATTTGTGTTCTGAGCCAGTAGTGATTTAATTATATTTAGTTATCAAATCTACATACTTTACTCTTGTTAAAACATAAAATGTTGCTGGTAAACTACGCCTTCCCATTAACCGATCTTCATTAAAATCAATAAGCATTGAGTCCTCTACAACTCAGACACATATACAAAATATCGGTATGGAGAACCATACATGACTTCCATATTCTAAGATTTATATTTAAAATCATTTTCAGCCAAACAGCCAGGCTGTGTCTTACCTGCCTTTTTTACTTCCATATTCCTTAAGGAATGGAAGTATGGTGATGGCAAAAAAAATCGTGTTCGAGATTATTGCAGATTCTGATTCTACTACACTCAAAACATGAAAAAAAGTCGTTTTCCGAAAAGTGTCTGTGTGTGTGTCTGTCTGTCTGTCTGTCTGTCTGTCTGTGTGTCTGTAGATTTTTTTCTATGGCAAACGATAACTGCCGCAAATTCAAACAGAATCAAATAATTTTTTGCATACAGCCCTGATTTGTAGAGTACTCGCGACCTATTGTTTTTGGTGAAGATAGGTTGAGGGAAAGGGGTAGTTTACCTGCAACGGTTTTTTTTTATCAAGGGTAATTTTGTTTTGAGTGTAGTAGAATCAGAATCTGCAATAATCTCGAACACGATTTTTTTTGCCATCACCATACTTCCATTCCTTAAGGAATATGGAAGTAAAAATTACTTGATTCTGTTTGAATTTGCGGCAGTTATCGTTCACCATAGAAAAATACCGGTATGGAGAACTACACAAGACTTCCATGTTTTAAGATTTATATTTTAAATCATTTTCGAAATGAAATATTTTGATAGAAACTACTTCTTTCTTCAGCCTTAACCACAGTACTGCGGTCACTAACATATACCACCTGACGTTAGCACACTCGATTTTCACTGATGATGGCAGTTGATGGCACAGCCGAAACGTCTGGTTTTGCAGAAAACATTGGACCACGGCCAAACAGCCTGGCAAGGACAACAAACTACTTCTTTGTTGCCGATAACATAGTACACAAATAAAAACTTATCCCCTCTCCTTAAACTACCATTTTCATTTATAATAAATGTCGCAGGTAAACTACCCCTTTCCCTTAACCGATCTTCACCAAAATCAATAGGCCTTGTGCCCTCTACAATTCAGGAACGTATGCAAAAAATTATTTCATTCTATTTGAATGTGCGGCAGTTATCGTTCGTCATAGAAACAATTACTCTTGTTAAAACATAAAATGTTGCAGGTAAACTACCTCTTTATCTTAACCGTTCTTCACCAAAATCAATAGGCCTTGAGTCCTCTACAATTCAGGGACGTGTGCAAAAAATTATTTGATTCTGTTAGAATTTGCGGCTGTTATCGTTTGCCATAGAAAAAGTTCTACACACACACACACACGCACTTTTCAAAAAAATAAATAAAATATCGGTATGGAGAACCATACATGACTTCCATATTCTAAGATTTATATTTAAAATCATTTTCGAAATGAAATATTACCATAGAAACTACTTCTTTCTACTTACTGCTTCAGCCTTAACCACAGTACTGTGGTCACTAACGTATACCACCTCACGATATCGCACTCGATTTTCACTGATGATGGAAGTCGATGGCATTGCCGAAATGTCTGGTTTTGTAGAAAACATTGGACTACGGCCAGATATCCCGGGAAGGAATTTTAACAAAAACTACTTCTTTGTTGCCGATAACGTTGTACACATATATATCAGTGGCGAAGTTACATGGAGGCAATGCCTACCCTACAAAATTCTGTAGAATAAAAATTATAAATACGTATGAACTACATAACGTAAAGATTATACATTGTTACTGCGACTGTCAAATTTATTAAACCGAAACGTGCTTTATTGAGCTACCGCTAGATAGTGACAGGTGAGATTCGGCATAGTTCGTTTAAAGCGAATGAGGCAACCTGAACTTGCCTCAGCGTTTTTTGTATACATCGTATGTAAGCAATGTAGTGGTGTGATAGGGAAGTGAAGGGAGGGGGATTGTCCCGCGCTGTACACATAGAGCGTTGAGGCATGCCTCACTTCTGTGGTCCAAACAGTTAAGTTAAAGCGCCTGTGTTGTTTCTAAGTGTTTATTTTATGCGGTTATTAAAAGTGTCACTGTTATTCCGCTGAACTAACAGATGATCAAGATTGTTATTTGAATTATTTGTAACATTAAACATATATATAGAAACTAATCAAGTTTAAAAATTTGAAGTTCAATCAGTTGTATTATTGTGTATGACTAATACAAGGATTGTTCAATAGACACACGTATAGAGCTGTAAAGCATTTTTTATTCAACGATTTTAAAAGAAGTCTCAAATAACATTAAGACATGAGTTCCACTGTTGCACTAACCTGTAGATTCCCTGCTAGTAAAATTCTTACGGCTGTTTGTGGAACCATTCGGTTACAGCAAACTCTACCTCAGCGTCCGATTTGACCCACCGTCCTTTTAGTGATTCCTTAAAAAAAATTTAAGATAAGATTTTTGCCTACCCATTCATTAACTACTAGCTTCGCCAGTAAGCAAATTGATGTCCATTTTTTCGGCTTGCACGCGTTATGTTGGTGTGGGTTTCGGCACTTTCCATTTAAAAAGCGTGCAAACATAAGAAAATAAACATGAGTGAGGCCAGAAATAACGTGAATTGTGTGTGTGTGTGTGTGTGTGCGTGCGTGCGTGTGTGTGTGTGTGTGTGTGTGTGTGTGTGTGTGTGTGTGTGTGTGTGTCTTACCTGCCTTTTTATTGCCGTATTAAATGAAAAATATTATATTACATTAAAATGAAAAAATTTTAATTTTATTGCCTGGCAACAAAATTATTTTATTTTTAACAATTACCATTGTTTCAAAAAGTTTAAATAAATTTTCAAGTACTTTACTCTTGTTAAAACGTAAAAGGTTGCAGGTAAACTACCCCTTCCCCTTAACCGATCTTCACCAAAATCGAAAGTCCTTGAGACCTCTACAATTCAGGGACGTATGCAAAAAATTGATTCTGTTTCAATTTGCGGCAGTTATCGTTTGCCATAGAAAATACGCTTGATAAAAAACGTTGCAGGTAAACTACCCCTTCCCCTTAACCGATCTTCACCAAAAACAATAGGTCTTGAGTACTCTACAAATCAGGGCTGTGTGCAGAAAATTGTTTGATTCTGTTTGAATTTGCGGCTGTTATCGTTTGCCATAGGAAATACCCTTGTTAAAACATAAAACGTTACAGGTAAACTACCCCTTTCCCTTAACCGATCTTCACCAAAAACAATAGGTCTTGAGAACTCTACAATTCAGGGCTGTATGCGAAACATTATTTGATTCTGTTTGAATTTGCGGCTGTTATCGTTTGCCAAAAAAAAAATTTCCCTTGATAAAAAAAACCGTTGCAGGTAAACTACCCCTTTCCCTCAACCGATCTTCACCAAAAACAATAGGTCGTAATTACTCTACAAATCAGGGCTGTATGCAAAAAATTATTTGATTCTGTTTGAATTTGCGGCAGTTATCGTTTGCCATAGAAAAAAATCTATAGACACACAGACAGATAGACACACAGACAGACAGACACACACACAGACACTTTTCGGAAAACGACTTTTTTTCATGTTTTGAGTGTAGTACAATCAGAATCTGCAATAATCTCGAACACGATTTTTTTTGCCATCACCATACTTCCTTCCTTAAGGAATATGGAAGTAAAATTACCCTTGATAAAAAACCGTTGCAGGTAAACTACCCCTTTCCCTTAACCGATCTTCACCAAAACCAACAGGTCTTGAGAACTCGACATTTCAGGGCTGTATACAAAATATTATATGATTCTGTTTGAATTTGGGGCTGTTATCGTTTGTCATATAAAATACCCTTGATAAAACAAAAAACGTGGCTGGTAAACTACCCCTTTCCCTTAACCGATCTTCACCAAAAACAATAGGTCTTTAGTACTCAACAAAACAGAGCTGTATGCAAAAATTTATTTGATTCTGTTTGAATTTGCGGCTCTTATCGTTTGCCATAGAAAATACCCTTTTAAAACATAAAACGTTGCAGGTAAACTACCCCTTTCCCTTAACCGATCTTCACCGACACCGATACGTATTGAGAACTCTACAATACAGGGCTGTATGCAAAACATCATTTGATTCTGTTTGAATTCGCGGCTGTTATCGTTTACCATAGAAAAAAATTACCCTTGATAAAAAACCGTTGCTGGTAAACTACCCATTTCCCTTCACCGATCTTCACCAAAAATGATAGGCCTTGAGAACTCTACAATTCAGGGCTGTATGCAATATATTATATGATTGTGTTTGAATTTGCGGCTGTTATCGTTTGCCATAGAAAATATCCTTGTTAAAAAAACGTTGTAGGTAAACTACCCCTTTCCCTTAACCGATCTTCACCAAAAACAATAGGTCTTGAGAACTCTACAATTTAGGGCTGTATGCAAATAATCTTTTGATTCTGTTTGAATTTGCGGCTGTTATCGTTTGCCATAGGAAATAGCCTTGTTAAAACATAAAACGTTACAGGTAAACTACCCCTTTCCCTGAACCGATCTTCACCAAAAACAATAGGTCTTGAGAACTCTACAATTCAGGGCTGTATGCGAAACATTATTTGATTCTGTTTGAATTTGCGGCTGTTATCGTTTGCCATAGAAAATACGCTTGATAAAAAACGTTGCAGGTAAACTACCCCTTCCCCTCAACCGATCTTCACCAAAAACAACAGGTCTTGAGTACTCAACAAATCAGGGCTGTATGCAGAAAATTATTTGATTCTGTTTGAATTTGCGGCTGTTATCGTTTGCCAAAAAAAAAAAAATTCCCTTGATAAAAAAAAAACCGTTGCAGGTAAACTACCCCTTTCCCTCAACCGATCTTCACCAAAAACAATAGGTCGTGAGTACTCTACAAATCAGGGCTGTATGCAAATAAGCTTTTGATTCTGTTTGAATTTGCGGCAGTTATCGTTTGCCATAGAAAAAAATCTACAGACAGACAGACACACAGATAGACAGACAGACACACACACAGACACTTTTCGGAAAACGACTTTTTTTCATGTTTTGAGTGTAGTACAATCAGAATCTGCAATAATCTCGAACACGATTTTTTTTGCCATCACCATACTTCCATTCCTTAAGGAATATGGAAGTAAAAATAAAAGTCATTTTTCGAAAAGTGTGTGTGTGTCTGTGTCTGTTTGTAGATTTTTTTGGCAAACGATAAGAACCGCAAATTCAAACAGAATCAAATAATATTTTGCATACGGCCCTGAATTGTAGAGTTCTCAAGACCTATTGTGTTTGGTGAAGATCGGTTAAGGGAAAGGGGTAGTTTACCTGCAACATTTTATGTTTTAACAAGGGTAATTTTTTTTTATGGCAAACGATAACAGCCGTAAATTCAAACAGAATCAAATAATGTTTTGCATACAGCCCTGAATTGTAGAGTTCTCAATACCTGTTGTTTTTGGTGAAGATCGGTTAAGAGAAAGGGGTAGTTTACCAACAACGTTTTATTTTTTAACAAGGGTAATTTTTTTCTATGACGAACGATAACTGCCATAAATTCAAACATAATCAAATAATGTTCTGCATCCATCCCTAAATTGTGGAGTACTCAAGGTCTTTTGATTTTGGTGAAGATCGGTTAAGAGAAAGGGGTTGTTTACCTGCAACATTTTATGTTTTAATAAGGATAATTTTTTTTGGAGAACGATAACTGCCATAATTTCAAACAGAATCAAATACTTTTAAGCATACTTTCCTGAATTATAGAGGACTCAATGCTGGTTGATTTTGGTGAATATCGGTTAAGGGAAAGGAGTAGTTCACCTGCAACATTTTATGTTTTAACAAGAGTAAAGTACTTAATTTTGATAAATAAAGTATCCTGATAAGAAGATCATAATAATCCACTGTAGAAACTTAGATGAAATATCTATAAATGAAGAGACTAGTTGAACGGGTTGGGTGTAATTTTCTATAAATGAAAATTATAGTTGAAGGGGAGGGGATAATTTTTTATATGTGTACTATGTTATCAGCAACAAAGAAATAGTTTGTTGTTAAAATTCCTTCCCGGCCTGTTTGGCCGTAGTCCAATGTTTTCTGCAAAACCATACGTTTCGGCAGTGCCATCGACTTCCATCATCAATGAAAATCAACTGCGATAACGTGAGATGGTATACGTTTGTGACCACAGTACTGTGGTTAAGGCTGAAGCAGTAAGTGTAGAAAGAAGTAGTTTCTATGGAAATATTTCATTTGAAATGATTTTAAATATAAATATTAGAACATGCAAGTCATCTATGGTTCTCCATAATGATATTTTTCTATGGCGAACGATAACTGCCGCACATTCAAACAGAATCAAATAATTTTTTGCATATGTTCCTAAATTGTAGAGGACTCAAGGCATGTTGATTTTGGTGAAGATCGGTTAAGGGAAAGGGGTAGTTTACCTGTAATATTTTATGTTTTAACAAGAGTAAAGTACTTAATTTTGATAAATAAAGTATCCTGATAAGAAGATCATAATAATCCAATGGAGAAACGTATATGAACTATCTATAAATGAAGAGGCTAGTTGAACGGGGTGAGGATAATTTTCTATAAATGAAAATTATAGTTGAAGGTGGAGGGGATAATTTTTTATATGTGTACTACGTTATTGGCAACAAAGAAGTAGTTTACTGATAAAATTCCTTCCCGGGCTGTTTGGCCATAGTCCAATGTTTTCTGCAAAACCAGACGTTTCTGGAGTGCCATCAACTGCCATCATCAGTGAAAATCGAATGTGATAACGTGAGGTGGTATACGTTAGTGACCACAGTAGGTACTGTGGTTAAGGCTGAAGCAATAAGTAGAAAGAAGTAGTTTCTATGGAAATACTTAATTTTGAAAATGGTTTTAAATATAATTCTTAGAACATGGAAATCATGTATGGTTCTCCATACCGATATCTGAATTTACGATTAAATATTCTGTTACCTGATTTTACACTTCGATTAAAATTTGCAAGGTCTTGTGTAGGCCTACGTACTCTCTTAATTTCAATTTTTTCCTCAATCGAACGGCATAAACTGAACGGCATTTTCATTTAGTTTTTGACAGAATTCTTTGCATCCTACCAGTTAAATATAACAAATATCTTACATTATGACACCTTAATCCTTTATTTGTACTATTATTTACATTTAACAATGAATTGGACTGACACTAACAACGAACTTCACAAAAAATTCAAACTTACCAACAAACAGACTGGTGGTGCCGTGATGTACAAGCGGGGTCTACAGTCCCTAATCACACCAAGCGAAACTACATCTTTGTAATAGGAACAACCGAGTCTAGCCAGCCAGAGAACTACTGCATTATATGTCCCCTTATACAAATGCATCACAGTTGGTGCATACACCGCTGCAAGAGGGTGTAGGCTACGGTTTTTAGTAATCCTCTGCGCTTTTCAATTGGCAAATGATTAATTACGATGATTTAGCTTGAAAACACTATTATTAGTTATTGTTTTATTCATAATTCTATAATTTAAAATACAATTCGGGATTTAATGGGCGTTGTACAACCATGCAACCTAAGAACGGGCCTCCACTACCTAAACTAAATGTGTTGTTATTAAAGTGAAGTGTTCTGTTTTTTAATCTGTATGTGTATCTGTATATTCCGATTTTTAAGCAATATGTGTATCGAGAGTGCTATATACTTTATACAACAAACACTAGAGGGACAAGAACGTTTTTGTGAGTATTCCGCCATACTTTTCCTTTCTTCCCAAAACTTTTCTCACACAAGCTTCAAATAAACATGATGGGTATTTATTTTACTCTATAATAATACAATGGAGTTAACTGTATTACTAATAGTATTAAATGTATATATTTTTAGATTACAGTATTAAATGTATAACTTACTAAAGCAAAGCTAGTAATCTGTATGACACAAAATTAGAAACAAATTGAAAACAATAGTCAATGTTTAAATACAGCAAGGATGAAATAACTGTAATACCGCACTGTTATTGTGTGTAACTTAGAAAAACATGGTACAAAAATAAACTTTTAACCCTTTATTAGCTAAACAGAGTAATTAGGCTCTATAGAATTCTTTGAATAATGATTTCAGTGAGAAGGCTGTTATCTCTTGTGAGTTATCTGTACAAATATGAATCATTGTTTACATTTGAAGTTTGAAACGTTGTTGTTTACGAAAGTGTAACTTTGAAAGGCCTGTTATCACGCTAATGATTTCTCGTCTGATCGTTTAATGATGTCTTAGTACAGACGATGTTGATCTTTGTAACAGTAATTATAAAATGTTAATAGCTTTTATGGCATAAAAGGGATCAATTTATTCAAAGAGAACCGCTTATGAACATAATATAACATACGCAAAATATTGAGCAGAATGTTTATGTTATTCAAAAACTCAAATGTTAAATATCAGAAAATGCTTGAATTACATGCAACATTAAAAATAAGATCATAAGGCATAACGTTATTTAGGCTTACTATGAGTTTAAAAACTGATTTAAATTCAGACAACCAAGCGAATAGGGGAAGGTCATGTGGTATTGGCCACTTTAGCTTTTATTAAGATTTATTTTTAAAAACTATCTAGAATTGATCTTGAAATAATATAAAACTTCAATCCCTGTGTGGAAGGTGTTTGGCTGAAAAAAATACTATGGTTTTTTGGGAAAAATTAAAATCATAAAAAATTAGTCTTTCCAAAAAGTGGAGGGTGGAATAGGCCAGAAGTAAGAGTAAAGTAAAAATCAGTTTATTGAGTTTTTAATTAAAACTATTGACCATGAATACATTTTTTAATGGGTGTATAACTTATATTACATAACACAAAGGAACTTAAGACGATTACACTACACAAATGTCACAGTAATAAAAAAGGCTGCCCCTTTTGAGCTTGATTTGATTGATTGTTTGATTTCCTTTCCTTTTGTTTGATTTCTATCAACTTCTTTTTCTCTTCTCTCTTAGCATTCTTCTCTTCCAATAGTCTTCTTTTCTGTAGAAGCTGCTCTTTGTAGGGTGTAGGTGTACAAATTTCACTTTGTTCACTGTGACTATCTCATTCTTTATACTTCACACTTGAAGTGATAGATAGTGGTGAAATTTGTTTTAAGATGCATTGACTCATTGATGATATAGACATTTGAGAAGCTGACAGTGCAAGAGGTTTTGCAGATGATGCTGCATTTTAATTTGATGGTTCTATGGTCTGGTTGGATTGAGGTCCCAGGTAAACTGCAATTGTAGAAGTTCCTGCTGTTGAAGGCTGGTCATGTATTTCAGTGACAGGTTGATTCAGTGGTCCAGGTAAACTGGAAGCTGTAGATGGTTGAGGGAAAGCTTTGTTAGGACTGGTTGGGGTATGACTCATAGTAGTGGAGCTCCCTTCTACTGCCTGTGACTGGTTACAGAGTGAAGCAGCAAAATCCAAATCACAAAATACATTGCGATTTAGTGGGCAGAGATCCCTGTGCAACTGAATCCAGATTGCGCCAATTTTATCCTGCAGATTATGGAAAAAGCAGTGTTGACCAAAGCAGCTATATCTTTAAGAGATATTTTCATGTTAGGATACTTCCTCATCCAAGCATTTTTGAATGGTTTCACGATTGACCTGTCAAGAGGTTGGAGTTTCTGAGACGTGTGCGGAGGTAAACTTGTGAATATGATATTCCTTGGCATAAAGGATCACATCAAGGTCCTTGGCTTCCATGGCCATCCAAAATGAACAAGACAGGATTTTTTCATTAGGGTTCACCTGATCAACAAAAATATGCAACCATTTCAGGAACCCCTCCTTTATGATCCACCCAGTCTTTTGCCATCAAAAGTACTTCCTAACAAAGCATCTCTTTTTAAATCATTCTCAATTCTCACATGTGGAAAAACAAACAACGGAGGGATGAACTGGCCACCCGTTGCATTTATGGACAAGAGAACTGTCATGTTTCTGCCTCTCTCTGCAGAAGTCAGCTTACCAACCTGTTTGTTCCCTTTTACAGACATGACTTTTGGCTATTGTTGTGAACACATGATACACCGGTTTTGTCCGCATTGAATATCTTAGATAGGCTGAATTTGTGTTTGTCCATAAGCTCAGTCAGCTTGTCAAAGTATCTAGCGACTAGGTCTTTACTGAACCCGACTGCACGTTGCAGACTTGTCGATTCGGCTGTCCTCAAACTTAAGTCTTGATGTCAGCTCATGAAGTCACAGTAAAAATCTTTTCCCACCATATGTTTCTTTTTGCTGAAGCGGTGATTAATTTTTAGCTTTTCAGCGAATTGGTGGGCTAGTTTTAAAAACTTGGCTTTGCTTAGCGGCATCAGCTGACTGTCCAAAGCATTTACATGATTGTACAATATTTCTTCATGATTTTCATCAAACATTCTTTGGAAAGTGCCTCTATTATCAGTCCAAGACTTGGCTATTACCTCTCCCCCTCTGCAATTATTTTTACCTGATCTCCTAGCATGCGCTTGGGTACAGAATATTTAGCACAGGCATCTCTTATTGTCATTTCTTTTAAAATTATTTTGTCAATTGCCGCCTTCATATTTGCTTTGTCCCATTTTCCACAAATTTTGCCCATGGTGTACTGAAAAAACAACACAAAAACTTCTATTAGGCTTAAAATTCAAAATTTACTGACCAACAAGGTGTCCGATACCACCTGACTCCACTTTGTCCGATACCAACCGAATGACAAGCAACATTGGGACGAATACTAAACCGAGAGCAATGACGCGAGTGATATATGGCTACAACGTAACAACTACAATATAATATCTACAGTAGTAGATACTAAATACACTTACTGTAATAGAAGTTTTAACACTCCAAATTTACAGAGCAACTTTTCAACACTACACAACTGAGCAAAAACCAAAAAACTCGAAGCACGACACAAATGGCTTGATGTACACATTCAGTATGGTGATGGCTAAACTGGTTGGTTTTGATGAACCCGCTGACCGCATGACAAGTGCTGTCTCAAGCGGCAAATGCCCTAAACGGCTCTTGTCCGATACTGTCTGCTGTCCGATACCAGACGACCTTCCCCCTAGGGAAGATAGTGGACAAGATGTTAACAAACAAAACCTTAAAATTCTAATTTGTAAACATCAAATGAAAACTAGACTGACCCAATTAAAATCATTTCTTAAAAAATTTGACAAACAAACTCAATCTTGTTCAAACTTAATGTTAAGACTGCAAAATATTGAGTGTTGGATAGATTTTAACAAAATTCAAAATGAAATACAAGAAATATGTGAAGAAGGAAGTGGGGCGCCCTTGATATGTAAATGACGCCCTTGAAAGTGGGAGGTAAGTTGAAAAATGCATTGATTTCATCAGACTATTGGAATCCTACCTTGGTTCCTTGCAACCATTGGGTTACTGAATTGATATTGGACTAGAATCATATTGATAATCTTCATTGTGGACCTCAAGCTCTATTAGCTAATGTCAGAAATAAGTTGTGGCCAATTAATGGAAAGGTACTATGCTGCTCTGTTGTCAGAAGTTGTTTTAAATATAGGAGAATTTCTCCAACTCCAGTCAAACATTTAATGGGTGAATTGCCATTGTATCGAGTTCAACTGAGTCATCCATTTACAAACTGTGGTGTCAACTATTGTGGTCCAGTGTACTATAAAAAGGTTAATCAATGTCGTTCTATACCACAAAGGTAATACACATTGAACTTGTGTTAGACCTAACCACTGAAAAATTTATGGAAGCTCTCGAACGAATGATTGCTCAACATGGAGTCATGGAACATATTATTTATTCTGACAATGTGACAAATTTTGTGGGTGCTAACAATGTACTGAGAGACATGCTAACGATTGATCAATATCAAATTCAAAAATTCTGTACTTTCAAGGGTATAAAATGGCACTTTATACCACCACCCCCCTCACTTTGGTGGTTTGTGGGACCAGGGGTTAAAGGACATCTAAAACGAGTGTTGGGAACTTTAATATTATCCTATGATTCATTAGAAACATTGTTACTAAAAATTGAAGCTTGTGTGAATTCTCGACCTATTACCAAAATATCAAGTGAAGCTAATGATCTTACTCCTTTAACTCCTGGTCACTTTCTAATTGGCCAGCCTCTTAACTCGTTCCCTATCCCATATGTTACCCAAACACACTCTATCAGACTTGACCATTGGTAGCAGCTACAACAACTCTATCAGCATTTCTGCAGAAGATGGACAAATAAAAACTACAACATTACAACAGCGAAACAAATGGACTAAGGACTATGATCTTGCACCGCCAGACTCCCTGGTAATCATCAAGGAAGACTTCGCTCCCACCTTTATATTGGCAGAAGGGAAGAATGTTCAATTACATTACGGCCAGTACGGCAAAGCACGCATGGTCACAGTTAGTACTTATAAAGAGTTAATCTCGTTAATATACTATGCAGCTTGAAGTCTTCGGAGCCTTCAACGGGGGCATACGCTGAGGAGTTAGTGTGGGCTTGGTGGTGGGGATAGCACCTATGCATACCAGGTTGCAATTAGTCAGTGTGGACAGCTGGCTCATGCCGGACGCGCTTATACTCATTTTCTGTATACTGTTCTGATTATACGTTTATTCTAATTAAATTCTTAAACTTTATATGATTGTTTTTTATATGTAACCTATATATTAAACAGTCTTTTTTATTAATATAAATTTATCGATTTTGTTTTGTTTAGAATGGTGTCAAGAACTGCTGGTACAGCAGAGTCAGAAGAGGAGTGGGTAAGCATACTGTTGTAGATAGTATTAATAACTATATTCCAATTAAATTTGTGTTGTATTTCACAACTAACAGCTATGTACAGTACGGTTTCCAAAAAACAAGATAAAATTTTGCCAAGAAATTACTACATAATATTTCAATTTACTCTATAATATCTGTGTTTACTATAAAGTTTTACCAGTATTTTAAGAGTCATAGTACATTGTGTCACAGTAAATGTTCAAAGTTCCTCATAAATATTTTAATTTGAAAAGTTTACCAACGAATGTAGCCTAAGTAAATATCAGGTTTTACTGTTTACATATATAAAAGCAAAGTTAGTTGGTCTTTTCAGACAATAAAACAAATTCTGTTTAATTAGCATTTTAAGTTTTTGTTGTTTTCAATCTATTTTGTATATTCATAGCTAAATTTATGAAGTCCCATACAAAACTTTATTAAAGTTTACAGACCTTTAGTCTGTAAAAAAACTATAGTTATTTTATTCTATTTCGATCTTATTGATCGATAATTTTTTATCATCGTAAACTAAGGAGACAACTAATTCTGACAGCTGTGTTATTGTATTTAAAATAAAGACCTTTTAACAAACTTGCTCTATTGTGTATGAGATGTTTCAATACAGTTATTACATACACAAGGATACATACAATTTAGTAAACAATACTGGTGTTTGACATTTTATAAATTAGGGTTGCCTCTTAGAAAAAAATATGCTTTCTTAATTAAGTTTTTACTGGCAGGTGGTAAGGTACTCAAGAGTTTGTAACAATGGGTGTGACAAATTAGGAAGTGTGAAGGGTTGTTCAAGGTAATGCAGAAGTTTCGAGGATATGGATACTGAGAATTCAGCAAGCGAGGAAGAAATTGACCAGTCAGAAAATATGTTACACACAGGACAAAGAAAAAGTAATAGGAACGGGAATATTCTGAGTGATGGATGGAAAACAGCGTTAAGAGTATTAATTGAAGAGAGTAAAGAAATTTGCCCCTAAATACAGTCATTCTTCAATACTCTTAGTCAGTTGTTTAGCTCTTATACTGTCAGTGTTATAGCCTAGATAGTTGTTACACTGTCATTGATACAGTCACTTAAGACTCGCATTTATAAAACTAACTTTGAAAGTTACCGTGAAATCGGCATTTATTCAGTTTGTGCTTAAAGTTTCATTGAGAGTATGAGCTAAATTGTTTAAGTGTTAATATCATGAGTGATAGGTAAGTGAGTGAATCATCAGCATGGTACTGGTATAGTAAAATTGAATGTTAAGGGCATGTGCGCAGAAACCAATTTATGGACGGACGAGTACACTTTGAAATTGTGAAAGGCAGGAGGGTAACAGAGACTCAGCTGGTATGCAAGTGAAGGTGTCACCAACTTTGTGCGTGATGTTTTAGTTACCCGTAAATTGTTAGTTACTGTGTGACGTACTATCTCAGTCTTGCATTTGTTATTATTATTAATTATATCGTTGTTTTACAGTCACTCATTTTTGTTAGTTATTTAATTTTTTAGTTAATTTCTATTGGTAGTTTTTATTCTGTAATTACGTATTATCATAATTATTTGTGTTATCATCCAGTAACGAGATTTGTTAAAATGAATACTTCTCCTTCAACCAGCAAAGTTATTCATAGTCAAGCATGGGAAGTAATAATACACAGTTTCTTGTTGTCCAGGAAAAAAAAGATTCTTGCATTTAAATTAAGACGAAGAACGCGTTCCTTTAAGTAATTATAAACTGTAGAGATAAAGGAGTGGAAGTGTACAGTTTGCAAATTCCATTGCGATAAGAACAGTCAGAAAGGATGTAGTTTTTTATGTCTCAGCAGTACATAATGACGAACCAAACAACACTCAGATTATGTTTATAAAACATTCTGATACGTAACAGCACCAAAATCCGATACGCGTGAACTGTATATATCATTTGCTTGATTTGTATAGTAATATAATTACAATATTATTATTTAATTTATGTTGGAAACATAAACGTATAATTCTTTTTTCAAAGCCAGCTGTGTGAGACTGTAGGTACACACACACACACACACACACACACACACACACACACACACACACACACACACAAATCTCAGATAGAGATTGTGGTGACACATTTACAAACAATCCTTAACAGTCGTGAGTTTTTGTTACTATTAGAAATGATATTCATAGGTTGGCACACTGTTAGCTGATAATAACAATTCTCTTCTCACATCTCACAGCGACTCCCTCCACATCGCCTTTCCCCTCTGACCGTAAATGTTTCGTGCTTTCCATGCCCTTAACTTTTATGTAATTTTGTTATACATCAATCTTGAGAATCAGGACCAATGAGGAGGAGGAAGACTCACTCATTTTTATTGCTAATCAATTATTTTGTTGAAAGTCGCTGCCCTATTTGAAAGATCCTACGATTTAGAATCTCAGCGCCAACTATGTGGTATCAAGCACTACCAATTTAGGTTAGTAAGAGTGAATTATTATTCATTTAATACATTGAGTTCTGCATATACAGTTAAATTTTTACAGGAGAGGGATTGACAGTTGTCTGTGAGCCAGTGGGGAAGTGGTGTTTAGTGTGGTCTGATTGGCCGAACCTATACAGCACAGTGTTGTCAACTCGTACTTGCTGTTCCTCTGTTTATGCTTTACCACGTGCACATACTAAATTAAATAGCAGTGCATTTACTTTTGTTTGATGGTATTAAAATAAAATTTAACAGTTTTAGAATTTACAATATTGTCATATTTTAGCACATGTTATATGACTTGGTGATATTTTTTAAATTTAATGATCATTAGACTGATATTCAGAAGTGATTACGTGGTAGAATTTAAATTTTAGTGTATAAAGTGATAGTGATAGTTAATATTATCCATTCAGCTATGTCCTACGCCAGTACGAGTGCTTCAGATATACGCAAGACAAGAAAATGAGAAGTATTTAGTTGACAAGCAAGGCAACTTATCTGTTCAGTGCGTGAATAAAGTTTTAGAGCATACAACTCTCGCAGTGAAGTAGGGAAGAACCTGATAGTACGTATAGGAAAAGAGAAAGGCAATCTTCTCACTGATTTTACTGATATGAAGTCCAAGTTTCAAACCCTTAATAAAAAAAGAAATACAGGCAAAAGGGTTACGAAGTTGGATTATTTCCAAGAAAATGCACATTTATAGCTACTATTGTAGAATAGAGCACCGAACAATAAATAAACTTCGTTAGTCATTGGCAGCAGCTGATCATTTTACCGGTAGTCAGTTACCTGTTAGAAAAGTAATGCAAAATATTGGTTTTAAATTTACTAACATTTCGGGCAGAAAAGATCTAATGGAAAGTGAGTGTAGTTGCTTTACGCTGTAGACTTCTAAGAAAAATTCAAACTAAATATATTGAACATATAGTGTGGTTAGACAAAACCTGGGTAAATATAGGTGACAGTTTACAAAAAGGCTGGACAGATTATCCTGCGGAAGGAGCAATGAAAGTACTTTAAGGACGAGGGGGTAGATATATTATTGTACATGCTAGGATATCCGAAAATTACATACCTAACTGTTTGTATGGCTTCAAAGCAAAGAAAACGAGTGACTTTCATGAAGAAATGAACTCTGAAAACTTCAAATTGTTCATAGACTTGTTACTAAAAAACCTCACAGTGCCGTCAACTATTGTAATGGATAACACTCCCATCACTCTGTTATATGCGACAAAGCACTGATATTAGCTACACGTAAAAAAGAAATTATTCACTAACGTAACATTTCTACTACTGTTAACATGAAAATACAGAGCTGTTGGAGCTAGCATCAGGTTGTAAATCCCGATTTCCGGAATAAGTAATTGACAAAGTAGTGGAAGAACTACCATAAACTAGTAAGATTACCACTGTATTACTGTCATTTTAATTCCGTTGAATTAATTTGGGGACAAGTAAAGGGACATGTGCAAGAAATAATAAAACTTTTACAGAACAGAAGTAAAATAATTAATACGTGAGGGTATTATGATGTTACTGCAGACGACTGTGGAAAAGCAGTGATGCATGCAAAGAAAGTGATTGATGAAGTATGGTGGAATAATAGAAGACGCCATGGAACAACTGGTAACAAATTTGGTCACAGACTTGAGTGACTCTGGTAGTGATATAAGTGGTGTAACACCTTTAGATTAATGGCACAGGCAGAAAAATGTAGTTAGATAATAATAATTTTATTTTTAGTTTGATTATGTGGTAAAAGTAGCACAACATTGACTCATATTTTGCTGTCTATTTTTATTATTGTTAATTTTTATTTACTTACACATATTTTGTATACTAAATTGATGATTGCACATTATCATATTTAACATTAAATAAAAAAATGAAAGATACTGAACATTTGAAGTTGAATAAAAACAGTGAGTTAGTTAAATTCTAGATTATTTTTCTTGTTGAGGATTCAAATTTTTAGTTTAAGAATTGTCTTTAGTTACAACTGGATAAATATTCATTTTTAAGTAGGCCAATACATAATTAGTCTAAGCATACTGGATTTGTTTTATCTGCGTGTAGTAGGCCTATGTTTTGAGTGAATGCAGTAACGAAACTTATGCTTGGGCGACATTCAACAGAAACACGTGGTTATGAAGTGGCAACATGGTGATGATGTCGTCGCAACTGTTTATCCCTGTCCTGTAAAAATTTTAGTATAATTATGTATAAAAATATTAAAATTATTTAACAAAGTGATTTTAAAGATATATGTAAAAGATGTTATGTATTGCTAATATTCAAATCTGTATTTTGTTAGAAATTGTTACTAATTTAGTGTTCACTATCAATTGATGTTGTTATATTCTTGTGATTATTCATATATTAATTAAGACACATATCAAGAACAAAATTTTTATTGGTGCCAATTAAAAAAAAGTGTTATATTAGAGACAGTTTTCATTATATCTGCTTGTTTTTCAAGTCCTTCGCAGCCCATTTTTCAAAACTGCAGCATGTTGGGTTACATCAAGCCTACACATGTAATCAGTAAACCCTGATATTTATCTGTGTCTGTTGTAAGTTAGAAATGTAAATATTTTATGATGTACTCTTCAGATATTTACAGTGACCCAACAATAAGTCATAGGATGCAACAGTAAAACTTAAGGTACCTATACAGTTTCTTTGCACTTCATGCACACATAATAATCATAATTAGTATTACACATTACAATGGGTGACAACTTTATGTTGAGCTACTCTTACAAATAAAGGAATAATGCTCTTTTTACAACATGTAGGTGTATATTTTTCCATTAGCTTATAAGAATGTAATACTATTGTTAACTATGTTTATCAATAACAATAAACTGTAGATTATGATAGAACACACACCATTTATTACTTGCAGACAATTCATATCACACACACAATGTAGTAGAAAAGTACATTTATATTTTTACTTAATTTTTTGATAGCAGACGTGTGGATAGTACACTCGATAGACAATGCTTAAAAAGCTTTGAGACTTACATAGGCTGTTACTGAGATTTCTTTCTAAAAATTATTGCATTTAATTTTATACTTTTATGTTTTATAGTACACTATCACCACACATGTGGTTGAATGTGAAGTGCATCGAGAAAATAGCTCTGATTCAGAGCATCCAGTAAAAGAAATTTCAGATGAAGAAAACCAAGCAGATGAGTCTGGTGGACATGAAATAAGAAACACCACTCCCTCTGACGGACCTGAAAGGGTAAGAGTACTGTTTAATTCTTCACAGTATAGTCGATTTTATAAGAAACTATAATCATGTTGACTGTAAGTTATGTTACATGTACAGTTAATAAATTGCTCTAGTACAGTTTGACATGAAAACATTCACAAGTACAAACAGCACTATATTAGTGAAAGTCAGAGCATATTTTAAGCAATAAACTAGGCGGCACTAGTGAAGGACTTAGTGCCGGTGCCGAAAAATGAGAAAAAAGAGGAGAACTCAGCAAATCATGAAGGCTTGCTTGTATGAATTAAGGAAATATTTTGTTACTAACATACTTTTTCCTTTTTCTTTCTTAACTAACTTACTTGTAAAGCAACTTAATATGAAATGTTTATGCATTTTTCATTTAAAAACAATTACTTAAAATTAAACAAACGTATAATTTTAAGCTTTTGCCAATCTCAGCGTGTGTGTGTGTGTGTGTGTGTGTGTGTGTGATTACACCATATAAATAATTACAGTACTTTATATATTTTTTAGTAGACCAGTGATAAAGGCCTTGAATTTGTAACAGGCCTCCATGTAGTAGTAATGTGTACATCACACTGTTATGTACTTATTGAATATTACATAATTAATTATAATAAAACCATTTGAGTGTTTGTGTGTGTGTTTTTTTTTTAATCTTCCTAATGTCTAAAGCATTTGTGTCTATTTTTATAGTTAATTTCACGAGTAAATAATGAACATGATCTTGGTCAAGTTAAATTCATATTACATAATTTTCAATATTATATAAAAATCACACACACACACACACACACACACACACACACACACACACACACACACACACACACACACATTGGTTGGTTTAGTGCCGCCTAGTGCAAATTCCTTAAAATATGCTCTGGTGATAGTGTCTCCTTAAGTCCCTAAACAGGTTAGGGTCATAGTGTGTAGTTGCTGCTTTGTCTTTGTATAATGCATCAAGGGAATCATAATTATTCAAATTAAAGGGGATGATAAAGATATTTTTAATAACACCTTTAAATTTAATTTTAGTTGAAAATATAAATAGGTACGGTATGTTTAATATTGACAAGCAAAGGTGTGTGCAATACCATGTATATAATTATGCAAAGGCAAGAAGATTCTAAAAGTTTCGAAAAAGGTTTATGAGAAGCAGATGTGTTGCATCATTTGAAGAATTATGTGTTAGCTGCTATTGATTCACTATTTTATTAAATAAAAGAGCATTTTATTTTTCTGTTATGTAATAAACAAAACAGCACCTCGTTTTCACCTTATTAAAACAAAATAAAAGGATATTGTTGTACTGATTACTGAATTGTGTCTGTAGTTGGGTTGTTTACAGTAGTATCAAACAGTTATTGGTTTTCACCCACTCTGATATCATAATAAGCTGCAATATTTTGTAACACAGCTCCATTTTGTAGTTGCAAGTTTCTGTTTGAAGTGCGAAGTTAATATTAATTTTTAGTTGTAATTGGGTTTATAACAAATCAAGAACTAATAAACCTGTTTAACAGATGAATTATATCAAAAGAGAATAGTAGTAACAAAAGGCTTATCTAGTTGGAACATGTTCAGGAGATTGCTGAAAGTAAGGTAGAAGGTAGGGGTAAGGTAGTGAGAAGAAATGCAAGAAAAGGTGTGTGAGCAAGGAAGCCAGTAATGTTCAAATGTTGTGATTGTAAGACAGCCCTGTTGAACACTAAGAGGTCTTCATTATAGCCAGCGACAGTACCTTCAACAAACAAGGCTTAGTCATCCCAAGCCAAGGCTCTTTATCAATTATTTAAGCCATGAAGTAAGTAATCAACATCGGCTACACTAGCATATCAACAGAAAATTGTTTTGTTCTATTTCCAGTGTAAATTTTAGTTTGTGGTGTACTGTGTTTATGTATTTGTGGAAATTTTTGACCTGTCTTGTATTGCCATTAAATAAAAGTAATGTATCGTCCACATACCTGTGCCAATAAATGATTTTGTTGGTGTATTTGTTGTTGTTTATTATATGTTTTTGTTCCATGTTGTGTATGAATATTTCAGCCAGTATACCTGATATGGGGGATCCCATAGGGAGGCCGTCTGTTTGTGTGTATATCTTGTTGTTGTATGTGAAGTAATTTTGTTCTGTAATTATTTTGGTGAGTGTGATGATCTCATGTATGTGTGTTTCGGGCGTGTTGTTTTGTCTGAGTAAATGTTCAAGTGTTTGTATGGTGTCTTTGATGGGTACATTGGTGTATAAATTGGTTATGTCCAGTGTCGAAGTTACATGGAGGCAATTGGGGCAATGTTTACCATAAAAATTCTGTAGAATAAAAATTATAAATACATATGAACTACATAACATAAAGATTATACATTGTTACTGTGACTGTCGAATTTATTAAGCTGAAACGTGCTTTATTGAGCGACCGCTAGTTGGTGACAGGTGAGATTCGGCATAAAGCGAATGAGGCAATGTGAACTTGCCTTAGCGTTTTTTGTATACATCGTATGTAAGCAATGTGTTGGTGCGATATGGTAGTGTGGGGGAGGGGGATTGTCCCCGCGCTGTACACATAGAGCGTTGAGGCATGTCTCACTTCTGTGGTGAAAAGCGCACTGTGTTGTTTATAATCGTGTTTATTTTATGCGGTTATTAAAAGTGTGCCTGTTATTCCGCTGAACTAACAGATGATGAAGGTTGTTATCTGAATTATTTGTAACATTAAATATATATATATAGAAACTAATCAAGTTTAAACATTTGAAGTTCAATCAGTTCTATTATTGTGTATGACTTATACAAGGATTGTTCAATAGAAACACGTTTAGAGCTGTAAAGCATTTTTTATTCAACGATTTTAAAAGAAGTCTCCATTAACATTAAGACATGAGTCCCACTGTTGCACTAATCTGTAGATTCCCTGCTAGTAAAATTCTTACGGCTGTTTGCGGAACCATTCGCTAACAGCAAACTCTACCTTAGCGTTCGATTTGAACCACCGTTCTTTTAGTGATTTCTTAAAAAAAATTAAGGTAAGATTTTTGCCTACCCATTCACTAACTACTAGCTTCGCCACTGGTTATGTCAAAAGATGCTAATGTTGAATTGTGTGGGATGTGGATGTGTTCGGTTTTCTTGACCAGTTCTATGTTGTTTTTGACGGAAGTGTTGTTACTGAGATTGATGTTTTTCCTGATTATTTTGTCTAGGTGTCTTGCGATTTTGTGGGAGGGTGCTTGTGTGTTGTTTATTAAGGGTCTGATGGGAATATTAGGTTTGTGTATTTTTGGTAAAGCATTTAGTTTTGGGGGGTTAGGTTTGATTTGTTTAAGGTATTTGGTGCTTTCTGTTTGGATTATGTGTTTTGCGTTATTTATAAATTTGTTTATTTGTTTTTGATATTTTAATGTGGGGTCCTTATTTATTTTTGTTATATTGTTTTCTGTGAAAAATTTCTCAACTTTAATGTTTAGTTCTTGTTTATCCATTATGATGTTTATGTTCCCTTTATTAGTTTTAATATCGTTATGTTATGTTCAAGTAATTTTTGTTTTACATTATTTAGTGTTTTAATTTCGTTGTTGTGTAATTTTGGTTCTTTTTGTGTGCATTGTAATTTACGTTTTGTCATGTCGTATGGAATCTTGATCGTTAATGTGCGTGTTTTGTACAACTGTTTCGGTGTCTATGATTAAGTCGCGTATATGTCTATTGTGGTTGTTGTTGTTGTTGGGTGTATTGTTTTTTAAATTATGTTTGAGTCCTTTGTTTAATAAAGTTATTTCGTCATTTGTGAAACTAATGTCAGTTGTGTTTACTGTGCGTGTGTGGAATTTGTGTGTCGGTGTGGGAATTGTTTCTATTATGCGTGTTGTGAGGTTTGTTAATTTTTTGTTATGTTGATCTTGTCCACAGTTAGATTAGAATTGTTTTCTCCAGTCGGGTTTTAGTCTTTTCATGATAATTAATAAATCTCTTTAGCATGCAAAAAACAAATGCCATAACCTTTTCTGGTCATGGAACTGACTGTGTCTTTTTTGGCACTGAACAACTGCCTTCTGTCTGTTATTTTGACTGCTGTTTCGATTGTAGTGTGTAGTGTTAAATCCAAGTCTTGTCCGTAGTTATAAATAAACTCATGAAATCAGTTTTTTCTTCTTAAAATGATTTAAGAGATTTTCATCCATTTTTATTTTTGTTCTGCTATGAAAG
This sequence comes from Magicicada septendecula, assembly GCA_034769895.1. Taxonomy (NCBI): domain Eukaryota; kingdom Metazoa; phylum Arthropoda; class Insecta; order Hemiptera; family Cicadidae; genus Magicicada; species Magicicada septendecula. The sequence goes on from CM068376.1 coordinate 66,572,442, forward strand.
GTGCAGTATCCATTTTGTACAAAAAAATTTCACAAATGTTCATGTAAAATAAATCTTGTTTCTGACACCAAATATCCCACAGATCATCATGTTGTACAATGAAAACAGAATAACTGACACCAGTGAAGTCACTAATTACAAACTTTAATTAGACACAAACAAGTTGGGAACCAACAAAAGCAGTCTTATACAATAATTCACATTAAATTGTCCAACACATGACAATATCTGTCAACCATATTACAGTTTAGTAATAATTAACACACTTGTCACTTTCTACCATTCGTAGTAACAAATACTCTGAACCTCAATCTACTATCACTGGTCCATAACTGACCTTGGCAGCTTTGAAATCCAGTATTTACACCTCCGCCGGCTTGCATTGTAGTGAGATAGAGTGGACCTTGATGCTGGTAGAGTACCAAGTAATGTCTGGAAGGGAATCTCAAAGAATCCAGAGTGTTACATAATTCTGCCACACAAATGTTACAATTCACTCAGCGATATAGTATTGTCTGTTTCCTCAGCACAGCAATATAATGTTGCAATTCTACTGTTGTAAAGAAGAATTATTCTTTACCACCACAAACATTTTTATCTTCTTTGTCCAAGAAGCATTGGTTTAACAGATGGCTGGTGCTAGTTACATTTATTAGAGTCTGTTTACCTGGGCATACTGTATTGTTTTTTAAAATGTAATTTCAATAATATTTATATTCAAAAACAACAAGTAAAACCGTTGTTAATTGTAGAAATAGTGAAAGGGATTTTAATGAAAATACCATGCTGCAAATCAATAACCATGATATTTATATAATTTACAAATAGTATTAGCAATGTTTAAAAAAATGAATAAAACAGGAGTTACAATAATATTAAAAATGTGTGTGTGTGTGTGTGTGTGTGAAAGATAATAGGCTTTATGAATTCAATGTATGTCAGTGGCACTATCATGGTTTTGTACAGATTTTTGTTTTCAGAGATAAAAATTTTATGTTGTGTTCCAAAATTTGTATTAAAAATATGTTTATAAACTTATAAGTGAACTCTTGTTTATTATGAAATTGGCTTGCCACTTTAGGACTATCCCACACAGAATCAGTTGGCACATGTTAAATAATCTAATTACGATTCATGTTAACACGAAATGTGTTTTGTTTCAGGGATAATTTTGTTATGCTTAAAAAATTAGTTACAAATTGTTATGTAATGTTTTTTACCACGTTACAAATCCAGGGAACCCATCTTAATTGACGCCTGCCAATTACATGGGCTGCCTACGTTGTAACGAACTGTTATAAAACTCAAAATAATTGAACAGATTACTTAAGCTGATTATTAGGAAACAAGGGAAGGTATTTCACTGATTTATGCACTCATTTTCATGTGTAATAAGATGACTTCTCTTTATTAACAACTGATATGAAAAGATCCCATGACATAATTAATTAGATTAAAATATTTGAATGGTTTTCAGAAAAACTGGGGATCAAACTGATTATGTATTCTTTTACCTCGGATCCGAGTTTACTTTAAGTATATCTATAGCAAAGACTGTGCCGGTATTTACCGGCCGTTGAATATTCGAGAAAAAATAAATGGTAAAATATATCGCCGGTTATTCGGAACGACCCTTGCCCACTACGAATTGTACGTGAGTGGGTACGGTTGCGCGCGCAACTCGTAGTAAGTGGTCGGTTGCTCTGCCGGCGACGGCAGTCCAGTTGATCACCCCGCTGCGAATACATCGTCTCTCTCTGCGAACTATTACGGCGTAGTTTCTCTGCATCTGTATGGCTTGCTGAAACTTAAGTGACTCCCGGTAAGAATTGCATTATTTTATGTGTTTAAAGGTAATTCATATTAAATTGATATTTAATAACAAGGTGTATGCAACCGTATAGGGACCTAATTATGTGTGTGCGATCCGACAGCTTCTATATTAAAAGAAAACTCATTGTTCAGTAATTTACTTAATGTTCAGTATATAGCACATGTTCCTTTATTATTACTATAATAGTGTGAGAGGTATTGTAATTGTCATTGTCATGATAAAGGTGTAGAATGTTAAAGATTAATGGTTAAAAGTTAGTGCGTAGTCAGGTAGTGTCCATTCATGCAGCAGACTGTCGGGGAGCTCTTTAATTAACTTTACAGTAGAGAAGTTATTTGTGAGAACTTCCATAGTGGAAATATTATCAATGTTAAAACATTATTAATACTGTGAGTGCCTTGAAGTTAAAATTTTGGTCAAATAATGATTATTGGTCACCACGTGGCCGTTTAACCTGTAAATTTCTGTTGAGGCATGTAGACGCTGTGCTGATGACTTTTATATTATGCCACGTTTGATATAGTCTTTTCTTTATCAAAATTTAATTATTCCATGGCTGACTTTCTACTCTTTAAGCTGGTTGCAAAGATTTTATTAATGAAACTTGTGCATTTATTGAGAGTTGGTTGAAGGCCCGTTCTGAGGTTAATTACCTGAACTTGGGTGTACATTTTTGGTGAACATTTCTCTAATTTATATGAATTAACAGGGTTCTTGATTAAGCCGGAGATTTGGCTTTGCTGATTGCCGTACAACTGCATCAGTCATGGACCATTAGAGAAGATCCTGTCCGGAGAGGGAAATGGTGACTGTTTCACGATGTAGCACTTAGCAGTATTAAGGTGATATGCACTCTTTTATTTTCCTTTTGGGGCCGGGCCGGCAGTGCGCCTGTTTTACAGTAAATATCATTTAAATCCATGTGACCACGTGTCCAGACTGTCTGCTATAAATGGGAGCAGCTGATCATCATGAGTGAATTTCAAAAACACTTGTAATAACTGAATTACCTGACACTAAGTGCACTGCTTGTAATTGTGTGCTGCACTGGGGGAGCGTGCCAGAGATATTTGTTCACTTAGATAGTTACAGTTTGCACATAGTTATTATATTACTCTTTACACAATTTATAGAACTTGTTATGGACTCTGTTCCGGCTGGAACAGAAATGAGTAAATATTAAATTCACCTTGGGTTTAACATTTAAGGGCTGGGGGTTTTCCTTTTTTTTTGGCCGTTTTCTGGGGTTTAAAAGGGGACTTAGTTTTTGTCTGACACATGTTTGTGCAGCCTGAGGCAGGTTAGATTCCTGTCAAATTTTGTCAACCACATGCTGGCGCGCTTCCACAGCTGCTAGGGCACAACCGTTTTATTGTACTTTCATTTCAATTATAGTTATATAGCCAGTCGGGTTTTAATAGAAAATAATTTGCACAATTTTGGGCTTATACTAGTTGATTTTGTACCTCACAAAAGTCTAGACTGATTGTTTTTCTTTTACTTGTAAAACATATAATGATCAACCTGATCCACTTGTAACATATACCGATCTATTGTTTTTAACTGTAAAACATACTGATTAATATTTTTAACTATAGAACATATAATGATTAATTTTTTTTTCTTGTAAAACATATGCTGTTGATTCCTTTTTCAAAATTTTGTAAAGCCTCGACTGATTAATTTTTCTACCGGTAAAGTATACTGATTTATTGAATCCTTCTGAATTTGTGAAGCAAATTAACCTTTTAGAATTGTATAACAACTGTTCAAAATCAGGTGATGTAGTTTGCGTAAATTTTCATTTAATACTGTGGAAGGAACTTAAGGTTCATACGCTCATGATGGGTCATTGATCAGTGGAATGCTATACATATGGGCGGTCCGGTCTTACTTATGTGTTATGAGTAATTATCATCCTTTTGGGGTTTTGGCTTTAAGTAATTCTACAGAAACGGGTTGCTGAGGGCGAACATTTTATCACTGCCGGGTTCTGGGTATGGTAGTAACTCTGCCTGCAAGGCGGGTGCATTTCAAGGGGCATTCGTGTTAGAATTGATGTATAATTGTGAGTCTATGTGCCTTATGTTTCAGTGTGTGTTGTTATGTTTTGTCTGTGTCTAGCTAGTCACCAAAATGGGGGAGAACTAATATATATAAATTTACTGAATATGATACACACTCGTTATGATATACACTGTCTGATATATGTTGTCTTTATGATATGATATGCTATGTTATGATATGATATATATTGTCTTTAATACTGTTACAGCAGGTCTTAAGTTATGTGTGATATTTATGATTCATGGGGGGGAATAACCATGTGATAGAGTTGCCTACATGTATTAATTCTGGGCATACAATAAAAACTGTTATTGTTATATTACAGCTGAGTTTCATTGCAAGTCCCGTCATACTGGACCCGGCACAATTTTTGCTTCTCTAGGCTCCTGCCTAGTCCTAATTGACTTGTGGCTTCTCTTTCAAAAAAAAAAAAAAATATTAAAATAAAAGAAGTTGTTTTATGCTCTTAAAAATACATAATAGGAAAGAGGGGTCACAAATGGTAGCAGTGAGCGTGGTTCATTCTAGGCTTGAACCCTTGGGTCCTGGTGTGTGACGGGGCTTGCAAACTCGGAAATATTAAGGCGATTGTTATGACATTGTTTTGTAGGTATATGCCCGTGTAGGCTAGTTGTAAGTGGTATAACTTGTGAGTCGGGTCGCACCACTGAGGCGGTTATTTGTGTTTGAAAGATTTGATAGCTTGTACGGCCGGGGAGTCTCAAGTGTGGCCTGGATGATGGAATGTTGATTTAGGGTCGGAGTTTAGCGTGTGATATTGGCGGGATGTGGTATGGCCCGATCGGAAGTCGGTACCGACACCGACTTGTGTCCGGTTGATGTTGGAGTATTATTTCCCGAATTATGAGTTTCGATTGTTAGTTGGTTGTTGTGAGTTATGTGTTGGTACGACGTGTGTGTCGAATTGCTGTTTGATGTTATGTGTGTTTAGTATTGTTGGTTGTCACTTGTCTCCTTCTGTCGTGGGTATGAATGGTCCAGAATAGGCCAGGTCTCCGCAGCGCTAGAGAACCCGGGGGTCCACTCAAAGGAAGTACAGTACTTGGGTTTTTTCCTAAATGTTTGTGAATATGTTTTTGTAGGTTATGTTTGTGTTAGGTGTTTA